>VDFB02270651.1:240953001-241455650 GCA_007258455.2 Sequoia sempervirens
TGGAGTCTCCCCGATTTCCTCCTATTATTGCCCAGCTCTTTTGTTTTGGTGTGACCAAGTCCCTTCACCAAGACATCTTCGGGGGCTCCTTTTCTTTTTAGTGAACACGTTCATTCTCCCCAGAGGCACGTCCTGTCTGTGAGATATAAAGATCTTGCCAAGACCTTGTGGCGATGGAAATCCCCCTCAGCAGATGCCTTTATTTCATATTAGTGAGAGTTTCAGCAAACTCTCTTTTCATTCTTGCTTAGTGCACTTTGCATCAGGAAAGTCCCATCAGGTCGGCAAGATGTCATGCTAAACTTTTGTTTTTTTTGTCATCAAGCTTGTTTTGCATCAGCAAAAGTTATGGCGATGACAGACTGCTTGGCTGAGCTTTTTTTTTTTCTGTTGGGGAGACCTCGTGGTTTTGGGGAGACCTTACCCTGAATCCCCTTTCTTCTTACCAAGCCCTTTCTTATCTTTGGCAAGCTCTTCCATGTTGGCAAGACTTATCTCCTCGTCAAGACCTCACACCGAGGTCTTCTCCTTCGCTAGGTTGTTCACTAGTCGGCAAGAGATCCCAAGGTCAGGGAGACATCACAGCGAGTCTTTTCTTTCTCCTCGAGCCAATCCTTGTCATCAACATGACCTTGGATTATTGGTGAGACCTCCCACCACATTCATTTCCATTCACCGAATTCCAATGTTGCCAAGACCTTTCTATGATCTTACCGATAAACCTCTTTGATTGTGCCTTGTCGGCAAGACTTATCCATTCGCTGAAACCTCTTGGCACACATCTTTCCTCTCCCCAAAGGGACCTTGGTCGGTGTGACCGTCCTTATTCGCCAAGACCCTATGGTGAAGGCACTACCCTCTTGGTGAGCTCCACTTCTTTCAGTGAGGTCACCTCTTTCTTTTAATGAGATCTCTTCGGAGTCGCCCAGACCTTACGCCGAATGCATCCAGTTTTGCTAAAGGCATGTTATCGGTGAGACATGGAGGTCTTGCTGAGAAATTGTGGCGATGAAAAACCTCTTCAGCCAATGCCTTTATTTCATGTCGGTGAGACAATCCTATTTTGGGGAGACCTCATATCGAGGCCAACATGTCATACTGAAGACTGACCCTTTGGCAAGACCTATTTGTTTCAGCTAGATGTCCTACCGAAGGAAAAAATTATCATCGAGCTTAGACCTTTGATGCGACCTTCTTCTGTCAGCAAGACCTATGGTGATAATTTCTCCGTGTCGCCAAGACTTTCTCAAGTCAGTGATATCTCCTATAGACATCTCATGTCTTTCCAATAGGCCTTAAAATTTTACCTCCCCATTTTGTCGCTAAGACATACTGATTTTGTCGCCGAAGAGCGCCGATAGAATCCCCTTGCACTAGTCAGCAAGGCATTAGGCTCTTAGCAAGACTTCACCCCTGAATTCAATATCTCCCACCGAAGCCTTCTCCCAGTCACTGGTTGGCAAGACTAAAAGACTTCGCCATGACCATATACCAAAGAAAAGACTCTCGCCAAAGTGTTTGATCATTTCGCTAGTCGGTGAGACTTTCTTTCTTCGTCAAGACTTCTTGGTGGGGAGATAACCTTATGGTGATATAAGAACCCCCTTTGACAGTGGTTGGAAAGACCTATTAATTCTCTCACCGAAGACAACCCTGTCAGGGAGACATGGATCCTTCAGAAAGACCACATGCCGAATCCAATATGTTTGGCCAAAGTGTTTGCTAGTGGCGTGATAGTCGATGAGACCTGAAGACCTTGCAATGACCTCCTTCCAAAAGAAACCCCTCATGCTAATAGAGCCCGTATGTAACTTCCACTCACAATGACAATCCAAAAGTCTTGCCAATAGGCAACACAGACACACTTCAACAAAGAGCACTGGTAGTCAGCAAGACATCTGCAGGGTCATGCCGACTCCTTCCTTAGTTGATTTTCATGGCCAACTAGATTGGGGAATGCATTACAGTCGAGCTTCCTTAGCAAATATCATTAAGTGTAGGATTTTAATCCTACAAAACACATGCGTCCATTAGTCATCAGAAGGAGATAACATACATTATCATATGATACACTTTGGCTAGTGATTACTTTATTGAATACTCATCAAGAAGGGAACCGAATTGAGCTGAAACAAAACCAGAAGAGAAATTCAAGCAGAAGACAGAAGCAACCCAAGGGCAAGGTAGATAACCCAAAACAAAGAAACCAAAAGAGAAAGGGGACCCATTTTGATCCAGATCAAAGTGGGGTGGTTATGCAAGGCATAACACTTCTGTGCATCACTTTGATAGTCATAATTGTGGCACAACACCTCAAAATCAAATAAAAATATATTAGGATCCTCAATGGAAAGACCATGAAACACATGAAAAGAGAAATGGGGAATATTTTTCATAAGAGTTTCATCTTTAGGATACAATTGTAAAATTGAAACTATCTAGGCTCTTATGTTGCAAGTATGAGTGAGTTTTGTGCTGTTGTCATTAATGTTTTCATTGATTTCAACATAGTATAGGACATTGCAGAGAAAGGAAACAAGTGATTACAAGATGTACATGTATAGTTGAGATACTATTGAGATGTGGTGAGTACATGGAGCTATCTTTATGGAGTTTTATGTGTGCTGATATGATGAGTTATCAAGTGCTTTTGAGAAAATTAATAAATAGAGAAGTCACAGTTGTTTGTATGTTTAGAATGTGCTCTGGTATGTACTCTGCATTTCTTCTATGTTGATCCTATGGTTGTGTGGATCTCAAGTATTATTTATGGGAATCCTTGTGTGATACATCCTAGAGTATAACTTCTAGTTTGATGAAGTGTGAAAGTTGTGTTCATCGGTGTGTGAACTAGTCTAGTAGAATTGTTTGTCTCTAGACTCAGAGAAATGTATATGATGCCCAGTCATGTGCTGGTTTGTTTTAGGCTTTGTAGATCTGGTAGAAGGATTCTAATGATGGTATATATTTTCTAACAAAGGCGTTCATGGTCTAGTGCTCTAGAAGATGAGTTTTGGAGTTGTTGTGTGTGTCTGTATAGTCTAGATGGATTGATGGTAATAATTCTATGTATGAAGGTTGTTACATTTGTTGTAGATAAATCTAAAGGAATCTAAGATGTGTTCTAGTGTATGGTGAAGTGTGTTATGTGGTCCGCATATTATCTTCTTGTTGTTGAAGTGTGTACTTCAAATTTGATTGGTGTTTTTCATTAGGTTTGGACAACCTAGTGTTTACACGGCATGTGAAGGATAAGTATCAATTAAGGAAGCATGTGATTGTTCTAAGATGTTGTTTTGGGTCTTGGTTAAGTGAGGTTTTTTCTGCTCTCATTCTCTACCACTATAGGAGTTTTGTTTTGATGACCTAAATGGAATTTGTAAAATGAAGTGTGTGTAGCTAACCTTGGAGAAATTTTCTAAGGTTGGAGATGGTATAAATATATGACAAGTTGAGATGTTATGGATAGTAATAAAGACACAAGTGTTAGAAGCAAGAGTGTGTGAAAGTGAATTGAGGCAACAATACTTGAATATGTTAGATTCCTGAAAGTAGTGAGCTGATGGTGCCTACAATTCTGTTATCAAGGCTATAGATGGGTGGAAGTTATTGTGGTGGATTTTATGTTGCATTAAGTGTTTTCTATGTAACATTCTATAGGAAGTGAGCCTCCCTATTGAAAAATGATTCCTATTTAGACAGTGAGTCCTATCTTGGGCAGTAAGCCATTTTGCAGCGAGCGTATTTGTAATTAGTTTTGAAATTACTTTATATTGTGAGTTAGTCCTCACCATTGCTTTTCCTTTATTGGGTTTTCCATGTAAATTTGGTGTTTCATGTGTTGATATTACTTTCTATTATTTTCATTTCATGCTCATACTTAATAATAGATTAAATTTGATGTGAAGCTAATATGTGTTTGAGATTTGTGATTGTGATTGGTGACAACTGACTCGCCCACCCTCTTAATTTTCTTATGAATTTCAACAATTGGTGTCAGAGCTTTGGTTCCTCAGAGAAGAGATTAACCTCTTTAGGCAGATCCAATGGCACATAAATTAATAATCCATGTGTTTGATGGATCTGATTATAGTCTCTAGAAATTACAGATGAGAGGTTCTTTTATCTCTCTTAGTTACAAGACTTGGAAAAATGTTGAGACAAAATATTATGAGCTTGCAAGTAGTCCTTCTACATATGAGATTTTTTCCTATGAGGAAAAAAAAAGCAAGGTATGCAATCTATAGTGCTTTATCAAAGCCTGAGCTGACAAAAGTTTTTTCTTTGGGCATTGCTTATGAAGTTTGGAAAAAGTTTGAAGATATCTATGAAGGAAATGATAGAGTGAAATTGTCAAAGAAGCTAACAACTAAGAGCATATATGAGAACTTGAAAATGGAAGAAGGTGAACGCATTGTAAGGTATTTCTAGAGGGTTGATATAGCAGCAAATGAAGTTAAAAATCAAGGTTGTACTTTGATAGATAAAGATATAATAGAGAAGATTCTAATGACCTTATCGAAGAGTTATAGTGATAAGGTCTTAGTTATTGATGTAGTGTATGATCCTAAGAAATTCACTAAAGAACAACTATTTGGCAGATTGACTACATTTCAAAATGAGGAAATTTGGAAAAGAAAAGGAGAAAACAGAACCACCCTTCAAAGCTACAAAGAGAGAAGATGATCTAGATGGTGATAGTTTAGAGGAGTTAGAAGCAAATTTTACAAGGAATTTGAAGAAAGGTACCGATAAGTACAAAGGTATGTTACCTTTTAAATGTTTCACTTGTGGAAATATTGGTCACTATGCTTCAAGATGTCCAAATAGAGCTATACACAGGAAAACTAGAGAGAATAAAGACAAAAGGACAAGAAGTTCAAGAAACTATACTATGTTAGAGAAGATGGTAGAATTTTTTATGATGAATCTAACTTTGAGGGTGATAATGATGAATGCTTGTTTCTAGCCTTAGAGAATAAATCAATGTCTACTAACCATGGAAGATGAGCAAGGGAAAGTGGTCTAGAAAAAACAAAGGAAGAGATGGAAAGTAATCTGGTTACTACCTTTCATGCTAGACAAGATGAAGAATATTGGGTAATTGACAGTGGCTGCTCAAATCACATGATTAGAGACAAAAGTAAGTTTAGTAAACTTGAAAATTATGATGGCAAATTAGTCATGTTTGGAGATGATTCTAGTGCAAAGATTGTTGGAAAAGGAACAACTAGTTTTGGTGGAAAACACAGTAATGATGATGTCTACTATATTGAGGGCTTAAGGCATAATATTTTTAGTGTTGGAAAAATGTGTAGCAAAGGATTCAAACTTGTGTTTTAGGATAAAACTTGTGAGATTAGAAAAAGGTTTTGATGTTGTGGTGGCTGTAGGAGTAAGAACATATGGAAGTATTTATCAACTTAAGTGTGTTGATGGTTAGTGTTTTGTATCTCAAGTTAATTATAGTTGGTTATGGGATTGGAGGATGGGACATGTAAACTTTGACAATTTGATTAGGATTTGTTCAAGAGAAGTTGTCAAGATTTTCCTAAAATCACAAAGCCTACCAATATTGTTTGCAGAAGTTGTCAGTTGGGAACAAAAAAAAGATGAAGCTTTAAAGGAAAAGAGAAATAATCTATCAAAATGTTGGAATTGGTTCATACAAACCTCTGTGGTCCCACAAGAGCAGGAAGTCTTAATGGTGATAGGTATTTTATGCTTTTAATTGATGATTATTCTAGAATGACATGGGTTACTTTTCTTAGGGAGAAAGCTCAAGCTTTGGATAGATTCAAAGTCTTCTAGGCTATGGTAGAGAATTAAGTGAACAAGAAAATAAAATGTTTAAGGTCTGATAGAGGTGGAGAATTCACTTCCAGTGATTTTAATACATTTTGTGAATAGCATGGTATGGAGAGACATTTTTTTCTCTCTTAGAAATCCTCAATAAAATGAAGTTTTTGAGAGGAAGGACTAAACTACTCAATAGGTTGCAAGGACTATGATGAAAGAGGAAAATTTACCTAATGTATACTGGAGAGAAGAAATTCACACTATTGTTTATATTCTTAACAAAGTTTAGATTAGAGGTAACAACACAAAGACTCCTTATGAGCTATGGAATGGAAAAATTCCTACTGTTAAGTACTTTATGGTATTTGAAAGAAAATTTTGCATTAAAAGAGATGATGAGAACCTTGTAAAGTTTGATGCTAGATGTGATGAAGGTATTTTCCTTGGATATTCAACTAATAAAAAATCTTATAGATGATTCAATAAAAGATTGAGAAAGATTATTGAGAGTAAAAATGTGAAAGTTGATGAAGGCATGCACAGATCAATTGAAATAAGTGAAGTTGAACTAGATGATCCTATTTTTGGACAAGTACAAGAAGCGAAAAAGGAAGAAGATGAAGAAGAGATTGAAGAATAAGAAGCTTCAGAACCTGCTCCTAAGACTCCAAAATATGTACAAAAAAATCATCCTGAAGAACATATAATTGGAGACAAAAGTGAAGGTGTAAAAACAAGAAGCAAAGTGGTAGCAGTTGAGTAAAATTGTGCCTACTTTCAATGATAGAACCTAAATTAGTGTGTGACTCATGCAAAGATGAAAATTGGGTTAGCGAAATGAAAGAAGAGTTATAGTAGATAGAGAAAAATTAGACATGGGAATTGGCCCCTAGACCGGTAAACAAGAATGGAATTGGTACAAAGTTGGTTTTTAGGAATAAGCTGAGTGAGAATGGTGAAGTTGTAAGGAAAAAAGCAAGGCTTTTGTGCAAAGTTTATTCACAAGTTGAAGGAATAGAATTTGAGGAGACATTGGCACCAGTGGAAAGAATGGAGGCTATTCAGATTTTCTTAGCATGTTATGTTGAAAAAGATTTCAAGGTATATCAGATGGATGTTAAGTCTGTATTCCTAAATGGAGAATTGGAAGAATAGATGTACATGGAACAACTAGAGGGATTTTAGTTTTTAGATAAACCCGACATGGTTTGTAAGTTGAAAAAGGTATTGTATGGACTTAAACAGGCTCCCAAAGTATGGTATGCAAGGTTGGTCAGGTATTTGACACAACAAAGTTTTAGCAAAGGCTCTGTAGACAGTAATCTCTATTTCAAGGTTGAAGGAAACAAAATGATGATAGTGGTTGTATATGATGATGATATTATCTTTGGAGGAAATGAAGGTATGTGCAAGAAATTTGCTGAAGAGATGGAAAAAGAGTTTGAAATTTCTATGATTGGTGAGTTGAATTTCATTCTCGGACTACAAGTGAATCAAACTAATAAAGGAATATTCAATCATAATCAAAGTATGTTAAAGATTTGTTGAAGAAGTTTGGAATGGTTGATTCCAAACCAGTCTATAGCCCTATGGTGATTGGATGTAAAATGATTAAAGATGATAAATTTCCTAAAGTTGATTAGAGCATGTATAGATCTATGATTGGTGGACTGTTATATCTTACTACTACTAGACTATATATCATGCATGTAGTATATTTTGTTGCTAGATTTCAAGCAGAACCAAATGAAGCACATGTTACAACTATGAAGAGGATATTCAGATATCTAAAAGGAACTTTGGATTATAGCTTGTGGTATCCTAAGGATACCGATTTCATTTTGAGTGCTTTCACTAATGCAAATTGGGCTACTTGTGTAGTTGATAAAAAAAGTACAATTGGAAGTACATTATTTCTTGGAGGAAGATTGGTTTAATGGATAAGAAAGAAATAGGATTCAGTTTCTTTATCCACTACAAAGGCTAAGTATATATGGCAGCATCTTAGTGTACATAGGTTTTATGGATGAAGAAAAAACTGAAGGACATAGGAGTGGTGTTTCATGAGCCTATACCTGTATTCTATGATAATACAATTGCTATAAAAATTTCAAAGAATTTGGTAATTCATTCAAGGACAAAGTATATATCCATCAGATATCATTTCTTAAGAGAGAAGGTATCGGAGAATGAAGTTAGATTGGAGTATGTGCCTACAAAGGATTGAATTGTTGATATATTAACTAAGGCTCTTTTGAAGGATACTTTTGAGTATCTTAGAGAGAAGTTGGGGGTTACTACTCCTCCTTCTTTGAACTAGGTGCACATCGAGGTGCATCAATCTAATGGATTTATGAATTCTTCATTTGTCTAGACTGGCGACTGGGTTCTACTCCTCAGGGGGAGTAGGAAGTATCATTGTTGTAGTATGAGATGTGTGGGTGCACTCCTAAGGGGGAGTGATCAAAATTATGTATGGTCTTTTAAATTGATTTCAAATGGTGAGAGAGTGTTGTGTGTTTCCATCAATCACAAAGGGGGAGATTGTTGCAAGTATTAGCGAGTTTGGTGGTGTTGTCATTAATGTTATCATTGATGTCAACACAGTATAAGATGTTGCAAAGAAAGGAAACAAGTGATTGCATGGTGTACATGTATAGTTGTGATACTATTAAGATGTTGTGAGTACATGGAGCTATCTTTATGATGTTGTAGTTGTACTAATATGATGAGTTGCCAAGTGATTTTGAGAAAATTAATAAATAGAGAAGTTAGAGTTGTGTGTATGTTTAGAATGTGCTCCAATATGTGCTCTGAATTTATTTTGTGTTGATCCTATTCTTTAGTAGATATGAAGTTTTATTTATGGGAATTCTTGAGTGATATATCCTGGATTATAGCTTTTGTTTTGATGAAATTGTTAGAGTAATTAATTATTTATTACACTAGCATAAGTTAACTTAGGTCATATATCATTTAGTCCAGGGTTTCATTTTTAATAAATCATTTAATAATGGGGTAATGTCCCCTTCCATGTCTAGAAGATGAGTTGTCCTTCTAGAATTTATCTCAACATTTAATAATTTCCTAGATAGGGTTCACATGTTGTCATATGTTGTTAGATCATGACACATGGCAACATCTCATGCATTTTAGGTTTTCTCTCTTGCCTATATAATCAGGCAACTTGTTCATTTGTATCATATCAATCAAATATCAATCTATGATCTCATAGTTTAGATCAATATAATCTCCATTGTGCATGCCTAAGGTGCAACACTTTGTATGTGGTTGATTATCTTTCATGGAAAAGGTCCTCCATTGAAGATTGTAGCTTTAGGGACCTTGTGCATCCATAATCTCAACATGCTATCGAAGCTTGTCCAGTGAAACATCAACCCAGGATGAATAAAGTTGGTGTGTGAGATTTTTTGAAGGATTGAAGGTTTCCATTGTAGGCTGCTTGACTCCACCTAGGGACCAAGCTGATTTCTAAAGTAGATAGAGTCAGATCTGAGCTCATCATTTTCTTTAGAAGGCCTTGAAACCAAAGGATCACCAGTCTAATCATCAAAATCAAATACATACACCTGGGAGCCATTAGAGGTATTTTGGTTTACAAAATAAATTGGTACGATCCGTACAAATTTGCAATAAAAAAATAAACCCAATTAGCTGTCCTCTAAGGCAAAAAATTTTTAGTTGCATGCACATTTTCGTTTAAGAAAAATCAGGCAATATCTCATGTTTTGGAAAAAAATATATTATGTGGGAATTTCTATAGTTGTAGAATAAAAAATATTTGGGCAACTACTTTTTTATTCATTAGTCGAAATTTTATTAAAAATTGTAGTGTTTTAATAAATTCATCGGCCTTCATTTTTTTTTGAATTGTTCATAGCAATATTCAAAAGACTATATTTTTGGTGGTCGGTTTAAATAGTCCGCAGAGAAGTTTGGTCAGTTATATTTATTGTTGTAGGAGGGGAGTACTTTCGGCCACCTCATTGGCCAGACCTCTGAATGGTCTCATCACCTCAACCACCCATCCTTCTTAGCATGACCTACGCCATCGCTCGACTTCACTAATTCGAGGGGGCTTATTTTTTGCTCCTCGTTAGCCTGCATAGTGCCTAATCTAGGCTTTTTTCATTTTATCATAACTTTCACCCATGTTAAAAAATTGGCAAATGAGATATCGTGAAAAACGTAATTCCAAGCACTTTCTAGTGGTGACATCGTTCTACAAAAATTTCTTGCAGAAAATTCTATAGTGAACTAAGACAAAACCCTAATTTGACTCAAAGGCTTGTAATCCAACATTTGATCAAATTTCAGTGATTCTAGCAACATCAAGAAGTATTTTTAGAGCTTTTTTCATTAGTCCAAACCCCTTTATCAGTTTCAACCAGGTACTCTTGCATTGATTTTTTAGTTTGGTGCATTTGTTCAATAACTTGGATATCCTGAAGCTTGGGAAAAGAATTTTTGATCTGGGTAGCATCACTTCAGTTGCACATCATCCTAGGAAGTCTTTATTTTCATTGAAGGTCAATGTCTTTGTATTTTTTTGAGAAAGTTCATTATGGGGCTTGCATATACTCCTTCTTTGGTTATTTTGCACAAGGGTAACTATCCACAATGGTGAGATGGGATATACCACCATCTCCAATTACTTGATTTATTTCCACATCTATTTGGTATAGTTCCTCATCCGAGTGAAGGTATTTATGAACTTGCTTGGAGTTGCAATAGATACACTGTCTTGGAGATAATTTCTATGAAAGTTGATTGTGATGTTTTAAGGTCTATTGATCATTGTGATTGTCCTCACATCCTTTGGATTAAGCTTTGGGAGATATATGGAGGATGAAACAATCCACCCTTCCTCAATGATCATGATTCAAAATATCATTCTTCAAATCAGGTACCCCATGATGATATTGTTGTGCAGAAGTTGATTGCCTTGAATCTCCAAAGAGGTTGACAAGGTTCCTTTAGATTCTTCTTCTCCATTAGAGACAATTGGTATCCCTTCACATTCAATGATTCCTTGTCTAGATTCATTGATTGAGGCTTCCACTATCATCATTCATCAGGACACATGTAGTTTTCTAGACTTGACATCACAGGATGGCTTCATTTTAGGTATCACTAACTTGGCTACTTCTATAGGTTTAGAGGACATTCTTGAGAGGGTATCACTCCTCTCTTCATATCCTACTTTGGAGATTTTTCTTGAGTCTCCTCATGCCTTTGTCTCAACCTTAATTGGGAATCCAAAGACTATCTTGGAGGCACTTGGTTTCTCTTTAGAGATTTCATATCCAAGACTTCTTCCCTATCATTCCATTCAAGTTTTGAGGTTTCTTTAGTATCTACCATTGGATTTGCTTCTTCTTAGCAGGAGACTTGTGGTTTGGACACATTTTTTGCTTCAAAATTCTTTCAGTTGTTTTGAGGACACTTCATTTAGGGAGGGCTATCAAGTCTCCATCACATTCATCATATCATCATCTTTAGATATTGTTTAGCATTAGTTTCCACATCATCGTAGTTTGTCACCCTCTTCATTGATTGTGGCATCTTCATCTTCAGGCAAGGAGACACATGAGTAGAGTTCAAAGACATCATCGACATTCATCCTTCCTTCCTTCAATTCCTATCTAGAATGAGAAGCATCCCTACACTTGAAGTTTATTTTTTTTCTTCCGGAAGGGAGACAAGTTGTTTGTCAAAATTGGATCATGTTCTGTCTTCAAACAATTACCATTTTTGTAGGTGATCACATCTTTTGGGGGGGCTATATAGTCTCTCTATTTCCTCCCTACGGGGAGGGTTAATTTATTGTATCCATGTGATGGATGGTGTACTTGGGGGGTATTTTGGAATCCTCCATCCTTCCCATCCTATCTCACATTTTTGCATTTTCATCTCCCTTTTGGAGCAGAGTTTTGTTCCCATTGCGTTTTCCCCTTTTCTCCGATTGTGGGAGATTTTTGTATCTTTATCATGTACATGGGTACCTATCATGGCCTCATAGCCGGGACCCATCATTATCTTGCATAATCATTGCATTTTCCTCCCTAAGTTGAACTTATGGTGGGTGTTAGTGTAATTAATTATTTATAACACTAGCATAAGTTAACTTAGGTCATAAATCATTTATTCCTAGGTTTCATTTTTAATAAATCATTTAATAATGGGGTAATGTCCCCTTCTATGTTTGTAGGGATAAGATTCCTTCTAGAAGATGAGTTGTCCTTCTAGAACTTATCTCAACATTTAATAATTTTGTAGATAGGGTTCACATGTTGTCACATGTTGTTAGATCATGACACATGGCAACATCTCATGCATTTTAGGTTTTCTCTCTTTCCTATATAATTAGGCAACTTGTTCATTTGTATCATATCAATCAAATATCAATCTATGATATCATAGTGTAGATCAATAGAATCTCCATTTGTGCATGCCTAAGTTGCAACACTTTATGTGTGGTTGATTATCTTTCTTGGAAAAGTTCCTCCATTGAAGACTATAGCTTCAAGGACCATGTGCATCCATAATCTCAACATAAATGTGAAAGTTGTGTTCACTGGTGTGTGAACTGCTCTGGTAGAATTGATTATCTATGGATTGGATGAAATGTATCTACTCTATAGTCCTATGGTGGTTTGTTTCAAGTCTTGCATATCTGGTAGAAGACTTGTAATAATGGTATTTTTATTCTAACAAAGGCATTCACTGTCTGATGGTTCAGAAGATTAGTTTTGGAGTTGTTGTGTGTGTTTATATAGTCTAGATGGACTAATGGTAAGAGTTCTATGTATGAAGTTTGTTGCATTTGTTGTGAATGAATATGAAGGAATCTAAGATGTTTTCCAATTTATGGTGAAGTGTGTTATGTGGTCCACATTTTATCTTCTTGTTACAAAAGTGTACTTCAATTTTTATTGGTTTTTTTCATTATGTTTTGTTGACTTGGTGTTTACACAACATGTGAAGGATAAGTATCAATTAAGGAAGCATGTGATTGTTCTAAGATATTGTTTTGGGTCCTAGTTAACTATGGTTTGGTTCACTCTCATTCTCTTCCACCACATGAATGTTGAAGCATTTGTAGCCGACCTTGGAGAAACTTTCTAATGTTGAAGATGGTATAAATATATGACAAGTTGATATTTTATAGACAATAAAAAAGACACAAGTGTAAGAAGCAAGAGTGTGTGAAAGTGAATTGAGGTAGTAGTAATTTAATGTGTTAGATTCTAGAAAGCATCGAGTTGATGGTGTCTACAATTCTCTGATCAAGGCTGTGGATGTGTGGAAGTTGTTGTGGTGGATTTTCTATTGTAATTAGAAAGTGTTCTCTATGTAACATTCTTTTATCTATCTTTTGTTATCTATAGGCAATGAACCTCCCTATTGGACGATGAGTCCTTTCTGGGGAAGTGAGCCTCTTTGTAATTGATTTTTTAATTACTTTATATTATGAGTTAATCCTCACTACAGTTTCTCCCTTACTGGGTTTTCCACATAAGTTTGGTGTCTCATGTGTTGATATTACTTTTTGTTATTTGCATTTCATGCTCATACTTAATAATAGATTAAAGATGATGTGAAGTTGATAAGTGTTTAATATTTGTGATTATGATTGGTGAAAATTGATTCACACCCCCTCTTAGTTGTCTTGGGCCTTTCAACATGTTGTGGTATAATGCTCTCATATTTTTTCCATTATTGTTGTCATTGTTGTTGAGATCAACCATGACTTGAAATTCCCAAGGGGTGAAGAAAGTTTTAAGTTTCATTTGATTCCCTAGGGATGGACCAGCTCTAGACTTGTAAGATTCTTGGAAAAACTTTTCATCCCTTTTTGGTACCTCTTTTAAAGACTCTAGATGAAAACTAGAAGGGGTCTCAACAATGGTAGACTCAATAACACAATTTTCAATTTCTGGTTTGGGTAACTCTTTCTCAGGTGATGGGTGTACCACTAATGGTTGTAATTTGTTTTTCATATCTTCTCATTGTGAGCTAGTTCCATCAATGGTTGGTTTTGATTTTTTAAAAAAATTTCAAGTTGTGGACTACTTCCCTAGTACAATTCTTGCACTTGTATGACTTGTAACAACACAAATCACGAGTATTAATCTAGACAAGGTCAACAATTGTGTAGGATTTCCTCTTCATGTAATAGTCCTAAAACAACTTACTACAATTTTAGGAATTTAATAAATTTCTGAAATATTCCCCATTAATTTTTTTCCCAAAATTAACATTCAAATCAACAACCAAACACTGATTAGCGTTAGCTCCAAAATGTAAACCAGCAAAGAAGATAACTCTAACCAAGAATGTTCACCAAGATCCCAATGTGGGCGAGGTGATAGCATATGGTCAGAGGATCGTTAGGCATAAACAGAGCTGAAAGTACAATTCATCTGCTGGTGCAGGCATCCACAAGCGGTGGGAATACTCCACTTATTCAGTGGGTGAGTTTACAACAATTATTAGGCAGCAAGCCAGCCTTTAAATCCACTCTTCCACTTATTAACGTGGGGGGAATACTGTCCACACAACCACTTATAACGTGGGGGGAAATTACAAACAAGATATAAGTTTATTCTAAAACTCAACCACTCAATTGTGGGAGTGTAAAACAGATATAAAATTGCAGCAAGTAAAGGAAGAGCTGTTAGTACTACTAACTAGCTTTACAAAGAATAAGAACAGCTGCAAATAGAATAGATAATCTTCCAAGAACATTAAACAGTTAGAGTATCACTTCCTCTAACATTTACAATGATATAAGATGAAGAATTGAAGCTCAAACCAGCATTATATCAAAAACTAACAAGTCTGATATAAAAATCTGCAATCTGGAAATGTCTATCAGCAAACAGCAAACTCATAAAAATGATCACAACTCCTTCAATATACCTCTGAATTGAATGAAACGAAATGCAAAGTCTCTTTGGAGGATAGGCGCCCAAACTCAAACCACAAAACTGCATCAAAACTCAAGATATTATTTTGCATGAATCCCAAAGCACTCTCAAGATGGTACGGCCCTCAAGAGGGGCGATTTCTCTTGCTAAAAATCAAATACTTGGAATTAAATTCTGAAATTCTCCAAATATGATCGCCATTAGCATAGAATTGCAAGGATCAAATACCCATAACCAAAATAAATTCACATCAAAAGCTGTAAATGAAAAACACCTTCAGCTGTGTATACACCAGCAACATTAAAACTGAAATTCTCACCAAAATTCACCAACTTTGAAGCACAATCTGCTAGTCTGATTGAGAAGCAGCAAAAAGACCAACTAGGTGTTGTCTTTCAAACACGAAATTGGATTGGAACTAGGAGGTAAGCATCCCTCGAAGTATTAAACAAGTTGTCATTTTGACAGCATAACATTAGCATAAACATTCGATAATCAGCTCTTCAAACAACAGCAATATATAAGCTTCAGTTGGCAAATGAAGCAACAAGAACTCTTCAAATTCCAAGAAGTTGAATCACTTCAACTTCCAAAAGGGACACCACCTTTTTGCCTTTTACTTTTTGAAATAATAAAATATTACTCAACCTCCTTTAGGCGTCCAACTTCACTTTGCAACAATAAAGCATTTAATAAATCATTAAATGCACAATTGACCCCCTTAATGGCCCCTCTTTTAAAACAACATGAAGTTATTACTCCTAGGCATGGGGTACAACTGAGAAACATGAAATTTGACTAAGTATAAACTCAACTCATGAAGAAAACCAAACCCAAAGCCAAACTGAAACTGATGGATAACAAGATGACTTGAGTTGAACTGCTGATGATGCCACTGCCAAAATTAGACTTACTAAAAATAGCCACTGCCAAAAATAGTAAGTTTACCTCAAAACCAACAGAAAGCAGAACTGAGCTGGAAGCAAGACTTAATGAAAGTGGAAACCCAAGCAACTGCTCCAACTGAAAATGACTTAATGAAGGCTGACAACTGAACCACTGCCAAAATTAGTATTTACTAAAAATAGTAAATACCTAGAAATGCCACAAACCTCCAAGCAAGGAAACCCTAATTTCACTTTTGATCAACCTACGAATTTCGGAAATAGGCTATTAGTCAAAGAAGAGCGTATGGCCAAAATGGGGACATTACAGTCCGCCCTTCCCAAAATTGCTTGTCCTCAAGCAATGCCACAACACTCCAAACTGATCCCACCAAACATGTAGGATCCCAGGGTCCCAAGTCCATCTCGGAAAGGTTCCATCATGCTGATGCTGCTCTACTCTGAACACACGAATGAAATCACTGCACCAGAACTGCATAAACCATCCCTGCAACCTCAAGGAGATAACATGCCTAAAATTCAAACTGAAAAACATGGAAGGAATGGAATCAAAATCTAGCAGCATCTCATGCCCAATAATCTCTGAGGAATTAACATCTGCGATGTTAATGTCAATCACCATCCTGAGAATAAAGAAGATTACTCTAAACAACTCAAAGATATTCTCATCAACATCACTCCTCAAAGCATCAAACCAAATCACAACAACAAATGTAACTCCATCATAGCTATTTGTAAAAGAATAAACAGCCCTTTGCATGTTCATAACAGCCGCATCATCAAAGCTCCTCAAGGATGTATAATGCCTCTGCTGAATAATTCTGATATATGCAAGAAAATTTATGAAAACTCCCACTAAAATCTCAAAAGTCTCAAATAGTTGAACCCAAACAAGCAAGGGTTCGCTGCCCCAAACACTAGTGCAAGAAATTGTATAGAGTAAATCACTGGAAAGGAACTTAAACACTATCCAAATCTGGTCCAAATCACTATGGAGCATCATTTCCCACTTTTGAGGCCATAAACCATTACTGAAAAAAGATTGAGAAGAGGAAGAATGAATGTACCAGCTGCCTATGAAAACTGAAATGAACCTCTCAAAATCTGATTTTAGGAAAATCATCATGCAATGAACTGAACAGTTGCTGCAATACTGAAAATCAACGTCCATAATAGAACAATTGCTCATGACCAAGGCTGAAAACATCTTCTCAAGAAACTCCAAACCAACATTAAACCATCCTTTGTTCGAAATATCTCTCCAATTCACCAGTTGATGAGCAAAAAGAACCTTCAAATGATTGGCGAAGATGGGGACATCATCAGAGGATCTGAAAATTAAATTCTTATCTCTCCAAAGATTCCTCTTTCTACTTGTAACAATCTCCATCAAGCCATATTGAGGATTCCAAACATGGATACTCAACTGAAAATGTTCTCCAATGCATCTGAAATAGTACACAACATTTCTCCAAGTACTAATCAAGGCAAAATGCAAACTCAAGAATTTAGAGTCTTCTTTGATAAACCCATGTAGCCCACCCATGAAAACATCAACATTAATGGAGCGCAAAACAAAAGTTGTCCTCAATTCCCATTCCCTCAAAGGACTAGGATGAGCCAAAACATCACTCAACTCAAGAAGTAGATTGTTAAGAAAGTAAATAATTTGTTTAGGTTCAACTTTCTCCCAAACTTCATGAGTAATAAGTCTAGAATCTTCACTCGTTGTTGTTGCAATGGAGTGACCAGCAGATACCACCAAATCAAGAATGAAAGACTCAACATTAGAGTTCAAAGAAATCTGCAAACAAGAGTAGGAACAGCTGCTGCAATATTGAAAATCCACATTCATCTTGACCAAATTGCTCGAACACAAGGGTGGAAACACCCACTCTAAGAGTTCCATTACAGCAAAGAACCATTCTTTACTCAAAATTTCTCTCCAATCCATTTGTTGATAAACAAATGGAATCATCAAGTGGTTGGTAAGAAAGGAAAAAACACCATTAATTTTGAAAGTTTGATCCTTATCCCTCCAATGAACCTTCCTACCATACCCCAAAAGATTTTTCACAACAAATTCCTGAGTGCCAATCAACTCCAATTGCACACCCAGAAAATTATTGACTTCTTTGGTATACCATTGAAGTCTATCCAAGAAAGCTTCAAAAACAAGGGAGCCTGAAACAAACATCGTCTTCAAATCCTTCTCCCAAGACAGGATAGTGTGAGCATTACTCAATCCAAAGGATAAACTGTCAAGCATGTAAACAAAATATCTTACCAAAACATGTTTTAACAACACCTTGGTGTCAAAGATGGGGAAGTCGTCATGAATCAACACTTCCCGTATGGAGACTGAATTCTCTAAACCTCTTATGCATTCACTTACAAGCAAGCTTGGAGGATTATCAATCACAGAATATATCTCGTCCCTACATTCTCTGAGAAGTTTGAAATCAACTAGCTAGTCTCCTACCTCCATTACACCCAACTGAACATTCGTTAACATGCACTTTGTTGATTCAAGCTCATGGCTGCAAGCTATCCCTTCTTGAGGCAAGTTCTCTTCCCAACTCAAGAGTTCACACTCTTGATTTACCTTCCAATTACCATCATCTTCATGAATCTCCTTAAAATTAAGCAAGGTTTCATCATTATGGAGTTCATTAATACCTTCAACTATTTGCTTGATCTCCATAATCCTTGTATCAGCTTCTTGTCCTTCAAGTGTGGCTGCAATAGGAGTTGGATTTTCTCCCTTGCATAAAGAGTGATGAGCTAAGGAAAGATCAAGACAAAGCCTATCAACCTCATTCTCCTTCTCTTGATAGGCATCATAGGTTTCCTTTGCAAACTTAATAGCATGATCCCTATCTGAGAGCAAGTGCAAATAATCTGACTTTATGGATTCAAATGCTTCTTTGATGGTTCGCACCTTAGAAAGAGTGTCTCCACCCTTAACTCCATTTTGTCTCTCTTCAAACTGCAGCTCCCAGTAAAGTTCTTCAATACAATTGTGTGTGCTATCAAATCTTGATAACACCTTAACAATTTTCTCTTTTGTAACCAATAAGTTATCCTTCAAAACTTGCAACTCTTTAGGCCCATGATCATAATCAGCAATGAAACTTTGCTCGTCAAACATCAACTTTTCTGATTTATTTTCTTTGACTTGATTCTCAAAATCAGCCTCCTTTCTAATCTTATCACTGCATAACTCCAGAATCGAAGGCTTGTCAACAACTTCTTCAAACAAATTAGTACCTCTATCTTGACCTTTCAAGTTCTCATACTCTTCTTGTGCGTAATTCTGAAAGGCATCCAAACCATTTGCTGATTTTAAAACATTCTTCTCTTCAACATAAGAAATCACGTTCTCATTAGCCATTGCTGCAACTTCTCCTCCAAAGATCACTTCATTACTTTTATTGCAAACTGATTTTTGAACTTCATCAGGATCAAAGGGGAATTTATCCCACTCCGGTTCTTTATCATACCTTGGTGACATCGCACCCGGATCCCAAATGTGAAAGGTTTGATTGCAATGATCAATAGGAAAGAGATCATCATGCTCCTCTTGAACTATTGACTCTTTGAATGAGTCACTCCTCAACCCACTTGAACTGAAATCTTCATCTATAACTTTCTCCACAGATGTAGTTTGATAATCAAACCCACTACCACCCAAGTCACTAGCATTATATTGGATTAAAGAATCATCAAAGCTGGTTGCTTTGAATATTTTGTCATTCTTTTCTTCAATGAAATTATCTTGAGTAGATGTGTTGCTGATATTATCATTAGTGCCCACATACATACCACATAAGTCTTCTTGGACACTTGTCATTAATTCTTCATATGGAATTGGCTCAGCATAAAGTAGAGAATTATCCTTCACTAAATCTTCAACAAGAGGAGATAAAAACACATCGGAATCACCATCAACAACATCACTTTCGTAATGGTCATAAGCTGGTTCAAAGACACCATTAGTATTTGCTTCATCTTGCTCTTCTTCAACGTACTTATCCCACACAACTGTTCCACCAACATCTTTTGAGAAGCCATTTGTCTCGAGATCTTCATTGGTTGAATCCTTATTAGGACTCAAGACTGCTGTAATGATCTTCTTACCATAATAATCTTCATTATTTCCCATCCCATGCAAGTCTAGGGATGTATTTTGGGACTCTAACTTAATCTCCTCATTTGCCAAGGTATCTTCATCAAGCTCACAATCATTTTGAGGTGACATGTGCATCTTGTTTGTGTCTTCTTCAATACTAGTTGACTGATTTTTCTCTTCAACTTGTTCATTTGTGGGCTGCAATCCACAAACAGGCACTTCTTCTTCCTTCCTTGCACCTACAACCATGACATGTTCTGCTTCCTCTTTAATCATTTTCTTGATGTAGTTGACCATAGACAACTTTCCAGGGTTATGAATCACCGCATAATTCAAAAAGGTGTCAAATGAAACATCGTTCTTAAACTCATATGTCATGTTCTGATATTCTTTACGGAGTATGGAAGCCTCATGTTCACACTGCCTCTTGAACTGACATTCTTCAGAAGCCACAATCAAATTTGACTTCTCACGATTCCTGGACCTCAGAAAATGCAACATCTTCAGAACTTCAGAAAGCTAAACTGAACTTAGGTGAAAAATTTGTTTTCTCTATAACTCATCTGTCAACTGACTTTGTCTTTTTTTCACAGGATGACAAGATCTTAGCTCTGATACCACTGAAATAATCCCCATTAATTTTTTTTTCCAAAATTAACATTCAAATCAGCAACCAAACACTAATTAGCGTTAACTCCAAAATGTAAACCAACAAAGAAGATAACTCTAACCAAGAATGTTCACCAAGATCCCAATGTGGGCGAGGTGATAGCATATGGTTAGAGGATCGTTAGGCATAAACAGAGCTGAAAGTACAATTCATCTGCTGGTGCAGGCATCCACAAGCGGTGGGAATACTCCACTTATTCAATGGGTGAGTTTACAACAATTATTAGGCGGCAAGCCAGCCTTTAAATCCACTCTTCCACTTATTAACGTGGGGGGAATACTGTCCACACAACCACTTATAACG
Source organism: Sequoia sempervirens (assembly GCA_007258455.2). NCBI lineage: Eukaryota > Viridiplantae > Streptophyta > Pinopsida > Cupressales > Cupressaceae > Sequoia > Sequoia sempervirens. The sequence goes on from VDFB02270651.1 coordinate 240,973,765, forward strand.
TGGGGGGAAATTACAAACAAGATATAAGTTTATTCTAAAACTCAACCACTCAATTGTGGGAGTGTAAAACAGATATAAAATTGCAGCAAGTAAAGGAAGAGCTGTTAGTACTACTAACTAGCTTTACAAAGAATAAGAACAGCTGCAAATAGAATAGATAATCTTCCAAGAACATTAAATAGTTAGAGTATCACTTCCTCTAACATTTACAATGATATAAGATGAAGAATTGAATCTCAAACCAGCATTATATCAAAAACTAACAAGTCTGATATAAAAATCTGTAATCTGGAAATGTCTATCAGCAAACAACAAAGTCATAAAAATGATCACAACTCCTTCAATATACCTTTGAATTGAATGAAACGAAATGAAAAGTCTCTTTGGAGGATAGGCACCCAAACTTAAACCACAAAACTGTATCAAAACTCAAGATATTATTTTGCACGAATCCCAAAGCACTCTCAAGATGGTACGACCCTCAAGAGGGGCGATTTCTCTTGCTAAAAATCAAATACTTGGAATTAAATTCTAAAATTCTCCAAATATGATCGCCATTAGCATAGAATTGCAAGGATCAAATACCCATAACCAAAATAAATTCACATCAAAAGCTATAAATGAAAAACACCTTTATCTATGTATACACCAACAACATTAAAACTGAAATTCTCACCAAAATTCACCAACTTTGAAGCACAATCTGCTAGTCTGATTGAGAAGCAGCAAAAAGACCAACTAGGTGTTGTCTTTCAAACACGAAATTGGATTGGAACTAGGAGGTAAGCATCCCTCGAAGTATTAAACAAGTTGTCATTTTGACAGCATAACATTAGCATAAACATTCGATTATCAGCTCTTCAAACAGCAGCAATATATAAGCTTCAATTGGCAAATGAAGCAACAAGAACTCTTCAAATTCCAAGAAGTTGAATCACTTCAACTTCCAAAAGGGACGCCACCTTTTTGCCTTTTACTTTTTGAAATAATAAAATATTACTCAACCTCCTTTAGGCATCCAACTTCACTTTGCAACAATAAAGCATTTAATAAATCATTAAATGCACAATTGACCCCCTTAATGGCCCCTCTTTTAAAACAACATGAAGTTATTACTCCTAGGAATGGGGTACAACTGAGAAACATGAAATTTGACTAGGTATAAACTCAACTCACGAAGAAAACCAAACCAAAAGCCAAACTGAGACTGATGGATAACAAGATGACTTGAGTTGAACTGCTGATGATGCCACTGCCAAAATTAGACTTACTAAAAATAGCCACTGCCAAAAATAGTAAGTTTACCTCAAAACCAACATAAAGCAGAACTGAGCTAGAAGCAAGACTTAATGAAAGTGGAAACCCAAGCAACTGCTCCAACTGAAAATGACTTAATGAAGGCTGACAACTGAACCACTGCCAAAATTAGTATTTACTAAAAATAGTAAATACCTAGAAATGCCACAAACCTCCAAGCAAGGAAACCCTAATTTCACTTCTGATCAACCTACGGATTTCTGGAAATAGGCTATCAGTCAAAGAAGAGTGTATGGCCAAAATGGGGACATTACAGACATGGTCGTACCTTTCTATTTTGACAACAATCGAATGGTCAAAATTGTGTGAAAGATGTAGCTCTCGTGTCACAATGTTGGTGTATACTCAATATATGAACCCACTGAATTATGTTCTCATAGCTTGTTGATCGGCCATTAAGAATGCACACTAGAAGCTTGCAACATGCTCAAAGCGCTAAAGAGTTTACAATGACTGAGGCTTTTAATATCTATTTCATCCAAGGCATGTGAATCATGTAATCATCACTTCATGATCATGTGCCAAAAAGAATATTTTCACATTCGATATGATCTTGAATATTCAGACTTGTACTATCTGATAATGACCTCCTCACTAGATGATTAGTGTTTGAAACTATATATTCATAATTAGGCCTTTGAAAGACAATAGTTAGTTTTCTAATATCAACACTCTATATTTTTTTTATGAGAACCATTTTTAGTGTGTGCATTGGGTTCCTTTGTTGCATGTGTTGGATGTACTATAGGACACCAAACAAAGCAATAGAATATCTCGATCCTTCTATATTGAGTAAGTGTTTTTATTCCATATGTAACCAGTCATGTTGCTTCCTTAAATACCCTCATGGATTTTTCACTTGGGCAGGGGAGATTTTAAAAATTTTCCAATGGAAAAAAATAGGGGTAACACATACTCAATGCTCCCTTCCACCATGTCAATATGAACATCTAAATCATTTTGAAAGTTGGCATTTTTCAAAACTATTACGGTTAGCAAAAATACATTCATTTGTGCTCACAACTTCATTTGCATCAACAATGGATATACATGTTGACCTGTATGCCACAAATTCACTATTATCTAAAAGTTGTTCATTAACAATTGAACAAGCATATCCATTCTCTTCAACACCAATGCACTCCTTATTGAATGAAAACATGTCCATTTTCATATTGTGTGGACAAGAAACATCAATAAAGAAACAACCATATTCAATTTTATATTGACTAACATTAAACCCATTGTTACTTGCATCATTTGGTTGCTCTAGACATAGATCAAAAAGTTTTGCAATATCAACACAATCTGAAAATGCATCAAATTGTTTCACATTATCAATAGGACAACTAGTATCTGCATTTTGAGACACCACACCTCTTGTATAATCACATTGGTCTCCTTCAACAATCTTTATCCAATCAAGTACTTGATCAAAACTATAAGGTTTCAATTCTTTTGGCAAGGTACTCAACCCTAACTCATAGATTTCACAAAAAAAATCAATGCACATTGAATCCTCAAGTCTAAAATTTTCGGGGACCTCCAACAAGGCATCCAAAAACCTTGTGAACAAATAATATGGTGATTCTCCCTTGTGTCTCTTCATGTCATACAATTCTTGAGCAAAATACATCTGATCAACTACTTAAATTTTGTTCATGTTCAACTTGGAGTTCACCATTAGATGCATCATGTAATGATAGACTAATTGTAATAGTAGAAGCATTATCATCTTGAAAATAATTTCTATTGTCTGATCCATGAATTCCATTTGCATGAGTGTGCTAGGATAACCAACACTTGCAACCATGTATCCCTTCATCATTGAATATTTTGAGTTGTTTTCAATATACATGGCAATTTGATATGCCTGATGAAGTGTTGTAGGATCTTTATCTCTTAATGTAGATAACTCATTTCTTCATCAAATGCTCCAAGGTAAACAATCAAACATACTACATCATTTGGTCTCATGCTTTTAGGAATGTCACCTAATGTTTTTGTAAATATGAGATTAAAAGCTAGAACTAACTCTTCTTCTTCTTTCTGGATGTTCATAATTTTTTTTCTCATTGATCTTGGATCAATTCTCTCACCAAACTGTTCAATAGATGCTACCATGAAATCATTCCATGAAGAAATAGAACACATTGGAAAATATGAAAACCAATCTCTAGAATCTTCCTCCAGAGATTAAACAAAGAGTTTCATGACAACATCTGCATGGCTTATCTCATAATCTCTCTTCAAATCTTAAAACTCTTGCAGATGTTGAGATGTTAATTTTGATCTTTTCCCTTTGAACCTTGGAAAGTGTTCCTTGAATTCATTAGGAATAGGGTTTGGGAAACCTTGAATACTATTAAAATTTAATGGTCTATATCTTTCCATAGAGAAAAGCCTTCTCTGAGGACATAGCTGAAATTGTGGTTTTTGTTGCATAGTAGGATTTAAAAATATAGAAAGAAAGTCATAATAACAATCCTTATACAAATATTTATGTGACTCATGCTTATCCTACTTACAACCATTAACTCCCAACTTTCTCAAATCCCTTTCTATTGGTGTTAACATTCACTGAATAAGGGAACATAAGTTTTTCTAGGACTTTCAAACATGGCTTTCATACACAAGCTTATCCTTCTTGAAAACCAAAATATGAAAATACCTGGATATGTGGCAGTTGTTACAAATTTCCTTTCCTAATTGGAAATCTTTGTGGATTTGAAACATTCTTCACATCTTCATCAGGTTCTTTTGATAGAGTCGCCACCTCTCTTCATAGAGGACTAAACTTCAAACAATAGGAAGCTCTTTCAAAAATGAATTTCATTCTGGGTCTCCTCCAACAACAGAGTCACACATAAATTCTTTTAAATTTTCTGCAACAAAACCTCTTCCAGGTCTAAAATATTTAATATTTGAACTAGATGTTTAGATTCATCAAATTATTGACTCTTTCCAAATGGATACTCCTCTAATCTCCCCAATAGATTCACTAATTTTGTTGGTGTTTTTCTTGCAACCCCCAATCCTAAAGGAAAACACAATTCCTAAACCAAGGGATTAAGAGGTTAAGACAAAGGTCTTGCACTATCAACACGTCAAGGACAAGAAGGTCCAACAAACAAGGTTACAATCAGCCTTCTACACTTTGAGCTCCACAAAACTTAGGAGGGTTTTCCTATTCAAAGATCTACACATTTAATAAAAATTGAACTAGATAACATATTGCAGATTTCTAACATGTGGATGGTTCTCAGATGAATGTATAAAGAGTGTTATACATTTGATTGCATTTAGACATGATCCCCTTGCACTTTGAGGAAACATTAAGAACAAATAAATTAATAGAAATCTCCATCTCAGACATACAAAGAAGTTACATCAGAATAATTTCCAAGCATAACTTCTATGTTCTTTAATCTCCATGAAGATACATAAAACAGTTACATCAAAATCATTTCCAAGCATAACTTATGTGTTCTTTAATCTCCATGAAGTTAAACATGAAAATGGGAAAGATTCTTGAGATTTTTAAATGGTGATTCCTTCTAGGGTTTACAAAAGAGAAACACACTAGACCAGTGCCTTGTCCATAACAGAGTCAAAATAAAATAACCCATCTGGTAATAGCCCAAAAAAAAACCAGTGACCATTAAGCCATTACTGACTTACAATAATGAGGTCTCTTTAGGACATATCTACAACACTCTTACTGATCCTGAATGCAATACAATATATTTAGTATTTAATTGAGAGCACACTTTAACCCATTCTTTGAATAGGATCCAACAATATAAACAACTATTACAACAAATGTGCAACAAAAACCATCATAATCTTTGATTACTTTGATTGAAAATATAATGCATTCACTCTAGAGACATTACAATATGACATTGTTCATCATAATCTACAAATTGATTTGCTTGCCATTAAAAGAAATCGATTACACCATTGGAACTTTGAAATTTAAAGAACTCCTAACTCTAGAGATAAAACCCTGTACAAAAATTACAATCCCCTCAACTTGGAGAACTTGGAACCTTCTTACAATGAAACATCTTCTCATTTAAGAGAGGTGAGAAGAAAGAAGAAAAACGCTAAAAATAATCCACCATTGACACATGGTGATAGGCCTAGATAATAGATTATTTTCTATTGTTTTATACACATCTTGAGATCCTTTTTAGATAAAATTTTCAGATACAACTCCGACATTATATTATCCTTTCATATCCATTATGCAAACTTAAACCCTAAAAATGATGATGGAATTATGGTTATAATATATTAGTATTAAATGGTTTATATGAATATATGTATGGAATGTTGATGGAATGCTATGAGTTAATTGTGATAGTTATCCTTGTGTACATATTTTATGGAATTAACTTGTTTGCAGCAAAATAGGAACCATATTGCAATAGTTGTTAGATAGCACAATAGTTGCTAGATAACACAATAGTTGTGGGATGAACCCGTAGCAATAGGAATGTCTGGACACAAAAATAGGGGAGCTCCAGGTTAAGCTAAACATAATGATCATTGATTAAAGACACTTAATGAAGGTTGGACGTGTGTTATTATAACCAGTTATATAAATGTTGAAGAAGAGGTCTCCTTCACTTATGGAATTTTGATAGATGGTTGAATGTTTACATGCAATTTTGTTTTGACATAGTTCTAGTTCTGATAGGATTCTCTTTCCTTTTCAGTTATAGGTTGAATTTAATTCAAGTCTTAATTCTACGCTCTATTATCTGGGAGTGGAGTTAATGATTTCAGTTAGTTGTTGCTTTCAATAAAGATTCCCTCAAGCTTTTATATAGTTGTTGATTGAATCTGTAGGATAGTTAGTTATTTTTTTCAGTTTTATGTTATCAGTTATATCCAATTTCAAGACATGGAATATTCATAATGATTGAATACAATATGTGATAGATCTTGTGTAGATCTTCATGAATATACAATGAATGGAATTAATCTTATGGGATGTGTAGAATCTATTAGTTAGATTTGGGTTCGGTTAAAGTGGGAATAATTACTTGAGCAAGCCACTTAAGTTATTTTTCTTCACTTCATTTTCCAGTTATTTACTTCTATTTAAATAGTTGTATTAGTTTATCATTGTTTCATGAATCAAATGCAAGCTAATTAGAATTTTCTCTTACTTATTGTTAATGAATGCTTGTGAATATGCATGTAATGGTCAACTAGTAACACTCTGGAGGATAATTCAGTTGAGTCATTATTTTTTATTAAGTTTTTAGTTGATACAATATTATTTCATTAGTAACAGTTCAGTTACAGTCTAAGTTGTAGGTACCTGTAGCAACTAGTACTAGTTTATTCTTTTATTGTTTTGTAGTTTTGTGAATTTCCAGCAAGTAGGATAACTTCAATAGGGTAGTTTAGGTAGCTTTGAGTCCATGAAAGCATATATAATGCTACACCATCATAAGCTTACAAGCCTTGGGTTGACAATTTAGTGTAGTATTAAGCAATGTAAAGTGGATTGTTCAACTAGTTAAACCTCTAAATTGAGTAGGTTCTACCAAGTTTACAATACATTAGCTTAGAATCTACATTTTTTGCATCATTGTCGTGGATGGTGCTATCTTCATAGACTTATTTTTATAGTTTTCATAGTTAACTTTTCTTTCCAATATTAGGACTGCTAGATACAATATTTTACAACAATGGAGATATACTAACATTGTGCAATACCATTGAATCCAAAACCATATTCCATGTATGTGGAAGTAGAGAGATTCCTTGGGTAGGCTCCTTCCCTCCACACCTTAGGAAGCTATAGTAGAAATTGGTGAATCTAGCACTCAAAGTGAAGGTAATACTGAAGAAGATTTTTTTTTCTCACCAACATCTAGCACACATACAGAAGGAACATACCACACCATGGGTGATATAGTAGAAGATGATGTTGAACGATCAACATTTGAGTTCCCCATCACTGACCAACAAAGGGCTACAATGCTAAAGAACATTCCTCCATCATTACCAGTCTTCTATGGGTTAATGACTAAGGAACCAGATGCATTCCTCTTTGAATTTTATGTCCTATGCAGAAGTTATGACTATACTTCTGATGCACATAGGCTAAAGCTTTTCCTTGCTACCCTGAAAGATGCAACTTTGAGATGGTTCATGGGATTAGGTAAGGATGTTGTTCCTGATTGGGACACCAGGAAGACACTATTTTTAGATAAGCATCAGGACTATTGTAGAGGACTTGATAGGAGGAAAGATGATATTTTTAGAATGACACAAAAGGATGATGAGCCCTTAGAAGATTATGTGGAGAGATTTCAGTATTCTCTAAAGAAAAACCCACAAAAAAAGTTGTCAAAGAGTCTCTCAAGTTAGTCTTTTTGAGAGGAATCAATGATGAATACATGGATTCCTTGAACCTCTTTGGCTAGGGAGATATTTCACAGATAAAATTTTCAAAAATTTGTAAGGTCTACAGGAATTATTCCAGGACCTTTACTAAAAGGCCAAAAGGAGATAGAACAACAGTTATTGGTAAATCATCTACAAGGGTTTCAAAAAAAGAGCTAAGCAATTTGTTATCCAACTTGAAGGAGGATATCATCAGTCATTTGGAAACTTAGTTGGATACTCTCCAAATTAATAAAAATGAGGAAGTTGAGGCTATGCTCACTAAATATTGTCCAAGCCGCAGCAAAAGAAAAGCAATTTGTAAATGCAAAAGAGTGGCTAGTATCCAACAAGATAAAGTTGAGAAGCCCAATTTTCAGCTAATTCAAGGAGATGATGTAAAGCTCTTCTATATAGCACAAAGGATTCCATGGTAGCAAAGACAAGGTATGCCACAAGACCCCCTTAGCTTTACTTCATCCTTTCTTATTAGGAATCAAAACTTTTATACTTAGAACTCTCATCACTAGCAAGCAAACCAAAACCGGTGGCAAAACCCTCAACAATGGCCACAAGCTTAGCCAAATTGGAACTAGCAACCAAACCCTTGGCCATAGCAAAATTTTTTAGGGTTCCAATTATAATCCATAATGGCCAACCCAATAGAACCAGTGACAACCTTAGTGGTAGAACGGCTAGAAATGACAACAACCAAATATGTACTACTAGCAGCCAATGCTCCCTTCTCCACCACAATAACAATATTTAATTCCTACATCCCAACCACCCAAGCAGCAAAAAATACCTACCCAACCTACACCTAACCCTAACACTAAGCCTATCTAGCATACTTATACTAACAAAGCTATGCAATACCCCACTTATGGGGTAGAGGTGAGTGATTCCCACCTCAGATTAGGGAAACAACTTGCTGGGCCTTCATCCTCCCAAATTACAAAAATTGAGGATGAGGAACCTGTAATTGAGGCTTTAGACAAACCATTTTTGGAACCTAAGTCAAATCAAGTACACCAATCTACCTCAAGTCCCAAGCCATCTTTTCCTGAATGCTTAGCTATACAAAAGCATCACACACAGGTTGAGATAGATCTTTTAGGACAATTGAAAGATGTGAGCATCAAGATTCCACTTATCCAAGCTATCAAAGAAATCCCTATCTACACCAAAACTATAAGGGATCTATTTCTTAAGAAACCAGGTAGGAAAAGAAAAGATCCTCAGATGGTCCATGTCTTGGGAAATCTTGCAGATATCATGTTAGGGAACATTACAGTCCCTAAGTATACAGATCCTAGTAGTCCAGTTGTGGACGTTAAGATTAATGGAACCCTCATTAAGAATACTTTGATAGACTTGGGGGCAGCAATAAATGTCATGAAAAAAGAAACAATATAGTTTCTTTAGTTGGTCAACCTCAGGCCTACACAAACTGTTTTCTAGCTAGCTGATAGGTTCACAATCAAGCCTGAGGGGATTATTGAAGACCTAATCATTGTATTGGATTCTTAGGAATACCTTGTAAACTTTATAGTGCTACAACCCAAAGTCAATTTAGCAAGTTACCCACTCACCCTAGGTAGGCCTTGGTTAGCTATAGCCAATGCATTTATAGGCTGTAGGTCTGGTAAAATGATAATATCCAATGGTATAGTCACAAAGAAGTTGGTTCTCTATCCACCGGCCCAACCATATGTAGACTTTGAGAAAACCATTTGGCCCAATTTATATGAGGATGAGGATAACTATTCTCTACAGACATTGATGACTATAGAGTGTAACCCCTTATTGGATGATCAGGATGAAGATGAGCTCATTGCTCACATAATCCAAAATGACTGTTGTAGGAGCCCACAACAACAAGACTACCTCATATTTCTACAAGATCCCTTGCAAAGTATCATACCCACCAATTCTATAGAAGAGATATCACAACTATTTCATTCATTACTATCTCAACAATGTCTACCCATCATACCAAGCCTTGATCTACCGTCAGTTCAAGAATCACCAAAGGAATTGGAAATCATGCCAAGAAGGAAGTTAAATATCAATAATTCCTTGACAAAGGATCAACATAATTCTTTGCAATCAATGCTACAGACGCACTTAGCTGCATATGCATGGGATTACCATGATATGACAGGCATAGATCTTGATTTATGTATGCATAGGATTTATATTAATGAAGGCTATAGACCCATTCACCAACCACAAAGATGTATGAAACCTACCCTCAGAGAGATAGTGAAAGTTGAGCTACAAATGCTCCTTGATGCAGATTTTATCTATCCAATAATAGATAGTGAATGGGTCTCACCTTTGGTAATAGTTCCCAAGAAAGGTGGGAAATTGAGAGTTTGTGTAGACTACAAGGAATTGAACATAGCCACTAGGAAATACCACTTCCTCTACCCTTCATAGATCAAGTACTTGATTCTCTACCTAGGAAAAAGTGCTTCTCATTTCTTGATGGTTTTAGTAGTTATTACCAAATAAAAATTGCTCCAGAGGATCAAGAAAATACTACATATTTCACATGTCCTAATTGAGGGACTTATGCTTACTTTGTTCTAACCTTTGACTTATGCAATGCTCCAGCTACCTTTCAAAGAGAAGTACTCAATATATTTTTTGATTATGCACATGACTGCATGGAGATATACATGGATGACTTCAATACTTATGGTGAAAGTTATGAGGAAGCTCTCAATAATTTGAAAAATGTGTTAAAAAGGTGTAAAGAACACAACCTGTCACTTAGCAATGAAAATTGTTTCATGATGGTGACATAGGGAATCGTATTGGGAAACTTTATATCTAGTGCATGAATATAGGTTGATCCACACAAAATAGAGATAATATCTACTTTACCTATTCCTCAGGAACAAAGAGACATTAGGAGCTTCCTTGGTCATGCAGGCTACTATAGGAAGTTTATCAAAGATTTTAATAAGATTGTTGCACCATTATTTGTCTTGCTGAGTAAGGACATTGAGTTTGAATGGACCTCTGAGTGCCAACACTCATTTGAAGAACTAAATAAAGCTCTGACTCAAGCACCAGTGTTGAGAGGACCTAATTGGAATCTGCCATTTCACATACATACAGATGCTTCAGATTTTTCCATTGGAGCAATTTGTGTCAGAAGGATGGCAACAAAGAATATGTAATTTATTATATCAGAATGAATCTTCAAGGGGTAGAGTTAAACTATACTGGAATAGAAAAAGAGATGCTTGTTGTATCATATGCTATTAATAAATTTAGGCACTATATTACTGGTTATTCAGTCTTTGTCCATATAGATCACACAACAATTAGGTATTTGATGAACAAGCCAGTAGTTGGAGGTAGATTGGTAAGATGGCTACTTCTCTTACAAGAATTTGACATTGCCATAGTAGAAAAACCTGGTAAAACAAATGTGGTGGTAGATTTCCTACCAAGATTTCCAACACAATCAATTGTAGTGGTAGATGATTCATTTCCCAATGAACACTTGTTTGATTTACAAGTACAAGTACCCTGTTATGCAGATATTGCTAATTATTTGGTTACAGGATAGATTCCACAACATTTTTCACCAAGGGAGAAAAGATAGTTGGTTCATAAATATTTTCCATACTCCTGGGTATTTGGTTATTTGTTTTATATTGGGATTGATAACACCATGAGAAAATGTATCAGGGAATATGAGATCTTTGACATAATGAAGGCATGCCATGATGAGCCATGTGGAGGTCATTTTGTAGCAAAGAGATCAGCCTTTAAGATCCTCACAATTGGCTATTATTGTCCTACTTTGTATAAATATGTTGTTAAATATAGAAGAATTTGTGATAGGTGTCCAAGGATGGGAAGGCCAACCAAGAGTGATGAGATGCCCTTAAAACTTTAGTTGACATTGAAACCTTTTGAAAAATGGGGTTTAGACTTCATTGGTCCAATCTCCCCTACATCTAACAACAAGGAATATATCCTTGTTTGCACTGACTACTTGACAAAATGGGTGGAAGTCAAGGCCTTACAATTTTCCAGAGATGGTAATGTGGCTAAGTTCTTATATGAAGATATTTTTACTAGGTATGGAGTACCTAGAGAAATAGTCACTGATCAAAGGACCCAATTTACTTCTAATCTAATTACCAAGTTGGTTGATGAATATCAAATTAGACACAAGAAATAAACACCCTACCACCCACAAGCTAATGGTCATGTGGAAGTCACTAATATGGAGATTGAAAGTATTCTCACCAAGACAATGCAACTACATAGGAAAGATTGGGTTTCAAGGTTACTTGAAGCAGTATAGGCATACAAAACTACTTGGAAAATTGCCACTGGATTCACCCCCTTATGAGCTAGTCTATGGGAAGACAACAATCCTTCCTATTGAATTTGAACATAAAACATTGAGGACAACAATAGAGTTGGGAATGGATTTAACAGAAGCATAGAAGGAAAGGTTGCATTCTTTAAATGGGTTGGATGAGATTAGAATGGAAGCAATACATCATACAGAGGTAGTATAGCAACAAAGGATGAAGTGGAATGATTAGTACATTAAAACAAAGGATTTCCCTTTGGAGGACTGGGCCCTGTTATATGATTCATAGTATAAAGACTTTAAGGGAAAATTTCAGTCCAAATGGCTAGGCCCCTATGAGACTAGAAAAGTTTACCCTAATGGGGCCATACAATTACACACCATTGATGCAGTCAAATTTCCACTTCTTGTAAATGGCCACAGGTTGAATCTCTACAAGAAGCCATTATAGAAGGATGATTTCCTATTTTCATTGTTTCAACAATATGGTGCTTGTAGTGAACCCAACACAAAATTAGACACACAGAGTGATGATTCGGCCACACATGATATACCCAGCACTTCTGGTGGCCCAGAGATTAAGTTACATAGCTCAATCCCTAAGCTTCCTTGGAACTAACTTTCCCTATTCTTTTTTCTCATAAGCACACACTACACGTTATAATAATGTTTGCACTAGCTATAGAGGGACCTATTATCAATATTTACAAAGGTTCCTGATGTTGTAGGGACCTGTAGCTTCATACTGTCAATGCTCAGAATGGGTCCTGACACTGAAGCTACCCGTAGCAACTTCTGGTAGCCGAAAAGAATATTCAACTCACTTGGTGACATATTTACTACAATTTCATGCACATTTATTTCAAATAAATTCAGGTATCCTCTCCATCATTTCATGCAAAATAATGCATCATAATTCTTTTATTTCCCACTCCCATTTAAAATACTTCAGCTGTCAAATCACCAGCTCATACCTGTCATCCATGTCCCTTCATTTCCACTCACCACCCACTATTCATTACCTTGCAGTTAATACCCATCAAATAAAATCAACGAACAAATATATTCTTTTCAATTTTTGTCATGCCCAAAAATTTTTGCAAGAAAAACCCAACATGTTTTTTTTTAAGGTGCATTAATCAAGCTTCCACCACTTACAACATGTTAGGAGTCAAATACCTCTAATAAGTTACTTATTAATCGAACACTAGTGCTATTTATGCATTTGATAATTTATTTATTTTTAAACTAGAATTCTACCCTTAAGTACCAACATTGGGAAACCCAAGTAATTTTAAACATATGTGTCATGCCCATATTTTAATGTGGCTCTAGCACGACCATCACACCTTCATATATTTATACACATAAACCATCATAGATTTGCAATCTAGCATATATACTTGAAACCTGACTTCTATAGACTAACATGATTTTAAAATCATCTCTTAATGTCACTTTGAGAAAACCACGGTGCGATCGTTTTCACTAGGTTATGTCATCTCTCTTGAAACAAATCTCCTTATTAAGCATAGATATTATATTTGATTGAACTTATGTTTCGAGAAATGATCAAGGTCTTGCTACTACTAATGTGTTTATTGATATCTTTATCAATATTAAGACGTATATATATATATATAAACATTATTATCTCTCTTAATATTCTTACCTCTTCTTTTACAAAAAATATTATTTCACTTACTGAGGATGTTATCTCATACATATTAATATTAATAAAATATTGCCTTGTCATCTTATAATATTATTAGCAATAGTTATGATTAATAAATAACAACTAATGTTACTTACATTATGAATATTATGTTTAGTTTTATACATATATAGTGCCATGCCCCAAAATGTGTACATAGGAAAATAAAACACAACTAATATATATATATTTTTTTGGTAACATTAACAAATAAACCACTTCTATTTGCCAACTCGTTGTCGCTTGCAATACTTTTATTACCACCCTAACATCGTTAATAAGATTATTATAAAAACACTCTCTTAACACTATGATTTCATTTACATTATTCGTTCGAGTATCCCTTCATAACATTATCACTATTTATTTTTATATATATTTTTAATTTCATTTACATATTGTCTTTATTAAAATTAAAATTAAAAATAACTATAATCATTTATGAATATTTCATTTATTAAATTTTAAGGACAATATTAAAAGATCCCATAAAAAAAAATTAAACTAAAAGTTACTTTCCCCTTTTAAAGAAATATGCTAAATATCATAGTTAATAACGCATTCCCCATTCCTAAGGGTTAGTAGTTCTTTTCCTTACTCTTTTTAAAAATTATGATTAAAAGAATATTTAAGGATTAATATTTAGGAAAAGGTTCCATAAGGAAAGTATACGTGGAACTCTAAAAAAAATACTCCCAAAACATCAACTTTACTTTAGTTGATTCTTTTTAATGAATTTTGGTTTTATTCAATCATGAGAGGTGCTTTTCATTTATGTTTTAAAAAGGAAACATTTTTAAAAGTTCCACTAAATTTATGTAATAAAGCGAGGGCATACTAAATTTAAATTCTTTGAACATTGTAAAAGACTCACTGTTTTAAAAAAACTTCTAAAAAAAAAAACAAAAAACGAGAAATCAGAAGTGGGCGGAGGATAAAACATAATGGAGTTAAAGGTGATCCAATCAGCATTAGCAGACTTGGAGATAAAAGAGAATCAGTTAAGAGATCAGATAGAAGAAGCCAAATCATGGTCACAAGTGGTGAGTGGTTCATCAAATGAGCAGAAAGGAATCATTGAAAAACAAGTTAAAAGGCAACTAAGGGAAGAAAAAGATAAACAAAGCAAGGATGCAAACAATATTGTTAAAGGTTTGAGACACTTTAGGGAGGAGAGAACCAACATTCTAACAAGGGATTTCCTAAAAGATAAGTTGAAGTGGACAGGGCATATTCAGCAAGCTAATAGAATTGGAAAAAATATAGATGGAGGAAAAGATAGACATGTAAGAGTCATCTTGAGAAATTTGGAAGATAAAAATAGGATTCTAAAAAATAGGGGGTTACTTAGAGGCACACATATTTATCTAGATGAAGATTTGAACTTTGAGCAGCAGGAAGAACAAAGGAAAGAATAGGAGAAGGTGAAGACAACAAGAAATGAAGGTAAATGGGCTTGGCTGAAGAACGGGAAAGCCCAAATCAGTAATGGTTTTCAAACAAGAAATAGGAAATGGGGGCCTCATAGGAATATTTGCATGTTGCAAGTTGGAATTGTAGAGGATATCCATGGAGAAGAGGACTTGGATTGGGGCCCATAGCAAAAGGAAAGGATATTATCATTCTTACAAAAACACATGAACGTGATGGCTGCAAAGTACCAGATTTTGAAGGGTATAAGAAAGTTTCAGTTTGGAATGAAGGGAACGAAACAGGCAAAGGCAATGGAGGAGTTACAGTGCTAATAGATGAAAAGTGGCAGGGAATTGTTAAATTTGTAAAAGAAGACACAAACAAATAGTACATATGGCTGCAAATAACAGAGAATGGAGTAACTTTTAGTTTAGTTGCTTGCTACTTTGCTCCAAAAAATTCAAAGTTTTATAAGAAATGAAATTTAGACAATGAAGACTTGTATGCATCACTAAAAAAAGATATCTCTATTTTCAACACACTTGGAGATGTGGTTTAAATGGGTGAATTTAATGCAAGGATAGCTAATAATCAATCTCTCCAGTTGAGTAGTGAAGCCAAAGGGGAGAACAATCTGTTGTGGTTAGAGGAAGGTGGTGGTCTTCATTGGGAAAAAAACATCTCAAGATGGTAATGGCACTGTGAACTCATTTGGGGCAGAATTATTGGGGCTTTGTAGTCTATTTGGCATGGTTATCTGCAATGGTATGAGAGATTGGCCAAAGTTAGGGGTATAACTTGCAAAACTTATAATGGTCAAAGTGTGGTGGACTATGTGGTTTTCTCCCAAAGTTTTAGTTATAGACTATTGGAGTTTGATATTGAGGATTGCCCTATCGAGATGAAATTTGACCACTTACCTCTTCAGGTTAAGCTACGCATTTCACCAACCATCCAACACAGTAAATAGGTTATGCACATGCAAAAAAAAGCCCTTCCCAATGGTAAAATCCTCATAAATTAGGAAAATAGGGAATTATTTAGTGCTACTCTTAAGCAACATTTCCATGATTTGAAAAATAATGGGAAGTTTAAAGTAGCAAAAGAGGTTGATGTCCACATTCACAACAATTTTTTGATCCCGATAATCCACAAGGCTTTAAATGCGTGCAAAAGGTCTCACCCCAAGGTGGGGACAACAAACACTTTTCTAGAAAATCCATGATATGATGAAGAATGTAAGGCAGCCACGAGATCACTAAAGAAGAGAGGTATGGATAAAGAATATAAGAAAAAATATGAAAAATTAGTGCAGTTCAAAAAAATCGAGTATGTAAATGAAAGAAGGAAGGAACTAATCACTCTTGGGAAACATAATCCTAAAGGCTTTTGGAGGGAACTGCAACAAAAGAAAAAGGTGGAAAACAATATTACGGATGTCCAATGGTTAGAGTATGCTAGACTTCTTTACGAGCGGGTCCACGAGAAAGACTACCCTCCTGTTATTAACACATCAATGGAACTATTCAATGTGGATGATATTAAACAAGGAATAAAGAACTTAGCAAGTGGTAAAGCACAAGACATAGATGGGCTATAGTCTAAATTTTTAAAATGGGGGATTGAAACTCTTGCTCCTCACATAAAAAGAATTTTCAACAATCTCAATCGAGAAGGTTTTCCTATGGAGTGGACTACCAGTGTGGTCATCCCTTTATTTAAAAGTGGTGATATCAATAACCCATCTAACTACTGGACAATTATGGTCAATTCTATCTTTAGAAAGCTATTTGGGAGCATGATTGAATGTAGGATCAACAACTAGGTAGAAAATGAGGGAAAAAAGGCAAAGGGGCAGGCAGGCTTTAGGTCCAAGCACTCTACCATTGATCATTGCATCACCCTTAGACACTTGATTGAGAAAATTTGGGATACTCAGGGTGAGGAAGCTTACTATTGCTTTGTAGACTTTAAGAAAGCTTTCAACACGGTGCCTAGGGATAAATTATGGTATAGGATAGAAGAATTAGGCATTCCAAATGTGTATAGAGCAGTTGTTCACAAGTTGTATGAGAAGGTTAGTGCTAAAATTAGAACAAGTGAAGGTATGTCAGAATGTTTTGGCAGTGACATTGGAGTTAAGCAGGGCTACCCTTTATCTCCCATGCTTTTTTGGCTATACATTGATAAGTTGGAAGCTTGGTTAAGCAAGGAAGATGGGGATGGTATCCAATTGGTAGGTTATGTAGTGAAATTACTTCTATATGCTGGCGATCTTATCTTAATTTCAAAAATAGCTCATGGGTTAAGAGAACATTTGAAAGCTCTAGACACTTTTTTCAGGAAGTTGGGATGCAAGTGAACACCTCCAAGACCAAAATCATGATTTTCTCATTGAATAGAAAAGTTAAACAACATACCTTTCTTTTTGAAGGAAACCCGCTTGATATAGTGAAATAATACAAATATTTTGGGATTGACTTTCATTATAAGCTTAGTTGGGAAACTTGTAGAATGAAAAGGATATAGGGAGGTTGGAAAGCCTATTACCTGCTTCAAAATAGGTGTAGAAAAGCAGAACTTTGGGATTGGAAAACCAAGAAAACCCTTTTTGGTTTACTTGTCACACTGGTTGTACTTTATGGGTGTGAAGTGTAGGGAAGCAATGCGTCAAAGTGTAGTTGGAGACAAGTAGAAAGAATCCAAAAACACCTAATAACAAGTAATCTCAAAGTTAAAGCCACTGTTCCTTATGAAATTCTTTTAGTTGAAGCGGGGGCTTTTCCTTTGGAAGCTTTGGCGATAACTCGGTTGATAAGTTATCTAAAGAAGGTCGAAAACATGGATAACCACCGGTGGCCAAAAATGGTTATGGAGGAGACACTAGTTCAAAGAAAAAAAAATTGGATGAAACAAAACAACAAGTGGTTGAACAAATGGGACATCAAATTATATGAATGCCTTGGCACCAATAGTGAAATAAAAAACTATGTGAGGGAAAAATTCAGGACTGCCATGTGGTCAAATCAGATCGGGCAAAAAAAAGCATACTACATCAAAGAGTTTAACCCAGCTAAGGAGCATGGTGAAAAAACTTATTTAGGTGCAACTATTAAAGGGAAAGTGAGGTTGTTAGTTGCACAATTGAGGATGGGATCCCACCATCTTAGGTGTGAGATTGGTAGGTGGAAGATACCTAAGGAAACTTGGGTAGAAAGAATGTGCTTATTTTGTAATAAGGGAGCAGTGAAGAGGGAATGGCACTTCTTCATGGAATGCACAACCTATGAAAATATCCATAATCAGTACGAAAATAGTTTGGATGTGGACAATATGCAACAGTTATTTGAGGAGGATAAGATCAATTAGATGACCAACCTTCTAGTCAAAATTAATAGCAAGAGATCCGACTTGGAAAAGAGTTTGAAGACAAACTAAGTTGTTGGTCTCAGTCCCATAGACTATTTAGTCTCGTGGACGTCATTAAAATATTCATTTCATTTCATAGGTTTTGCCAAGCGCTTGTTCCACTGCCCTAATTTATTTTGTATGTATGTTTCATTCTTTTTAATTTATCCATGCATTATTTCTTAGTGTCGTTTGTTGTGCCTTTAGCACACACGCTCTGTTCGGAATAGGGACCCTCCTTTCTCCTCCCCTTGCCAGGTCATTTTGTCACTGCCTCATTTTGCGTGCCCCCATTTTAGTGTCCTAACTGGTCAACATGCCTCTGAATTATCATCTTAGGTTGACCATGTTTCATCCCCTCTAATTTTGCTAAGTCTTGGTTCCCTGTGGAGTTTCCTTGGTAGTTTGCTTCTGCTAGCGGCCTTGGGGGCTGACGGGCCCACCCTGCCAAGTTTCCTTTTCTAGGTTTCCATCGGGTGTTCACCATCCTAAACGACTGAAGACTTTCGCCTTCCCATTCCCCGGGACTCGACTTCTTGATTTCCATCCCTTATGACTTGCATTGCAAACCTGACCGCCTTTTTCCCCGCCGGGCGCATCCCTCTGGACTTCTGTCCTTAGAACTCCGTGTCACCTTCGTCGTTTCTGATGGCCAACCTACGATGGCTTTTTTCCCTCTAGACCCCGGGATCCCTTTTGCTGTCGGTTGAAAATGACAAGCTTTGAAGCAGCTGCCAGATCACATCCTTCCGCCTTTTGGGCCCCGGTCCTCCTGCCACCGCCCAAGAATTTAAACTTACCAAGCCCCTTGGTCATCCGTACGGGCATTAATGGGCATATTAAATGCTAATTAGGGGTATAAATATCTAGTTCGGCCTGTCATTTTCATATGTTAGGTTAGCCAGAGGAGTTCAAAGCTGATTTTGAGTCCATCACATTCGTCTCCCACCGCCCTCGTGCCCGTTGCCCTCGTTCACCTATTCTTCGTAGATTTGACAACTTCTCCTACTGAGCTTTTGAGGTAGGTTTTCCGTTCACCCTCCCGTGAGGTTTTTGTGATTTTACGCGTAAATGATGAGAAAACGTGGGTTACAAATGCTTTAGTTGGGTAAAACCAGTTAACACCTAAAAAACCCATGTGTTGAAATTCTAGAAAAACCTCCTAAACATCCTTTAAGACAAATCTGAAACTCTCCCCTATCACCACCATTCTTCACGCAGGGAATTCGTGCCCTCCGGACCTATGCCCTCCCATCACCGTCGAGAACCTGGAAAATAATCAAAGTGACCAAATGGCAGGATGCACTCTCGGGCCCACAATCTTAGACCTCCCGTCAGTGAATCGTCATCGGACTAAACTAAACACGAAGTTCAGCCTCCATTTCTACTTCTTGGGCCCGCTCCCACGGGATTTCGTCCTTGGGATGCTGCGTTGCTTTCACCTTTTGAAATGACGACTCTGCCCCATCTACCTAAGCCTTGGGGCCTGCCTCGCCTTTTTCCGATCAAGGCTAAACCAAAAAAATAAAAATGAACTACTCCCTCATGACCTTGGGCTCCGGTCTGCGGAGTTCTATCTGCAGATTTCCGTGGCGACTTTTCCATTTCAGACGTCCGTTTGGTAACATCCTTCCACTTCCTGGGTCCCAAGCCTTCCTTTGCCACGAAGACAAATAACAAAGAACATGGGATTCCTTACCCCAGCCGGGCTTCACCCACCGAGATTTCGTCCAATCTTAGCCGGCACAAAAAGGAAAAGTAGGTTCATCTTTCTAACCTTCGGGGTTTGCCATCCTGATCATTTAAGATTTAGCAAAGAAATCTGGCAGACACACTTGATGCCAGGTCTAACCCATTGGGCCGCCCCCACCAAACTTCCATTCAATGAAAGCCACTTCAAATGGAAAAACACCAACAGCTTCCTGCCCCTTTAGACCCGAACACGTTGGCTGCCCTTTAGCCTCCCGGGTCCCAGACCCTGGGATTCTGACCTCAGAATGCCATTTCACTTTGGCTATCCCCTAACAACTTTTAGGCCTTATACCTTTGCATGCTCCCAAAGCGGCCCAAATGGCCTTCAATTCAAAAACTAATCTCGATCCACATGCTTAAATTCAACCTTCTCTGACATTGGCCTTTTAAACGATCAGAATTTGAAGCCGGGGGAAATCACCTAGGTTTCCCAAAATCCCTCTGGTAAATTGCCAATGATGTCTTGAAGTAAAAGTTTGATTTTTTATATATCATCTAATTGAACTTCGTTTATGGGATTATGATTAACATTTGTGTTTTCATGATTGGTTATGCTCACTGTGCCTTGTTTATAGGATATATGGAATCAGGTGCAGGACCTTCGGGGGTGGTCATAGAAAAGGACAAAGGGAAGAAAGCGGGCAAGGTTCCTCATGGAAAAGAGGACAAGGAACAAATGAAGTTCCAATTCCAGGGAGAGCTGTTGTAGTAAAAAATCATCACAGACTGGAAATAAATAACGAATACCAATATCAGGCATGATGGTATTGGTGAATTCAAGCGAAGGGTTAGGATCCATCATAAGACCGATAATGCAAGATTAATCAGGCAAAGTGGAATTGCTAAGGCTACGGGTTTTCCTCTGTCCCTTATAGCCCCTGAATTGGTCATGGCCTATCGACAGGCATATCAGCCAGCGACATGAACAATAGTTGACAGGGATGGGAACATCCTTGCTAATATGTCGGTAGAAGCAATAACAAATACTTTCCACATCCCTACCTTCAAAACAATGGAAACACCAACCATCACAGAATGTAAGGAAACATGGGATGAAGACCCCACTGGCTATAAGAAGATCATAAACCAATATTGTCTTAAAGAGAAAAGGGGCAGTGTCGCAAAGGTTCCTCAGGAGCTCTTCCACAGCGACTTCCACAAGGATTACCATGACTTGGTGACTTTATTGAGCAGGGTGATGGGCCTCCCCACTGCTACATATTTTCAGAGTGGATGAAATATTTCATAGAGTAGATCCTCTGTGGGGAGGAAGATGTCACCACAAAGGACTCATTCTATTAGGGAGGCATAATAAGTGATTTCTTCCATGAGTAATTTATGAATGTAAAGAAGACCTCCAAATTTTACATGACCTCCTATCTTGTTTACTCATTGGCCAAGCGGAGGCAGTACAGTGGATTCTTCATGGCCCCTGATGAGGAACTGGGTCATGCATTGAAGGTTTATGACAGATACCCCCAGTTACAGTTCAGGAACTTCAAGAAGGAGTACTACAGGGTAAATGATGCCTTCATGGGTCACATTATTAGGTTGCTTGGAGGGGATTGTGAAAGAAGGATCTCTCACAGTGCTCGGGCATTCTTGAAACAATATTCCTTCTTGTTCATCCAGTACCCCAAGTTTACATACATTCGTGCCTAGGGTTACACAGAAAGGCCAAATATGTTGCCCTGGTACCCCAACGACTAGATCATACTGTTAGAGCTCTCTCAACAACTACAGCATGTGCATTCAGTCCTCAGTGGCAGACATTTGGCAGGGATCCCTTATCCCTTAGCTTTTGGTCAGGATATGTACAAATTGCAAACCTCCCAGTGTGCTGGGAATTCTAAGAAGGAATTAGCAGAATATCATTTTCTCCTACACATTGCTCCCCCATGGATAGATCCATATGGGAACGTAAGGAAGGCATTGGGACTAGGATACGCCCATTTGCATCACCTAGAAGATTTTTGGGAAAATTTCCAAGATGATAAGGAGGTACGAGCAAGGCATTACATGCAGATGACTGCATATTTTGTAAGAAGGGTAAATATCTTTCCTATACCTGATCAGGTTGAGGAAGATGAAAGCATCGTCATGGACCCGAGGTACAATGCAGTCGCTAACTTTCCGCTGCCAACAATAGATTGGGATAAACAAGAGGTCGATGACCTCAATATTATAACTAAGCCCATTGAGGCTCGCACTAAAGAATGGGTTGATGGACAGGTAGCCCAATTAAAACAGCAAGGGGTGATACTAACATATGAAGGGCTCAAGAGTGAGCCTAGTGCTATAGAAGATCCTGTTGCTACAACCTCAACCCGAGAAACATCCAAATCTCCTCCACTCACAAGATCTAAAAAGAGGAAAGAGGTCGAGGCAGAGTAGTAGCCAAATCCAAAAGTGTATTCAAGGAAAGAGTCGAAAGGTTCTCCCTTAAAGAAATATAAAAGTCAGGAAGTGCTACGAGACTGCCTGTAATTCAAGAGGATCCTCTTCATGAGGGAGGAGAAGGGGAAATAGATCAACTGAAATCTCCACCTACTACCCCTGATTCAGCCACCCTTCCATCCATTTCCCAAGCCATGATTGCCACATCCCCACCTGCGGTGGACATCTCAGTCCACCTCGCCTCTTCTCCACCTATCAGGCAAGTTGTGATGATCAACTCCTTCTCTACCACAACTTCTCTGCTTTCCTCCACCTCCATGTCTCCCACTACATCGCATCCATTGGCAACAACAACAATACTAATCTCTAAGGAATGGGAGAAACACGAGATGGAGACTACAAAAGCATTGGAGGAGGAGGTGGACGAATACCACGGACACCCGGAATATGAACACTGGCAAATTGACAGGGTGATTTATGAGGAGGAAGAAACAGGATCTTTTGAGAGCGGTGGCGAAAGGGATCCTGGTACTGAAATCATGCAAACATTTGATGATGATTTCGAGGAGGAAATGGCCCATAAATTGAAAGATGTTAGGGAAGAAGTAGAAAGGACTCCTCCCAGGGAAGGAGGGAAAGAAGGTGACAAGACAACAGAAAATGTGGAACTTCCTACAAGGGAATAGTAGGAGGATGTGTCGCCTCCTCATGAAGAAGAAGATAATGCAAAGGAAGACATGCCTGAGGGTGGGGGTTAGACTGAAAAAATTGCCAAAATTGAAAAGCCCAAGAAACACGGGCAAGAGGAAGAGCATGATGACAAAAGAGAGGAGGAGGTTGAAAGGGAGGATAGTCCCAAGGAGCACCTGCCCACTAAGTCCCTGATTAGGCGCATAAAATTTACCCAATATTTCGATGAGGACGAAGAAGGTACAAAGGTAGAAGAAGAGACTCCTAAGGAGAAGGAGATTGAAATTAGAAAGGACAAAAAAGAAGGTGATCATGAGTCACCTAGAGAAAAGTCTCAGATGCCCGAATGGCTGGAGAAACAACTTGAAAATAGGGCTCCCACCCCAAGTAGTCCCAGAATTAGACTAAAGGCTATCCTAGCCAGAGCGTATGTCACTACCAAAAGGGAAAAGAAGCCCAAGGTCAGATCCAAAGTAACAATGGATGTTTCCGGATCTAGGACCATCCAAGTAGCCATGCCCATAGTAGGAGAAGAGGGGGTAAGTTATAATATTTCTACTATTGACTTGGGAACAACTACAAGGGAACAAAAAGTGGAACACTTCCAGGAGTCTGTCGCTACCGTGGTGCACTTGATACAACAAGACAAAGTTTTGAAAGAGGAGTTAAAGGCACAAGTAGCTGACCTGATGGCATACATTCAACAATGGTCCTCAACAGAAGAAATTCCCACCACATCCGCAGCTCCGCCCCAACTGTTGACAAAAGAGTAAATTAATAAGCTAGAAAAGAGAAAGAACTTGGACAAAACTACATAAAACTGGTTTCGGTAGGTTCTATATGTCTGAAATATGGGTATCAGCCGAGCTGTTTAGACAACCAACAAGTTCTTGGACTTACAATAGTGTCTAGAGAGCACAAAGAAACTTTGCACCGACTTCCCTATAACGTATAAGTCCACCTGCCCAAAGATCGAGGCTATCCTTTGGCTGTAAAGCACCAGATGGGAAAAGGAACTCGTGTTCAAGAAGGACGATCATTGGCTCATGGATGTATGGAAGCAGGACTTTGAGAATAGGAAAGAAAGGTTGGAGCAATTGCTTGACAAGGTGGATCCAAATATTGAGTGGGTCAAAGAGATTAGAGCGGATTGCGCCCAATATTTGAGGCTGATGACAGGGTATGACATGCTTGCGGTGCAAATAGATATGGAGAAAATAAAGCCCCACTTTCAAAAGGGGATGGAGGATAGGATGTCAATGGAGATAACCATAGATTTCATGAGTTTTTCTGCCCGTGCCTTCCCCCAGTCAGAATTGTTTAGGGACCATACTGCCAAGTATGATGAAGACTGGAAAAGGCTTGTGGACAACTCCAAGGAATGGAGTTATCAATTGCTATGATCCGAGATTTTGGAGGTTGACAAGCTCGAGTTGGTAATTCTAAAGTTCATGGAGTATGCATCTTTAAAGAAGCAAGAAGGAAACCATTTTATTAATGAAGACCTCCTGAAAGAGTAGCTACAACAAAAAGGGCAATTAGCAAAAGACAAAATTGCTACAGTGCTATCACTAGAGGACAAAATAGGGATAAGGACAAGGCTGTATTTTAAAATTGTAATATATTGGGGGGTAGGTAGAACCCTAAGTTGTAGTGAATCTTGGCCACATAATGAGATTAAATCCTGGCCATTCGTTCTACTTTTTGGACACTATAAATAGGAGGTATCCTCTCATTTTCAAGGAGAGTTGAGTTGTTGTAATGACATGCTGCAAAAATTTCTAATGAAAATACATTTACTTGATGCATTTTCTGAGTTTCTCTACATGTTTCATGATTCAATCTCCCATTATTAGATGTTTTAGTTAGATTTCATTGCAGCTTTAGTTAGCTTTAAATTGCTTAGATAGATTTGTTAGATGTTGTTCTATGATCATAGAAATTTCTGATGTGTTGATGCCTTCCAGTCCATACTTTTTTCCATTTGCTGTTCGTAAATGGTCTTGTAAAGTTAGTCTAGACTGAAACTTGAAGCTGCTTTTAAACTTTTATCTTTATTCATACA
This sequence comes from Sequoia sempervirens, assembly GCA_007258455.2. NCBI lineage: Eukaryota > Viridiplantae > Streptophyta > Pinopsida > Cupressales > Cupressaceae > Sequoia > Sequoia sempervirens. The sequence continues at coordinate 240,999,277 of VDFB02270651.1, forward strand.
TATATGTGGTGGATGAATGGTAAAAATATGCAGACCTTGGGACATAACACAAATTTCATGATACTGTAGGTTTCTTGGTTAAATAGAATCCTGTTTGAAGGAAGTTATCCACAGTAGAGCCTCCATGATCATTGTTCATAGTTAGTTACAAATCCAAGAACCTTCTCTCTTCCCTACTCTTTTCCTTTTTTTTTTTTTAGAAACAACCTATGCTAAGGTTCATTGCACATTGTAAAGCCAAAACTTAAGGAGAATACTGAAGCTTTAGATTGCTGTTCGAACCTACAACAAAGTGCACCTTAACTCCCATCTTAGAAACTTCAGACTTTAAGATCCACTCCACATTCAGCTACGTAAGTCTACCCTGTGATTACCAGCAAGATCACATCAAACATCAACTAAGGAATTCCATGCAAGTCATGACTTGACACCCGAGAGACTTTGGGGTGATTTTCAACAACTTGTTGTTGGAAGTCTCCTTTCAAGAGAGTTAGTGCATCTACACACTGCCTGTGTTGAGAAACTGTGCAAAACACCCATCAACACTGTTCAAAGAGGAGAGGCTAATAGAACATTTGGTTTTTTGTGCACATACGTAACTAATTTCCATTGTTTAACATTCACTCGCTTGCTATATTCTCATGAAACCAGTGCTTTACTAATATCGGTTTACAAAATTATTAGGTATGTTTTAATGTGTTTGAAGTCTATTTTAAATTCTTAAATGTTTTCTGTTATTGATTCTTTTTGTTTTTTATTATCTTCTACATTATCTAATCCAACTAGGGTTCTACAAGATTTTCTTTTTTTTTGGTGTGTTGCAGGTTTAAGACAACCAATGAAGGCATGGATCGATTGATGCAGACTACATATTTTGAGATTTTATTTTATTCTATAGATACCATATGGGAGATTCACAGCCACGATATGGTAAAAGTATACTGGCATGCAAACCAATACCGTATCAAATATGGATGGTAGATTTTGACATATACGATGGTAAAGACATGCCTCACAAGAAAACCTCTACAGACTCAATATGATGGGAATTCTTTTTCTGACAACTAAATTCTTGAAAATTTCTATTTACAAGTGATGGCATTGGTAGATACGTTAGTTTGATATTACATGTTTTTGTAATAGTAAATCCCCCTTGCGGTAATAACTATCTTATCAGGTTGACTGGCTACAAATAAATTGCTACCAACCTCGAACTATTGGATCAGTTTCAGGAAAATGCTAGCAGTGAATCTGTATGGCTTATCTCTGCATTATTGACTTCTGGGTCAATTTGATGGGAAAATCTATCAACACACTCAACCCGCCTCCTTAGAACTACGGGGAGGTACTACAATTTATTACTCACTGTTAGATGTCAAACATGGTATGAAAATTTTGCACTCACTGACCACACCACTATTTTGACAAGAGATTAATTGTGATGAAATTCAAGGTCAGATAGCACCCTTGAATGAAACTATCCCAAATCCCTAGTTTCAGATGCAAGGGGATAGTTTGGCTAAGGCGATGAACGAGTATAGGATGACAACAAAAATATGAGGGATATGAGTGCTGCACCAGTCTTTGATGCAATATTTATTTGCACAAGAGGTTCTTGAATACCAAAAATCTGCAAATGTATATGTATTCATTTAAATTTTGTTTGATGTAAGAAAAATAGATACACTTTCGTTTGTGTGCCACGACTGCAAGAGGAGCGACTAACTGTAGAGGCTTGACGGAGTACAAATCTTTTCTCTTCTTGCATTCACATCGGTGTATTGCAAGTGCCTACATTGGCTTCAGGAGTACATTACAAGCATTGTGTATTTGTTTCTATTTATTTATTGTAGGAGAGTGCAAAGTATAAGAGGTCAATGTTTGAATATCGTCAATTCCATTCTATTTCCTAAATATTTGTTTTCTAGGACAAGCAATTATTATTTTTTAACTGTTATTTAAACCAATAATTTAGATCTAAGTTTGGAAGCAATCGTAGGTTTTGTATTTTTTCTTGTTTGACATATTTTATCTATTTTATACAGTAATCTGATTAAGAGTATTAAGGTGCATGCACTAGATTTTGTGAAATATATACCCTTTTCTTTGTTATATTTGTATACAAAATATACAAAATGTGTAATGCAATGTATTTTCTCTACATATAAATTTTTTGTCATAACAAAATAAATGATTGATTATTTATTAACCATATTCATTTATGGGTTAACTTAAAGGGTAGAGATAATTATAACAGATACTCTAATTCACTAATTTATGAAAATATTGAGTTATATAACCATTTCGCTTTCCTGTTATTTCTTTACGTGGATTTTAGAACTGAGTTAATATGTTACATATTTCTTCCATTAATAAGACTATTTACAAGAACTAAAATGTTTATCATTTGCATGAGTTATTTTAACTCTCTATGATAACAGACACAAAACTCGAGGATGCTTTATTCTATATTTATTTAGGATGCCTATGTTAAGCAAAGATTGCAAATAAATATATTCATCCATAAACCTTTAATTGGAATTACTCTAAACATATGTAATTTAGATTACTTTCTATATTCTCATCTTTCTTCACTTACACATCTAAGAATACCTTCTTTTTCACATGCAATTTCCATTCCATAATGTTCAATCCCTTCCTCATTTCGACAAATTAATGAAAACATACTTTTCTTACAAGCACATAAAATACTTTCTTTGCTACAAATACAAAAGGTAATACTAAATAGACTAATGCCATATTTTCTTCTTTTTTTTCCAAAACAAATTCCTTCTTATTCCCATACATCACTTTGAGTGCAAGCTTCATAATACATCAAATACCATTTACTCACTTAAAACTTACATCTTCTAGGCATTACATTGAAATGCAATTAATGAAAAACCATTGTCTAAGGGCTTGCTCTCCACCCTACCGTAATGGTGTCATGGAGCCTCGTGGGCTCTAGCCATACCCCCAAGCAAGTAATTCTTTTAGCTCCATGATGATAAATGGAGCCTTTTCTCATTTTTTTTTAACCAAGGGATAAAACTAACATAGCACAAATTTCATGCATCTAAGTTTTCTAATTTCTACTTTCAACCATGATCCATACACTATGTCACCTTCTTACAACCAACCACAAGGTCAAATGAGAATATGAAGAACTTATCTCTTTTCTTTTAAGTGAAGAGATTGAGCTCTTTTGTCCATCTTTCCTCTCCAAGCCAAGTCATCTTGATCACTATCTTCCCAAATAGGTGGACTCCTCTCCTCTTCTCATTTTTTTCCATCTCCATTAAAGTTCTCCAAGAAGAGAAGTGGGTAACACCCCACTCATTCTTCCTCTCCAAAATATATAGGAGTTTCAACTTGCAACCTTTGGATGGGGAGGTGTGGAGTATACCTACCTCCATCAATGTGAGTCTTTTCCTTATTGAAGAAGAAACATGTACTTGGACAACTCCATCTTTCCATCCAATCATCTCTTCAAAACTCGTCACTCTCCATAATGAGGACTTTTTAGGTGTCATATCATGTCCTAGGGGCATTGTTGTATGCCTACTTGACCCCTACCACTATGGTATAGACCCTAAGGGCTTATTTTTGCATCTCAACCAAGGAAATTGACCAACAACCCTCTTTAAAAACCCAAAATATAAATCATCCCTTTTATATCAACCCTTACTACCTTACTCTATTAGCTTGTTAACTTTATTTCCTTCTAAGCCTAAAAAAAGGGTCAATTTCATCACCACAAGGAGATGTTTTTTGATCTACTCAATGGTCTTCCCTTCTCGTACTGACTATTCCTTTCTTGCACATTACCAATGAAACCATAAGCAATAATCATATATCACATTAATCTGATAGTTGAAATAAGATTTAATTTTACAACCATTTCATTTATAATTTTAACTCATATTCCCAATTTATGATTCCTAACTCCTTCATGGTAGCATAAATAAAATGTTAGAATGAAAAGAAAGAGTGTTATCAAATAATCACACTATTTGTCATCCACAATACATCTTACATAAAACAGATTAGATCTTTACTAATCACATGCAAGGTGGGGCCTTACATCCCCCTCCCCATAGCTTAGACTTCCTCTTGGAAGTCATTAGGGTCTAAAACATAATGTTTATATAGCACTACACGTAAATCTATTAAACATATTAATTACCTTGCTTTCTTGATAAGATAATCCAACATGCGACTATAAACACACATTAAAGGCATTCCTTCCATGAATCAAACATCTAAACACTTAGAATAAGATCTAATCTATTTTATGTAAGATGTATTGTGGATGAAAAATAGTGTGATTATTTGATAACATTCTTGCTTTTCATTCTTCCTCTCCAAAATATATAGGAGTTTCAACTTGCAACCTTTGTATGGGGAGGTGTGGAGTATACCTACCTCCATCAATGTGAGTCTTTTCCTTATTGAAGAAGAAACATGTACTTGGACAACTCTTCTATCTTTTCATCCAATCCTCTCTTCAAAACTCGTCACTCTCCATAATGAGGACTTTTTAGGTGTCATATCATGTCCTAGGGGCACTATTGTATGCCTACTTGACCCATACCATTGTGGTATAGACCCTAAGGGCTTATTTTTGCATCTCAACCAGGGAAATTGACCAACAACCCTCTTTAAAAACCCAAAATATAAATCATCCCTTTTATATCAACCCTTACCACCTTACTCTATCAAATTGTTAACTTTATTTCCTTTTAAGTCTCAAAAAAGGGTCAAATTCATCACCACAAGGAGATGTCTTTTGATCTATTCAATGGTCTTCCCTTCTCGTACTGACTCTTCCTTTCCTACACATTACCAATGAAACCATAAGCAACAATCATATATCACATTAATCTAATAGTTGAAATAAGATTTAATTTTGCAACAATTTTATTTATAATTTCAACTCATATTCCCAATTTACAATTCCTAACTCCTTCATGGTAGCATAAATAAAATGTCAAAATGAAAAGAAAGAATGTTATCAAATAATCACACTATTTGTCATCCACAGTACATCTTACATAAAACAGATTAGATCTTTACTAATCACATGCAAGGTGGGACCTTATAGTTTCCACACACGATGGATGGTTATTTCTCCAAGGCAGTACTTCAGGTACACTAAAATGATTATTCTAGTTTTCTTTAAACTTTCATGCACTTTTTCATATTACTCCATGCATGCAAAATATTATATCACTAGTTACCATCATTTTGAATTTAAGCCACCTCCAAATTATAAACGTGAAGTGAGGTCACTTCACCAATTAAGTTGGGGGGAGGGTACACCTTAGTCTTTTTGCTCGTCCTTTCGAATCTGCCACCCAAATCAAATTTAATGAATACCATGACATGCAAAACCCTTAGTTGTTTTTTATTTTTGCTGCTATTTCCACTACCATTTTCAAAATTGCTAAACTTGAAACCCTAAGAACTTATGAGAATTTCAGCTTAGTTTAGACTAGAGTTGAACTTAGAAGAGAACTTGCAGTTGTAGTATGGTATAGTAGTAAGGATATATGAGGAAATAGAGGTTTTGAAGTGGTAGAGAAGTTCGAAGGTGGTAGGAAAGATTGAATTGAATTTCTAGATCTGAATTTACTACATTGAGTAGAGAAGTAAGCAAGGATGGGAGGAGATGTTATAAGAAGAGAGCCAGCAGCTCACCAACAAATTTTGGAGGACGCAACAGTCCTACCTATCTTAACAAGTGTTGGTTGGCTTGATTACTTCTTGAAATTAAGGGAGTTCAGTGATGACTTAACAAGAAGGCTTGTAGAAACTCTTCAATATGATGAGGCAATGGTAAAGGAATTGTTAGTTGATGCATCTGAAACCACCATTGCACAAGTCATAGGACTACTGAGAACATGGACAAAATTTCTAGCTCTGGTCGATGTAGTTGTAGCTCAGGAAGAATTCTACATATGAGGTGAAGAGTTAGATTCCTCATCACGAGGTATGAAGAGAATTTCTCTCCACTAGTTGTGGGAAAGATGTGCCTCTTACATTATTCGATATCTTACCTGTGATGGTAGGCAGAACCTTTTATACACAGTCCATTTCAAATTATTGAGTCATCTTAGGCATAATAGGGTAGTAAATGTACCAAATTTTCTTTACAACTTGTTGAAACAAATGGCCTCAAAATATCAAAGGAAACAAAGTGATACTTCCCTCTCTCATCACTGGCCTCCATTTTATACACAGTCCATTTCAAATTATTGAGTCATCTTAGGCATAATAGGGTAGTAAATGTACCAAATTTTCTTTACAACTTGTTGAAACGAATGGCCTCAAAATACTAGAGGAAACAAAGTGATACAAACTCTTCAATATGATGAGGCAATGGTAAAGGAATTGTTAGTTGATGCATCTGAAACCACCATTGCACAAGTCACAAGACTACTGAGAACATGGACAAAATTTCTAGCTCTGGTCGATGCAGTTGTAGCTCGGGAAGAATTCTACATATGAGGTGAAGAGTTAGATTCCTCATCACAAGGTACGAAGAGACTTTCTCAAGCCACTAGTTGTGGGAAAGATGTGCCTCTTACATTATTCGATATCTTACCTGTGATGGTAGGTAGAACCTTTTATACACAGTCCATTTCAAATTATTGAGTCATCTTAGGCATAATAGGGTAGTAAATGTACCAAATTTTCTTTACAACTTGTTGAAATGAATGGCCTCAAAATACTAGAGGAAACAAAGTGATACTTCCCTCTCTCATCATTGGCCTCCATTTTATACACAGTCCATTTCAAATTATTGAGTCATCTTAGGCATAATAGGGTAGTAAATGTACCAAATTTTCTTTACAACTTGTTGAAACAAATGGCCTCAAAATACTAGAGGAAACAAAGTGATACGAACTCTTCAATATGATGAGGCAATGGTAAAGGAATTTTTAGTTGATGCATCTAAAACCACCATTGCACAAGTCACAGGACTACCGAGAACATGGAAAAAATTTCTAGCTCTGGCTGATGCAGTTGTAGCTCGGGAAGAATTCTGCATATGAGGTGAAGAGTTAGACTCCTCATCACAAGGTACGAAGAGACTTTCTCTCCACTAGTTGTGGGAAAGATGTGCCTCTTGCATTATTCGATATCTTACCTGTGATGGTAGGAAGAACCTTTTATACATAGTTCATTTCAAATTATTGAGTCATCATAGGCATAATAGGGTAGTAAATGTACCAAATTTTCTTTACAACTTGTTGAAACAAATGGCCTCAAAATACTAGAGGAAACAAAGTGATACTTCCCTCTCTCATCACTGCTTAGTTACCTTACTGATAAAAAGGAGTTTAAGGATCCAATACCCATAAGTTAAGTGAAGATTTCAGGGAATGCATGGACATTAATATTTTGCTTGATGCACCTGTAGTACCCAAGGATACTGAAATCCAGAATGATCCCCAAAATGAGCCTAAAGAGGAAAACCCTCATTCTTCACTTATGGTCTCTCCTGCCCGAAACGAGGGTGAGCATGAGGAACCTAAAGAACCAGAGTCTAAGCTGCCCATAATTGAGGAATTACCATCTTCTTCTAAGTCACAAAAATATAAGTCAAAGAGGTAGTGTATCTACCTCCTCTACACCCTCTAAACTAGAAGAAGATATTTCAAAGAAAAAGAGGGATACTCAAAAGTAGAAAAAGGAGGATGTTCCCAAAAGGAAAAAGAGTGTTAAAAAGGAAAAGAGGAAATTGAGGAAGAATTACTTACACCTAGACGCTCTGGTAGGCTTAGGAAACAAATTGCCACAAAGGAAAATATAGGGGAACCTGAAGGAAAAGAGATGGGTAAAGAACAACCTCAAGGATAACAATCAGAAAAAGAACAACCTCAAGAAAATGTTATGATTGTAGAAACTGATTTTGAATTAGAAGGGAATGTTCTTGGTAATGTGAATATAACAACAAAAAGAGAAGGTATGTAGTGAAAACTTCTGATTCTGAATTAGAAGATATATTTAATGCTAAGAAATTTCAGACAAAAACCTTCCCCATTCCTGGACATTATGAAGAAAGTAATGAGCAATTTGAAAATGTAGTGAAAGTTTACATTGAAGAAAGAGATGTAAGAAAAGAACTCCAAGAGACACTGGACAAAATTAAACACCTGGAGGAATTGGTGCAGAATTATGAGCATACAGATAAAGAAAGAGAAGAAAAAATGCAAGAGATGGAGGAGAAACTACAACTATATGGTCGTGGCAATAAACTAGATGTGTTGGCATAGTTGGTTGTTACTAAGACAGGGGAGAAAGAACTAGCAGTGCCAGATGAGAAACCCCCTCCTCTCAAATTTCTTGATTATCATACAACCTACTCACTTGGCTACCAATTGTGAAAGGTAACTAATAAATTTGCATAGGAAAAGGAGAATAGGAAAAAGGAAAAGGAAAAATATGAATAGGAATTGGAGAAGAAAGATATGGAGCTAAATAAAAAAAACATTTTGGTTGGAGGAGATAGCAAATAAGGCTGCACAAATAGTCAAGTGTAGGCCTCCACCAAGAACTTATGCACAATTTTTACAACAAAGTTTTTTATGCTTTCATTTCAGTAGATTAGTTAGTAAGAGTTCAATTAACATGATTGAAACTTCTGAGTTTCTTGAAATTTTTGTTGCTTCCACACCCAAAGACCAAGATCAATTGTGTGAGTTCTATTTGCACAACTATGTAATACCTGATGAGATGGAATGGAACCCTTTAATGTTTGTGTGGGATCTTCAGATTAGGGAACTTGCCTCTTACCATAGGAATGGATAGCTCAGAGGTGAGATTATGGAAGAGTATGAAGAGAAAGAGAAATCCATTGTACTCCCAATCAAAAGAGAGGCTAAGGATCCCGATGCAATCATTGATGAATGGATAAAACTTCTTACACAAAAGGGAGTAGGTAAAAAAATCATGAAGCTCAGGGAGGCAGACTATGACAAAATGAAAATGTTAGTTGTGGGTGTAGGACAACAGTGTTATAAGTATGTGCAAAATAGGTGGAACAGTCTAACACCTGAACTACAGAAGAAAGAGCCACATTCCATGCATAACTTCATTGCCATGCTTTAGAGGGAACACAATTACATAGCAATCAGTATCAACAAGGGAGTTCATTGGATGCCACTCACTTTTCATCCACCTATTCTCCTTTATCCAATCCCACATTGGACAAGGGAGAAAAGTGATGAATGTGAGAGACCAGTAACTATCAAGATGAGGCAGCTTTTAGAATATCAAAGTTTTTATTTGAGATAGATTTAGGGGGTTAGCATAGTTATGGACCTAAGACAAGTTTCTCTACAGTACAATCAAGATCCTTAGTGTTTTGCTTGGGGACAATCAAAAAGCTAGTTGGGGGGAGATGATAGGCCTAGATAACAACTTGTTTTTTGTTGTTTTATGCATATCTTGAGATACTTTTAGTTAAAAAATTTAGACACAACTCCCACATTATATTATCTTTTCATATCCATTATGCAAACTTAAACCCTAAAAATGATGATGGAATTATGGTTATAATATATTAGTATTATATGGTTTATATGAATATATGTATGGAATGTTGATGGAATCCTATGAGTTAATTGTAATAGTTATCATTGTGTACATGTTTTATAAAATTAAATTGTTTGCAACTAAAAAGGAATCATAGCGCAATAGTTGCAGGATAACCCCATAGCAAAAGGAATGATTAGACACCAAAACAGGGGAGCTCCAGGTTAAGTTGAACATGATGATCATTGGTTAAAGACACTTAATGAAGGTTGGACGTGTGTTATTATAACCAATTAAATAAACATTGAAGAAGAGGCCTCCTTCACTTATGGAAATTTGACAAATGGTTGAATGTTTACATGCAATTCTGTTTTGATAGAGCTCTCTAGTTCTGATAGGATTCTCTTTCTTTTTTAGTTATAGGTTGAATAATTCAAGTCTTAATTCTACGCTCTATTATCTGGGAGTGGATTTAATGATTTTAGTTAGTTGTTGATTTCAATAAAGATTCCTTCAAGCTTGTATATAGTTGTTGGTTGAATCCGTAGGATAGTTGGTTTTTCTCAGTTTTATATTATTAGTTATATTTAGTTTCAAGACATGAAATATTTTGAATGATTGAATACAATCTATGATAGATATTGTGTAAATATTCATGAATATATAATGAATGGAGTTAATCTTATGGGATGCGTAGAATCTATTAGTTAGATTTGGGTTCAGTTAAAGTGGGAACAATTACTTGAGCAGGCCACTCAAGGTATTGTTCTTCATTTCATTTTCCAATTATTTATTTATTTTTAAATAGCTATTATTAGTTTATCATTGTTTCATGAATCATATGCAAGCTAGTTAAAATTTCATCTCTTTCTTATTGTTAATGAATTCTTGTGAATATGCATGTAATGGTTAACCAATAACACTCTGGAGGATAATTCAACCAAGTCATTAGTTTTTATTAAGTTTTTAGTTGATATAGTGTTATTTCATTAGTAATAGTTTAGTTACAGTCTAAGCTGTAGGTACCTATAGCAACTAGTTATGGTTTATGCTTTTACTATTTTGTAGTTTTGTTAATTTCTAACAAGTAGGATAGCTTCAGTATGGTAGTTTAGGTAGCTTTGAGTTCTTGAAGGCATATATAATGTTGCACCATCATAAGCTTACAAGCCTTGGTTTGAAAATTTAATGTAGTCTTAAGCAATGTAAATTGGATTGTTTAGCCAATTAAACCTCTAAATTGAGTAGGTTCTACCAAGTTTACAATACATTAGCTTAGACTCTACACATGGCATCTCTCAACTCCCTTGATCTGCAACATGACTGACCTTTAGAAGATGTTTTTCACTCTTCATTTTCCCTCTCCTTTTCCTTTATTCCTTGCAACTAAAATATAATTTTGTCACTTTGCTTGCTTTTATTCCCATGCATCTCCTTTACTTGTATGTAAGAAGTCATTTACAACAATATTTTTACTTGGCAAGTGCAAATTTTCACTCCTAGATAAAAACCCATTTACTGGTAGTTAAAAAATGCCATTTAACTTGCATTTTAACTTTGCAAATTGATCCACAAAGCCTTTATTTCAACCCCTGTTTCCTTGCAATTAATCTGGCATTTAATTTAACTGGAAAATATGTAGCCATTTCATCTGCAAATGGCTTGACATTCTATCAAGCACTTATCTTGCAACCAATTTTTCCTTAATTAAGCTTGCAATTTCTATATCACCATTTCCACCATGTTCCATTTTTCCAAATCTCCATTGGAGGATGTTTTTATGATTGCAAGAGCATTTTCAGCTTGATTATCACTAAGAAACCATTCACAATATTGATCAAATCAATACTTGGACATTTTGAAACATCCTTCATTCACCCTGCAATAGAGAAAAATATTTAGAAGGTTGCCATTGCAAAGGAACCATGTGTAGGTTGTGATTATTGCATTTGGGTATTTTCCTTGTTTATTGGAACTTTATAGAAGCTCAAAATGTTGCAAAATGCTCCCAAGGCATAAGGAATAGATTGGGAAGGATTTTGGATGAAGAAACAATCGTATTGCACTTGCACACTCTAAAAATTTGCCTTGAATGCAAAAAACGTGATTAATTTTCATATTCTTTGAATGAGAGGAGCATTCCAAGCCATTCTCAATTATATAAGGGCATTCATTTTATTTTTGGGTCATTTCTATTGCTGCTTCAAACAACATCCAATTGCAAACACTTTTCATGTTGTCGGTAGTAAGAAATTTGACAAATTTTAGCTAAAACCTGTTGCTGGGGTGCTGAAGAAGCTTCAAATAATTTCTACACATTGAAAAAACACTTTCCAATTCTCACATAGCTCCAAAATCCCCAAAACAATATTTGCACATGGTGGTAAATGACAAAGACACTAAGGAAAAAAACCTTTCCATGCTTGGCCACTTCCCCGCAAGCATTTTCTACGGTAGCACTTGCTGCTGCAGGATAGCAGGCAACAAGTATGAGCTTTTAAAACTTTAAAAAGCATTACCAATGTTTTAATAAATTATTTATAATGCTTCACCTTCCCCACAAACTTCCTGCTCACCTCCCCTCTCCCCTCCAACAGGCTAGTAGGGAAAAGACTTTAATAAAGTTTGACTTTATAATGTTTGGAAATGTATTAAAATCTGCCCTAAAATTTCCAATGCGTTCACTTTCACTTTGTAATAAAATTTAAAATATTTAAAGTATTTTAAATATTATCTTTTGAAACATTAGAAATTATGTCAATTTTTAATTTCCCCTACTGCTCAAATGGAGGAAATTCATTGCACACAAATGAGGACCCCTGGAGGTATAATTTTTTGTGTGCAATTATAATCAATTACTTAAAACATGGGTTTTAAATTAGATTTCGCCCAACAATTAGAAATTTAGTATCTCCTTTGTAAACTGACCTGAAGGATGTGTTCATTGCAACCGAAATACATTAACATAATGTATCAAATGAACTCCATTTTTGATGCAAATAGAACTAGAGATGTTTTAGACCAAAACAAGAAATGGGTTGCCTTTAGAATTTTAAAATTTGCAACATTTCGAAACACCAAATTTGGCCCGGTCGCAGTAAGAAACGCATTAATTAGCCCATCAGAACTCATCCAGGAAGCACAAAATTGAGCAAGCATACTACCATATGTACTAGGAAACATTCTACCATACAGATTTATAAGATGACCTCCGAGTTGCAAAATATTAATCGACAAAGAGGGCCTTCGGGTAGATTTAGCATGATGCAGACTTAGCCTCTGTCATCAAACTGAAAGGACATAGGCGCTTCAAATTTGCAAAATTTGAAGGTGCCATCAGTCTACTCCTATATTCTAGATTTTGTAGGATAGGACTCAAGAAGGAATCAAATGGGACTCAAAGTTCTTTAAGTAAGTAAATCTTCTTCTAAATGTATGATTAAGTATTGAATTTTATAATAAATTTAGTTGTATTCTTAAACAAAATCAATAAACCTTCATTTTACCTTATTTTATAAAATTTTAGCTAGATTTATTTGAAATTAATTCGTAATTATATTTATTTAGAATAAATTCATAATTAGTTTATTCTTTTAAAAGAAAAGGAACAAAAATATTAGATCTTAAATTGTATTATTAATTTTAGTCGAGTTTGGGGTTTATTAAAACGAAAAAAATAGATTAATTAAACATTTAAACAACTTATTAAAAATTATTTATATATATATTATAAATTCAAATTTAATGTATAGGTAAATAAGAAAAAAAAAACATATATTTATATAAAAGAAGTTCTAATATTTTAAAAATATTAATTTAAATATGTTAATATTATTTTAGTATGTAAATAGAAAATATTAAAATATATAATTTTTTATTTATATTAAGATTGATAATAATAGTACAAGATCTATTTTATTAAAAAAGATATTAATAAATAAGATTATAATAAGAAGTAAATTTAGTATAAAAATATATAGTGTATATTTATCATTAATAATTATAAATTTTGATTTACATCTAGAAGAATTAAATTAGAAAAATGGAAAAATTAAAGAAAAGAAAAGAAATAAGAAAAATATTTAATTATTTTATGAAATCAAACAATTTGTGAATAAGCCCATGTTTTATGTTTTTTATTTATTTTGTTAAAAGTAATATATTCATTTAGAAGATATTTTGTTCTTATCTAAATTTTTTTAAAATTAGCAAAATAAGTATTTTTTTAGAAATTAGTTAAATCAAATTAATTACGCTGAGAGGTGTAACACTACAATGGCAGCACGCCCTATAGCACCCCAACATAATTTATGAAAGAAAAAAAAATGATAGTTGTATACTTCAAACAGTTCAAATTAGAAAATATTTTAAATAACTGTAAACTTCAAACAATTCGAATTAGAAATGTTATATTTATTTTTAAATAAAATTTTCATACTCATTAAAGGCTATGCAAGATCAATGATTAGTGAGTTGATAGCAATTCAAATTAGAAATTTTTTATTTAAATTTGAAGCAAGTTTCCATATTCATTAAGTGTAGTGCCAGATCACTAAGTTGAAAGCAATATTATAGAAAGTTTCCTCTCAAAACTGCGCCTCTTAGAGGCAACATTCTATATAAATCATTGCAACAAATCAAAACTAAAGCTTTATAGGGAGAGAATCGTCGTTCAATTCTTAGTGTGGCGGTGTAATATGGGGAGAATTACCATATGGGTGCTACTAGGTGCTATTAGTGAGTATTTTTGAGGTGGGGTTCTCTAGTTTGGCTGCTCTACCTCCTCTACCTATAGAGCATCTGTCAACTACTAGGTAGCTCAAATGGTAGCAAAGGGAAATAGTTTTGTTTCTGTATTTTTGGATTGAATACCTTTGCCAACAAAGAATGGGGAATAGGGAAGGAGAATCCATAGTGGTTTAATCCAAAGGGGATCGATGCTAATGAGTGGGCGAAGGTTGCCAAAGAAGTCATCTTTTCACTAGTAATTCTGGCAATGCCTTCCATTCTCTTTGCTTAAGACAAATTGCTAGTTTGAGCTTGTCAACATGATTGTCGCACATCAATATAATTGATGATCCCAATATATGGATTTTGGTTTCTACAAAATCATTTGAATTCATTGATTCACTTGGACTTGTAACAGACTGTTCGAAATCACTATTGTCAATCTTGATTATATCAATTTGTTTGACTTCAATATTTCAGTATTTTTTTTAAATTACACTTTTCTTTCCTCTCATTTATTTAGGTCATGGAAAATCCCAACCAACAAACTAATATAATTGAGATTGACAGTAGTGATTATGAACAATTCGTTACAAGTCCACTAATTCCAAGTGAATCAGTGAATTCAAATGATTTTGTAGAAATTGAAATCCATATATTGGGAGTGTCAATTATATAGATGTGTGACAATCTTGTTGACAAGCTCAACATATAAAGTCTTTGGAAGGACTATGAATTATGCCGGCATTCATGTATAATAGATACAAAAAAAATGAAGAAAGGAAAACAACTTGCAAAGAGAAAGGCAGAACAAATGAGGCTTCAAGCCTTGGAAATTAAATAATTTAACATATATTGTTAAATTATTCATGTAATCATATTTTCATAAATAAATATACTATGTTCAATTTGGATTTCTATATTTTGTAATTTCTTCAATATATAATTATCTTCATAATATATTATCTTTAAATTATTATTATTATATATTATTAACTTCAAATTAAATGGACATCTTCAAATATACTATGTGCTAATATCTTATTTACATTATATGTTTATATATAACCTTTTAAAATATAACTTGAACATTAATATTATTGTATCAAATAATTATTTAAAATTAATAATAAAATATAAATATTAATACTATAGATTAATATTTAAGATGTTAATATAATGGACTATAATATAATATTATAGAATTTTGTTTTTTGGTCAGTGATCACTTTTGACTAGAGCTGCGAACCAGTGGGGTCACAATGGGAGGCCCCATCCCTGAGTACATGCCCCATCCCTGAGTACATGCTAAGGTATTAACACCTCCTTGATTTGTCTCTTGTTGTTGTCATTCTCTTCCTTCCATCTCTTCTTCTCTTATATTTCTCCTCTCTGCCCCTTCATCTCCTTCTCCCCTCTACCTCCTTTTGCATCTCCCTCACTCTTCTTTCCTTCCTCACGCCTCCTCCACCACCTCACCTCCTCTCCTCCTCTACTCCTCTTCACCACTTCCTTCCTTCCTCTTCATTCCTCTGCTCCTTACCATTGGTTCTTCCTTCACTCCTTATCTCTCCACTTCTGATCTCCTCCATCTCATACTCCACACTCTATTTCATCCTACTCCTTATCTCTCCACCTCTGGTACCATCCTTTTCCCTCCACACAACCCTTCCACCCTCCAGCTAGCTCCACCACCAACTCCACGCACTGTATCTTCTGCCTGCACCTAACATCTACCTTATGCTCTCTCCACAGTCTGACGAGGCCTGAACACCACTGTTAACTGGTACTTGAAACTTACCTCCAACAACACCTTCGATACAACTTCATCCATCCACCTTGGGATTCGGTGAGAATCGAGCCTGTGATGCCCTATCAACAGGGCCATGTGACTTATCATCACGCTACGGGGTGAACCTCGAATATTATTAATATTACAATGGTAATACTAATAATATTAATATTTAATAATAATTTAATAATATAATATAATAAATTTAATTTAATTATTACTATATATTATTAACTTCAAATTAAATATTAATATTTAAGAGATTGATATACTGAACTATAATATAATATTGTAAAATATTATCAGTATTAAAATGATAATATTGTTAATATTAATATTTAATAATATTTTAATAATATAATATGATAAATTTAATACTCATAATAATATTATAAATATTTAAAATAATTTATTAGGTCATTATATTTAATGATATTATATTATACAAAAATATTATTGATAATTTTAATTTTATTGCATTATTAAAATAATATTAGTATGCATTATTATTAAAACATATTAATTTTATTAATATTAATATAATTATAATTATATAATAT
Organism: Sequoia sempervirens; assembly: GCA_007258455.2. NCBI lineage: Eukaryota > Viridiplantae > Streptophyta > Pinopsida > Cupressales > Cupressaceae > Sequoia > Sequoia sempervirens. Next base: position 241,015,900 of record VDFB02270651.1, read on the forward strand.
AATAATATTTAATATATACTATTGGTACATTATACTTAATGTACATATTATATTAAACGATAATGATAATAATACTTTAATAATATTAATTATTATAATTTTAATAATATGAAATTATTAATATAATATTAGTAATGTAATATTTGTATAATATTAATAATAATATATTATTATTATTTTTGGTAAGTACTATCTAGGGGGTAGCTCCCATATTATAAGATCTAAATAAACAATTTAAAACACACCCTTGCCACAAGGGGTGCGACATGCCAACAACTGTGTTGGCCAAATATCCTACTTGACAAACAAGACAAAATCTTATAAGCACCAAAACCAACAATTTTGTAGGAAAGGATGTGCGGCTTAATACTTGGAATGAACTTTTCACACCAAGCTTTACTGATTTGAGACAGGAAGAAAGGGATTTTTTCCTTTTCACCTCCATCCAAGGTTTCTCAGGCACAATTGTAGTATTTTATTTAATGCAATTTTCCTCCATTAGCGAGCCTCTAAATGATGGAACCATAGGGATCACTTTGGAACTAGAGGTCCACAAGGAGGAGTCCTTCGATACTGATACTGACTTCTCAAAAGGGGAAGGAAAGATGTCACCATCCACAAAACTCAAATATAGAAAACACCATTGTACAAGGGCATGGAAACATTGGATCAACTCATTGGTAGCTTTCGAGGCAGGCAAATCAACTTTTTCATCCGGAGCAACAACATAGTGGCTAGATTTAGCCCCAATCCACTAGGTGGGCTGATTGAGAGCACCGTTACCATGCCCATAGGCATGCTTCTTATTGCATTGTGGAGTGCTATGAGCAGTTGAAAAACATTTTCTGCACCTAAATGGGATCTTTTCATAATCTACAGGCTAGCACCATCGTCTATTCCCAATCTTCAAAGAAATTTCAATCAAAAGACCTTTGAAAAGGTCAAATTTGATACATAAATGAGCATAGGTAGAACTTTCATAATTGATTGTTTCTTTGGAAATACAGTGGTATTTACCAAGACCATTGGCTATTGCTTTCAAGCACCCAATTTCCCATAATTGCAGAGGTAAATAGGGAAATCTTACCAAGAGAAATGTAGAGGAATACATTTCAGACCGAGGATTGAAGGAGGGGTACCAATGCTTGATACAAAGGATGTCACCTTAATAGAACCACAACTAGTGTTAAGAATCAATTCCTTGTATGCCAATGATTCAAATTCCAAAATGAGAAACCCCTTGGCACAAGGATAAATATTGATTTCTTCTTCCATATGTGCTTTACAATTTTTACTTATCCAAGAGTGCAAATCACACAATTTTGGCCAAATATGCATAAATTTGCAAATTAGGGCATGCTCTAGCAGGTATGCCTCCCTAATGCTAACAGTGCCATCTAGGAAAATCTTGGGTATTGAATCAGAATGGTGGAAGGGAAGCTAAGAGGCTTGGGGTTGGGGGGAAGAATGACCATGACCTTCTTCATTTGGCGGCAAGTTAGAACTAGGCGAGTAACCCACTTTCACATCATGAATGCCCAAGGCTGCCCTAAAATCTAATAGAGGGATGACAAGAGAGGCCACTGAGTCTGATCTGCCAGCCTCATAAATGATGGAAGCCCCACACGAATGTGGAACATTCGATTAACCCAAGGAAAAATGCAGATTGTCAATAGTTGCACCACGAGGAGAGGATTTGCCAACAATAGCCGCAGGAAGGGTTCTAAAGAATTTCTAAGGGAGAGAGCCATTTCTTCTGAATAATAATAATATATTATTATTATTGATATAATACTAATTTTATTAGTACTTTCCGTCAACAATTCTATTGCAATGAGTTTTGTTTTTCTTAGTTAATTAGTTATTAATAAGTTAGCTTTCAACCAATAAAAACCAATCATTTTTTTTGAAAAAAAAAACTCAATTTTGTAAAGTAAACTTGCAAAATATTTAGTTTTATAAATTATAAGAAATTATTTTTCATCAATATGATTGACTAAAAATTTTTGTGTGTTATTGACTGATTTTGAGGAAAAGTGAAAGTTAACTATTATTTTGCCTATTTTTCAGAAAGTTGAACTATTATTTTGACTATTTTTAAGAAACGAAGTTTATTATTTTTTCTACAATGACTATTTTTAAGAAACGAAGTTTATTATTTTTTCTACAATGACATTTTTCTGTATACATTAAAACTCCACATTAAATTTCATATTAATATAAATATTCACCCGGATTAATAACGGGTTAATAAATTATACGTGGGAGAGAAAGCATGTTTATTTGAACTTAGTCACTAATTTCCTCCAACCACAACGGCTTAAGTGTAGGTGCAGACGTGTTGTTTTGTTGTTTTGTCTGTGTGGGAATTGGGAGGGATTAATTAAATCATTTTTGCATCCTTTCATTAATTAGATCATGCCATCCTTCTGCTCACTCAAAAGACATTTTGGAAAAGGAAGAAAAGCACACATTAAATGCTATAGTTTTTGATATAAAAAACAACAAAACTAGGGTGTTATCCCTTTAATACAAGGCCCTGCAGGCGATCATCAGCAAAATAACATCATCAACACATTAACAACAAACAATCATCGAACTAGACACCCTAACCATTCCATATCAAAAACCACATCAAAAGGACAAGCAGGGTAGCCATATTACCAACCAACATCTTAAGAACACTAACCAACAACCACATATCATCAGTATAAAAAGTATATCTCATTAAACTAGTAACTATACTACTAATAATGTCCATCATGAAACCCAGTTTTAAAAGAGTCTTAACCAAGGGCCACTAGGGGCCATACTAGTTAGAATTAAACATATAAACCGTAAAAGAGAAAATAGTTTTTTTTTTGGCATGAATTATTTTATTGGTTTTTACCATTTTTAATTAAAATAATGTAAAGGGAACTCAAATCTTAATAATTGTAATGATCATTTAATTTTTTTACAACAAATTACAAAATAATTATAATATAAATATAAATTTTTTAATGAATTATAATACTATGTACTCTATTTTTTTTTTTTCAAATTTATAATTTATAATGAAATATTTATTATAATCAAATTATAATTGTAATCTTAATTACTATTAATTATTATATTTCTGAAAATATTATAATTAAAATTAGGATTAAAATTTAATTATAGATAAAAATTACACTATATAATAATTATTCTTTCTTATAATTACATTATATAATCATTTCATTTTATTTTATATTTATTTAATATTAAATGATTTAAAAAATTATTATTTAAATTAAATATTATATAATAATTAAATATTATTTAGTATAATTTATATTATATTATACATATTATTATGCCACATAATTATTATACTATCATTTGATTTGATTTTTATTGTAATGCCCCGCCATGCAACCTAGAGGAAGTTGCAATTCACTATTTAAACGTACCAATTTTTTTTTTGTTTAAGTACAAATAACATGTAAGATGAATACACATTGCCAACAACCTCTAAGGCCACGAGACAAAGATTACTTTAAAACCCAAACAACAATTAACATCAATTGAAACCAAAACATTAATCACTTGTAGAATTAAGATTACATACATCCCAGACAAGATAAATTACAACAAGGATAATAAATACCTCATGATTCCAATTAACAACATTTAAACAATATGATTACAACACTCATTCCCCGAATGAGGTAAATCCAATAATCATGATTACAATTTACAAATTCCACCTCGATAACAAATGAGGGGTAAAAGAATAAAGATCAATTGAAAAGAACGAATCCAGAATAGCATCTAGATCCAACGATCTCTCCAACATGAAAGTCTCGTCCACACAAGCAAGAGCAAAAACCAACAGAGGAAGGTGCACGTTCCACCCAACCAAGTGAAACCAAAAGGCTCACCCCCCGTGCTAGGAGATAGTAACAAGGATTTCCTAGACAAGACCATCTACCACTAGACACAAGCTAACACTTAAACTGAACTAAACCAAGGACAAAACCCACATCACTTAACACAATGGTTACAATGCTTCCAGAGTACAAAATTGAGTACAATCACTGTACAACAAAAAAAAACCCACGGTACAACACCATACCGACTGTTGTCATAGGAGGAGTGTCATCACAAAGGTTGCATTGGTTATCCAATGGTGTTCTTCCTAGGACCCGGCCCCCCTTCTAGGGATATCCTGGTAACCTCTCACGAACCCAGCGCCATATGCAGACCAGAGCGAAATCGGTTATCTTTCGAGAAGACAAGATAACGATCTTGCCATTCCAGGCCTTCCCGACTCATCTCAAGTCTCGTACAAGCCCTTGAGCCAATGAGCAAGGCTAAATTATCTTATTAATGTTCAAAGCTACTCTCTCCCTAGTAAGTTATTTTAATTTTCACTTAATTAACTGACTCTCACACGAGTTATCCTGGAACCACTTTGGGCCCGGCGCTTGTTGAAAGCCACTCCCCTATCGATAACACATAACTCAACCACATGCCAAGGGTAGACAATGCACTGGCACTTATCACAAATAATCAAACACCTCAACAGGTAACACATCACTACGGATGCCAAAAACTGAAACCGAAGCGTGCACTACCCAAGGCTAACGATAGGTTGACTAACATAACGAGACCCACATAACGAACTGATAACCTGACTCAACCATGAATCACAAGGTCACACAACCCGTTCAAAGAACCAGGTTTCCACTTAAGCTTAACTCACACACAATCCAAGATAGACAAAGCAAATCACAAGAGACATAACATCATCTCAAGAAAACACTACTGGAAGACTTACATGATCAACAAGACCAATACGAATTAACAACGCAATCAAAGAGTCCCTAGCCTCAAGGTACAAAACCCAGAACAACCAAGGTACACCCACAATCAAACAACATTGCCCATATCGAGAATAAACGAAAACACCACTAGAAAACATTCTAAGCAATTAAACAGGCTAATATTAGGATTTCTTAAATCTAAGCCATGCGATGACACATTGCATGAAGTCAATTTAAATAAATAGCATTATTTGCACATAATTAAAGGTCAATCAATCACGTGAAGAATTTTAAAACTCAATAGTTAAATTCGATTTGCCCTATCATACTCGATGATTAAAAAAAAATTGATCTTATAAATAAATCCATTATTCAAATTTCTCAACAATAACCATAATCACGACACTTAAATAATAAAGTCATTCAACTAACATTTAAAACAATTTACTTAATTTAAGTTTACCATTAATTCCAGAACAAAACATTTAATATATATTAAAACATTTATTTTGAATCCATTAAACTTATCTCATCTTAAAGCCATTAATTAATAATACTATTTAATTATTATTTAAATAAATATTATTTAAATATTATATTAATATTATATATATATAATATCATTATATATTATATATTGATATTAATATAATATTAAATAATAAATATCAAAAGTTACAAATAAAATAAAATACAATAACACGAAAACTGAGGTATTCGTGGAACTCCCACGATGCCCTAACTGGTTGCGCAGCCTGTGTGAGCTCCACACAGTCCGTGGTCATTCCGTCCGTGGCCTGTGTGGGCTTCACACAGTCCGTGGCCTTACGGTCGCGGTCTGTGTGGGCTTCACACAGCCCGCGGTCTGTTCGGCCGTGATCTGTGTGGGGTTCACACAGCCTGTGCCCCTTCGGTCGCGGTCTGTGTGTTCCTCACACAGTTTGTGGCCCTTTGGCCATGGCCTGTGTGGTGGCGGTGGGGTTTGACCTCCCACCCCACAGCAATAACAAAATTTTTTATATTATTTAAAAAAAAAAAAATCCCTGCGTCTAAACATGGCGAAAATACAGGGTATTTTCTGGGTTTATCCCAAAATCCAAAATTTCAAATAAAATAAATATATATTTGTATATATATGTGTAAATATCTCCATGTATTGATATGCATGGGTATATTTACACATATATATACCCAGATTTTGATTTCATACTCAAATTGTGAAAATAATCCAAACCCATTTCAAGAACATAAATTATTTTCAAAAACAACAAAATGGGTTTTCAAAATCTAGTTCTAAAAAAGAGTTTTCTTTGATTTTGTTTCTATTTCTTGGTGTAAATTTCTTGTTTGGTTTCTATTTCCAAATCTATCTACAATTTTGCAAATTTGAAAGCTTTTCCATGAATTTTCATTGAATCTAAAACTATATTTTCAATCATTCAAAATGAGCAAGAAGATGAAGGGAGAAATGATGGAACCTTGTGTTTTCTCCAAAATTTGCAAGCTTCAACAATGGAGATTTTCAAGCACTCTTTCAACTCCACAATCTTAGCCTCCTCCAAGCCTCTCCACCAAAATCAAACCAAGAATCCATCCCAAAAAAAAAAATCCAAAAGCCCCCTTTTTCTTTTTCTTTTTTGCAACCAATTTTCCCATAAGCAACTTGAAAGAAAACCCTAAAATGAAAATATATTCTTTTCCAAATTTTTCCAAATTCAAATTCAAATCCACTTCAAATTAAGTTTCAAATTCACATTAAAATTCAATACAAATTAAATTGCAAATTCAAATTCAAATCCAATTTTAATTCAATTTCCAATTTCAATTTCAAATTCTAATTAAATTCAAATTCAATTTTAAACTAAATTCAAATTCAAACTAAATTCAATTTCAAACTCAACACAAATATCTTTCCCCAAAATAGTCAACTATTTCAGAAAATATCTTTTCTACCCCAAAGTCATTGCATTGAAGATATTTGGAATTTTGAATAACTTAAGCAATTTTCAATTTTCTAAATAGAATTCAACATATTTTAAAACCTTCTTTTCACACAAACTAATTTAAATCTTTTTAACACTTTTAATTCAAGGAATAACTTAATTAATTCACACAATTAATTTAATTAACCAATAAAATAAATCTAATCCAATATTAGATTATTTTATTAATTAAATTAAATTAATCAATACAGTAATTAATATTCCTAGCATTACATCCAAAAGCATTTAATCAGCAGTTAAGCAACATAAGCCATTTAACTTGAATTTAAATAAGAACACGAAGACAAGGCAACATAACAACCAACCCGACTACAACCCGACGACACACTGTGACTAGGGTGGTGGCTTGACATAGAAAAACCTAGCTACTATCTTCCAATCGATTTCCATCGGACAAGGGACACGCTCAGACCTGTGGAACCAGGTGGAGTCAATGTCCTGTACCTGCATCCTGCAAACAACACGAATGTCGAACATGCATATAACATAATAAAACACATTGTGAAGAGGAAATCACGGAATCACAGGTCGCTCGCATGCGAGTGATGTGATCCCGTCCCCTTCACCAATACAGTATCACTAACTGACGAAGTTTACATCATTAACATAATCAAAACACAAAGCATCATAGAGAAAACATTGTCTGATTAACAAAGCACAAAATGGAGGGGTGTTACATTTATTTTGTTTGATATTTATAATATTAAAAATTTAATATAATTTAATATATAATTATTTGTATATAAGATAATTGATTTTTATATAATATAATTAAGATAAAATTATTAATTATTAATATTAATATAAATGCATGTAACTACCTTTTATTAAATTAAGTTAGAATATAAGCATTAAATTAAGCATTCATTATCTTATAATTTACATTATAATGATCAATATATTATTTACATAATTTTAAGAAAGAAAAAGAGGAAGTAATTCCAAATAATTAATATTACTTTGCGATCAAATTAGTATTAATTTAATTATTTTATTCTTTTCAAAGGGAGTAATTTAGTATTTATTAAATAATTGATATTGTCTTAATGTATAGTTTCTTAGTGAACAAGTTTGTGTTAACCAAAATTCATCTTCAAAAGAAGTAAATTAACATTTACTTTTCAATAATTAACATTACCTTAAATTATTTGTTAAGTTAGGAGAATGTAATTTTTAAATGATTAATATTAAGAATATTAATAATTTTTAGTTACATTTATTTTCGAAAGAAATAATTCAATATTTATTTTTAAATATTTAGTATTTCCTTAATTTATTTATTTCCAAAAAGTAAATTAGTATTAAAGAAATTAGCATTAGTTAAATCTATTTTCAAAAGTAATTAGTATTCATTTTCAAATAATTAGTTTAATTATTTTTTTCACTCAATAACTATATTTTTCACTGAATAACTATATTTTTTCACTGAATAACTATATTTTTTTAAGTTAACATGCAAATTGATTTATTTGCAATAGTTGAATTTATTTTCAAAAAATAGTATTTACTTTAACCATTTACAATTAAATTTAAAAAAATCTATATTGCATAGTGACTACCATTTAATAATTTAGAAATAAGATAAATCAAACTAATAGTTAGATTTAATATGATTTTTATTTAAAAATGATAATAGTTTAAGTAATTAGTTTTTTCATAATTAGAAGTAATATGATTTTTATTTAAAAATGATAATAGTTTATGTAATTAGTTTTTTTCATAATTAGAAGGTAATAGTGTTGAAATATGGTAGATCTACTATAAAAAGTAATTAAAAAAATGGTATTAAAATAGTGAAATTTAAAACACATAAATAATCTTCAAAATATTTTTTTAGAGATAAGTAAGAATAATTGAATTTATTAATAAAAATTATATTTAATTTTCAAGTTTTACAAATTAGTTTAATTTTTATTGATAAAAAATAACTAGTAAATAATCACCTATTTGAATTAGATTAATTTATTTCTTTCAAAAGTAATATATAATTAAGTAATTATAACTAATTTACTTTCAATAGCGAGTTGAAATAGTATAGTTTGATTTACTTGTAATAGATAAATTTATTAAATTGCAAGCAAAAGTATAATTTTCAAATATTTAGTATGGTTTATATTATTCTTAAAAGTAGTTAGGAATAGATAAACTTATTTTAAAAGTAGATATAAAGGAATTTCATAATGAGTTAAAAGTAATTTTCAAGTATTAATTTATACATTTAGTATTAATTGATTTGTAAAGGTAATTAAATCTTAGATCAATTTATTAGCTTTTAAAATCAATTAGTAATTAGTTTCTATATTACAAAGGTGGATTTCACTATATATTGTTTAATTTATCAAAGAAAATTGAAATCACTCAAGTGATTAGTAGTTAAATTTAGGTATTTTTCAAGAAAATTTGGATAGTTGAACTTATTAACATTTAGCTTAGTTGGATTTGTTTTGTAAAGGTATTTATTGAATAGTATAGTTTATTCTATTTAGAATTAATTAGAGTTGTATTGAAAAAATAAATAGAATAGTTAAGTTAGACTTGTTTTACAAAAAGTAATCTTCAAGACATTAGTATGGTAGAATTTACTAGTTAGATTTATCATGCAAATAAAATTATTTTGAGAATTTATTTGAATTAGATTTAGACGAATCAAAATTTTGAATAGATGAATTGAAATTTTAAAATGGAATTAACTAATTAAGAGATATAAAACCTAAACATATTAATGTTCAATAAATAAAACTAAAATGATTTCTTGACCCAAAATAAGCAATATATACATTTACTAAGAATCTTAGTAAATTAAAATGAAATAAACCCAAGTACAAAGACTTCAAAACTAGTAACTTTCAAAATGAATAGAAAATTTAAGAAAATAAATAAATGACTCTTTGCATTAGATTTTTGACTTAAAGATTTATCATGTAGTTATCAAATTATATGAAATTTTATGACCTTAGTCATCTCTTACTTCCAATTAACTAGTGAACCTTGATATGAAAATCGAAAGAAAATTAAAAATAAATAAAAGAAATTAGATTTAATTGTTCTAGGGTTTAGATTTCTTACTTTATAAATAAAAAGTTTAGAAAAGCTATCCTTGTTATAAAAACTTTTTTTCCCTCCTTTGTTAAAATTTCTTAATGTAAAGGGTTTTATTTGAATTAGACAAGTTCATTTTCCATAGGCAAATAAATAAAGATACATTTACCTCAAGGAAAAGGAATCGATTGATTTTATTAGTTATATTTTTCAAAAGAACTTAGCATTTATTTTCAAAAGTAAATAAGAAGTAGATTAATGTATTAGCCACTATTTTAAGAAATGAAATAGATAAATTTTATTTACAAGTATTTAGTCTTTATTTCATTCAAAAGTATTTAGCATACAATTATTAAGTAGATAAATTTATTTTGTAAGAGAATCTAGTAATTAGTATTAGTTTATTTTACTTGTTTACTTCCAAGGTAACTTGGTATTAAAAATTAGTATTAGCTGAATTTTATCTTATGAAAGTAATTAGTTCTATTTTGAAGCAATTAGTAGTATTGTATTTTTATTTCTTAGTTAGAAAACCTTAAACAAGAGATTGAAACCAAAACCAACAATGTTTAATATAACAGTGCCTCTAGCTCACGTTTACATGTAATGTCATTGCGCTTGAGCTACTACATCTATAGCCTAATAAAGCTACAATAATGACGTTTGTGGCATTGTCCCTTTAAATTGCCAAGGAGAAATAAGGGACATCTTGGTAATAAAATCCAAGAGATGTGCAATCTCTCTTGGATCAATAATCTAAAAATATTAATCTAATGAACCCAAATCTGTTAGTTCAAACTTAGTAAACCTTCTTATAATATTTGGTATAATTTTATTTATTTATTCATGTTATTTATATTTTATGGATATTTAATCATGGAATGGAAATTTAGTTCAATAGTTTCAAGGGTGACGTTATTTTAGGACTAGGAATTAGTTGTTTTTAGGAAACAAGTAATATTTATGGTGACTATTTACTTATAATTTATTGCTTCCCTTCATGGGTAGCAGTCATGGAGGAATTTTCTAGGGAAAAGGGGCCCTAGAAAGGGCTGTGGACATAATAGTTCACATCAAACTTAGATTAGAAAACAAAACTATATATTTTATGCATTGATCTTGTTTGGAAGCAGGGTATGTAGGCAGTAGATGGGAAACAAAGGATGTTCTCAATATCTCAGGCATTCTAGGATGGGGTTTACGACATGTCTAAGGAAGATAATGCTAACTCAATTAACTATACAACATTTATTCAATCAAAGAAATTATCAATTCAAGGGAAGAGAAAAATGCCCTAATCTAATATCAAGATAAAATATATTCCTTGTATACTCGAATGGAATGCTCGATTTCCCCGTGAGGCTGAGGCCAAAATTTTGAGGTGGGATTCAAGTTCTTATGTTATTATTTTTTTAACTCCTAAAGATGGACCTTGGTGCACTTTTGTTAGGAAAAGTAGTCTTTAGAGCTCGTAATTCATATGAATTTAAAGTCTTTGGCCAGTGCATCATACATATCCTATTTTATGGATGGATGCCCATCCTATTTAATAAATGGATGCACATCATGTTTGATGGATGGATGCCTATCTTGTTTGATGGATAGATGGATTCCCATCCTGTTTGATGGATGGATGCATATCATGTTTTATGGATGGATGCCTATCATGTTTGATGGATGGATGCCTATCATGTTTGATGGTTAGATGCCCATCTTGTTTGATGGATGGATTCCTATCTTGTTTGATAGATAGATCAATTCCTAAGTATACAAGTGATTAAACACTTAACAACTAAAGGTAAATAATAATAGCACATAAAAAATTGTGAATTTTTTTTAGGTAATGGATTGTGTTGTTACATGTCAGATCTTGATTGATTCTATTTATCAATTGTTATAAAATTGCATTTATTGCATTAGGTCATATAGTTTAATTAGGGTAATAAATCATAATCATTCTCAAATCATTCCATCTCCCTTTAAAAGGATATAGATCCAGGTCTGATTGGATCACCATTGAGGTTGATAGTCAATCTATACACCTTGTAGATCTATATCCCAATGAAACATACCAATGCAATAAATGTACCCTAGGTTATGATTACTTATCTTAGGGTATGTACACATTTTTATGTTTCATTTTGGTGAACCCAACATTCTTAAATCATATACCTTCTTAAAATTAGAAGTCTTTAAAACCCTAGATCTAGGTTTTACATTGCATCATTTGCATTTGCATTTGCATTTAGGGTTTCATTTTTGCATATTAAAAGCATTAAAAATTCAAAAAAAATTGCGCTCATCTTGCATTATAGCTTGCATTAGAATTTGTTTAAGTCATATTTAGATATGATTTACATTCATTAAGTGATTAAAATTTCAAATTTTTCATTGCATTGCATCTTTCATTTAAGCCTAAAAAGTGGAAAAAAATACATTGTTTTGTTTCAAGTTTAAATTAAATCTTCATTTTTAGAATTTTGCATCTTAGAATCAGTCAATTTTTGCATGATTAAGTTATAGAAATTGCATTCAAAATTTTCCCTTTTTTTTTTTAAATAAGAGGCATAGAGCCTATATATTTATATTAATTTATAAAAGTATAACAAAATGTATCAAAAGTGTCTAATTGCCATCTCATACTCGGAAATGCACTTACATAAACTGTAATAGATAGAATCCCCCTACCTTGCTGCAACACTATTCCCTTGCATTACATACATATTAACCATTTCAAAAAAGCCCAGATCAAGATTTAGGCCTAATTCATATGCTAAAACAACCCCATAATCTGTATACTAAATACTAAAAAAAACAACTTCCCCAATAGCTATCAACTAAACACCGTAACTATGTAATTAGCAAAATGGAACAAAAACCCCATTAAATTTCATTCTTCCATGGCGACTAGCTCGTTTTCACCCTGGCTTTCAACATAAGTTAGCTTTCCCATTTCTCTGGCTCTCTTATGCACTATATAAACTTTTATGCCAATGTCTCTGCTCATACCTCCAGCTGCAATGGGCATATTCCCTTCGACTACATTCCTCTTGTTCATGTCACAAAATTTCGGCTACACATTCTCTTTTTGATCATTTTCATGAACCCTGGTTTGCATTTTCCCAGAATTGGGGTTTTTCTAAACAACCAAGCATGCATGAGAGTTGAGGAAGGAAATTACAAAATATTTATTTTTGATGTCCATTTCCAACTGAGCACAAACAAAATGTAAATTCTTTCTCAAAACCTTCAGAAATAAACGATCATTTCTACCCTGCAACCCCATTTTCATTGCTTCATATATCTCATTCAACACCTGGCACTTTCTAAGAAGTTTGTGCGAAAAAATCCCTCCTACTAATCCTTTACCCTAAAAAAGCAATACCCCTGACTGTCGAGAGCAAGATTTGATCATGAAAGAATTGACTCTTAACATATTTTTGTGCAACTAATTCAAGTTCCTTAAAAGACTGAGAAATGTTGAGAAAATTTGAAAAGAAAATTGACAACCCTTGAGAAGGAAGGATCACTCAGCGTGATGTAGGTTTAATAATCTCCATCCCAATTACGGTCTAAATACTGTCTGCTACACTGGGGCATTCCATAGTGAAAATTAAAGAAAGAACTTCATTTGAAATGTCTTCTTCGAACGGCTTCTCCCAAATTTTCGTTTGAATGGAGAACCTAAGATTCCAGGGGTGCACCATGTGTATGTAGAAAAGCACATACGCCGTCACCCAGAGAAGACACGAACCCTACTTACAGAGTTTGCCACGTTACCATTGCCACCTGCTCTGTTTACTAGCTCGGAAACAAACTAGAAAATGGACATGTTTCCCTTGCTCTGATGCAAATAAAGGCCTCCACCCATCAATACCATAACAAGTAATTATTAAGAATGAAATGATGGTGAATAAGGATGCCCTTCCCACCGTAGAATGAAGGCACATTTCCCTGAGCACATCACATCAAACCTCCAACCAGGTTATGTTTCATGAATACTCACGTACCTGCTTGCGTACTTGCACAATGAAAACTGATGAATAAGAAAAATGCCTATCCACCGTGGAGCTTAGTCGCTTTGTGCAAGGCATTATGCTAACTCATCCTTTCATTACCACACCAAAGAATATGGAAAAATTGAATAGCTTATTTCCCCCTTCGCACCTTGAGCCTTGTTATATTTAACAAGTTTTATTAGGCAAGTAATAGATCATACAAAATTGGATCTTCTCTTGCTAACCCAATCAAGTCTTTATGCTTGAATTATCTTCCTTCACATCCCAAATTGGCCAATCTATCTACAATTTTATTTCCTTCATGATAAACATGAGAAATATGCACCTCTTGAATAGAGTCTATCAATGACCTTGCTTTCCATAAAATATAACAAAGCTTCCAATTATAAATGCTTTTCAATTTACATGCATTTATAATAATAAGGGAATCCCCTTCAATATGCACCTTATTCAGACCCAGTTCCTTTACCAAATGTAGACCCTAAAGTAGAGCCTTCGCCTCTACTATATTGTTTGTATCATCTTCTAGTTTGAGAGCTTGGGCCATTAACAAAGAACCATTTGAATCATGAATAAAAATTCCCACCCTTGACACACCTGTATTACCTTTACAAGCACCATCAAAATTCAATTTAACAAAGCCTGAAACAAGAGGTAACCACTTAACTTTGGATCTATCAACTTTAATCGAGCATTGATCCTGATTAAACCAAAAAATTGGCTTGGATATGTGTTCCCAATGACTTAAAATCCAATTATCCTAGTTAGTAAAAGTGGATGAATGGTTTTTGTTATTTCTAACATAAGAATTGACTACCTCTGAAATCTTCTTTTCAATTTTGAAAAGAAGTTGTTGCATTGATTGAGATTGCTATCTGAAAATTCTTCGATTTTGTTCCCACCAAATGCACCAAATAACCAAAGAAGGTGTTGCTCTCCAAATACAGGCATAAAAGGAAGATTTATACAGTACATGCCAACTCGAAAAAAGACCCCATAAATTACTAGGCAATGGAAAAAGGATATTAAGTTTTCCTCTTACAAAATCCCAGCATTCTTGAGCTACTTTGCAACAGATAAAAAGATGATCCACATTTTCAATAGATTCTTGACATAAAACAAAAGTAAAAGGTTCTGCTATGCCCAATTTATGCAATCTATCACTTGTTATAATTTGATTCTTGAGTGCTAACCATGCAAAGCTTCCATCCTTAGGAAGTGACATAGAATTCCAACAAAAAGAAAAGGCTCTGTGAGATTGGGACTGAGATTCCCTTACCATTATTGATTTATGCCCTTCCTTTACTGAGTAATTGTCATCTTTTGCAAGAGCCCACAATGATCTGTCTGCTTTCCCTGAAAATAAGACTTCCCTTCTGCCCAATTCCCTCATTAGAATTGACTCTTGACAAGGAGTAATACCCAGAATATAAAATTCCTTCCATATAGCTTTATGAGAATGAAGATCAACTGCAGCTACATAATCTATTAGCTTAGTACCCCATACTTCCAAAAAAACTTGTACCAAAGGCTATAATTCTAATACTGAATTAAGAGGTGGAAGGCCATTCCATGAATCCATCCAAAAGTGAACTTTCTCCCCATCATTCACCTCCCATCTCAAGTAAGGAAGGATAGTATCATGACACAAAATGATAAAATTCCACATGACTGAGCCATTAGGTGGATCTTCTATTGTAAACACCCTTTGGGGATTGCTATTATCTAGATATTTCTCTTGCATTATGTTACACCATTTGAGATCAGGTCTCTTATACATCTGCCATGATAATTTTTCTCCCAATGCTAAATTTCTCGCAGATAGACTATGCAATTAAGCCCCACCAACGTGCTTATTTATACACATTGCATCCAATGAAATGAGAGGTACTTTCCTTTTCTCATCAATATTACCTCTCCATAGAAAGCCCTTAATAAGTTTTTCAATAATTTTAATAACACATTGAGGTACTTTCAAAACAATAAGGAAATAGTTTGGAATTGAGGATAGAACTATCTTAATCAACATTATCCTACCCGACAATGACAACCATCTCACTTTCCAAGTTAGAATTATGGACTTGAGTTGATCAATAACTTTTTGCCAATACTTGGTTTTATCTTGACCCATAAAAAAGGGAACACCTAGATAAGAACTAGGTAACTCTACTGATTTAAACCCAAAAATTTCAATGATTCTCCTTGAGATTGAGGAACCTATATTAAAAATGAAGATCTTGGATTTCTCCACATTTATTTTTTTCCCTGAAATCAAGCAATAATTGTCAAGAGTTAGCTTTACTTGGTGAGATTCTTGAATAGTTGACCTCCCATGTAGTAGAGTGTCATCTACAAATAATGAATGTGTAGAAAGATATTGAGTATTTGGAATTTTTATCCCCTGTGAAAGTCCTTGGCTATGAGACCTCCATATGGATTTGCTCAAAGCTTCAACCATTAAAATAAATAGACGAGGGGATAAAGGATCACCCTGTCTAAACCCTTGAGTAGCACTAAAGAAGCCCGATGGTGTTCCATTTATTAAGACTAAGAACTTAGCTCCCGCCAGACATGATCTAATCCATTTGCACCATTTGTTATTAAAACCAAACCTCTTCAAAACCTGAATTAAGAAATCCCATTTAACTCTGTCATAAGCCTTCATCATGTCAAGCTTGATGATAAAAGAAGGTATGTTGGAGGATTTTATTGAATGTAAAACTTCATGTGCAACTATAGCACCTTATGAAGTTTCTTTGCTAGGCACAAAACCACCTTGTTCTAGTGAAACCACTCTTGATATGAGGGGCTGAATTTTGAAGTAGACTACTTTTGTAAATATTCTATAGATAGTGTTGCATAATGAAATTGGCCTAAAATCTGTAAATGTCTTTGGGGACTGCACTTTGTCAATAAGGGATATATGTGTTTTATTAAACTTATTTAGCATTATACTTGACTTCCTTGATTCTTCCAAGGCCAACAAAATATCAACACCTACAAATTCCCAACACTTTTGAAAAAAGAGTGTCGTGTATCCATCAGGACCTGGTGCTTTATCTGGTGCTAAGGAAAATACCACCTTCTTTATTTCCTCCAATGTAAATGGCCTCATCAAAAGATTGTTATCTTCCTCAGAGATCATATTTGGAATGCACCCAAGCAAATCTTGCTCCTTGTCTTGAAAAAAATTGCCATCAACACATGAACTACTTAGAAGATGTGAGAAAAATATAACTCCTTCATTCTAAATATCTGTTGCTGACATAAGTAACTCATTTGATTTTGAATGGTGAATTGAGAAAATTATTGTGGATGCCCTTTTAAGTTGCACAAATGTATGAATTTTTTTTGTATTTTTATCTCCTTCTTTTAACCATAATTCCCTTGAATTTTCACGCCAATATATTTCCTCCCTTGCCACTAGCTCAGCCCATTCCAATTGTAATTTCTTTTGATGCTCATATGTCATTGCATCCAGGCCTTGTGCTATAATCTTCTCATTTATCTTTGAAATTTGCAAGAAAACTAACTCCTTTTGGTGAATTTTTTTCTTAAATACATTGCAGTTCCATTGTTTGATCTGTGTTTTTACAAACTTCAACTTATTCCAAAGTTGTAGCATATGAGATCCCTTAATGAAAGGAGCTGAAACCCACCATTGTTGTAGCAATTGCAAGAAATCTAGATGTCTAAACCACATTTTAAGGAACTTGAAGGACGAAGTAGGCTTAGCCGTAGGACAATGCACTTCTATGTCTAAGGTAACAACATAGTGATTTGAAGCCGCCATAGGTAGGATATGAGAAGAATTTTTTTTTTTCCCCAAAAACCAATTTGATGAAGCCAAAAATCTAACCGTTCTACAATCTGTAAGAAGTCTTTTCTCCTATTATTCCATGTGAATAAACCATTCTCTGGCAGGATATCAATTAGAGAATTATCATTTATGAAATTTGAGAAATCCTCCATTACTCTTGGAGGGGGACAAATGCCTCCTTTTTTCTCCTTTAAGGATGCTATAGCATTGAAATACCTTGCTATTATTATTTTCTCATATCTCAGATTATCCAGAGCATTTGATAGGCTTTCCCATAATTGTCTCTTCTCAATGGTAGCAGTAGGAGCATACACATTTATAAGATTAAAGTGAAGGTCAAAGTGTGAAATCTATACAAGTTGCCAATGTTTCTCATTAATTAGCAATTGTAAGATAACTATCTTTGGATCCCACAAAGTGATAATGCCCCTCGATGCCCCATGTGTTGGCAGATGAACATATTTCCATAATTTCCATTTCCCGACAGACGATTCAAAAACCTTTTCAAAAAACACCACATTTGCTCTACAAGTATCAATTTTTTGCTTGATTTGAGCTTTCTTGTTAGGGGCATTAATTCCCCTGACATTCCATGAAAATATATTCATTGGGATCGAGGAGAGAAACATGCTCTCCTCGGCCTTTTATTCCTTGACACATTCAATTTAGAATCCAATGTTGCTTGCAACCCAGCTGCTATGGCTTCTTGCATTTTTGTAGCATAAGATTTATGACCCCTTTTATGCAGAGTTTTGATTAGGCTTGGTTCATTAGATGGGGTTTGTGTAATTGATAATGTCTTAGAATAATAAAAACTCCCATAATGCCCAGCGATATTCAAACCATCTACAGTATTTACTTCCCCTTTTGATTCAGTATCTATAATTCCCTCTAATTCTTCCATTGAGTCTAAATCCCTTGGAGTAGATTGTCCCATACACATGTCCTCATTCAAAACTTCATCTACAATCTCTTCTACCAGTGTTGTCCCAATAGAAACTAACATCTGGTCTACAAAATTTTCTAACTCCGAACTGGAAATCGATTCATTATGCCCCATAGTGATGCACTTAACTTGCTCATTTGCTGTCGAGACAGGTGCAATGAACCCTGTTGATCTATTATCTCCAAACATTAATTGTTTCACTATATCCTCTATCTAGTTAATGGATGAAGAAAAGATAGATGGGATGGATAAATGCAGAGATTTAGATAGGAGCTTATGAAAGAGAACTTTTATGGAATCATGTGCTTTGAATTTTGAAACAAAAAACTTATCTAATATCCCCCCAACATCCCTAGAAATATTTGAGCTTATAGATTTGAATAAGCAACATTTCTTGCCTGATTTAAGAATAATAGATTTGAAAGGTACTAGCTATTGCCTTGACACATCAGTTCATGACTAATTCAAAGATTGTTCTTTGGAAAGTGAAACATCAGTTCGTGGCTGACTCAAAGATTGTTCTTTGTAAAGTGGACAATTTACCAAGCTATGTCCCAGCTCATGACAATGAAAACAAACATTTTTTGCATTTTCAATGATTAACTCTTGTACCCATCTACCAAATTTTGATACCAAGTGTATTTGAGAAGGAATGGGCTTATTTACATCCAACAGAAC
Source organism: Sequoia sempervirens (assembly GCA_007258455.2). Classification (NCBI taxonomy): domain Eukaryota; kingdom Viridiplantae; phylum Streptophyta; class Pinopsida; order Cupressales; family Cupressaceae; genus Sequoia; species Sequoia sempervirens. The sequence goes on from VDFB02270651.1 coordinate 241,035,195, forward strand.
ACAAAACCTAACAAGTTTAGTAGGATCTTTAAAGAAGGCTTTGTCATGACAAAGAAAAATGCCAATTTGGTTAGCCATTACTTCAATTAGCTTCAGTTCTCTATATTCCAAAGCCAAATCCCTCATTTGTATCCATGCAGGAAGAAATTTGATTACCATGTCTTGGGTTTTAAAATTGGGAACCCATGGTTGTAAATATAGCCCAAATCCTTGAAATATCTAGGATTTTATTTGGAAAACATCTCTACTTTTTTAATCTAAAAAAAGGACCACAAAAATACCTCTAGGCTTGTCTAGATAGAAAAATTGAGAAACCCCTTCCCATTCTATATAAAGTAAGTCTTTCAGAGCACTTCAATCCAAATTTAATTGCCAGAACTTACCTATTAAGGCTTTTTAATGGAGATCTTGGATTTGGGGCTCTAAAGAATTATCAGGAAAAGAGATTTCCACAAATTTTCTAGGAGTTTGCTTGAGAGATCCATTTTTGGCTTCCAAATCTTGCAAATCTTCATTTTGTTGTTGATTCGTTGGAACTTCTTTTTTCCTCCATTGCAAGGTTGCTTTCTTCTAAGAATTAGATTTTCCATTCTAAACCCGTTTGCATTTTTTCTTTTTTGCAAATTTCTTCTAAGATGCATTGCTTGTAGGTACTTGTTGAGTATCCTTCTCTGTAAGAGCAAGAGGCTTCACATGATTCTAAAATTTTCATTCCATTTTCCCTTGAATCTTGTTGTTAGTATGATTCGCCTCTACCTCTACTTTATTTTTCCCATTTGGAAGGCTTGGATTTTCAACTTGTATGCCTGAATTCTAAGGAAACTTTGGATTGAAGGTGTAGACACCTAAATTTGGACACTTATATTTGTCCAAATTTTCCCTCTTCATCTAAATACCCTCTCATTAGCATTAATTAATTAATATTGTTATTATTTAATTAATACTGTTAAATCATCTAAACCCCTAAGGTATTTAATTAATAATTAAATACCTTACCCCTTTCATCATATGAATTAAATAAATATGACATTTATTTAATTCCTCACATGTCACATCCCTTCCTTAATCTTAATCAACCTCCTAATTCCATCATTAGGAATGTGCACATGCTTAATCCTTGATTAAGATGTGTCACATCCTCCATTTTTTGTAAGTTGACCCCTAATCTCTCTTAGCCACCTAACCCTCCTCTAATCCTTCATTAACTAGCCTAATCAACCTCCCAAGGAATTTTTAATTCCTTTTATCCTTCCAAGGAATATTAAATTCCTTTTTCTCTTCCCCATGTGATCTTTGACTTGTCACATCAAGTCACATGTGGAATCTTCCCCATGTAATCTTTGACTTGTCACATCAAGTCACATGTGGACAAGCGCTCCCCTTTTTTGGAACCTTGTTTTGTCCATGAAATTCTTCCAAGCATGTGAATTTTTAATTCACATTTATTTTCCCAACTACTTTCCCTTTTCCCATGGAGATTTTTGAGGAATTCTAAAATTTCTCTCATGTCATTTTCATTCCCACTTGGGGACAAGAAGTTCCTTTTTGAGGAAATCTTCTCATCCCTCAAGGTACTTTCCAAGTACTTGTCCTTCCACATCATGTAACCTCCTTCCACCTCATTTACACATCACCATTTCTAAGCTACTTCACATTCCACATGTCAAGATGTGAGGGCTTGTGAGTTCTCAACTCACCATAGCCCTTCATCTTGACCTTGTTGGTTTAATCTCAACCGTTGAATTCTCTAGAGAATTCAAATTCCTCTATAAATACCCCATCTTTTCTTTCATTTAGGGACTTTTACATTCTATAGCCAAACTCTTCCAATTTTCTGATTTGAAGCCACATTTAGACATATTTTCACATTTTTCTTTCACATAGCATTTTGCATCCATCGTCATCCATTTTTCAACCATCTTGCATCCTCACTCTCATTTTCCATCCAAAGGAGCATACACAACATCAAAAATCAAGGGCCAACCAAAGGAGCAACTTAGCAAGGTATAACCGTTTCATCTATTTTGTTAAGTTCGACGTTTTTCCCTATCTTGAGTTGTTAGGTGCTTACTTTGTTTCTTGCACTTCTTTTGTTGCTGCTTATTTTTGGAACAATATTTTCACATGATCACATTTCTGGCATGCCCGGTGGGACCCACAGATGGGTCTTGTTCTTTCACATTTGTTGTTTTTTCACTATTCGCAGGTGCAGGTTGTAGAGGGGTGGACCTGACCTAGTAGAGAGGCGGACTTGCCCATCCATGGGTGGACCTGACCTCCAGGGGTGAACCTAACCTGGCAGAGGGGTAGACCTGACCTTGGCCAGGGGCGGACCTACCCTCCACAAAGTCCAAAAACAAAAGATTTGCAATTTTTTCATAGTGGGGCAGACCTAACCTCCAGGGGTGAACCTGACCTTTTCTAGGGGTAGACCTAACCAAAACTAGGGGCGGACCCAACCAAAACAACTTTTTTCCAAAAGGTGAAAACTAAATTTTAAGCATTATTTTTAGTTATTTTGGGTATTTCTGACCCCCTAACATATATTGTTTGTGTCTATGCGAGGATCTGACTAGCATTTGGTGGAAAATAGAAAACAAAAAGTTCTAACAAGTTTCTTGCAGGACTATCTATTCAAAACATTTATTAGTTGTTTGTTGTTGTTTCTCATTAATTTAGGTACATAGATTAACTAGGGGGTGTCAATATACTTTGTGTGCCATGTTTGTGGTAGGCTATTGACATATCCAATCCCCTTGTGCTATTTGGCGATTCTAGGTGACGAGAAATCGTAGCTTACCAAGTCTTTTTGAGTCACCCATTTTTTTCTTAGGGAACCTGCTTGGGGATTTCATCACCCTAAGGGACAATCCCAACCACACGTACTGGTAGGGTATATAAAGGGGGGAGAGCTAAAGTTGTACCCCAATCTAGCCACGTCGTTATTGGTGAAGCGTCGGGATGACGTGAAGAGTTGGTCCGAGCCTTTAGTATCTTGCTAAGGTTCCTGACTCACGCTTGTGATGGACTGGTGTTCATGGTTTGGGCCTCACGTACCAAGTGTATATCGAGGACTCCCTAGCAACCATGTTTATCCTAGAATAGAAGACTTTGTCACCCATACCCATTCTACTAATCTTAGGATCGTGCTGCTTGAACTATTTTCCTTGTGCAAAACTAGTAATTCTCTGTTCGATCGAGTCAGCCTTATCCTCTGATTATTGTTTTCTATGTTTTTGGTCCTTTGCCTTAGTCATTCTTTTTTGAAAACCAAGTTTAGACTTGTTCAGGGGCAGACTTTCCCTCCAGGGGTGGACTTGACCTTTTTCAGGGGTGGACCTGCCCTCTAAACCAGCCCCTTTTTAACCTATTTTAGTCAATTTTGTCCAACCTTTAGTCAGACAGGTAGACCTACCCACCTAGGGGCAGACCTACCATCCAGGGGCGGACTTGCCCACCCAGGGGCAAACCTGCCCTTCAAAACAACATTTTTCACCCTCCGTTTAGTCATTTCGAGCACCCATTTGCCCGTCATTAACACATTTTTCGTAAGTCATCATTTGATCGATCAAATCACATGGGTGTTATGTAGAACATCATTAGAGCCCATATCTATCATCAAATAATCCATCCCAATCATCTAGACTTTGTTTTGAGGGTTTTGATTTTTATATTGAAACTTCTAAAGGCCATAACTTTTGACTCGAGTGTCCGATTGGGCTAAAATTTTATGGGTGGTTGCGTTATGATATGGCATGTGGCTTCCCAATAGGTCTTGGGTCGGTGGGACCTCATTTTGACACATTTTCGGGGCTTCAAACTTTCATCTTGACCCTCAAAATTGCAATTTAGTGTTTTTTTGAGTTTTTGAAAAATCATTTTTGTTAATAAATCGGAATGCATGTCTCAGATTTGGGATGTTAGTTGGCAATTCATCCTATCTTAGTTTTGGGCATTTTTGGGAAAAAATTGGACTCTCAAAGGTATGTCTGTGAAGTTTCCTAAAATGGCAAAATTTGATAATTTTTGAAAACTGCCAAATCTAGAAAAAATTGATTATCAGCACCTTACATCCTTTAAACCCTGGAACATGGTGTAGAATAAATCCCATCACATCCTCTAATAATCCTAATCTGAGCTTCAATACAATTCTAATCTAAGCTTTAATCTACTCCCAATCTGAGCTTTAACCAAAATACTAATCTGCACTTACCCTACCTTGGGCAAACCTACCCCTCAAACAACTCATTTCACCCTTTGTTAAGTCATTGTGGGCACCCTTCTTCGCATCTTGAGCATTCTTCACCTCGTTACGAGTATCCTTTCATCCATTCCAAGAGTCAGTCTCCCAATCCAAGCATTCGTTCATCCATTCTGATCAATCGTTTACTCGTTTCAAGCTTTCATTCATCCATTCTGAACATTCATTCACCCCTTTTCGATCATTCGTTTACTCATTTCGAGTAAATTTTCATCCATTTCAAACCTCCTTCTATCATTTTGAACTCTCGTTCAACCGTTCCGTTCATTTGTTTACTTGTTCCAAGTGATCTTTCATTCATTCTGAGCTTTTGTCTCCTCGTTTTGAGAGTCGTTCATTCATTCTTAGCAGTCACTTACTCATTTTGAGTAGTTGTTCATCCCTCTCGATCATTCGTTTACTTTTTCTGAGTAATTTTTTAGTTATCCCGAACCTTCATCTCCTCATTTTGAAAGTCGTTCATCCATTCTTAGTAGTCATTTACTCGTTCTGAGTAGTCGTTCATCCCTCTTGATCATCCGTTTACTCGTTCTGAGTAATCTTTCATCCATTCTAAATTTTCATCTCCTTGTTCTAAGAGTCGTTCATCCATTCCAAGCAGTCATTTACTCATTTTGGGTAGTCGTTCACTCGTTTCGATCAAATTTTTAATCGTACCAAGTAATATTTCATCCATTTTAAGCTTTCGTCTCCTCACTTTGAGAGTCCTCCATCCAATCTAATCAATCGTTTACTCATCTTGAATATTTGTTCATCCATTCCTATCATCCACTCCCCTAATTAGATCAATGTTTTCCCCATCCAAATCCCCTAAACTTCATTTCAAGTTATTATCCAAATTGACCTAAGTGTCTGAATTGATCGTCATTATCAACATCCACTTAGGATTGTCAGCCATCCTAAGTTGATCATCATTGTCGGCCCAATCAATCTACTTTCAATCTCAAAGTGAATTTGGTGTCGTAATCATCTATTTATCCTTTAATTTGACCAATCAGTATCCGAAGTCACCTAGGGTAATCTCTGAATGGGGTTTATAGTCCCTTTCGTCATCCTATCTAATCCATCAGTTGATCTTATCAATCATCGACCGATCTTATCCAATCCAATCTAGTCACATCCCTATCCAATCACCTTCAACCCAATCAATCTACTTCCATCTTGAAGCATATTCGGTGTCAAGATCATCCTTTGGTAATCAAATCTGATTGTTAGAATCAATCCCATTGCATCATCCAATCATCCTAATATGAGCTTGTTGTGCAGTTTTCGCACACACGCCCCACTGGGAGTGGGGACCCTCTCTTTTTTGGTGTCTTTGACCTTTGATTTTATTGGATTTATCATTTTAGGGTCTTGACATGTTGGTCTTGCTGGCTTTGCCCTTGCCCTGAGGTTGCAATTGATTGAAATTGAGTTTTTGGCCAAATCCGGGTTTTCACCTGGATCCGGGATTTTCCGTCTCCGGCGGATTCTTCCGACCCTGGTTCCTTGTCTGTTTCTGGCCAGATTCTCCGATTCTGGGTTTTTGCCTGACTTCGGGATTTTCTGGTCCTATCGGATTTTCCTGGATTCTGTAAAAATCCCGGTCTTCATTATTTCCCCGGTTTTTGCATTTCCGCGAAGTCTGTGTTTCCGCGCATTCTGGGATTTTCTGAAATTCCGCTTGGGGCTCGGGTTTCCGAACTTGTCAGAAACGTCTTTTCGCGCATTAATGGCTGAGGTACCTTGGCTCAGACGAGTATAAGGTCGGATTTAGGGCATTTTCTGATTCATTCCAACTTCATTGCTTCCTTGTTTTCTGCTCTGGCGATTCAGAACTTTCAATTGAGCTTTGAGGTTTGATCTTGGTTTGTTTGCGCGTGAATTGCTTGAGTGTTGCTGCCAGTATCGCGTTGCTTGGACGTGTTTGTCGCGTGGTTGACTTTCTGAGCTCGGATTTTCGCTTGCTTTGATCCATGGTATGTATCTATTGCCCTCCCGTTTGCTTGCGTAATGATTTGGGGTTTTCTTGTGATTGGGTATTGTTAAATTTGGGGTCGGCCCTTGATTTGGTTTTGGTTCCGTGTTAATTGAGTCGGGGTTGGACCCGTTTTATTTGTCGAACCCATCCCCCGTGCCCTATGAGCTCCATTTGTCCGCTCGACTGCATAATTATCCTTTGGACGGCGTTCTGGATCGGGCTGCTTGTTTGTTTTGGGCGCGAAGTGTGTTATCGTGCGAGATTAGGGTTTCCTTGGTGTCTCGGCTAGAACAATGATTTCATCTTATGCTTGAGCGACTTTTCTCCCGTGTTATGTTGGCTTCCCGTCCTATGAGGATTAGAGGGCTTTTAGGTAAATCCCGAACCGATATTTTTATCCCTAAAAGCTTGCTCTGGTTTTAATGGCGGAAATTCGATCGTTTGCTCTAGGGCATCATCTTTTTGGCACGGGGATTCCTTCTTTTAAGAGCTTTTGGGAGTTGGATCCTTTGCGTACTTGAGGTTGTTGATCATTGTCGGTTTTAGGATCCTTCGAGCTTAGGTAGTGGATATCCCGGGGTTGTTCAAGTTTTGGTGCACGTTTTGCCATTTTTCGGGTTTCCGAGGCCGTCGCGGAATTTCCTCGCTCCCGGATTTTCCCAGTTTGGGCTTATTCCGCGGACTGAGTTAATTTACGGTGCGTTTTATGCTGTCCGCGAAAATTCGTTCCATCCGGTTTTTTTTCGGATTTCCTTTCTGATTGCGTTCTTTTGTATATTTCGATGATAGGATTGAGGGAATGATTATCCATGCTTATTTCTTGTTGCCAATGAGTAAAATTAACGATTATCCTTCGATTTTCCGAGCGTATTAATGATTTATATGGCTAATAGTGCTTTGGCAGCAGGAATCCGTCTGGGTCGGATTTCTCCGAAATTCCGCCCCGACGGTATTTTCCCGGTTTACATGATTTTCCCGGATTGTTTGATTTCTCCGGATCTCGAAAGATTGGCAATTAGCGAATGATTTTGATAGATTTATATGATGTGTGCTAACCCTTTGGATTGATATGAGCTTAATAATTGAATTCTAACAATGATTCTTGAATGTACAGGCCGAATCAAGCAAGGCTACTGCTGGGAGGTCCAAAGGTGGTGCAGGGGCATCTTCAATTTCTGAGACAGAGAGATTGAAATCAGACATGAAGAGTCAAGTTCCAGAAAGTAGGATCTCCTCTGTGTGGGCTGATGTGTCCGATACCAATGTGGGAGCATGGCGATATGAAGAGTTTAAGCAGAGAACAGCCGAGAAAGACCAGTCGGCATTGAGGCAAGGGATGATGAACTCAGGATTGGTGCATGTGGCAGGGTTCCCTCCAGCAGTCCAGTGCTACGAGCTGATTTTGGAGTGTGCTAGACAGTACGCTTTTGACACACAGATGGTGGTTAGCACTGAGGGACGAGTGTTGGCAAACTTCAGTCCAGCCTCCATTGCCCGAGCCTTCAGCATGCCGGATCTCCCCTCGGTCTGTGCCTTAAACATTGACACTGCTCGTACATACTATGAGAATGAGCCAGTTAAGGCTCAACAGCTTATCAACTCATGGCTTGAGAAGCCCAAGTCTCACCACTCCAAATTGCCCAAGCAGTTGCACAGGGTGAAGTTCAGGCCGGATATCTATGATGCTATTACATTGTTGAGCAGGGTGGCCGGGCTTAAAACTGCCGGAGTATTGGAAAGTTGGATGGTCCATGTGATCACCAAGATGGGCCAAGGAACGAATTACCACTGGGCAGGACTTATCAGTGCAGAAATAGATAAACAATTAAGGAATGTTTTGGAGGGAAAGAAATTCACCATGTCCTCCTATGTCATATATGTACTGGCCATCTCCTACCCCTACAAGGGACTGACTCCGGCGGGAACCATTGGGCAGGATATTATCTATGAAGTCTACCCGGAATTGCACCTCGGACACAGAGATTATAGGAGGGCCAATGATGCCTTCACTATGCACATTACCCGGACCCTTCAGAATGCGGAGCACATCAGATTGTCCGATGGGGCCAAAGGGTTGATTAAGAATTACGGGGCCTGGTTCATCCAGTTCCCCACTTTCACTTATCTCCGGATTGATGGATGCCCCGTTGCTCCCTACAGATTGCCCAGGTATCCCACTGACCACATTGTGCTGCTAGAGGTCGTGAGACAAATTTGTGAGTTTGATGCAGTGGTAAAAAGGGAGAAACATAAAACTGGTTTTGGAGGTGATTTCCCTCTTGGGATTGGCGTGGGGGAAGTGTGCCCGTCCATCCAATCAGCTCACACTGCAGGTGAGGAATTGGCCGCCTATGGATTCTCTTTCCATTCAAAGAGAATGAATTTTGACATCACCGGGGAGGCACAGAAAAGAGCTACCCGGGAATACAGGCATAAGGAGGAATTAGAAGATTACTGGGTCAACATCAAGGATGACCTTGATGCGAGGAAGAAAAGGTATTCCCGGCTGCCTGTAGAGGCCATTAGACAGTATAATGTGAAGCTGATTCCGGATCAGCTGGATGACGATGGAAAACTGATCCAGGACCATGTTTATGAGCCCATTAAGGACAGGTCAGTGGCGGATATTGATTGGAATGAGCCTGAGGTGACTGAGTTGGAGGACTTAATGGCTCCAGTGCTAAAATTTACCTTTGCTTGGATCAAGCATGAGGTCTGGGTGTTAGAGAGTGCCAAGGTACCTTGTACCTTCGATTTGATGGGGAATCTCAACCCCATGTCCACTTCTGAAGAATCCGGGGAAGAGGACCCCAAAGGGAAAGCAGCTAAAACCTCCCCTTTCAAGATCAAGGTCAGAGGTCCTAAGGGGACTCAACCTGCAGCAAAAAGGAAGCCAATTGGTAAACGCAGGTGGAAGACCCTGACTATCAGCAAGTCCTCGGACGAGGAGGAGGCAGAGAAAGTTGAAGAGGAGGATGTTCCTCCACCGCCCAAGAAGGCCAGAACTGCAAGGGTTGCCAAGAAGAAAGGCCAAACTACTTTGGAGGATGAATCTCCAGTTGTGGATGTGGAAAGCTCCGGGGGCGAAAAGACCAGAGTATACACCAGAAGATCTAGAACTCCTTCCCCAAAGGATGCTGCTCAATCAAAAGACTCTTCTCCAATATTGCTAGCTGAAAAATAGGACAAGCCTGTTTCTCCTCCACAGAGCATACTAGAACCGGAGAATTCGGATGAGCAGGAAATCAGCGGAGAGGCAGAACCGTTCAAAGAAGGAACATTGTTCAGTGAGGCTGCCGAGCCCGAGGTGGAAACAGAGGAAAGGCACACTTCTCCCTTGGTGTAGTACGAGGATTCTCCGGAGAGTGAGAAAGGCCGCGGATCGCCTGAGCCGGAGGAAAGCATCCCTGCCAGAATTCCATCGCCGGTATTTCCAGAGTTGGGATTTGAGGAGACCGGCCAAGGTGAACAAAGTCCGGAGAAAGAAGTTGACAAGGCCGCAGCCGAGGAGGAAGTCGAGGTAACAGCTGCAGAAGGAGAGAAAGCCACAGGGGACCCGGGAGAAACCAGAGCAGAAGGAATCCGGACAGACCCCGTAGCCCCGGATTGGCTGGAGAAAGAGATTACAAAGAAGAAGCAGGTGATAGTAGAAGACACTCCTCTTGACTGGGATGAGATGTTATTCAGATTGGTAAAGGGAAGAAGAAGAAGGCTGCAAAGGTGATTTCTCGGGTAGAAAGAGATGAAGTGCATAACCGAGTGGTTCACATTGCCACCCCTGCTGCAGACAAAATGAGAGATGAGGTGACAGGCCAGGATTACAACGTCCAAACCATTAACCTTGGGCCGGCCTCCTTAGAGCAGGATATTGAGGAATTCGAAGGGTCAAGTGCTGTGATTGTGGACAGACTGAAGAAGGAGACCCAGTCAAAACGAGAACTGAAAAGAGAGAATGAAAGGTTGAGGAAATGTCTGGAAGAGGTCATGAAGCCTCTACAATCTCTCCATCCGTCCTCCTCTACTACTCCAGGATTTCTACCAAAGGAGACAATCTCCGGAATTGAAAAGATGAAGGCTTCTACACAGGCTGCCACCGATTGGTTGATGAGTGTCCAGACACAGGGGGATGAAGCTATCAAAGAGATCCTGTCTGTGGGCAAGGATGCAGTCCGAGGAAAGGAACTATTAGAGAGTATCCTCTCTCAAGATAAAAATGATAGTGACCTCCTGCTGCAGAAGTCAAGGATTATTCTAGGGCATGGCAAAGAACAGTTGGGCAAGGATGGAATCCTTCCCTCTGCCAGATTGGATGAACCATGGGAGTGGTTCGAGGCATTGCAGATCAGGCAGGGAGGCCTGAAGAAGATACAAAAACGGAGAAAATCAATTGAGGCTGACCTCACTGCAATTTATGATGGTTGCATAGCTTTCTTTGAGGTGATGACAGGGAGGAAGAAAATAGCTCCCAAATATCTGAGCTTAGATCAATTGAAGGAATGGTGGCATGAGGTTTATGCCCCAGAATCTGATGGAGCTGTCACCTCCCATTTGCTTGATGATGCAGCTACATACTTGGCAGTAATAGACAGGTACATGACCAACATGACGGATTGGAAGAAAACTGTTGAGCGGTCCAATGAGGGAATTGATGCAATTAAATGTCGGCTCAGGGTTTTGCCGTTGCCACCTATTGCTGAGCTGGAGGGAGTTTTCTCGAAGGTCCAAGGGTCACCAGCGCGGAGGAAAGACAAAGGAAGCAGCAGTTAGTGTTTATCTCGAGATTTGTGCTTCCCTATTATTATAGGGCATGCATTGGACCGACTTCCTTGGGGACTGTGCCTTGGCCGACTTGGATGATGGCATTAAATGTGTGCCTTAGTTTGTTTCCTTGGCCGACCTGTTTTGGCGGTTTTGATTTTTTTTGTAAAAATGTTTGGCTGGGCCGACATGTTTTGGGGGGAATTTGATAAATAGGCATTCTTGCCTCATTGTAAGGGTTAGAAGACATTGGTTATAGACATTAGCAAGAATAGAGATTAGCAGGCGCAATAGTTAGAGTTTTTTAGAATTTCTTGAAGCAAACACCATATTCAGAACAGTTGAATTGTTGCAGCATTTGGTGATTAATACAATTGAAGGCATTGTGGTTTTCCTGGTGAAATCCTTTGTGTTATCTCACCTTGCATGGTTCTTTTGTTCTATCTTTTACATTGCTTGAAGATCTAGGGTTTAATATTCAGAAATAAATTAGTTTGGTTGGATAAATAGTGTATGTGATTTCATATTTGGAATGTTTGTAGCTATCTCTGGTCTATACTCCCAGTAACTATCTGATTGTAGTAGGCTGGTAAAGTCAACCTGGACCGTATATTCAAATGTGCTCAAGTTTGGTTGTAGATGTAAGTCTATGATTTGAAAATCTGTATTCCTCAGAAGATTGCACTGTTCTTGTAAGATTGCCTTGCGGGTCGAACAGGAATTGGTTATTTGAGATAGGTCCATTCCAGATATTTGTCATTTGCATTGCTTGTCCATGCAATAGTTTAGATTTTGTTACTTCCTTGCATCCCTATCTTTTGCAATTTCTTTATTATTCAGTTAGATCTGATAAATTGAGAGGGTTCAGTTTGCTTGTAGTAAGGTCCGATTGTGATTACCAGCAATTTCACATTTCATCTGAGTTGTTTTATGCATTGTTATGACCTAACACCCGAGAGACCTTGGGGTGATTTTCAGTGATTTATTGTTGGAAATAACCTTTCAAGAGAGAGAATATTGCATTTTGTCTGAGTTGTTGCTGTGCAGAAAACACCATCAACAGATTGGCGCTAGAAGGAGGGCTTGAATGAGCACACTGGATCGTTTCTTGAATGCCATCTCTCCAGAGAGATTTAGGAGAAATACCAGATCTACCGCCAGAGAAGAAGATTTAGAGGAACTTCAATTTCCCAATAGGTCAAGGAGGACTAGAGGGAGAGGAGAATCATCATCGCCCGCTCCATCACCAACATCATCCACATCCTCATATAGGGGAGAATCATCATTACCTATCCCTTCACCCACATCATCTACATCTTCACATCCTGAAGTAGAGGCTATACCCATCCCTGAGGCCGTTCCTGTCCAACAGCCTCAGCCTGTCAATAATCAACCACCACCGCCACCTCCACTTTTACCAATGGCTTTCCTTGCCAACAATCCATCGCCCCTATTCTTCCAAGCCTACAATGTTATGCCCAAAAACCCTGAGCACTTCTGTTCAAAATTCCATGCTAATGACCCGAACAGGACTGCAGAAGAGCACCTAAGGATTTTCCAAACCTGTCTCAAGGACAAGGGGATAGTTCATGAGGATGTTGCTTGCAGGTTGTTTCCCTATTCACTAGGAGAGGAGGCCTTTTACTGGTATAACCATCTTCCTGCTGGTTCAATTCTTAATTGGAACGACCTTGAGACTGCCTTTTTACAAAAATTCCGAATACCCATTAGTGCCAACGAGTTATACCTACAATTCATCAAAGTCAAGAGAGAGGTTAATGAGCCGATAGCCAGTTTCAATAATAGGTTTCACCGGGCATTCACCAGGTTGCAAGACCCATATGTTTTGGATGATGATACGGCCCTGGGAGTCTATTATGAAGCTCTGGATAGCTTGACAGCAACCTTCCTGAAGTGGAGACCTAATCCTCCAGACACACTAACTAATGCTTATACAGAGGCTGTCAAGCTCAGCACAGACCTAAGGCAACACTTGACTGGGCCATTGCCTTCTCTAGGACCAGTTGCACATCCTAACCAGATTCAGGCAGTAAATCAGGCCCTCACCAATCATACCCCAATTATGAACCCAGTTCCCCAATTACCCATAGTACCACACCCTGGTCATCCCATGAACCAAATCTCTCCTATGACAAACTTCCCCCAACAACAAGTGAACCAACCCATGTATCAGCCACAGCAGAATAGCTTCCCTGCTTATCTGCAGAATTCTGAGGTGTTGCACCAGTCTTTGGGATCCGCCACAACGACTATTTCCCCCCAGAGTAACCCGAACCAGATCCCTTACCAAGATCCTAATAGGGAGAGGATTGATGAAATGGCCGAACAAATAAAGAAGTTAAATCTGGAAGTGACTTACCTGAGAAATCAGAATAGTCAGTTGCAAGCTGCTCAGAAGGGGATGCAATCTAATCAGAACAGGGAGTTTTCACAAGGACAGAACTTCGACAGGGGATGGCGTAATGACAGAGGGTTCTACAATGATAGGGGATATAACTAGGATAGGGGTTATAACAATGACAGAGGTTTCAATAACGAAAGGAGGCAGAATTTTGACAGAGGCCAAGGAAGTGGGTCAGGATTTGATAAAAGGTCACCACAAGGACAGAACAGAACTTGGAATACAGGGCCCAATAATGGGGGAGTTCCTACCCCATTGGATCAGCCGGCTAATCAGATTGTTAATCAGTCTGCAAACCAACCATCCAGTCAAGATAAGCCTCCTACTGGAGTATACCTGGCAGAAGCGGCCTTATCTGGGTGGTGCAGACTCCATAAGACAAGCCAGCATTCAGAATTGGAATGTCCGGAATTCCAAACTGCTGCTTCTATCTTTCAGTATGAGGTGGAAAATAATGTGAATGCACAAGAGATTGTTCCCTCTAACTCCTATGATTCTCCTGTGTTGGTATTGAATCATGCTCCTTTTCCAGCCAGCCAAGAAAATGTACCAGAAGAACCCGATTCCCATGAGGATGAAACATACCAGATTTGTAATGGAGATGAGGTTGCTCGGCTATTCAACGAAGAAATAAATGACAATGGCCCCTTGGATCAGGATGAAGCCTATGTTGAAGAAGTACAGATGTTCCAGAGACAAGGATTGCGGGATATGCCTCACAGGCGTCTGCCACCCGGAGGACCTTTCACTACCTCCATTCCTCCCAACAATTTTAGTACCCCTCCGGATCCTAATGCTAGCAATAATCCGTCTTATCCACATGTTTCCAAGCAGTACCTTTCGAAAGACAGACAAGCTCAGGCTGAACCACAAAAGGAAAAGATTGTTCAAGCCGGCAAGGACAAGATGGAGGAACCACCTAAGGAAGTCTTTATTGATATGAGTGAGGAGCAGATGGCTTCATATGTTGCAGAGGAATTCAAGAAATTAAAGGTAAATCTTTCTGCATTTGAGTTATTAAGATTTCCTGCAATTAGGAAGGCTGTCTTAGGTACCTATGATGCAAATTTGAAGTTATTGGATAAGTCTTCTAGTGGATATGTCGGCCAGACTTCCAGTTTTCAGTCTATGAACACACAAAATCAGACCCAAAATCGGATCAACCCACCACCTGGAGATAAGGGAAAAGAAAAGGATAGGACTCAAGTGGCCCAGGTGGATACTCAACCCACCTTGTTTCAAGGAAAGACAGAAACTCCACCCTTTCTGATTTCAGTCCGAATCTTTGGTAAGAACCTTCACAATTGCTTGTTGGATTCGGGTGCTTCCACCAATGTGATGCCTCTTGGAGTTTGTAGGGCTCTGGGAATTACGCCTGCTGATTCTCAGAAGAAGGTCACTCAGTTGGACAGAACTGAGGTGAGTTTGGTAGGAGAACTCAACATGATCCAGATGCATATAGCTTCTGATCCGAGAATCCAGCAGGTTATTAACATTCAGGTGGCAGATATTCCTGATGCATATGGTTTGATCCTAGGAAGAGATTTCACCAAGGCCCTGAATGGGTATGTGTCCACTGATCATTCTCACATGTGGCTTCCCTAGAAGGGAGTGCCTAATCAGATAAGGATTGAGAGGGAGCCTAGAATGAAGTACATGATAACAGAATACCAAAAGACTTCGACCGAAGTCCTCATATCGGAAGCTGAAATGGGAAACTACTTGCTATTGGCCCCATATGAAGAATCAGATGTAGAAGAAGTCCTGATGTTGCATATGATGCCAGTTGATGCTGAAATAGGGTCCAGTCTTATCGAGATCCAGACAGAATCAGTTGAAGAAGAAGAAGAACCTGAGGATAGACAAATTAGCTTACTGGATAATTTCCAGGATTTCATTAAACAATGCATGGAGAATCAAACTCACTTGGGAAAGAAGACAAGCTTTAAGGAGTTACTCTTACCAAATTGGTGCAGAGTTCACAATGCTTCTCACTCAGAGTTGGAGTGCTGCTTGTGTCAGACCGCAGTGAAAGAAGTACACAAAAGCATGAATCCATCTCAGGAGGCTAGCACAGATGAGCAGAGTCTGCAAGCAAAGTGTGAAAATCAGGAACCTGCTGTGACTAGGGAAGCCTCTATTATTGATAAGCCAAAAGACAAAATGAAGAAGACCACCACTGCGGAGTACTGGACTCTCAAGTTTGATGGGTCTAAGTCTAAGCAAGGAGCTGGGGCTGGGTTCGAACTGATCAGTCCAAAGGGTAAGAGTTTCTTTGCAGCTCATAGGCTCCAATTTCATTGCACAAATAATGTGGCTGAATATGAAGCTTTAATTCATGGACTCCTTATGGCACTCAAGAAAAAGGTCAAGGTCCTGCAAGTTTTTGGTGACTCAGAATTAGTGGTCAAACAAGTAAGAAAGCAGTATGCCTGTCATGACAGGAGGATGACCAACTATAGGCATAGAGTGTGGGACCTCATTGAGGGATTCGACGCTTTTAATATCCAATTGATCCCAAGGAAGAAGAATCAGACAGCTGATTCTCTAGCTCAAGCGGCCAGTACTTTGCAGCCCCTGTCCCTATCAGGATTGAAAAGGTTCACTGTTGAATTAACTCCTGTCCCATCAGTCCCTGACAACGTGACTAATTTTCAGGTGTTTGAGGATGATAAACATATCCTTGACTTAATCACGAACACGGATGTTTTTGCTTCACAGATCATTGATGAAACAGAACCTCAAGAAGCAGAATTGGACTTGGAAGGTGTGCTGAATTTGAAGTCCAACACTATTCCAAGGGGAATGGTACAGCTAGAAAGGATTTTCGATATGGACAAAATCAGAGATCAGGAACGAGAATCTAAGAAAGAGTCTATCAGCGGACAGTGTGATACTCACAATGTAGGCACTGAAGACAATGTGAAGAATATTTTCATTGGTAAGGTCTGTACTCCTGAAGAAAGACAGGGAATCATCAGGGCCTTATACGACTTTCCAGACATAATAGCTTGGGGTTATGAAGACCTAAAGACTTATGACACATCCATCATAACTCACACCATACCTCTGAAGCCAGGCGCTAAACCTTTTAGACAGAGGCAGAGACCAATTAATGCACTACTGGAGCCACTCATACAGAAGGAAGTTCAGAAATTGCTGTCTGCTAGGATTATATTCCCTGTCAGGCATTCAACTTGGGTGGCTAACCTAGTGCCAGTGAGAAAGAAGAATGGTGAAATTAGGCTCTGTGTTGACTTCAGAAATCTGAACAGGTCATCTGAAAAGGATAATTATCCAGTTCCTTCTTTGGATGAAGTGCTACAAGTGGTTAATGGATCGCAGATGATGTCCTTTTTGGACGGCTATTCAGGATATAATCAGGTGATGGTCCAGTATGAGGACAGACACAAGACTGCTTTTACAACCAAGTGGGGAACCTTCGCCTACAGGAGGATGCCATTCGGGCTTATCAATGCAGGAGCCACGTTTCAACGAGCTATGGATATCGCTTTCAAGGACATCATAGGAAAGTGCATTATCATTTACATGGATGATCTGACTGTTTTCTCCAAAAATAGAGGAGATCACATCTCAGACCTGCGTAAAGTGTTCCAGAAGTGCAGGGAATTCGGCATCTCTTTGAATCCCAAGAAGTGTATTTTTGGGGTCACAGAAGGCAAGTTGTTAGGACATGTGATATCAGAGAAAGGCATTGCTATAGATCCAGAAAGAGTAGAGGCCATCTTGAAAATTCAGCCACCTGCCAGTAAGAAGGAGATGAAATCTTTCTTTGGTAAGATTAATTTTGTCAGGAAATTCATCACTGGATTTGCTGAGATTGTCAAGCCACTAAATGCCATGTTAAAACAAGATGCCAAGGTCGAGTGGACTACAGAAGCGAAGGAGTCCTTTGCAGAGATTAAAAGAGCCATTGCTGATGCTCCAGTGTTGGTGAGTCCAGATTATAGTAAACCATTCTATATCTATTCTTTTGCCTCAGACCACTCATGTGCTGGAATGCTGACACAAAAGTCTGATGAGGGGAATGAGCATCCCATCGCTTTCATGAGTGCACCATTGAAGGATGCTGAGCTGAAATACCCATGTGTGGAAAAACAAGCCTATGCCCTTGTCCGAGCAGTAAAGAAATTTAGGCATTATATCCTCTGAAATAAGGTGTTTGCAATTGTTCCTGATTCGGCAGTTAAGTTGCTATTGATGCAAAACGAGTTAGGGGAGCGCAGAGCTAAATGGGTGACTATGCTACAGGAGTACGACATTGAGATCCAGCCCATGAAGCTGGTAAGAGGACAAGGACTCACCCAAACCATGGCAGAGATGGGCCCTGAATTGTCTGTCCATAACTATAATGTTGAAGAAGTTTCCTCAGAGGGCTGGTATGATGATATAGTTTATTATTTGCTGAATCAGCGAGCTCCTGGTCATTTAAACGCAGTACGGAGGCGGGCTTTGAGATTGAGAAGCGATGGTTTCATGCTGAAAGGAGCTGTCCTATACAAGAAGAATCACGAAGATATTTACTTGAGGTGCCTTGGAAAATAGGAAGCTGAAAGGGTAATAAATGAGTTTCACGAGAAATATGGCACTGGTCATGGTTCTGCCATTGCTACTGCAAACCAGATTTTGAGGGCAGGATACTACTGGCCTACACTATTCAAGGATGTTCATCATCATGTCCGGACCTGTCACATTTGTCAGACTGCAGCGACACGAGAAAGGTGTGCAGCGCTCCCGCTCCAGTCTGTGATTGAGGTAAAACCCTTTGCTCAATGGGGTATGGATTTCATAGGCCCCATCAACCCACCATCTTCTGCTGGACACAGGTATATCCTTACCATTACTGATTACTTTATAAGGTGGACTGAAGCATTTTCCTGTAGGAAGTGTACATCAGAGGTAGTAATTGATTTCCTTGAATCTGCCATTCTTAATCGGTTTGGATGTCCTGTTGCTATTGTGTGTGATAATGGCCCTGCCTTTGCATCTTTGAAATTCTCAAACTGGGCTTTTGATCATGGCATTGTTGTCAAGTTTGCATCTAATTATTATCCCCAGGGGAATGGTCTAGCTGAATCCTCTAACAAGAACCTGTTGACTGTCATCCGAAAACTGTTAGAGAGGAACCCAAAAGACTGGCACACTCAGCTTCGGTTTGCTCTTTGGGCAGATCGTACTCAGGTTAAGTCCTCCATTGGTACCTCTCCCTATCATTTAGTATACGGTCTGGAACCAGTTTTCCCTATCCAACTCAAAATCCCAACTCTACAGTTTATCAACCAGTTTTACGATGAAGGGGATAAAAGGGAAGCCAGGTTAGCTAAATTATTGCACCTTGAAGAGAAACGGGACAATGCCCTAGAAAAATTTGCCAAACATCAAGGGGTAGTTAAGCGATGGTTTGACAGGAGAGCTAAAGTTAAGGCTTTTAGGATTTCTGACCTTGTCCTGTATTGGGATAAGCCACATGATCAGAAAGGGAGCCATGGAAAATTTGATAGATTGTGGTTTGGTCCTTACCAGATTGCCGAAATTCTGGGAGATAATGCCTTCCGTTTGAGGACCCTCACGGGAGAGGACATACCACTGCCTGTCAATGGGCAGTATCTCAAACATTATTTCCAGTCTTGAGCTGTTCTCAGCTCTTTACCCTGTAAATAGTTAGTTAGGTTGCTTTCTTTGTTTGTTCTGCTTGCTTTGGTTAGGGTAGGTTTCCCTTTTTGCTTTGCTGGTTTTGTTTGGTTAGAGTAGGTTTGCTTTGGTTTGTTTGTTTTGCTTTGCGTTGCTCTTGCTTTTGGTCCAATCTCCTTTTGGGATTGTGGGTGCATCTGTATGATAATGGTGGCATAGCAGGTCTGATGTTCCTGATATTTCCCTTACAAACTTTGATCGTTTCTCCAGAATGTTATGGTATGGATTCTGTTGCCCATGTCATTTGTCCTTGAGGTAAGGCGAAGGTTTTCTGGTCTGTCTGAACAGGAATATATTGGGGGTCTTATACCTTTAATCTTTAAACATACCTGAAGTTGTAGAAAGTCCTTATAAGGTCTGGACAGGTGAAAAATCTTTTTCTGCTCTAGTGCCACTGTGGTTCTCAGCCCTGAGTGTGAACTTCACTATTCACAGGTTGAATAAGTTGAGTAAAAAAAAAAAATGAAATATCAGTACAACAGAAAGAAAGAAAAGCAACGAAATATATATTTAAAAAAATCCTGAGGTTTGAATTCAACTCATCAAAGGGATCTGAATATCTCTACCAGGGCTATGGACGCCTGGCTGGCAGTAGAGCTATGTTCAGGAGGATCACAGCGATAACCTCGTCGGGGCTATGGACGCCTGACTGGCAGCGAGGCTCTATCCAGGATACTTTTAGGGTCAGAATCTTCACATAGCCTGTTCATACCAAGTCTGGTTCTTTTGCAACTGAAGGTAGGTAATATATGCATGTGCACACACTTAGACCCTGATATAGGAATGTCTGCATGGCTAGAAGTTTCTTTGCTTTAACTTAGGGTGGTGGCTAGGTATCAGAGTTGAAACCAGAAATTTAGGGTTCTTGATTCCAGTTTGTCATCAAAATGCTCAGGAGCATTTCCCCAGCGGAGTCGCCATTTGTTGTGCAGTTTTCGCACACACGCCCCACTTGGAGTGGGGACCCTCCTTTTGATGTCTTTGACCTTTGATTTTATTGGATTTATCGTTTTTAGGGTCTTGATATGTTGGTCTTGCTGGCTTTGCCCTTGCCTTGAGGTTGGAATTGATTTAAATTGAGTTTTTGGCCAAGTCCGGGTTTTCACCTGGATCCGGGATTTTCCACCTCTGGCGGATTTTTCCGGCCCTGGTTCCTTGTCCGTTTCTGGTAGGATTCTCCGATTCCGGGTTTCTGCCTGACTTCGGGATTTTCCGGTCCTATCGGATTTTCCCGGATTCTGTCAAAATCCCGGTCTTCATTATTTCCCCGGTTTTTGCATTTCCGCGAAGTCTGTGTTTCCGCGCATTCTGGGATTTTCCGAAATTCCGCTTGGGGCTCGGGTTTCCGGACTTGTCAGAAACGTCTTTTCGCGCATTAATGGCTGAGGTACCTTGGCTCAGACGAGTATAAGGTCGGATTTAGGGCATTTTCTGATTCATTCCAACTTCATTGCTTCCTTGTTTTCTGCTCTGGCGATTCGAACTTTCAATTGAGCTTTGAGGTTTGATCTTGGTTTGTTTGCGCGTGAATTGCTTGAGTGTTGCTGCCAGTATCGCGTTGCTTGGACGTGTTTGTCGCGTGGTTGATTTCTGAGCTCGGATTTTCGCTTGCTTTGATCCATGGTATGTATCTATTGCCCTTCCGTTTGCTTGCGTAATGATTTGGGGTTTTCTTGTGATTGGGTATTGTTAAATTTGGGGTCGGCCCTTGATTTGGTTTTGGTTCCGTGTTAATTGAGTCGGGGTTGGACCCGTTTTATTTGTCGAACCCATCCCCCGTGCCCTATGAGCTCCATTTGTCCGCTCGACTGCATAATTATCCTTTGGACGGCGTTCTGGATCGGGCTGCTTGTTTGTTTTGGGCGCGAAGTGTGTTATCGTGCGAGATTAGGGTTTCCTTGGTGTCTCGGCTAGAACAATGATTTCATCTTATGCTTGAGCGACTTTTCTCCCGTGTTATGTTGGCTTCCCGTCCTATGAGGATTAGAGGGCTTTTAGGTAAATCCTGAACCGATATTTTTATCCCTAAAAGCTTGCTCTGGTTTTAATGGCGGAAATTCGATCGTTTGCTCTAGGGCATCATCTTTTTGGCACGGGGATTCCTTCTTTTAAGAGCTTTTGGGAGTTGGATCCTTTGCGTACTTGAGGTTGTTGATCATCGTCGGTTTTAGGATCCTTCGAGCTTAGGTAGTGGATATCCCGGGGTTGTTCAAGTTTTGGTGCACGTTTTGCCATTTTTCGGGTTTCCGAGGCCGTCGCGGAATTTCCTCGCTCCCGGATTTTCCCGGTTTGGGCTTATTCCGCGGACTGAGTTAATTTCCGGTGCGTTTTATGCTGTCCGCGAAAATCCGTTCCATCCGGTTTTTTTCGGATTTCCTTTCTGATTGCGTTCTTTTGTATATTTCGATGATAGGATTGAGGGAATGATTATCCATGCTTATTTCTTGTTGCCAATGAGTAAAATTAACGATTATCCTTCGATTTTCCGAGCGTATTAATGATTTATATGGCTAATAGTGCTTTGGCAGCAGGAATCCGTCTGGGTCGGATTTCTCCGAAATTCCGCCCCGACGGTATTTTCCCGGTTTACATGATTTTCCCGGATTGTTTGATTTCTCCGGATCTCGAAAGATTGGCAATTAGCGAATGATTTTGATAGATTTATATGATGTGTGCTAACCCTTTGGATTGATATGAGCTTAATAATTGAATTCTAACAATGATTCTTGAATGTACAGGCCGAATCAAGCAAGGCTACTGCTGGGAGGTCCAAAGGTGGTGCAGGGGCATCTTCAATTTCTGAGACAGAGAGATTGAAATCAGACATGAAGAGTCAAGTTCCAGAAAGTAGGATCTCCTCTGTGTGGGCTGATGTGTCCGATACCAATGTGGGAGCATGGCGATATGAAGAGTTTAAGCAGAGAACAGCCGAGAAAGACCAGTCGGCATTGAGGCAAGGGATGATGAACTCAGGATTGGTGCATGTGGCAGGGTTCCCTCCAGCAGTCCAGTGCTACGAGCTGATTTTGGAGTGTGCTAGACAGTACGCTTTTGACACACAGATGGTGGTTAGCACTGAGGGACGAGTGTTGGCAAACTTCAGTCCAGCCTCCATTGCCCGAGCCTTCAGCATGCCGGATCTCCCCTCGGTCTGTGCCTTAAACATTGACACTGCTCGTACATACTATGAGAATGAGCCAGTTAAGGCTCAACAGCTTATCAACTCATGGCTTGAGAAGCCCAAGTCTCACCACTCCAAATTGCCCAAGCAGTTGCACAGGGTGAAGTTCAGGCCGGATATCTATGATGCTATTACATTGTTGAGCAGGGTGGCCGGGCTTAAAACTGCCGGAGTATTGGAAAGTTGGATGGTCCATGTGATCACCAAGATGGGCCAAGGAACGAATTACCACTGGGCAGGACTTATCAGTGCAGAAATAGATAAACAATTAAGGAATGTTTTGGAGGGAAAGAAATTCACCATGTCCTCCTATGTCATATATGTACTGGCCATCTCCTACCCCTACAAGGGACTGACTCCGGCGGGAACCATTGGGCAGGATATTATCTATGAAGTCTACCCTGAATTGCACCTCGGACACAGAGATTATAGGAGGGCCAATGATGCCTTCACTATGCACATTACCCGGACCCTTCAGAATGCGGAGCACATCAGATTGTCCGATGGGGCCAAAGGGTTGATTAAGAATTACGGGGCCTGGTTCATCCAGTTCCCCACTTTCACTTATCTCCGGATTGATGGATGCCCCGTTGCTCCCTACAGATTGCCCAGGTATCCCACTGACCACATTGTGCTGCTAGAGGTCGTGAGACAAATTTGTGAGTTTGATGCAGTGGTAAAAAGGGAGAAACATAAAACTGGTTTTGGAGGTGATTTCCCTCTTGGGATTGGCGTGGGGGAAGTGTGCCCGTCCATCCAATCAGCTCACACTGCAGGTGAGGAATTGGCCGCCTATGGATTCTCTTTCCATTCAAAGAGAATGAATTTTGACATCACCGGGGAGGCACAGAAAAGAGCTACCCGGGAATACAGGCATAAGGAGGAATTAGAAGATTACTGGGTCAACATCAAGGATGACCTTGATGCGAGGAAGAAAAGGTATTCCCGGCTGCCTGTAGAGGCCATTAGACAGTATAATGTGAAGCTGATTCCGGATCAGCTGGATGACGATGGAAAACTGATCCAGGACCATGTTTATGAGCCCATTAAGGACAGGTCAGTGGCGGATATTGATTGGAATGAGCCTGAGGTGACTGAGTTGGAGGACTTAATGGCTCCAGTGCTAAAATTTACCTTTGCTTGGATCAAGCATGAGGTCTGGGTGTTAGAGAGTGCCAAGGTACCTTGTACCTTCGATTTGATGGGGAATCTCAACCCCATGTCCACTTCTGAAGAATCCGGGGAAGAGGACCCCAAAGGGAAAGCAGCTAAAACCTCCCCTTTCAAGATCAAGGTCAGAGGTCCTAAGGGGACTCAACCTGCAGCAAAAAGGAAGCCAATTGGTAAACGCAGGTGGAAGACCCTGACTATCAGCAAGTCCTCGGACGAGGAGGAGGCAGAGAAAGTTGAAGAGGAGGATGTTCCTCCACCGCCCAAGAAGGCCAAAATTGCAAGGGTTGCTAAGAAGAAAGGCCAAACTACTTCGGAGGATGAACCTCCAGTTGTGGATGTGGAAAGCTCCGGGGGCGAAAAGACCAGAGTATACACCAGAAGATCTAGAACTCCTTCCCCAAAGGATGCTGCTCAGTCAAAAGACTCTTCTCCAATATTGCTAGCTGAAAAATAGGACAAGCCTATTTCTCCTCCACAGAGCATACTAGAACCGGAGAATCCGGATGAGCAGGAAATCAGCGGAGAGGCAGAACCGTTCAAAGAAGGAACATTGTTCAGTGAGGCTGCCGAGCCCGAGGTGGAAATAGAGGAAAGGCACACTTCTCCCTTGGTGCAGTACGAGGATTCTCCGGAGAGTGAGAAAGGCCGCGGATCGCCTGAGCCGGAGGAAAGCATCCCTGCCAGAATTCCATCGCCGGTATTTCCAGAGTTGGGATTTGAGGAGACCGGCCAAGGTGAACAAAGTCCGGAGAAAGAAGTTGACAAGGCCGCAGCCGAGGAGGAAGTCGAGGTAACAGCTGCAGAAGGAGAGAAAGCCACAGGGGACCCGGGAGAAACCAGAGCAGAAGGAATCCGGACAGACCCCGTAGCCCCGGATTGGCTGGAGAAAGAGATTACAAAGAAGAAGCAGGTGATAGTAGAAGACACTCCTCTTGACTGGGATGAGATGTTATCTCAGATTGGTAAAGGGAAGAAGAAGAAGGCTGCAAAGGTGATTTCTCGGGTAGAAAGAGATGAAGTGCATAACCGAGTGGTTCACATTGCCACCCCTGCTGCAGACAAAATGAGAGATGAGGTGACAGGCCAGGATTACAACGTCCAAACCATTAACCTTGGGCCGGCCTCCTTAGAGCAGGATATTGAGGAATTCGAAGGGTCAAGTGCTGTGATTGTGGACAGACTGAAGAAGGAGACCCAGTCAAAACGAGAACTGAAAAGAGAGAATGAAAGGTTGAGGAAATGTCTGGAAGAGGTCATGAAGCCTCTACAATCTCTCCATCCGTCCTCCTCTACTACTCCGGGATTTCTACCAAAGGAGACAATCTCCGGAATTGAAAAGATGAAGGCTTCTGCACAGGCTGCCACCGATTGGTTGATGAGTGTCCAGACACAGGGGGATGAAGCTATCAAAGAGATCCTGTCTGTGGGCAAGGATGTAGTCCGAGGAAAGGAACTGTTAGAGAGTATCCTCTCTCAAGATAAAAATGATATTGACCTCCTGCTGCAGAAGTCAAGGATTATTCTAGGGCATGGCAAAGAACAGTTGGGCAAGGATGGAATCCTTCCCTCTGCCAGATTGGATGAACCATGGGAGTGGTTCGAGGCATTGCAGATCAGGCAGGGAGGCCTAAAGAAGATACAAAAACGGAGAAAATCAATTGAGGCTGACCTCACTGCAATTTATGATGGTTGCATAGCTTTCTTTGAGGTGATGACAGGGAGGAAGAAAATAGCTCCCAAATATCTGAGCTTAGATCAATTGAAGGAATGGTGGCATGAGGTTTATGCCCCGGAATCTGATGGAGCTGTCACCTTCCATTTGCTTGATGATGCAGCTACATACTTGGCAATAATAGACAGGTACATGACCAGCATGACGGATTGGAAGAAAACTATTGAGCGGTCCAATGAGGGAATTGATGCAATTAAATGTCGGCTCAGGGTTTTGTCGTTGCCACCTATTGCTGAGCTAGAGGGAGTTTTCTCGAAGGTCCAAGGGTCACCAGCGCGGAGGAAAGACAAAGGAAGCAGCAGTTAGTGTTTATCTCAAGATTTGTGCTTCCCTATTATTATAGGGCATGCATTGGACCAGACTTCCTTGGGGACTGTGCCTTGGCCGACTTGGATGATGGCATTAAATGTGTGCCTTAGTTTGTTTCCTTGGCCGACCTATTTTGGCGGTTTTGTTTATTTTTGTAAAATGTTTGGCTGAGCGGACATGTTTTGGGGGAAATTTGATAAATAGGCATTCTTGCCTCATTGTAAGGGTTAGAAGACATTGGTTATAGACATTAGCAAGAATAGAGATTAGCAGGTGCAATAGTTAGAGTTTTTTAGAATTTCTTGAAGCAAACACCATATTCAGAACAGTTGAATTGTTGCAGCATTTGGTGATTAATACAATTGAAGGCATTGTGGTTTTCCTGGTGAAATCCTTTGTGTTATCTCACCTTGCATGGTTCTTTCGTTCTATCTTTTACATTTCTTGAAGATCTAGGGTTTAATATTCAGAAATAAATTAGTTTGGTTGGATAAATAGTGTATGTGATTTCATATTTGGAATGTTTGTAGCTATCTCTGGTCTATACTCCCAGTAACTATCTGATTGTAGTAGGCTGGTAAAGTCAACCTGGACCGTATATTCAAATGTGCTCAAGTTCGGTTGTAGATGTAAGTCTATGATTTGAAAATCTGTATTCCTCAGAAGATTGCACTGTTCTTGTAAGATTGCCTTGCGGGTCGAACAGGAATTGGTTATTTGAGATAGGTCCATTCCAGATATTTGTCATTTGCATTGCTTGTCCATGCAATAGTTTAGATTTTGTTACTTCCTTGCATCCCTATCTTTTGCAATTTCTTTATTATTCAGTTAGATCTGATAAATTGAGAGGGTTCAGTTTGCTTGTAGTAAGGTCCGATTGTGATTACCAGCAATTTCACATTTCATCTGAGTTGTTTTATGCATTGTTATGACCTAACACCCGAGAGACCTTGGGGTGATTTTCAGTGATTTATTGTTGGAAATAACCTTTCAAGAGAGATAGAATATTGCATTCTGTCTGAGTTGTTGCTGTGCAGAAAACACCATCAATAGAGCTCTAATCCAATCCCGATCTGAGCTTGACCTAAATCCTGACTTGAGCTTTAGTCCATTTCCATCTGAAATCTTTGATCCATCCTCTTTATCCTTTCATCATCATGAATCCTTATCCTCCATCAATAGTAGTCAAGGGAAACCCTAATTACATCGACAATGATAACGAAAGTCTTGTTGATACAGAAGTATACGACATAGATCCCCTTGATGCTATCATCGCTAGTAATCTTTCTCCACCCGCTTTCCAAAATCTAATCACTCCTCTGAGCTATCCCGTTATGTCTTCATCCATGCCTAATCACACTCCTTATGCTACCTTTGACAAGGGATATTCACTATCTTCCTTGTCTACATATCTATCATATCCTTCATCTATACCTTCCTCTTATCCAACACCCACAACCTCTTATCCTAATCTACCATCCCAATACTCTTATCATAATCCTACACCCATGTCACACTATCCTAATCCTCCATACCAATCAACCCCATCAACTTACCCTAATCCAACATCCACATCTCTTTATCCTAATCTAACATCCACATATTCTTATCCTAATCTGTCATCCACATCTCCCTATCTCAATCCACCATCTCAATCCTCCCATCCTAATACACCATCCCAATAACTTCATTACAACACACCACCCATATCCTCTTTTCCTAATCCACTGTCACAATATCCCTATCTTTGTTCCCCATCTATTTCCTCTAGCATCGATCCACCATCCATGTCATCCAGTCCTAATTCACCATTCCAATATCCTTACCTTAACCCTCCATCCAATCCTAATCCTCCATGTACTCCTAGTCTTCCATCCAATCTCATTTCTCCATCTAATCCTAATCCACCAATCCATAGCCTTAATCTCCTACCAATCCCTAATCCTTCATCCACTCCTACCTTTCCATCTAAGCCTCGAGCATACAAGTTTCTCACTTCAAAAGTTCTCCAAGGATTTATGGCAAAGAACACATTCCCCACTCCATAGCTTGAAGTCGTGGAATGATGCCATCCCAATCCATCATCCACGGTCACTAGTGATGGGACCCTTCTCCATCCCACACCCATCATTGATGTCACCACCCCTAGCACCACTTAGATAGTTGAAATCCCCACATCCACCAAATCCATTGAGCCCCCATCTCCTACTTTGGGAGCCACTGAACCCATCGAAGATAACCAAACCCCATCACCATATTCTACTCCTAGATCCACCCAATCCATCGAAGACACCCAAATCCAATCCACTTCTCCTACCCCTAGTAACACTGAAATACATTTTGATGAATGCTTTGAATCCTCCATCCTTCCATCTCCTCAACTTAAGGAGTCCATCTAACATTCCTCCATTATTATGCCTCCCGCACATGATGAGTCATGCCAAGAGCTTGATCGAAAGAATTCCATATCCCCTCCTCCACATCAAGATCCTATCATCCCATCTAGCCCATCTCAAGATTATAGTCTCCCATTCATTCCATCCCATGATCCCCTTGTCACTCAAGGTTCCACCACTCCATCTCATGAGCCCTTATCTCCATCTCCATCGCATAAACCCTTATCACCGACTACCACAAATCCATATCTTATCATATCCCCTAATCCCTTTCCTAATACCACCCATCCAGATGATGTTATCCCATCATCTCCATTTCTTGATCCTCCATCGTCGCCTAAACCTACTGTAGACATCAAAAAATTGTCCTCTTACAACACTTGTCTCGACATTACATCATTTAGGCATCTTGTAGCATGCTTTTCCCTAGGTACCCATGTCATCATATATTTAATTAAATAAATTTTATTTATTTAATTAAATTCATAATCATTTCCATCCATTTCTCTAATGTTAATTAAATAATTTATATCCCTTCCTCTAATGTTAATTAAATAATTTATATTATTTAATTAATTAAATCATTTTCATCCATTCCTCTAATGTTAATTAAATAATTTATATTATTTAATTAATTAAATCATTTTCATCCATTCCTCTAATGCTAATTAAATAATTTATATTATTTAATTAATTAAATCATTTTCATCCATTCCTCTAATGTTGATTAAATAATTTATATTATTTAATTAATGAAATCATAAATTCAACGTTAATTAAATAAATCCAAAATTTGTTTAATTAATAAAATCTTAAAAGGATCTTCTCGCTTTCTTTCCAAATTTGAACTCATGTGCATCTAATTAATTTATTTAATTAGATAATTCATCAATTATCCTTCTCATCTTTTTCAGGATTTATTTCCTTTGAAAGATAATCAAAATCTTTCTATTTTTTTCACATCTTATCTTATCTTGTTTTAATTCCTTTAAAACAATAAATCAAAATCTTTCTATCTTTCGAAAATCTTATCTCATCTCATTGTTTTTCCTCTTTTGACAAAAAATCAAATCATTATCAATCTTATCAAATCTTATCTCTGTCCACATCGAAAATCTATAAATCAAACCTTTCACAAGCCATTTAGATAAAATCTTTAGACATCCTTATGCTGTCAAAATCATTCTTCCATCGAATCTTCTTCTAGCATCTTCACTCTGTCAAAATCAGTCTTCAATCACCATCTGTCATCTTCATCAAGTTGTTATGCTGCAGAATTGAGCAACCAACATTCCTCTATTATCAACCTTTGAAATCTTGCATCCTTGTGCAGGTGGAGAAGAGCAATGGAGATAAATCGAGTTAGCGCGGAGATCGGTTTGCATTTGTGCTTCTTATTGTGATTTTCATGTTTGTTTCGTACTCTATTGTGCTTGATAGGATTTAGTCATTTATTATTTTCATTATATTAAATCTGATTGATTTTATCCCTATCTACACCTACTATTCCCACACCACTTGTATATCCCCTTGGTAGCCTCACATTCTTCCATGGTGGTCTCCTTGCAGAAGAAAAACAAAGCATATATACCACCCATCATCCTCTTCCTAATAATGGACTCACATCGTTCTTCCAGAATAACATAAATCCTATCATGGATCGAATGCTTAAGAGCATGAATTATCAAGGAAAAGGCTTAGGCCTTCATGAGAAAGGTATTTTAGAGCCCATCCAAGTTAAAGAACAAATCTGTATGCCAAGTCTTGGGCATATTTCTCAAGACTCAAAATCTAAAGATGTTGGTACAACCTCTACACATCCTAAATGAGCCTCTTCCAAAAGCAATTTAGACTCTTCCCATTGCTCCACCAGATCATTTGCTGCCATTCCTCCTCCTCCATCATATCGCCTCAAAACAACCATCCACCTTCCTCCTTCATCCACTCCCTCCATGCACCACCAGACACCCTCCAGGTACTAAATCCATTTTGGGCCCTTATATCCCAAAATCACCTCCTCCATCTCGTCCTATTCATCCTTTCATCCATTTATCACCTATCCATGTCATCCATCATAAACATCCCACTCTCATGTCCCCTAATTAGGATCAACAAAGGCACGTACCTACACATCCTCTATCCACATATCATCCCCAAAGTCCTACCTCCATCACTCCATATGCATCCCTGCCACATCATCCATCCCATTGCACCCATCCCATTGCTATCAAAAGCACTTTGGATACCAACGTAAAAATGCATAAATCTAAACATCCACATGAATCAAAAGCTCCCCATGTCCCCTCTCAAAGACATGGTAAAGAAAAGAAAAATCCAATCTGAAATCAAAATCCAAATCAATCCCATTGGCCACAAAGGCCCAGCAAAGCAAAAGTCAAAACCATGTGGATCCCAAAGAAAAAAGATGTAATGCCTTCACATGAAAAATCTGTAATAACATCCAAAGTTTCTAATCCAAAAGCTAATCATACACCCCCTCCATCTCCTAAATCTATTTTGGGTCATTATGTCTCAAAATTCACTATCCCATCTCCTCCATTATCCCCACATCATCCATCCATTAATCCTCTTATCATTTCACCTCCACCACCATATATGCCAATGTTGGTCCTAAAAACATGCCCCCATCACACACCTACCCCATCGTTCTATCCATACCCTTTCCAGCATCCCATCTATTATCCCACATATCTTCGCCATCAAATCCCTCTAATTCATCCTCTTGCATAATCCACTTATCCTAATAAGGTTGTGCCAACATCCAATAGTCACTTCAAACATGGGCTCTTAATACCTCGTATGGAACTTGATACTTGAGTCCTCCATTCATCTCCTTATCACATGTATTCCAAATCCACTTATCCACATCCCTATCCTTACCCATTTCCATTCACATTCTATCCAAAAATCCAAAAAATCCAAAAAAAAATCCAAAAAATCCAAGAAAAAAAAAGTAAAAAAAGTCAAAATAAAAAAAATAAAATAGTAAAGAGAAATAATTAGTCTAATGGTGAAAACTTGGAAAAAAGGCACCTTGGATAAGTACCATGATGAAAACTTGGCAAGCAGGTGTCATGCGTAAATCCCCATCCATCCTTTTCCACACTTGGGGGCAACTTCCTGATATGCATTCTCTCCATCCACTATGCTTCCTGCTATGCACCCGTCTTCCTGCTATACATCCTCTTCATTCATCCCCTCCATTCCACTTATCTACGACATCCTATTTATCCCAATCCCTCCATCCTCCTTGTGATCTTGATAATGATAGGGGAAAACATATAAACATGCTTTGGACACCTCTTGGCATACATTCTCCTCATCCACACACTATCCTAATCCTTATTCGCATTTTTCTACCTTCCTTGTTCACCCATCATGATACCATTAATCTTGCTTCCTTATCCATGCATCCTATCCATATCCATATCCATATCACTCCTTTATTTTCCCATCTTTCCATCTTTCATCCCTCATGCCTCATTATATATGACATATCTAGCGCGGGGCATCTTCTTCCTTTGTGACATTAGTCCTTGGAGACATCATTCATCCAAACAATCCTTTCCATCTCACCATCCTCATCTTCCTATCCATCATAGCATCCCTTCCCATCTATCCATCTGGTAACCTTTTCCTCATCCAAATCCTTACCTTCCTATCCATCTATCCCAACATCTTTTTTTCACCTCCCCATACTTATCTTCCAATCCTTCCATGCAATCCTTTTAACCTCCCTATCCTTATCCCCCTATCCATCCATCATAGCATCCCTTCCATCTCCCCATCCTTATCTTGCTATTCGTTTATCTCTATCCTCATCCCAACTCATAATCCCTTGTCATTGGTATCTAGCTATAGGCTACTCCCCATGCAATCCAATGTCATCTATCTTATTTCCATCACTTTTGCTTCTTTTGCACATCTTTTCAATCTCCTATCACTTCTCATCACTAATCTCTCCATTGTATCATCCTCCCAATTCATTTTGATGATTTGGATAACTATCCCATCCCTGCGCTTTGTTTAATCATCATCATCCTATCTTATCCACTAGGTCAGTCTTATCTTATCATATTAGTCCCATCATTTTATCCCCTTATCAGGGTTATCTCATCATCCTTTATCCATCATTTGTCTTTGGTACTTTTCCGAACTATGTTGCCCCTACGCTTTCACATAGGCAAGGTCAATCATTTGATCTGCCCCCGGGGGCTCTTTTATCGTCTATCATTGATCTTTGCTTTTTTCCATCCGGTCTTTGTCATCTATCATCAGTCTTCATCATCCTCTTTCCACTTTTATCTATGGTTAGTCATCATCCTTTTATCGAACTACAAGGGCTCCGCACTTTCATGTAGGCAAGGCTAATCTTTGATCGACCCTCGAGCCCCTAGGTCTTTAGGGTGTGTCAGTCTTCTATCTTGTGTCTCATCTCTTGTGTCATGTCATCAAGCTATAACCTTATCCATCTGGTTCTTCAAAAATGAGATCCACTTGTATCATGAGATCCAATCGGTTTTGAGTATCCTGCATCATATTGATCTTTTAGTTTAGTACCCATCATCGATCTCAATAGGATGCATCCTTCCTAATAGACCTCATCAATCCCATCCATCCCCTTGATCCTATGGCAAAGGAAGTTTAAAATTGATTGCAATCTTTTGATGCTTTTGGATTTTGTTTATCATTTGAGCTCCCTATCATCACTTGTCATGGTCGCCTTGATCCATCATATCATGGTGTGCTTTGACTAGTCAACATAGGGGTGTATCTTGATCCTTTTGCTTTGTTGTTGTCTTCTTGGTTGTCCTGTGTAGTACCCACCAAGACTCCTGCGGTCTTGTGCTACACTGGGGCATCCTCTTGTGCTTGTGGTTATTCCAATGACTGGCCCGACCAAGGTCTTCATGACTTTGGGGTGCTGGAATATCCTTCTTGTCTATTATGTTTGTTTTATGCATTAGACACTAATCTGCCTTGGTTCTTCATACCCTGGTGTCTTTTGTCTTATGCTATAGCAAAAATCAGTGCTTCAAATATGGAAAATTTGAATTAGGATTGCATTTCATCTCCCTCCCCTATCCATCCAATCTCTTATCCTCGTCTCTTCAAACTTCTTAGAATAATCTCGATTGGTTATTCTAAGCATCTTGTCCCCCATCATTTTTATTCCATCTCACATCTCAATCCAATCCTCATCAATTCAATCTAGCACAAATCATCTAATCCCATCCTCATTCTTGTCCCTAGCCTTGTTACAAGCCTAGATCCAATCATCCTCATCATCATCCTCATCCTCGGGATGTATCCTTCCCTATCCTTTGGTGTTGTTTTAGGATGTATCCTTCCCTCATCAACAACCCTTTTTATCGGGATGTATCCTTCCCTATCCTCATGTTGTTTTGGGATGTATCCTTCCCTCATCAACAACACTTTCATCATCATCATCAGGATGTATCCTTCCCTATCATTTTGTGTTGTCTTGGGATATATCATCCCCTCATTGACAACACCCCATCCATTTTCAACCCCTTTTGGCTTGTAGCTTGACTGGGGCAACATCATATTTGTCCTAAAATCCATGTGTGCTTCATCCATCTCCTATCGCTTATCCTCCTCTCTTGTCCATCACTTTGCATCATCTTCTGCATCTCCCCTTGCATCACATCATCCATTTTGAGAGCACACACATGTTCTCTTGAACCCGCATGTCCTCTCGAGGGGGCATCGTTCATCCCTAATCTTCATCGTCACTCCCATCATTTTTTCTTCCTAGTCACTCCTTTGAATGACTAGGGCATCTTTTCCGATCTAACCATCTTCTTTTGGGTTCTATGTTTGAATCTTCTTTGAAATGATGCTACTTCGTAACACCATCTCAAAGAGGGGAAAAATATAGACACCTAAATTTGGACACTTATATTTGTCCAAATTTTCCCTCTTTGTCTAAATACCCTCTCATTAACATTAATTAAGTAATATTGTTATTATTTAATTAATACCCTTAAATCATCTAAACCCCTAAGGTATTCAGTTAATAATTAAATACCTTGCCCCTTTCATCAAATGAATTAAATAAATATGGCATTTATTTAATTCCTCACATGTCACATCCCTTCCTTAATCTTAATCAACCTCCTAATTCCATCATTAGGAATGTGCACATGCCTAATCCTTGATTAAGATGTGTCACATCCTCCAACTTTTGCAAGTTGGCCCCTAATCTCTCTTAGCCACCTAACCCTCCTCTAATCCTTCATTAACTAGCCTAATCAACCTCCCAAGGAATTTTTAATTCCTTTTATCCTTCCAAGGAATATTAAATTTATTTTTCTCTTCTCCATGTGATCTTTGACTTGTCACATCAAGTCACATGTGGACTCTTCCCCATGTAATCTTTGACTTGTCACATCAAGTCACATGTGGACAAACACTTCCCTTTTTTGGAACCTTGTTTTGTCCATGAGATTCTTCAAAGCATATGAATTTTTAATTCACATTTATTTTCCCAACTACTTTCCCTTTTTCCATGGAGATTTTTGAGGAATTATAAAATTCCTCTCATGTCACTTTCATTCCCACTTGGGGACAAGAAGTTCCTTTTTGAGGAAATCTTCTCATCCCCCAAGGTACTTTCCAAGTACTTGTCCTTCTTCCACATCATGTTCCCTCCTTCCACCTCATTTACACATCACCATTTCTAAACCACTTCACATTCCACATGTCAAGATGTGAGGGCTTGTGAGTTCTCAACTCACCATAGCTCTTCATCTTGGCCTTGTTGGTTTAATCTCAACCATTGAATTCTCTAGAGAATTCAAATTCCTCTATAAATACCCCATCTTTTCTCTCATTTAGGGACTTTTGCATTTTATAGCCAAACTCTTTCAATTTTGTGATTTGAAGCCACACTTAGCCATATTTTCACATTTTTCTTTCACCATAGCATTTTGCATCCATCATCATCCATTTTTCAACCATCTTGCATCCTCACTCTCATTTTCCATCCAAAGGAGAATACACAACATCAAAAATCAAGGGCCAGCCAAAGGAGCAACTTAGCAAGGTATAACCGTTTCATCTATTTTTTTAAGTTCAACGTTTTTCCCTATCTTGAGGTGTTAGGTGTTTACTTTGTTTCTTGCACTTCTTTTGTTGTTGCTCGTTTCTGGAATAATATTTTCACCTGATCACAAAAGGAAGTGCCTGAAGGGTTGAAATGAGTCCCCTTCGATTGGGATTTCAAATCCACATGTGCTTTCTCAAAATACCTATTTAGAAAAGAAGAATCCTATTATGGATTTTTAATATCCCTCAAGTTTTCCCAATCTCACAGAACACCCCTATCATCTTCATATAAATCAAAGATTGATTGTTTACCACACACCAATCTCCTGCGCTGATAGGTCTGCCAGTAGGAACAACAACCTATTTGCAAAAAAGTCATTGTTGAACCTATTTGCAAGTAGGAACAACAAACTTAACCACCAACTTAGACATTCACTTTTTAAGTTTTCATAACCCTGTATAAAGACCCATTCACCATTGGGCAACCCAGTCCTTGTACAGGTGTCTCAAACAATTTTTGCATAGGTTTTTGTCTCTGTATTATCAACCTATTTCTACTTGCAACTCTTTGATTTGAAATTTTAGAAAAAATGTTATTGCATGTGCAAGAAAAATCTCACTTTGCTTGATTTGTTATAAATTTGGAAAAAAATGATACATTTTAGTATTGAAAATCATCATATCAATAGGACAATTGTTTACATTTTTTAAAGTATTACATAATTTGGATAGATTAGTCTTCATTTTTGCACAAACTCAAAATCCTAGATTGTTACAAGTAGCGACATGTTTCCTTTTCAAAGATGTGGTTTTGATATGGTAAATCATGGTTTGCATAAGTATAATATCCCTAGTTATTAGTACAATCTAGGGAAATGAAATGAGTTCATTCACAAACATGTTAGTCATTCTTCCAATGTATTCCCTAATTATGAGAATACCTTGGTGCAAGAAAAGGAAATCATTGACACATTTCTTAATATCACTTTGCCTGTCCTTAACTCATCTCCTGACATCTCTCGTAATTGTGAGAGTGTTTTGGTGCAAGAGGATGCAATCATGGACAATAATGACATTCATAATTATACTTTTCTAGATACCTCTCCTACTTGACGAAGGTATATTGGTGTTAGGAGACCCAATCACTGAGTGTCATGAGAATCTTGTTTGTTTCTCTCCCCACACCTCTCTTACTTGGGAAGATATTGTTGGGAAAGAGGATGAAATCATTGATACATTTCTTTCAAAAGATATTAATATGGTTTTCTTAGGTGAAGTTGATCGATCACCTTAGATCCCCCCTCAATAGAAGATCGTCAACAAGAAGTCAAAACTATTGAGGTTATCAACACAAAATTGGCCATTAGATCTCCCTTGATTATGGACCTCCTAAAACTCCTTTTGGACCTCCTAAGAGTCCTCTAATTCTTGGACCTCCTAAAATTCCTCTAATTATTGGACCTCCTAAGTCACCCCTAAACCAATTCTCATTTCAGGACCTCCTAAACCTCATGGCCTCATCTTAAGCTTTGCAAACCAACTTACTAGTAATCATGTGTCACAAAAACCAAGTTATTATACTGTATCTCACACATATAACACTAGAAACAATAGGAAACCAAGATAAACACAAGCCATTCCTTCATTGATACCATTCCCACAACCTGTGTTACCTAGTGCCCCTCATTTACCTCAAAATAATGGAAAGGAGTATGATCTTCTAGAACAACTTCGTAACACTCTTGCTAAGATATCTTTGTGGGATCTCATTCAAACATCACATGTTTACCATAACATGCTTCAAATTTCTTTGCAACAAGTTGGCATCCATCCTAGTGCACAACCAAATGATGTGGCAACTTTGATTGGGAATATGAATCAGTCTAATTTGGAAATTATGTTTCATCAAAGTGAATTACCTCCTTTGGAAAGGAAAAAAAAAATGATGCTTTGATAATAATTTATGTTATTAACAAAGTTGGGATTATGTGTACCCTTGTTGAAAATGGTTCAAGGCTCAATGTTTGTAGTGTAAATATTTTGGATATAATTAGAGTGGATAAGACTAAAATTCAACTAGTTGAGTTATCTATTTTTTGGTTTTGAAAATGTGGGAAAACAATCACTTGGTGTGATAACACCACCTGTCAAGGTTGGTAAGGTGATGTTACAAACTCTTATCCATGTCATGCCCCATGAAATTTCATATAATCTTCTCTTGGGTAGACCTTGGATTCATGAAATGAATGTAGTGCCTTCAATGTTACATTGTATGTTGAAATACACTTACAAAAAGGTTTACACAATAAAAGTTGGTCCAAAATCTGAAAGTTGTTTACAAATTGAAAAAGGAATGATGAATCCTCTTAGCACATTGACACCAACTACAAAAGTGGAACCTTTACAAGAAAATGATAAAGATAAGTTTCTTTCAACTGTGACAAAGTTGTTAGATGATGATTGTGGATCATTATATTTCACACCTACATTTATGGGAGACTACAAGATTACAAAAAAATGAAGGAAAAAGAGAAATAAACTGCAGTGGTATCAACACAATCTATCATTGAGTCATCAAAAACATCTAATTCCACAACTTCTAGTAGTAAGGAGAACATGGATTACACATTTACTTATAACGAAAGTGACTACAAAAATCCACCTTCCTCAAAATAAATGGAAACATTTTATGGAATAGTTTATCAACTGTTGAAACGATTTGGCTATAATGGAAAATGATGTGGTGTAAAGAAACAAGGAATTCATGTTCCCATAGAGCCTAGCATACAAGAAATGACAAGAGGTCCTGGTTATTGTCCTTTGAAAGAAATGAAAGAATGAAAGAAACCTTCACTTAACATTAATGTTGTCTTGAGCAAGATTCTCCTAAGACAACTTTAAGACTGGTGTAACCTTAGTTGATAGATGCTACATGTGGGAATATGTCATTGGATATTTTTCAAAATGATGAGTCCCTAGGGGAATTTTTGGGTATGAATGATACTTCACCCACTTATCATAATCAATAGTATTAGTTTTTGCTCCTTGCCATGTGGTAGTTGTAGTATCATAACATATTCACTACCATGCATGGGGGTATAAACTTTGTTTTATGCAATCATATTTTATTTTGTAAGGAGCAACGTATCTTAACCCATGTTGGATCACTTATTGTTTCTACACTTGGGGGAAAAGGGGTTAGGTAGCCTTCTCCTAGGTACATTCCTTCTAGAAAGGTATCCCTTTTTATCTCCTTAAAATGTTAGTGTATAAAGTACTCTAACATTTTAAGGGAGGCATATAGTCCCCTAATCATTGTTTGCATAAGAAATGGTCTCTTCTTAGTGATGATAGCATACATCTCCTAGGAAGTGTGACCTTGTTGATCAAAGTGTGGTATTTTTAATCCATGTGATGTGTCTCCTTTGTGGTGATATTAGTCTTGATGTCCCATAAGAGTGTGACCTTTCTTGGCATATGACTTTCTCCTTGGTGGTAATGCTATGGCTAGTGTTCCATAAGGTATGATCTGTTGGATGTTGTGGATTTGTTGCTGATATGTGGTTGTCATTGATGTCAACACTATTAGCATTTGGTGTATCATAGGCTGTATATGTCGAGGATATTGAGAAAATTGTAAAAGAAAGTGTTCCAGGTTCCCAGTGGAACTGTGCAGGTCATGAAGGCATCTTGTCTTGTATGTTGAAGTTCAGCTGCTATGGATTAAAGGGTTTTTTGCTGAGTGTATCTAGATCATCTACTAGAAGTTTCAGAGGTTCGCGTATAGATTTGATCATGTTGTGGTTTGACAGTGTTTATGTGGTCTTTGTCAGTGTTCCTAAGTAAAGTTTGTGTGATCTAGAAATCTTAGTTGTTGTGGATGTTTGTTTGTTGTTTCTTGGTGCTCTTGGATGTTTCTAGATCATGCTCTATCTTTATGGTACGTCCACATTGATTGGTGTGCTCGTGGTCAAAAAAATTTCTTGCGTATGTTGGATTTTTCTTGTTCTTGGCCGACATGTTGGTGGTAGCGAGTTGTGGATCTTCGAGGAGGAAGTAATTGAAGTATTTTTGTGTTGGAGTTGTTAATTTGGTTCTCCACTATGTTGTGGCCGACCTTGGTGGATTCGCATTAAAAAATTTATTTGTAAATTTGGGCCGACATTGTAAATATGATTTATTTTCCTGGCTGACTAAGTTGTTGATGAAATCTCATGATGTGGATATATAAGTGTGATTGTTTCATTGGTGTAGTGTGTGGAAAAGGCTCTTCGTGTGTTGGGTGTGCTCTTATGTGTGTATGTGTGAATATCATTCGATTGCAAAGAAAAGTGTGAAGCAGATCGAGCAAAGTGAGAAGAGTGAAAAGAGGAGTTTTTTGTGCTTAATTGGAACTGTAATTAGGCTTGTGCCGAAGCTAATTTTTTAGTTCATACCCTCTGGATTCTAATCCTATTCTATATTATTGGGTAGTGAGCCCCTTTTGTAATGGAGCAGTGAGCTATAGGAAGTGTGCTTGAATGCATGTGCATTCCCCTTTATTGATTTCATTATACTTTTAACAGGGTATAATCTTGTGGACTAACATCCGCCGTGGTTTTTCCCCTAACAGGGTTTCCACGTAAAAAATATTGGTGTTCTCTATCTCTCTAATATGTTAATTGTTCATTCATCAAATCTTAAGTAAAGTTAGAAAATTTTATCATTCTATGACAACTGATTCACCCCCCCCTCTCAGTTGTCTCTCCTTGTTTTTCCAACAATTGGTATCAGAGCAGGTTCCTCTGAAGAAGTCTAAAAGCTTGAGGTGATCTGAGATGGCAACATTCAAGAAGGACAGTCCAAGATTTGATGGAACTAACTACTCACTGTGGAAAGTTAGGATGCAATGTCATGTAAGGTGTATTGGTGAAGCCTACTAGAGGATTACAAAAGATCCATATGTTATTCCTTAGAATGGTCCCTCCACTGCTGATGAGATCAAAGATGATGAAAACAATATCAAGGCTATTGAAGCTTTGGTGAGTGCTATAACAAATTTAGAGATGGAAAATGTGGTAGTACTATAGACAGCTCATGAGATTTGGATGAAGTTGGAAACTTTGTATGAAGGAGATGTACAGGTGAAGATGGCTAAGTTATAGAGTTTAAAAGGAAAGTATGAGAATTTGAAGATGGGTGAAGATGAAAATATCACTTCTTTTATGCAAAGAGTAAATGAAGTAGTGATGGGTATTACATGTGTCGGTGGTTCTTTGGATGAGGATGAAATTGTAGCTAAGATACTCAGATCCTTGCCTCCCTCCTACAAAGTGAAGGCTCACGCTATTGAAGAGCTCATATCAGTAACAAATATTTCAAGAGACACGCTGGTTGGTAAGCTTGCTGCTTTTGAATTAAGTGAATTTGGTGATCTATTCCAAAGACTGAATCAGCATTCAAGGCTACTATATCCGGAAGTAACAAGCAAAGATATGGTTTGGGAGAATGTTCCAGAAAGGTATCCAAGTATGATGAAGAACTGAAGCAGCTTGAAGATAAAGAAAGAGAAGTAGAAGAATTGGAAGCATTGATTGTAAAGAAAGAAGGCGGGGGAAAAGGTAAGTATGAAGGAGTGTTACCTATTAAATGTTTTTCTTGTAGTAAAATAGGTCATTTTGCATCAAGATGTCTTGAAAGAGTTCCTAGAACTAAGCCTAACATGTCTAGATTCCAAAATAAATGTTACTTTGCTAAAGAAGGAGTAACTGATGATGAGTTTGATAAAGATAATGGAAATGAAGATTAATGGGTTTCCATTGCTACCATTGAAAATAATCCAGTGGCTACTGAATCTACTAAAGATGAGAAAGCTCTTGCAGCCCGATTTGAAGAAAAGGATGAGTGGGTTATTGATAGTGGATGCTCACATCATATGATTGGTGATAAAAAAAATTGTAAGTCTAGAGAAGTATGATGGTGGTGTTGTAAGATTTGGAGACAACAATGCTGGTGTGATTCGTGGTAGAGGTTCTATTTGTCTTGGTGGTAAGGATAACACTGATGATGTTCTTTATGTTGAAGGATTGAAGCACACTCTTTTGAGTGTTCAAAAAATGGTGGGAAAAGGATATGATCTACAATTCAAAGATGGAAGATGCAAGATACGTGGAAGTTTTGGCAATATGATTGCTACAGGAAAACAAACAAAAGGTAATATTTTTCACCTGAATACTGCTAGTGGGAGTTGTTTAATTGCTCAAGTAGATGAAAGTTGGTTGTGGCATAGGAGGTTGTGTCATGTAAATTTTGATAACATTGTCAAAGTAAGTTCCACTCAAGCAATAAGAGATCTACCTAAGTTAGTGAAGCCTGTTAACACAATTTGTAAGGAGTGTCAAATAGGTAAACAGACTAGAGTCTCCTTCTAGAGAAAATAGTTTCATTCAAATGATTTGCTGGAGTTGCTACATACTGACCTTTGTGGTCCCTCTAGAGTCAGAATTATTCATGGAGAAAGGTACTTTATGTTGATTATTGATGATTACTCTAGAATGATATGGGTTTCCTTCTTAAGAGAAAAATGTGAAGTGTTGGAGAAGTTCAAAAGTTTCAAGACTATGGTAGAGAATGAGAAAGGTCTGAAAATCAAGTGTGAGATATGATAGAGGTGGTGAGTTCACCTCCAGGGAGTTTAACTCTTTTTGTGAAGAACATGGAATCAGAAGACAGTTATCTGCTCCCCGAACCCCTCAACAGAATGGAGTCGCAAAAAGAAAAAATAGAACAATTTTGGATGCTGCTAGAACAATGAAGATAGAAGGAAATGTACCCCAGACCTATTGGAGTGAAGTTGCAAGCATTGCTATGTACACTTTAAATCGGGTAAATGTTAATGGCAATTATGGTAAGACCCCTTTTGAGCTATGGTTTGGTTACAAGCCTACTGTTAAATATTTTAAGATATTTGGAAGCAAATGTTATATCAAGAGAGATGATGATATAGGAAAGTTTGATGCAAGAAGTGATGAAGGAATCTTTTTAGGTTACTCTACTAAAATCAAGGCCTACCGATGTTATAACAAAAGACTGAGAAAGATGGTTGAAAGTGCAAATGTCAGAGTTGATGAGGATTCTGCTAAATCATCTAGATATTGTGGATATGATTCAGATGAAGACAATACAAGCAAAGGGAAAAATGTTCAAACACCAAATCTACTTCAGATTATTCCATATGTTCCAACAAAGCAACCTCAATTCATTATGGTAAATCAAGTAAGTCAGGAAGCACA
Source organism: Sequoia sempervirens (assembly GCA_007258455.2). Lineage (NCBI taxonomy): Eukaryota > Viridiplantae > Streptophyta > Pinopsida > Cupressales > Cupressaceae > Sequoia > Sequoia sempervirens. Next base: position 241,077,465 of record VDFB02270651.1, read on the forward strand.
GACAAGTGCAAGTGCAGAAGGAATATCAAAAGAATCAAAAGTTCAAGAAAATTCCAAAACTCCAAGGTATGTAAAGCTAAATCATTTTGAAAACCAAATTATAGGAGATAAGAATAAAGGAGTGCAAACTAGAAGGAAGATTGCATAAGAGTACTGCCTGATTTCCAAGATTGAACCTAAAAATGTCACTAAATCCTACCAAGACAAACATTGGATGGAAGCTATGAAGGATGAGCTGACACAAATTGAAAAGAATGACACATGGATACCAGTTCCCAAACCTAAAGAAAAAAATGTGATTGGTACTAAATGGCTGTTTCGGAACAAGCTGAATGAACAAGGTGAAGTGGTCGAGAATAAAGCAAGACTGGTATGTAAATGGTATTCTCAGATGGAAGGTGTTGATTTTGAAGAAACTTTTTCCCCTATTTCCATAATCGAAGTTGTTAGATTATTTCTTGCTTATGCTGCATACAAGGACTATAAAGTCTATCAGATGGATGTGAAGTCAACATTTCTAAATGGAAAACTAAAAGAAGAAGTATACATTGAACAGTCGGATGGATTTCAGCTAATTGACAAGGAAGATATGGTTTGCCACCTGAAGAAATCTCTATATGGACTTAAGCAAGCCCCTAGAGCCTGGTATGCTAGATTGGAAAAATACTTACTAAAGCTTGGATTCACTAAAGGTACTGCTGATAGCAACTTATATTTCAAATTGGATCATGATAAAGAGTTAATTATATAAGTCTTTGTTGATGACATCATTTTTGGAGGAGATGATAATCTATGTATGAAGTTTGTTGATGAGATGAAGGATGAATTTGAGATGAATATGATTGGAGAGATGAAGTTCTTTCTAGGATTACAAGTGACCTAGTTAGACAAGGGAATTTTCATAACTCGGTCCAAATATGTGAGAGAGCTACTAAAGAAATTTGGGATGGAAGATTCAAAGCCTATTGGTACTCCCATGGTGACCGGATGTAAGCTAACACATAATGATGATTCTCCTAAGGCAAATCAAACTAGATACAGGTCAATGATCGGTGGATTGCTTTATTTAACCCAGACTAGACTAGATATTATGAATGTTGTATGTATGGTTGCTAAATTTCAAGCTTATCCAAAAGAATCACATGTGACTGTTGTCAAGAGAATCTTAAGATATTTGAAAGGAACAGTTGAATTTGGACTTTGGTATCCAAAGGATGATGATCTCACTTTGAGTGCATATACTGATGCAGATTGGGTTGGAGATGTAGATGATAGGAAAAGTACTAGTGGTGGTGCTTTCTTCCTAGGAAAGAAGCTGGTATCCTAGTTGAGCAAGAAGCAAAATTCCATTTCTCTATCTACCACTGAAGTAGAATATATTTTTGTTGCAAACAATTGTACTCAAGTAATATGGATGAAACAAATGTTGAAAGATATCAGGGTGGTATATGAAGAGCCTATTTCCATATATTGTGACAATTCAAGTGCAATAAATATTTCAAAGAATCTGGTACTTCACTCTAAGACTAAACATAAATCAATCAAGTTTCACTTCTTAAGGGAGAAAGTGAATGAGAAAGAAGTCAGATTGGAGTATGTGCCTACCAAAGAGTAGATTGCAGACATCTTTACTAAACCGTTGCCGAAAGATACTTTTGAGTATCTTAGAGGAATGCTAGGGGTAATCACCCCTCCTTATAAGAACTAAGAGATGCATTTAATTGCATCAATCCATGAGCTACATTGCTATATTCTAATCCAGATTGATGTCTCCATGGCTGCTACTCAGGGGGAGTAGTCAAATGTGTAGATATGTGGTTCAAAGTGTGTATGGTTACCTTTGTCATTGATGTAAAAGGGGGAGAAGTGCAATGTAAAAACTACTTTTAAGGGTCGAAGAGAAATTGAGGAGAAGAGTCAGAACCAAAGGGAAAGCAAGTGTGTTGGGTTGATGGTATTTTTCACATCATGTGTTGCCATCAATGCCAAAGGGGGAGATTTTTGGATGCTGTGGATGTGTTGCTGATATGTGGTTGTCATTGATGTCAACACTATTAGCATTTGGTGTATCAGAGGCTGTATATGTCAAGGATATTGAGAAAATTGTAAAAGAAAGTGTTACAGGTTTAGGTGTGTGCAAGAAGTTGAGTCCACTTTTTGGCTAAAAAATGGAAGTGTTTTCCCTGATTTTTAGAATTTCTCATATTTGATCTTAAAATTTGAAGTACTTAGAGATGGAATCTTTAAAAAAGTCAATAATCATAAAATGTAGTACTTGGAGTCTAGTTTTCAAATATGTAATTTATTTCAATACCTAGATGGTACAAATTAAATTTTTACTAGCCATATTTGTTGTTCTGAAAAATCATTGTGTATGACACGCATAAGATGACCTGAACTTATCATTTTTTGAATTTTTGTTTTTTTTTAAATTGAAATGAATTGTTTGAAGTACGTTTTGGTGCAATTTGTTTTACAAAAAATTATTTTAATAAAAAGTTATTAAAATACTAAAAAACCCTGATAATTCAAGTTTATGGACCGGTTTCATTATAAATTAATTTAAAAATAGAAAAAAAATCAAATTGTAAAAAAAATTACATATTTGGAATCTGCACTGTCTCATCTATAATGGGTTTTAATTTCGTAAAAAAATTCGCAAAATAGGTCTTCAAACATATGTCCAAAGTCACTATTTTCTTGTGACATTAACATGACCTTCAAGTTGTAGGTCAAACCAGGTCCAAAGCTTAGGTTTGGGTCCCCAAGCCATTTCCCAAACCAAAAAACAAGCCAAAAACCTGACCAAAAATTCATATTTTAGAAAACAGGGATCTCGTTTCATAAAAAAATAATTTTTTTATGGTTCTACGATGGGATCCCGTTTTGTAAAATAGGATCCCATTTTGAAAATTGCTAAAAATGGAAAGTTTCCATTTTCAGAAAGTTTTCAAAGCGGATCTTTTCGAAAATGGAAATTTTCAAAATTGAAAGTTTCAAAAATGGAATTTTTCAAAATAGGATCTTGTTTTGAAAACTTGTCATTTTTGGAAATTTTCGTTTTTGGAAAATCTTCAAAACGAGATCCTGTTTTGAAAATTTTCCAAAAACAGATTTTTTTTAGAACGGGATCCTGTTTTGACCGTTTCTTAAATTTAGACTCGAGATCTCAAAGCTAAACAGGATCCCATTTTTTGCAAGCCAATTTCATTTTTTTGCCTAAGGCAAAAACTTCCACATTTTGTGGACTCATCTTCTTGCATTTACTCATTCCCAGTGGAATTGTGCAGGTCGTGAAGGCGTCTTGTTCTATATGTTGAAGTTCAGCTACTGTGGATTAAAAAGTTTTCTATTGAGTGTATCTAGATCATTTATCAGAAGTTTCAGAGGTTCGCATATAGATTTGATCATGTTGTGGTCTGACAGTGTTTTTGTGGTCTCTGTCAGAGTTTCTGAGTAAAGTTTGTGTGATCTAGAAATCTTGGTTGTTGCGGATGTTTCTCTGTTATTTCTTGGTGCTCTTGGATGTTTCTAGATTGTGATCTATCTTTGTGGTATGTCCACATTGATCGGTGTGCTCATGGTTGGAAATTTTTCTTGCGTATGTTCAGTTTTTCTTGTTCTTGGCTGACATGTTGGTGGTAACAAGTTGTGGATCTTCGAGGAGGAAGTAATTGAAGTATATTTGTGTTGGAGTTGTTAATTTGGGTCTCCACTATGTTGTGGCTGACCTTGGTGGATTCGCATTAAAAATTTTATTTGTAAAATTGGGCCAACATTCCAAATATGTTTTATTTTCCTAGTCGACTAAGTTGTTGATGAAATGGTGCAGGAGCACCTGCCCAAAGTGCCAAAGCACAAGCCTATTTTTGAAGTTTTGTTTTAATAACCTTTTTGTTGTTCTAATTTGGTCTTGTGGATCACCTTGTTGGTGGTTGGGGACCTTTTTTCTTCTTAGAAAAGAGGTTGAATTAGCTTGAAATCATTTTGGTGGTTGTTTCCTAAGGTTTAGACAAAAATTAAAAAACACGCTGTGTTTTCAAACAGGAAGCTTTTGGCCGTCCCTAGGCTAAAGAATGAAAACCTAACTGTTTTCTAGGCATTGTAATAGTGAACTCTCGACCTTTGAAGGAGGTTGGAGGAATTTAAGCGTGGCATTTTTTTGAGAACAAGGAAGAAACAGTGATTTTTGTGGAAAAAGTTCTGATTTTCTGTTCTTGGCCGTGTGCCTACTACTAAATGGAATAGAGGAAGCATTTTGTAGTGTTCATAGCATGTAGTGAGGCAATTAGAAGTTTTGTTTTGATCTTTTAAACTGTTCTACTCATCGCTTTCATCTATTTTGTAAAATATAGTGTTTTTCTCTGTTTGTTGTTTTGACTGGTAAAGTCCAGAAATATGGAGTTTTAGTTTGTTTCCTGTCTGTACCAGGAAGTATGGGCATTGTGGAAACAATTCAAAACTCCATCCTTGTAAATAATGTAAATATAAGGGTCTTTGTGAGTTCTGGAAGCATGGTTATAATCTTTTCCTAGGCGAGCTTGTGATGCCCGGTTTGGGAAAGATGGTTGGAAATCAGACCTAACGTTGCAGGGGTCATAAGTATTTGTTGATGCAACATGTGCAGTGATTGCAGGAGCCCTCACCAAGGTTGTCAAGAAGGCAGAACCTTTGTGTGATCATCTGGAGGCTAGAAAGTGCAAACAGTCCAAGGAAAGGTTAAGAAAAACCCTAGTTTCTTGCAAGAACAGGGTACACCTGTGTACGGACAAAAAATAGTCCAAGACTTCAAAAATCAGTTAGTGCTTGGGATTTGAGCCAGAGTGTTAGAAGGTTGTTTGGTCCAAACAGTTGAGAGAAAGGAGTTTTAAGCATTTGACTTGAGTGAGGAGGCCTAAAAGGGGCTCAACCCTAGTAGCCTTTCCAAAACCTAAACTAGGGTTTAATGAAAGTGATAGAAGAAGGAAGATTTGTGCTTGTACAAGAACCTTCCCTTGACTGTTTTAAAGCTTTGAAAACCTATGCACACCCTTGAATTCAAGTTAGGAAACATTTGGAGGTTAACTAGTCTTTAAGCTTATTAAGGGCTAGATGGAGTATGAGTGAAAAAGCACCAAGAACTGATTGGTAGTAGCAAATTAGTGATGACAGCAGGGTTGGCAATGAACCAGGGGTACCTAAACTAGCAGAGGACCTACAGGTTGAATGGTGGATGAAGTGACACCTTAGGAGTTCTCAAGACAAGAACTTAGAGCATTGAGATTGTGTTTGTCTCAATCCAACCTTGTTCTATCAGATTGGTATCAGAGCACAACTAAAGATTTGGGAAAGCAGCTTATATGTCAGAAGTTGAGCCCAGTGAAACCCCCGCCATGGTGACAAATGCACAGTTAGCCAAGAAGGTTGAAGAACAAGAAGAGGACAACAAGTCCCTGAAAGAAAGAATTGAGCAATTGGAGAAGGCATTGAACAATGCAAGGCTGGAAGGAATAGTGCCAAAGGAAGAAGAGGTTGTAGAGGAGGACAAGGTCCCTGAACCTGACCCTATTTTGGAGGAGGAGCCTTTCTTGAAGGCATTGAAGGCCCTGAGTGGAAAAGGACTTGAGGGAATACCACTATTCCATGGAAAGATGGATCCTGATTTGGTCATGGACTGGATAGATGGAATGGAGAATCACTTTGAGTGTGATGGAGTCACAGAAGCACAAAAGGTGAAGGTTGCAAAATCAAGGTTGAGAGGATCAACTTTGACATGGTGGAAATTTATTCAGACTAAAAGGGAGAAAGAAGGCAAGCAGCCCATATCAACTTGGAAGGGAATGGTTGCTAAGGTGAAAGAAGCCTATATGCTAGATGATTATGAGATCCAACTTCACAAGAAGAGGTAGAGTTTAAGACAAAAAGATCAAGATGTCAACACCTATACTGAAGAGTTTCAGAAGCTTTGCTTGAGATCAAATGTGGTAGAAGATGAGAGCCTGAAAGTGGCTAGGTACCTTAATGGTTTGAAGTGGAACATACAGGAAGAGATGGCTTTACTCAGCCCCAAGACAATCCACCAATGTTATCAGCTGGCTATAAAGATTGAAGAGAGGAATAAAAGGAAGCAAGATCAGTCCTCTAAGGGTAGAGGAAGAGGCAGAGATCAAAGAGGATAGCGTGGAGGTTACCAAGGTAGAGGTAATGAACAAAGGAACCAAGGTGAATCCAAGCTTACCGAGCATGGAGGTGAAACATCTTCAAGAGGAGGATTTAATAGAGGAAGAGGACCTCAAGGAGGTTCAAACAGAGTAAGAGGAGTAGGCAGAAGTAACTCTTACTTTGCCACCATGAAATGTTATCACTGCAATCAGCTAGGTCATCCAGCTTATAGGTTCCTGGAGAAAGCTACTTCTAGCAATGACAAGAGAGTGGCTTATGCACAAGAGGATACCATGAGTGTCAAATCACCTGAGATCACTCATATAGAATCAGAAGTAGGAGAAAATCTGATGTTTAATAGAGTGTTGATCAGACAACTGGTCAAGGAAGAACCCAAGCAAAGGAGAGCTTTGTTTAGAGCAAGGTGCAAGATATTGGGAAAGGTATGCAAGGTCATTGTAGATTCTGGTTCTATAGATAATATCATCTCTAAGGAGGCAATAACTAAGTTAAAATTGTAGAAGGTACCTCATACCAACCCTTACAAAGTCACATGGTTGAACAAAGGGTAGAGTGTTCTAGTGAATGAGCAGGTTACAGTGGAATTCTCAATTGGAGGCTACAAAGACAAGTTGGTTTGTGATGTACTACCCATGGTTGCATGCCATCTTCTGCTTGGCAGGCCATGGCAATATGAAAGAGGTGCTATATATCATGGGAAGGAGAACACCATTGAATTCAAGAAGGATGGAAGAACCTTCAAGCTGCAATCATTGATTGAGGATGATGAAGGACAGTCCTAGGTTCTAAACATTATGTTGAGCAGTGGAAAGGAGTTCATTAAGGATCTACACCAAGGGAATGAAGGTTATGTGGTCCTAATGCAGTCCAAAGAGGAAGAAAAGGCTGAGAAGACAGTCATACCTGAAACAGTTCAAAGGCTGCTAGAAAAGTACAAGGAAATTGTCAGTGATGGTACACCAGCAACTCTACCACATCAAATTGACTTCATACCTGGAGCCTCATTACCCAACAAGGCAGCATACAAACTCACACCAAATCAGAATCTTGAAGTGGCTAGACAAGTGGAAGAATTGTTGAGTCAAGGTCTGATTCAAAAGAGCATCAGCCCTTGTGCAGTCCCAATTGTTTTAGCAACAAAGAAGGGAGGTAAGTGGAGATTATGCACTGATTCTAGAGCAATTAATAGAATCACAATTAGGTATAGGTTTCCTATCCTAGAATTGAAGACTTGATGGATTGTCTTGGAGGAGCACAGTATTACACCAAGTTAGATCTTAAGAGCGGGTATCATCAAATCAGAATTAAGGAAGGTGATGAGTGGAAGACAGCTTTTAAGACAAATGATGGTTTGTATGAGTGGAAAGTGATGCCATTTGGCCTCTCAAATTCCCCTAGCACGTTCATGAGACTAATGAATGAGGTGCTTAAGGATTTCACAGGGATTTTTGTGGTAGTCTACTTGGATGACATACTGATTTTCAGTAAGACAGCAGAAGAACATTTGAAACATGTGGAGATGGTACTTAAAAGGCTGCAAGAAGAACAGTTGGCAATCAACCTTGAGAAGTGTGAGTTCTTCAAACAAGAACTTGTGTATCTAGGCTTTGTAGTATCCCAAGGAACGTTGAAGATGGATCCAAGCAAGGTGGAAGCAATCCTAAATTGGCCTACACCAACCACAAAAACAGAGGTAAGGAGCTTTCATGGTTTAGCTCAGTTTTATAGGAAATTCATCAGGAATTTTAGTGGTATATGTGCACCAGTTCTAGATACTATTAAAGGTGGTCAGAAAACAAAGTTTAAATGGAGTCAAGAGGCTAATAGAGGGGTTGAAAAACTAAAACAAGAAGTGGCAACTCAACCAATTTTGTTATTGCCTAGTTTTGATAAACTGTTTACAATTGAGTGTGATGCAAGTGGAGTAGCAGTAGGAGGAGTACTCAGTCAAGAAGGTAGGCCTGTAGCCTTTTTAAGTGAAAAACTCAATGAAGCCAAGCAAAAAATCTCCACCTATGATCTGGAACTTTATGCTTTAGTGCAGTCCCTTAGGAAGTGGAGGCATTATTTATTGCCCAAAGAGTTTGTGGTCTTCACAGATAACCAGGCACTCAGTTACATCAATACCCAAGAGAAGCTGAGCAATAGACACTTGAAATGGATGGAATACATCCAAGCTTTCACTTTTACCATCAATCATAAGAAGGGACAAATGAATAAGGTGGAAAATGCATTAAGCAGGAGAATGTTGACAGTCCAAGAGATACAACTAAAAAGCATTGGATTAGAGAGTTTCAAAGATCTCTATGGTGAGGATGAAGATTTCTCAGAAGCCTACAAGGTATGTTCAGATTTTGAAAATCATTTTCATAGTCAATATGCTGAGTATACTTTACAAAATGGATTGTTATTTAAGGGTAATCTATTATGTGTCCCAAGAGGATCAATGAGGGAAAATCTGATCCAAGAGCAACATAATGGCAGTCTTAGTGGGAATTTTGGAATAAATAAAACTTTAGAGCTGGTACAAAGATTCTATTACTAGCCTAAGTTGGCAAGAGATGTTAGGAAATATGTAGAATAGTGTGTTTTTTGCATGAAAGCCAAAGGGGGAGCCAGCAATGCAGGTTTGTATCAAGCTTTTCCTATTCCTAATAGACCATGGGAGTGTGTGAGCATGGATTTTGTGGTAGGTCTTCCTAAGACCAAAACTGGTTTTGACAGTATTTATGTAGTTGTGGACAGATTTAGCAAGATGAGTCACTTTATTCCATGCAAGACTACACATGATGCAAGTTACATTGCCCATCTTTTCTTCAGGGAAGTTGTAAGAATCCATGGATTGCCATTGAGCATTGTATCAGACAGGGATGTGAAGTTCATGAGTCACTTTTGGAAGACTCTATGGAGCAAATTGGGAACAAATATGTCTTTTGGATCAGCTTACCATCCTCAAACCGATGGTCAAACAGAGGTGGTTAACAAAGTGTTAGGTAACCTATTGAGGTGTTTGACAAAGGAATATGGACAAACCTGGGATATGGTAATTTCTCAAGCTGAGTATGCTTATAATGACAGTGTAAACAGAACTACAGGAAAAAGTCCATTTGAAGTGGTATATGGGATGCACCCAAGAGGATTTTGTGAACTTAGAGGCCTTGGATCTCAGGAGAATAGGAGTGGACATGCAGAAGACTTCACTCAGACCATGAAGGAGATTCATGAGCAGGTTAAGAAGACAATCACAACAGCAACACAAAAATTGAAAGATAAAGTTGATGTGTCCAGGAGAGATGTGCAGTTTGTAGTAGGTGACTATGTTATGGTTCATCTTAATAAATCAAGGTTGCAAAAGGGGATGTCCACCAAGTTGCAAATGAAGAGAGTGGGTCCATGCAAGGTGTTGGCCAAATATGGCAAGAATGCCTATAAGGTGGAATTACCATCAGATTTGGGAATCTCTCCAGTGTTCAACGTTGTTGATTTGATCAAGTACAAGGGCACAGTCAGTGATGAGGTTCAGAACAGTCATGAAGTCTTCAAAGACATCAGTAATGTACCCCTACCTAATCAAGAGCAGCCTCAGGCAGAGCAGATCGTGGAGTCCAGAGTGCAAAAATCTACAAGGAATAAGGTATACATGGAACACCTTATCAAGTGGAAGGGAAAGCCTGACTCTGAGCCCACAAGAAGATCAATTTAAGAAACTTGGCATAGACTTGGCAATGATCCCTCTTTCCAGTTCTTAGTATTTGTGTTGAGAGGGGGAGAATGGTGCAGGAGCACCTGCCCAAAGTGCCAAAGCACAAGCCTTATTTTGAAGTTTTTTTTAATAATCTTTTTGTTGTTCTAATCTGGTCTTGTGGATCACCTTGTTGGTGGTTGGGGACATTTTTTCTTCTTAGAAAAGAGGTTGAGTTAGCTTGAAATCATTTTGGTGGTTGTTTCCTAAGGTTTAGGCAAAAATTGAAAAACACACTATTGTTTCAAACAGGAAGCTTTTGGCCGTCCCTAGGCTAAAGAATGAAAACCTAACTATTTTCTAGGTGTTGTAATAGTGAACTCTGGACCTTTGAAGGAGGTTGGAGGAATTTAAGCGTGGCAGTTTTTTTGAGAACAAGGAAGAAACAGTGATTTTTGTGGAAAAAAGTTCTAATTTTATGTTCTTGGCCACGTGCCTACTACTAAATGGAATAGAGGAAGCATTTTGTAGTGTTCATAGCATGTAGTGAGGAAAATAGAAGTTATGTTTTGATCTTTTAAACTATTCTACTCATTTCTTTCATCTATTTTGTAAAATATAGTGTTTTTCTCTGTTTGCTATTTTGATTGGTAAAGTCCAGAAAGATGGAGTTTTAGTTTGTTTCCTGTCCGTACCAGGAAGTATGGGCATTGTGGAAACAAGTCAAAACTCCATCCTTGTAAATAATGTAAATATAAGGGTCTTTGTGAGTTCTGGAAGCATGGTTATAATCTTTTCCTAGGCGAGCTTGTGATGCCCAGTTTGGGAAAGATGGTTGGAAATCAGACCTAACATTGCAAGGGTGATAAGTATTTGTTGATACAACGTGTGTAGTGATTGCAGGAGCCCTCACCAAGGTTGGAAAGAAGGCAGAACCTTTGTGTGATCATCTGGAGGCTAGAAAGTGCAAACAGTCCAAGGAAAGGTTAAGAAAAACCCTAGTTTCTTGCAAGAATAGGGTACACCTGTGTACAGACAGAAAACAGTCCAAGACTTCAAAAATTAGTTAGTGCTCGGGATTTGAGCCAAAGTGTTAGAAGGTTTTTTGGTCCAAACAGTTGAGAGAAAGGAGTTTTAAGCATTTGACTTGAGTGAGGAGGCCTAAAAGGGGCTCAACCCTAGTAGCCTTTCCAAAACCTAAACTAGGGTTTAATGAAAGTGATAGAAGAAGGAAGATTTGTGCTTGTACAAGAACCTTCCCTTGACTATTTTAAAGCTTTGAAAACCTATGCACACCCCTGAATGCAAGTTAGGAAACATTTGGAGGTTAACTAGTCTTTAAGCTTATTAAGGGCTAGATGGAGTATGAGTGAAAAAGCACCAAGAACTGATTGGTAGTAGCAAATTAGTGATGATAGCAGGGTTGGCAATGAACCAGGGGTACCTAAACTAGTAGAGGACCTACAGGTTGAATGGTGGATGAAGTGACACCTTAGGAGTTCTCAAGACAAGAACTTAGAGCATTGAGATTGTGTTTGTCTCAATCCAACCTTGTTCTATCATGAAATCTCATGATGCAGATATATAAGTGCGATTGTTTTATTAGTGTAGTGTGTGGAAAAGGTGCTTCGTGTGCTGGGTGTTCTCTTATGTGTATATGTGTGAATATCATTCAATTGCAAAGCAGAGTGTGAAGAAGATCGAGCGAAGTGTGAAGAGTGAAAAGAGGAGTTTTATGTGCTTAATTGGAACTGTAATCAGGCTTGTGTCGAAGCTAATTTTTTAATTTATACCCTCTGGATTCTAATCCTATTCTATATTGTTGGGCAGTGAGCCCCTTCTATAATTGAGCAGTGAGCTCTAGGCAATGTGCATAAATGCATGTGCATTCCCCTTTATTGATTTCATTATACTTTTAACAGGGTATAATCTTGTGGACTAACATCCACCGTGGTTTTTCCCCTAACAGGGTTTCCACGTAAAAAATCTTGGTGTTCTTTGTCTCTCTAATGTGTTAATTGTTTATGGTTAATTGTTTATTCATCAGATCTTAAGTAAATTTTGAAAAGTTTATCATTTTGTGACAACTGATTCACCCCCCCTCTCAGTTGTCTATCCTTGTTTTGCCAACATGATCTTCTATTCCTTGACTAGTCCTCTCTTGGTGGTGATGTCAAATGTGATATTCCCTAAGGTATGACCTTTCATGAATTAAGCAAGGCTCCTTTTATTTATTTTTTATTCTAACCTTTTTTGGTGATGTTGTTACAAAATCCTTTGAGGTTTTGTGGCGCTATCCTTTTATTTCGTCTAATAATACTTTAAGCCTTTTACTTTTATTTCATTCATTGAGACTTTAAGCCTTTTACTTAATCTATTCGCTGAGACATTAAGCCTTTTTATTTTCATGGAAATGCAACTTGCCAACCATGTTTGACATTTTCTTAGCTTCGCTTTGTTCACAGGTTGAACCTATTGTAAGCATTGGCATAACATTTTGATTAGTTTTGTTGCACCTTATCAAGGTTATCATGAACTATAACTCTTGGTATGATTTGAAAAATTGGTACACACCTATAGACCTAGTGTGTCCTTCCCATTTAGCCACTTTGTTGTGGGCACACCTTCTAGATCTAGTGTGTGTCTCACATTTTACCTTGTCTTGGGGCTCATCTAGTGAATATCAGACTTCACTATCCCTTGTGAGTAATGTATTTCATGGACACATAGCATAATACAACTTGCTAGTCAATCTCTTTCCCTTTTACATTAATTTTAACATTGTATTTTGTGTATCTTGTCTTGTTGCATATCATATGACACATGTGTGTTCCTTTGTGCCTATGTTGGTTTGTCAAGGGATCTTGGATCCTGGGGCCTTGGCCACCTCCTTGATCCTTAGTCATCCTATCTCTCTAACATTTGGACAATCAAACCCCTCTAGACCTATATTTCTCAACTTTAGTGTGATTATGAGTGCAAGTTCATACTTTCACTAAAGTGAGGGCTAAATGTAGTGTAAAAAATTGCATACCTTTACAATTTCACATTATGTTTTGGCCCCTAATTTATTGGAATTAATTAAAGTTCTAATTTACCAAATTAGGCATTCCAAAGCTTTATTTTTACTATTTTCCAAAAGGGGAACCAATATTAAAAAAAAATAATCAATCATTAAATTACCTTGGATCAAGTGTGTCTTGGAAATTTAGGCCAGGACCCATTTTCCCAAGGATGAATGAGTCCCCCTCCTTATCCAGGACCCAAATTCAAATATGTTACTGGTCGTATTTTAATGTCCAAAATTCAAATATGAAGTGTCGACTTTTGGAATCTAATTTTTTGGAAATTGGACAAACACCTATAAATGCATAGTTGTTTTATCATTTGAAATCTAAGAAACATGATCTAGAAATTCAAGAGAAATATATTATTGTAAGAGCATTCAAGAGCATCATATCTGAGCATTATTACAATAATTCAAGATCGAACATCATTTCAAAGTTTATGTTTGTTCATATTCATGTTATGTGAAGGCTAACATTGTTGTAGGTCTTTAAGCATTTAAGTATTCAAGAAAGACAAGAAAGCAAGATCCAATACCCTTGAAGAGATGTGTATGTCTTCATTACTTCAAGGAAGCAAGTGAAGGGTGGTGAGTTGCAACATTCATTTATTAATCATTTCTTTCCTTTCCATTCAATTTTTTATCATTGACATTGCCATTATGAAAGTGGGAACACTATTCACAAGGTTTGACTTAGGAAAATCCTTATATGACACAATATTTTCTCCCTTTATGAATATGCAGGTTGAAAATTTGAAGTGGATTAAAGAGAGCTTAAAGATCCATTTTACGCATTGTTGCATTTATTGTCATCAACCTTGTTAAGACATGGAAACTCACCTACAAGACTTATTTATGTCATTCCGATAGTGAGATAAGCATAGAATAGAAGCTTAGATCTAACATTAGAGGACCTCGAAAGTTGAGTAGAAAATCATTACAAGGACTCAATAGCCATATGGTGACCATGTCCTTGTAGGCCTATCAGAACCAATTTTTTTGGGTAGGTACATATCAATCTTTACCTTCCAAATCTATTCCAAATCTATTGGATTTTGATTGTTTCTATTTATCAATTATTAGATAATTGAATTTATTGCATTAGGTAATATAGTTTAATTAGGGTAATCAATCATAATCATTCTCAAATAATTCCATCTCCCTTCAAAAGGATATAGATCTAGGTCTGATTGGCCCAATATTGAGGTTGATAGTCAATCTATACACCTTCCCAATGAAACATACCAATGAAACAAATGTATCCTAGGTTATGAGTACTTATCTTAGGGTACACACATTTTTATGTTTCAACAACAAAACACAAGGTTAGTACTAAAAGATTTGAGTCAGTAAGGAAAAGAGACTTTAATATTAAATTTTCTAAAATACCAAACATCATCCATCAAATGCGTTGTCTACCAAAATGATGCTCTCACAAGGATGTAAAATCACTTATGAAACACATGGATCCACTAGAAAGGAAATTGTGTTATGCTAGTTGGCCATGTTAAAAGGGGATGTTCAGGTTTAATGTCTCAAGGGACAAAAAAAGTTAAAAATATTGGGGGATGAACAAAGTTTAACGTCTTAGGGGACGAACAAAGTTTAATGTCTCAAGGAATGAACAAAGTTTAATGTCTCAAGGGGATGAACATCTCAATTGATGAATTGATAACCATGCCTCAAGGGGCATTACAAACAACACCACTGCCAAAGGGGTTATGTCATTAGGTCAAATATCATAAGACAAAATGGATAGGGGTAATATATGCCCCCCTTAAAATATCAACATACTTGCTATGTTAGTATTTTAAGGAGAAAGAATTGAAGAGGAGATACTTGAAAATAATGCACACCTCCCAAAAATAGTTATCCTTGCTCCTTAAGCATGGAGACAAGGACAACCACACCAAGGACCATCATGTTGCTAACATGAAAAATATTGTTGCACTTAAGAATGTACCACCATGAATGGCAATGAAAAAGAAACCTAAAGCTACAAATTCCACATAGTGATGATAAACATGATAGAATGAAGACCATTATTGATTAGAGGAATTAGGTGCATCAACACAAGGAAGAGCGCCATAATCCTTAAGATATTGTATTTTATTACTCAAGGCCTAAAATTCATTGGTAGAATGACCATGCACTCAATGACATGCACAAAATGAATTTTTGTTGTATAATTTTGTGTTATTGGATGAAGAGTAATCAAGCAGGATTTGAGAAGCCATGACAAGATATTCTCCTGATCAATAGTAAGGGGCATTTCTTTTTCCCATGAAGAAAATATTTCTTTCTTATCACAAAATTCCATACATACAGTAGATGATATATCATTAGATGAAGATGGAGAAGAAGGTTGGAAACGTAGACCCTACTTGGAAAAGTATGATATAAACTTCTCTTGATCCCTATTTTGTTTCATGTTTTCATTTTATCCACGTTTAGAAAGAATTTTGTATCCAAGACCATAAAATGTTTCCAAATCATATGAAGAGGTTTTATTCTTCTGATAAGGATGGGGTTCTTCATGAGTACATAAATCCTTTTTTAATTTTTGTAAAGTTACACATTTGTCTCTTATGAAGGACGAGAGTTGAAGAGCCCCCATCACCACCATGGGGTGATGTTGTTGATGTAGAACCAAATTGAGAAAATGATATACAAGACTATTTTGGTTTATATTGTGAGACTTTGTACTCTCCCATAAATGAGGGTGTAAAATCTAGTGCACCCCAATCAGACCCAAAACATGTGTTTAAAGATGAATTATTTGTATTGGGCTCTTTATATTTTGAGGGAAAGATTGAAGACTCCCATTTGAAACAAAGGATAAAATCTAATGGCCCCCAATCATCATCTAAGGGCTTTATTGTAGGTGAAAGACAATTAGGATTACTATCAACTTGTATATGTTCCACCTTTGAAGTTGGAATTTAAGTATTAAGAGAGTTGTAAATGTTATGATCATGTTGAGCTTGTGAATTATAACTTTGTTAATCTGCTTTAACTATGTATATATTTTTATCATATTCATACTTCATCTCATAGTGAAGCATAGATGGGAATCCCTTCATGGCATGAATCCATAGTCTACTGAGGAGAAGATTGTATGAAAGAAGTCCTAGAATGATATGGATAGGGGTATTCAAAACCATAGGTCCAACCTCAATGTGTAGTTTTATCATTCCTAATGATTACTTATTAACATTGTCAAATCCATGAATATTAACATCATTGGGTTCTATGAAATTCTTGTCCACACCAATTTTATTTAGGAGATCAATGCTACAAACATTAAGACCTGCTTCATTGTCTATGAGAGTATGTATAACTCTAGTTTCATTAATGATCACCTTTATCATTAGGGCCTCATGTTTATTTTGGATCTCAAGCAAGGGTAATTCATGTTGAGGGAATATAATATCTAACGTTTTCACTTGTATACAATCAAATAAGGTGGCTACATTATTCAATCTAATAGAAGATGGGACATTAGTCTTCTGCAAAACCTCTTGGGGCATCCTATTATATGTAGGTGATGTATGAATCAAACCACAAAGGGAGATTTTTGTTGGATTATTATGAAGTTGGTCAACAAGATAATACTCTTTACCACTATGCTGAGGAATGTTATATGTGTGAGAAACTGTGTGATAACTTGGTTGCTACGACACATGTTCACTAGTGAATTTCCTTAAAAAATTTAGGACACTACAAGGGTTTTTACAAGGTCCTACAATGAGAGGTGACTTAGGAGATCCACCAATTAAAGGCGATCCAATTGTTACTTGCACATTCATAGCCTCAACTGAGTTATCTACTTGTTGATGACCTATTGAGGGGGAATCCAATATCAACTGAGCATTTTCATCTATGCCATCCATCTTACTATTTGTTGAAAGAAATGTATCAATGATTTCATCCTCTTGTGCCATAATATCTTCCCAAGTAGGAGAGGTATTGGGAGAGAAACAAACAAGATTCTCATGACACTAAATGATTGGATCGTCTAACACCATGGTACCTTGTTCAAAAGTGGGTAAGGTATCAAGAGATGAATAACTATGATTTTTGTGATATTCCATGATTGCATCCTCTTGAACCAAAGTGTTCTCACAAGTAGGGAAGATGTTGGGAGGTGAATGAAGATTAGGAAAAGTGATATTAGGAAATGTGTCAATGATTTCATTTTCTTGTGTTACGATACTCTCACAAGTAGGAGGGATATTATGAGAATGGATACTATAATTATCATGAGTATCATTGATTGAATTTATTGGAATGTTAGAAGCCTTAGTGGATGATCTAGGTGAGATGAAGTCTCCAAGGGAATCATCTAACATGTCAAAGTCATCACAACTAAAGGGCTTGGTAAATATACAATGTGTTTGTGGAAAGAGATCTAACATGATTAGCTTACTATGATTTCCCCATGTTTAATCATTAGATTTCATTTACAATCTAGGTTTACACATGTCAAGGAAAACTAGGATTGAAAACAAACTAATAGATTTGATGAAAGCACAGATCTAGAAACTAGGCTCTAGGTATGCAAACTGACAATAGGTATTAATATGTTATAGAGATCTTAGGTTTCTGGAGGACTAGGACACCCTAGGGAATCTAAGTTCTATTAGGATTTATTCTAAGATTTTAGTTTTAGAGTCACTAGTGACAGGAACTAATTGTGATAGCTTGCAAACCTAGATTTTGAATTAATTTTGTTGCTATTTTGTAAGTTTTTGGATTGTGCAATGTGTTGTAACAACCTAGGTTTTTGAATTTTTGTAAAAATGGAACTAATCTATCCAATTTATGCAATGTTTCAAAAAAATTAAACAAGTGTCCTACATATCTGATAATCTTCACTACTAAAATATAATAATTTTTTATAAATTTGCAACAAATGAAGCAAAATGACAACTTTCTTGAATATGCAATAACACTTTTCTAGAATTTCAAATCAAATATTTGCAAGTAGAATCATACAAGGAATACAGAGATAGAGACTTGTGCAAAAAACAATTGAGCCACTTGTAGCAGGATAGAGGTGCTCTAGGGCATCTGAGTCTCTGATAGATGTTCAAAAAAATGAAAATTTAAATGTTTAGTTTATTGTCTAAGGATTTTTTTCCTATCTGCAAACTAGTTTGATAGTGACTATTTTACATAATTTTCCCAATTGAAGACAATGCAACTCAAATGCAAATGTTTGAACAAGAAATGCTAGTTATGAACATGAAATTTTAGATCTAAGATGCAATAATTAACTAATTACAAGATGTAAAATTTTGAGAATGATGATTTGAAACAAAACAATGCAATTTTTTTAACTTTTTTTACTTAAATGAAAGATGCTTAAATGGATGCAATGAACAATTTCAAATTTTGATGACCTAATGAATGAAATTTGAATGTAGATCTGACCTAAAATGACTGAAAGTAATTCTATTACAACCTATGATGCAATATGAAATGCATTTTTTTGAATTTTTGTGATTTTTTATGATGCAAAATAATGCAATGTAAAACCTAGATTAAGGGTTGAATTGCTTTAGATTTAAGAAGGTTTATGATTTCAAAATGTTGAGTTCACCAAAATGTAACATATGAAAAAGGGAACCCTAAGTCTAGGGTATAAACCTAGGGTTGTTTTTTGCTCCTTTTTCAAATGTACATTAAGATGTAGATCAACAAGGTGAATAGATTGAATTTCAAACATGGAGGAGAGCAAATTAAACTTGGATCTACACCCTTGGGGCCTTGAAAATGAATTGGAATTGATTTACTATGATTAACTTAATTAGAATATATGACTTAATACTTAGATTGCAAGAATCTAACAACTAATAAACATAAACATTCAATTTAGGTAGATTTGGAAAGTGAAAGAGAATGTGTACATGTCCTAAAAAATTGGTTCTAGTGTGCATAGTGTTGGAAGGACAACTAAGAGGGGGGGTGAATTAGTTGTCACAAATTATAACGTTCAATTCAATTACTGAAACTTAACACATAAACTGATTAAATGATTAACCATCAAATGCCAATGCACAAACCCAATAACACCAAATTTATGTGGAAAACCTAATGAGGGAAAAACCATAGTGAAGATTAACTCACACTATAGAGAATATCAAAACAGATTAGAAAAAGGCTCATGGCCTGAGATAAGGCTCACTACCTACAATAAGGACACACTGTCTGAACTCACTGTCCACAGGGCTACAACCTGAAGGTAAAAAAGAAGAAAAAGAAGACTTGTTACATAGAGACAACAATCCCAATGCAACAAAGGATTCCACCACAATCACTAATCAACCTACATGAATGATAGAGTTTTCCTTTTGATCACTACATCCAAAAAATCAGCATTAAGCTTCGCACTGATCAACCACACACATAACTCACACACTTTTAGAATAGCATCAAATTTTTGTCTTCTCTTTCACTTTTCTTCCTTCCTTTCTTGTGTACAATTTTCATTGCTAACTCATTTTGTATTTATACTATCTCCAACCTTGAAAAGATACAAAGTTAGTTATCCAACTTCAAATAAAAAATAGGTCAGCACCAAACATCCTAAGGTGGAATTAGAATGAGGGTGACCCAAACACATGCTTCACCAGGACCTGTAATAGATCCAACATGTTTCATCAACTTTGAAGATAGTGCTTAACACACGGTCGACCAAACCAATGTAAAACACATAGAACGATTAAGCTTGATACTTCCAGAAACCAAAAACATCTTCAATGCAATCAAAACATCTTTTCTCTAAACCCACAAGTCAAAATACTTCATTAAAGAGAAATTTGGATCAACTATATTTCTCCTAGATCTCAGCCAAAACACAGAAAACCATAGTTCACAACTAGTGAACACAACTCGATCTTCACAAAGAACCAATAGCCAAGAATCTGGATATAGAAACCTTTGAAAACTTTGACTAACATATATGATCTACACAAACATAGGGACAAGTACCAAAGTAACAACCTCAATAGCTGAATACCTGTAATCTTCCTTATATACAATTTTCTCAATATCCTCAACATATACAGTCAACAACAACTAGTAGATAACCAGTTGACCAATTGACATAAATGACAACAATTTCATTCCTCTTTCCATTCTTGCAACAATCTCCAGCTTTGTCATTGATGACAACACATGATGTGAAAAACCATAAAAGTCACCATACCAGTTCTGGGAATACTTCTCAAGATTTTTCTTTTTGCTTCTCCCCCTTAGAATATCATCTTCCTCATTACCTACTTTCTCTTATCGGCTTTCTCTCCTTTTCACATGATTTCTCTCCCTCTTTGACATCAATGGAAAAGGAAAAATATATGTCCATTGAATCTTCCTTTGACATGAAAAACATATAATGAAAACACTTGAAAATTACCTGCTCCCCCTTAGAGGTAGCCACCAAAACATCAGTCCAAAAAGATAGAACCATGAATCTGCTGGACTGATGCACCTCCAAATGAATCTTAGTTTATGAAAGGAGGGGCAATAATCCCTAACTTCTACTAGAGATACTCAAAAGTATCTTTAGGAAGAGCCTTTGTAAATATATCTGCAATATAGTCCTTTGTCAGAACATACTCAAGCTTGAATTCATTCTCCATGACCTTCTCTCTCAAGAAATGATACCTGATAGATATATGCTTTGTTCTCGAGTCCATCATAGGATTCTTTTGAAATGTTAATTGTTGACAATGATTTTACTCGCAATGAATAGATTGAATAAAATCTCCATAGACAAGACTGCAAAGAGCCTATCCTTCTTGAAAGATATGAAACAAAGACAACCTAAGAGAGAATTTTGCATTTACAGAGCAAAGATTGACTTTCATTTAATCCCAAGTCTTCAATAACTAGGTCATGGTTGCACTAGGGTCACTCTTGGGTAATGATGTGACAATTTATGTTATTTCTTTTAAGCGACCATTCACATACAGACACACATACATATATATATGTATATATTTGTATTATTTCTTTGAACATTTTAGATTAGCTTTCCAGTTTGAAAGGATAAACTTGGAATTCATGAAACCAATAGATTTGACATTAGATTTCAAAGAACATCACCAATTTCTTTGCTATCTCTTAAGTAAATTTAGCATTAAGCATTCAAAAATTTCATGGAAAATAAAAGATTTTCAACAAGACTATTTCCATTCACTTATATTTTTGAAACATTTTCAAAATATTAAATATCTAATCTAAAGTAAAACATAAAAATACTGAAAAATAAAAGTTTCTCCTGGTTATTCTCCATGGATGCCCCAAAGAATTAATCAAAATAGAGCAAACCGCTTTATATTTCACTAGATTGCTTCATAGCTACGTATAAAACGGTGCAAGCTTTTAAAGAGGGGGTTTCGTTTATGGACACTGAATATGTTCTGTATGCACCTTTAAATGATGCAACATACAGTCTTGTTCAGCTGAACTTACAAAACCAACTACAAAAGATACTTAGATAGGTAGCTATCCATAAATCTCTGATATCAATTAATGTATACATGCATACAAAGTTTTATGCCGGAATGGTTCAGAAAATGAGGAAAAAAAAAACTTAAAAGGAGTTTTTTGCTCCTCCAACATCCACAAATTTCAAACTTAAAATAAAATTAAGCATCCTCTAGCCTTTTATAGAACACAAGGCTTAGATAGGATAAGACATCTACATGAGAGGAAATCTAAGGGACCAATCTCATCAAGGCACGTGGAATATTGTGACCAATAGGAGAATTGCAATTGAAGTCAATGGAAGTCAACTCCAATCACTCATTAAAGCTCTTTGGGTTCTACTTTTTCATCTGGAATCTTTGCCAGGAAAATATCTTGAATCATGATAATATGTAAGGGCTTCCCATACATTCAAAATGATAAGGAAATTTTTTTGCCCCCTACACCTCGTTTTGCTTCGGTTCCATCACTCTCGGGAATGGGCTCTCCTGAAGATTAGCATTTGTTCCCACCACATGTGAAATACTCAGATCTCTAGCATTTTGGTGGACTCAAAGCCTTCTGTATTATCACATCCCAGAGTGATAAAATTAGATTGAATTTTATTCCATGCATGACTCAAGTTTGCTTAACCATCCATACCCTAGCTTTGCATCACAATTGATATCTCCTGCAATCACAAAATTCCAAATATTAAATCCCTTTTTAAAAAAATATGTCATCGCATCTCATATAAATAAAACCATTATTCAAATATTAGTACAAAATTCTATAAAACTCGCTTCTAAAAAAAAATATATCATAAATCCTTGTATATATATACCAGATCACCGGGATCACTATACAAATTTTAAAAAGTTAACATTTCTCTTCACATTTCAACTCGATACCTGGTACTCGATATTCAGCTTTACCCACTTACTTTCCTGGACCTCGGTTGTACTAAAACTCCATCTTACTGGACCAGAACCATTCGCTTGAACTTTACATTACCTTTCGCCTTTTTTGTGTTTCTAGTACCCGGTACCCAGTGCACGAAACACTTACCATACAAAATACTTTCTTTTACCAAAGATTTCTCTTTCTTCCTTTTCACTTCCAATGATCTTCCAATTTGTTAGCTCCTACCATAGAAGTTATATTTTCACTTGGGCCCCCAAGCCTTTTCAATCTTGGGGCATGTTGTGAGACCACACAACATTAATTTCACTTGTATTATCACAAAAGATAGAAATAGGATCATCATATAGCACTGTGATATCCTTCAATGTATGTTTCATCCATAACACTTGTCTACAACAAGATGCAACAACAATATACTCAGCTTCAGCAATAGAGAAAGAGATTGAATCTTGCTTCTTACTCATCCATGCCACCAACCTACATCCAAGAAAGAATGCACCACCACTTGTATTCTTTCTTTCATCTATACTTCTAGCCCAATCTGCATCTGTATAGGCACTAAGTGTAAATTCAGTATCTTTAGGATACTGTAATCCATAATCCAAAGTTCCATTCAAATATCTGAATATTTTTTTAACTACAGTAACATGTGTTTCCTTCGAATCTTCTTGAAATCTAGCTACAAAAAAAACTACATGCATATTATCTAGTCTAGTAGCAGTCAAATACAGTAGTCCACCAATCATAGATCTATACTTGCTCTGACCAGCCTTAGGTGAATCATCATCTTTACCCAACTTGCAACTAGTCACCATAGGAGTGCTTACTGGTTTGGAACTGTCCATCCAAAACTTCTTCAACATCTCTCTCACGTACTTAGACTATGAGATGAAAATTCCTTTCTTTGTTTGATTAATCTATAGCCCAAGAAATAAATTCATCTCTCCAAACATAGACATTTCAAATTATTTTTGTATCTCTTCCACAAACAACTTGCACATATTTTCATTTTCTCAAAAAATAATGTCATCAACATATACAACTACAATAAAAAAAAAATCATTTTTAGTCTTGAAGTACAAATTATTGTCTGTCATACCTTTGTTAAATCCTTGTTGACTCAAATACTTATCTAACCTTTCATACCAAGCTCCATGAGCTTTCTTCAATCCATATAAAGCTTACTTCAATCTTCACACCATATCCAGTTGTTCTGGTAATTGAAATATTTCAGGTTGTTCCATTGTAGACCTCTTCTTCTAGCTCACCATTCAAAAATGTTGACTTGATATCCATTTGGTACACTTTGAAATATTTATAAGTAGCTAATGCCAAGAACATCCTTATAGCTTCCATTCTTACTCCTAGGGAAAAAGTCTCTTGAAAATCTATGCCTTCTACTTGTGAGTAGCCTTTACACACAAGCCTTGCTTTGTTTCTAACAACTTTCTCATTCTCATTCAACTTATTTTTGAATACCCATTCCAATCCAATGATATTTTTTTTCTACCAATCTTGGGACCAATTCCCAAGTTTGATTCTTCTCAATCTACAAAATTTCTTCTTTCATTGCTTCCTTCCAATGTTCTTCCTTATAGGCTTCACTTACTAACTTTGGCTCAATCTTAGAGAATAAGCACAAATTTACTTCAGCAACAACTTTGCTTCTGGTTAACACACCTTTTGTCCTGTCACCAATAATCTGATTTTCTAAATGATTCCTCTGTACATATTTCAATGTCATGGGGAACATCACCAGAGCATCTTCTTCTCTTTCACTCTATTCATTCTACTTTTTCTGCTCATCTTTATCTTGTTCTTCCATAATTTCTTCTATTCTTTCACAGTCATGTTCATCAAACACATATCCATCAATATCAATAGAATTCTTCACAATTTCATCAACCTTCACATTCAAGCTTTCTACAATCTTCCTTAGTATTTTATTGAAACATATGTATACCTTGCTTTTAATAGAATATCCAAGAAATATTCCTTCATCATTTCTTGTATCAAACTTTCCCAAAGTTTCCTCATCTCTTATGATATAGCATTTGCTTCCAAATACCTTGAAATATTTAATTGTAGGAATTTTTTCGTACCATAGCTCATAGGGAGTCTTTGTACTATTTTCTCTTGCTTGAACTTGATTGAATACATATACAATAGTGTGAATAACTTCTTTCCAATAAACTTCTAGTAATCTGACTTTATTGATCATTGACCTAGCAGCCTCTTGAACTATTCTATTTTTCCTTTCAATGATTCCATTCTGCTAAGGAGTTCTCAGAGCAGATAATTGTCTCTTTATTCCATGCACTTCACAAAACATATTGAACTCATGGGAGGTGAATTCTCCACCTCTTTCACCAAGTAAACTTCACACTTTCATAGGACCACAGAGATCTGTATGAATCAAATCCAGTAATCTAGTAGTAGATTGTTCTCTTGATCTATAATGATTTTGTGTTTGCTTCCTAAGCTGACAATTCTTGTAGATAGCATTTACAAGCTTTGTAATTATTAGTAGATCTCTCACAGCCTAAACAACAGTAATCCTTGCCAAGTTATCAAAATTCATGTGACACATTCTCCTGTGTCATATCCAACTATCATTTATCTGAGTCATAAAGCATTGTCCATCATCACTCTTAAGTTGATAAATATTCCCTTTAGATTTATTTTCTATAGCAATCAATGTTCCAGATCCTTTTCAGATCTCACATTTCTCATCCTTAAACACAAGATTATATCCTTTTCTGCACATCTAACCAACACTCAACAGATTATGCCTTAAACCCTTAACATAGTAAACATCATTAGTATGATGCTTGCCATCAAAACTTACTAGAACTATCCCACATAATTTAGCACCAACATCATCTCCAAACATAATTAGACCTCCATCATATTTCTCAAGTTTCACAAACTTACTCTTATCACCAGTCATGTGATGTGAGCAACCACTATCAACTACTCAAATGTTCTTTTCTTGTTTAGCATGTAGGGAAGAGATAACTGTACCTTCATTTTTCTCCTTCTCCTTCTCTGGAGGACTTTCCTTCATCTATTTTTCTGAATTAGTAGAATTACGTTCATCCTTAATCACCAGGAACAAGCATTCATTTTCATCTGGACTTTCATATTCTGAATCTTCATCTGAAATAATACCATTCTCATTAACATAGTAAGCTCTACTAATCTTCTTTCCTTTCTTTTCTTTCTCATATCCTTGTTTATTCTTTTTAGCTCTTTCCAGACAGTTTGCAGCATAGTGACTAATTTCTCCACAACTAAAGCACTTAAAGGGAAATTTACCTTCATACTTACTGGAGCCTTTTCTCATTCTTCATACAAAGTTAGCTTTGATTTCATCAAAGTTTTCTTCATCTGGATCTTCAGTTTTTGTAGCTTTAAAAGCAGTCTCTTTTTTTCCACCACTTCTTAGATTTGGCTTCCTCATCTCATAAGATGTCAAGAATCCTAGCAGTAGATCCTTAGTACAAGTCTTATAATCTATAGTCTGCTCAATATCACTCACCTTTTCACTGTAAGTATCAGGAAGAGTTCTGAGAATATTCTTTATAATCCTAATTTCATCTATAGTAGTGCCAAGAGATTGCATTTCGACCACTACCTCATCCAATCTCTATACATAAGCTTTAAAATTTTCATCTTCGAACATATGTATAAGATCAAACTATGTTTCCAAATTTTGTAATTTTTCCTCTTTTACCCTTTCATCACTATCATGTGCTCTTTCTAAAGCATCTCATACTTCCTTAGTTGTCTTCAAGTTATGAACCTTAATCAACTCAAAATGTACCAAACTATTCTTCAAGATGAACTTTTCCTTATTATTCACTTCATGTGCTTTGATTTCTTCAAGTGTACTTGGACTATTAGCAAGAGGAGTTTAGGGATTCTTATAAGATTTCTCTAAATCATATCCACAATACTCTAGATATTCTTCCATCAATACTTTCTAGATACCATAATTAGTTCCATCAAACCTCAGATAATCAAAGACCATTTTGTTAGCCATCATGGAACTTCCTCAAGCAGTTAAGCTCTTCACCAAGGAACCAAGCTCTGATACCAATTTTTGGATAGGACAATTGAGAGGGAGGGGGTGAATCAATTGTCATAGATTATAACCTTCAATTCAATTACCAGAACTTAACACATAAGTTGATTAAATGATTAACCATCAAATGCCAATGCATGAACACAATAACACTAGATTTATGTGGAAAAATTGGTGAGGGAAAAACCATAGTTAGGATTAAATCACACTATAGAGAATATCAAAACCAATTACAAAAAGGCTCACTACTTGAAATAAGGCTCACTTCCTGAGATAAGACTCACTTCCTAAGATAAGGCTCACTACCTACAATAAGGACTCATTGTCCATAGGGCTACAACTCAAAGGTACAAAATAAGGCAAAGAAGACTTGTTATAGAGAGACAACAATCCCAATGCAACAAAGGATTCCACCACAATCACTGATCAACCTGCATGAATGATAGAGTTCACCTTCTGCTCACTACATCCAGAAACTCAGCATTAAGCTTCACACTAATCAACCACACACATAACTCACATACTTTCATAATAGCATCAAAGTCACGTCTGCTCTTTCACTTATCTTCCTTCTTTTCTTGTGTACAATTTTCATTGCTAGCTCATTCTTTATTTATACTATCTCCAACCTTGAAAAGATACAAAGTCAGTCATCCAACTTCAAATACAAATTAGGTCAGCGCCAAACATCCTAGGGTGGAATTAGAACCAGGGTGACCCAAACAAATGCTTCGTTGGGACCCGTAATAGATCCAACATGCTTCATCAACTTCAAATATAGTGCTTAACACACGATTGACCAAACCAATGTAAAACACATAGAATGATTAAGCTCGATACTTCCAGAAACCAAAAATATCTTCAATGCAATCAAAACATATTTTCTATAAACCCACAAGTCAAAAGACTTCATCAAAGATAAATCCAGACCAGCAACATTTCTGTCGGATCTTAGCCAAAACACAAAAAAATATAGTTCACAACTAGTGAACACAACTTGATCTTCACAAAGAATCAATAGTCAAGAATATGGATATAGAAACCTTTAGCAACCTTGACTAACATATTTGATCTGCAAAAACATAGGGACAAGTATCAGAGCAACAACCTCAATAGCTGAATACCTGTAATCTTCCTTTAATACAATTTTCTCAATATCCTCATCATATACAGTCAATAGCAACTAGTAGATAACTAGTTGACCAGTTGACATCGATGACAACAATTTCATTCCTCTTTCCATTCTTGCAACACATAGGAGGAATTATATTCCCAAGGGCATATTATTCCTTTTAAGGGTGTCTTGCTCAACTTTTGAGGTCCTTTGGTGGCAGATCTAAGACTCTTGTTTTCACTTGCAAAGTTTATAGAACATTGTCAGATAAATTTGTAGGTATGTTTTCGTGCTTTGAAAAGATATAGGGCTTCAATCATAACAATGGAAAACTTATCTTTAGTCTCCCTTAGATCCTCTTCAAACATAAAACCTGCACATTCAAAGAGAAGGAAAATTTTGGCCATTTAGGGGCTTGCCTTAATCAAACCCCATGTAAGTGTTTCCACTTCCACAATGGCAATGCCAATGATAAATGGATAATGAATAAGAAGGAATGATGAAATCACAAAGTTCTACAACTCACCACCCTTTAATGACTTCCCTAAAGGACTAAAGTCATGCACATCACCTCAAGGTCTTAGATCTTGCTTGCTTGATTTGCTTGAATACTTTGAAGACCTACAAAAAGGGTTAGCCTTCACAAAAAAAATGATAATAAAACAACATGAACTCACATACACTTTGACATGATTCTTGGATCTTGAATTGTTATAATAAATCTTTGAAATGTTGCTCTTGAATTTCTCTTAGCAATAATGCTTTCTCATAAATTCTCATTCTAGTATCAAATGGTGAAAATACTAGGTATTTATAGACATTTATTCATTTTCTTGCTAATTAAATTCCAATAGCTGACACTTGAAATCTGAAATTTGAATGTTAAAATTCCAACACTAACATGCCCAAAATGGGGTCTTGGATGAGTAGTGGGACCCATATTCCCAAGGGTGTATAGGTCTTGGACCTATTTTCTAGGACATTAAGTGTCAGGGGGAAAAATGCTAATTGGATACATTTGTTCAATGCTTGCAATTTATCAAAAAATGGAAAAAATAGGCCTTGGAATGTATAATTTAGGAAATTAAAATCTTAATTAGGTCCAATAATTTAGGGGGGATGAAACATAGAGTGAAATTTTTCAGGGTGATAATTTATGATGCTACAAGCATGTTTTGCCTCTACACTGAGGAACCAAAATTGTGATGCATTGAGAGCATGTGCTAGAATTGTATAATGAAACCTATCTATGCTATGATGTAGCAAACCTAGTGCATTTAGATATGTGCTTCATGAATAAAAATTCCCTCAAAAGAGGGAGCATGCTACAATAAGATCATGGAATGTGTTGAAAACCGATGAGCCTCGTCAAGCACATTTTGGTAATGCACTCAACTTTATAAAATGTGCTCTAAAGTAATAGAGCGATGCAATCAAAATCTACCACATGTCTCCTCATTATTCATCCTGATCTAGCACAATTTCATTATGCACTCTCTCCATAAGAATGTGTTGTGAAGGGACAACATGTTGTAATATTACAATAACATGTTTTCTATGTTTATTAACACCAACTAATGCATTTTAGATATGCACTAGAGGAATGGGAATGCGATGTGAAGATGGTATACACTGCATTGAGGGAAAGACATGTTTCTTGAGTAGGTTGAGCCCTTACAACTTAAGTGACTTAATAAGAACATGCACCAATTTTTTTTTAAAGATGTGCTTAGGGAACTAGGGGGCCTAGGATCATACAAGGTTTTAAACTTAGTATTTTCAAGAATATTGGGATAAAGTATTAATGGGGTGATGGATCAATGTGGTGAGTTAGAAATGACGGGTTGGTCAATACATGAGATATAAACCCACAAGTTATCACTTAAATGATGGGTAATCAAAACAAACAGTCAACTCAAGTTTATAACAAAAGTGCAAAGGCACACTTAGACCTAGGGTTTTAGGAGGGTTTTAGCATAAATAGAAACCCTTATCAGTGTTTAAAACAAACCCTAACAAGTAAATACACCATTTTGAAGCTCAAGAAAAAATCGAGAACCAGAAATGAAGAAATTTTGTAGAAAGTGCTATCAACCTATACATTTCATTTCATTGCATTTCTCTTTTTGGAGAGGGGTTTTCTATTTCTCAATAGGTTTTTTTGGTGTAAATAAAGTCTTGTACCTAGTTAATTCATTACTAGGGGACTTAGGGGACTTATTTATATGTTAAGTTTACTTAGGTCCTAGGAGCGAATCTTTCTAGAAGGTGCTAGTTGTCATTAGATCTTATCTTATCTTTTGATTCATAACACATGTGTCCTAGGTAGTTGTGATAAGTTATCACATGACACAAGATTAAGACACTCGTCATAATCTTGTTTAATCCTATGTCTCACCTTGGCTATATAGCCAGGTGCTCTCATATGTATATTTTCATATCATATTATTGGATAATCAATTCCATTGCAATCTTGAGCATTGCATAATGATCTCTCTTGTGCTTTCATGAAGTGCCTTGATCTTGGGTGGTTATAATCTTCAGCCAATCTTGCATGGTGTAGAGTTATTCTATACCAACTCTTACATGGTATTAATTCTTGTGGGATTGATTCTTGTTAGTATTTATTGAGTGATCTTGGTAAATCTTGAAAAGTTTAGTATGCTCTTCTCTTGCATTGAATGATGACTTGGAGAATCAGAAAAGCTTGAAAGAAATACCAAATTTGGGGGTTTCCTCTTTGTGGCTTTATATTATAGGGTCAAATTGGATCTCATTGGTTAAATATGATCTTACCATTGAGATTAAAGGTTTTGAGAAAGTTATTTGTCTTTTTTTTCGTCCAAATCAAACATATGAGGCCATATCTATGAGGGTTTGAAGCTGAAGTGTGGTTTCTAGATCTAGAAGGTAGCTATAGTTTTGGAGAATTTTGGATCAAAATAAACCCTTCCATTGAATTTAGAAGGCCCAAAAACCCCCATTTTCATATATAATACTTCATATTTTCGTGTGAGGAAAAAAATCAGCTTTTTTCATGTGACTATCTTAAATTTGACGGCCAAATGACCACTAGAAAAAAACTATGTTAAATTTGACGGCCAAATGACCTTCATCCAAAATTGTGTTAAATTTGATGTCTAGATGACTATCATAATTCATTGTCTTAAATTTGACTGCCAAACAGTCGTCAATAGGTCGCTCCAATCTGCCTCCCTCTCCATCAATAGTTTTGATTTTGCAGTCCAACTTCGAAAGGGAATATCTCGGTCATACAATCTCCTTTTTTCAAGATTTTTTTATTTGGGGTATAATTTCATGTTCTTCCTAGTGGTATAATTTTTTTATTTTGGTGCCTAACTTTTTCAGAATTTGCAAATTTTCAGAGTTGTTGCCGAGTCGTTCTCATTTTGGGAACTTTTGAGGATCTGTTCTCACTCATGTGG
Organism: Sequoia sempervirens; assembly: GCA_007258455.2. NCBI lineage: Eukaryota > Viridiplantae > Streptophyta > Pinopsida > Cupressales > Cupressaceae > Sequoia > Sequoia sempervirens. Next base: position 241,108,422 of record VDFB02270651.1, read on the forward strand.
TAATATTTTGGGGCGATTTATTTTGAAAGTGCATAATTTTTTGTGTACTTTCTAGTAGTGTGATTAGATTGATCACATTCTATGTAAAGTTTTTACTTTGAGCTTGTGGCCAAATTTGGCAATCTGTAAGCACTAAGATCAAGTCCACTTTGCTATTGTTAGCAAGTGGCACCTATAATCAACTAAGTATAAAGTGCCACAAATCATATATTTCTTGGGGGGTTTATTGATTGAGTAATTTTGGGGGGTAATCTTGCAGTAGTTGATTACTTTCTTTTGCTTGGTTTGTGTTCTTGCAATGGGAAAATATCAAATTGAACTCCTAACTCCACATAATTATGCTAAATGGAGAAAATAAACATGGAATTATCTCATGATGAAAGGTCTAATAGAATATCTAAAGGAAACCATTCCTCAACCTACTGATGCTAAAGAATTGGGAAAATGGGAGCTTGATTGTAAGAAAACACTTAGATGCATATGTTCATTAGTCTCATTTGATCTACAATTTCACATTGAATCATGCAAAACACCTAAAGAGGCTTGGGACGCTTTTGAAAAATTGTATGGTAAAACAGATATGATTAGGGGAGATCAGATTGATAATGATTTGATGAATCTTGATCCTAAAAGTTTTGACCACATCCAAGACTACATCTCAAAAGTTAAGAAACTAAGAACACAACTAAAAGATTGCAACATTCATAAAAAGGATTTACAATTGATTCGGTGTGTTCTCCAAGCTTGGTCTTGTAGAGAAATCGTGGTCATCTCAGAACGAACATCTAAGATAAGTAGTTCCTTTAGTTACTTTCAAAACCATTAATTTACTTCAAAGACACATACTACTATGCCACAAAGAAGAAATATGCATAGTTGATTTCCCACATTAACCCTCCTGAGAAAAGCTCATGCAAATACAACCATTTTCAACAACATGCATTAGGTAGATTCAACTTGCAGAATCAACCAACATGAAAGAAAAAAGATATGGACACACATATTTACATGGGGAAAAACCTTTCAGGTATAAAATCCCACACTCCAAAATGATTGAGCCATTGTATTTTTCAACAACAAATAGAGTTACAATACAATCTTAGGCTCTAAGCCTTTACAGAGTTTACATCTTGTTCCATCTAGAGATAATTCTATAGCATAACCCTTCTCAAACACTGTCTCACATCTCCCTCTTCAACCAAGCAACTCTCTCTCACTCAGCTACCCAGCTAACCACACAATGGTAGTCCCATTCAATTTTTTATCATTCCAGGAAACCATCACACTAGACAAACAACCACGAGCAGCTTAACCATCACCACCTTCCCACTATCAAAGTCATATTGGGACATCAAAGATACTTCAAGCCATGTCTCTCTTACTATCCTTTGTCACTTCGACGATGGTAATACTGCCATGTGTTCAACATATGCCAATAGGACCCACCAAGTCTTCATATATCAAAGTGTCAAAGAGACACGAGACCATGTCTCTCTAAACACTCAATGTCATATCGACATCCACTTGTTTGACAAATACATGTATCCCCATATCAATGAGAGAATACAACTTTTCCCACCAATATAAGGATGTCACAACGATAAGATAATACCACTCCATGTGATCCCCACTATAGCTCATCGGCCTAACGAAGAGACTTACTTCAAAGTCTTAGTGAACTCACGAAGTCCCACCAACAAGGTTCCTCCAGCCTTCCATTGGCATGTCGAGGAGACAACTTAATATCTCCCACCAATACAGGAGTTTCATACTAATGAAACTTATAGTGTTTGACTGAGTGGTCCCCATCATCTATGTGGCATCCATGTCACTACCATACAACTCATGTCGCCTTCCACATAGAATGGTCCCACCTTAACAACACACTAAGGTCCCACTCCATTGGCATGTCGAAGAGACATGATTCAATGTCTCAGTGACAACAATAAGTCACAACAATAAGTCACTTTAATAAGAGACTCATCAGAGTGTCAAGGAGACTGCTAAGGAACTCCCTTCGACATATACATGTCTTGCTAATAATAGTTCCCATCACCATGTCAAAGAGACATGTTCCAATGTCCCAAAAACAAAGCAATGTCCCACCGATAAGAGTTCTCATCACCAATGCAATACCCTCCATCAGGATTTTGATCAGACTAGTGACTTTGTCCTGACGATATTCAACTATCTATTCAATAATGTAGAGGTCTGAACACCAGTACATTTGAGGTACCATTTCTCAACATTCTCCCACTTGCTAAATAACATATTTCCTACCAATCAATGCATGAACCCTCTCTATCACCCAAGACACCTACAACAACATATATAATGTCTACCATCTCAGGAAACAGTTATATCCATCCTCTAAAGGAAAAGAACACACCATGGTGTATATGCACCAGTCTAATCCAAGACACCAGCAATAAAACCAACTAACAGAAAGGGATTCAACACACTGCCACCACTCCACTATGCTCAACAAGCCATATAGAATCATAAACATCAACTTCAAAGCCCCAAACCAGAACACAACCATGAAGACATTCTTTGGAAAATAAGATAGAACACCAACTAGAACAACAACCAAAAAATTGACTGCTTCCATCCAACTAATCAAACCCATGTAACTTAGAATAGCTCACATAACAAGTTCTAATCCATCCAATCACACATACCTTGAAGGTATCCACATCAAAAAACTCATGCCACCTACATAGCCAATCCATCAACTGCAAAAACAAGCTCCATGTGCCAACCAGTTGAAGATGACCAAACAAATCTAGGAACTCCCACTGCATGGGTAATGCCAAATCTAAAAGATCAAAGGCATAATGAGTTTACCAACAACATCTTATAAGAAGTGTAAACTACATCATGTAGTACCAAGGAATCATCCACAATGATATGCACAATCTATAAATTGACAACCTATAAGAAAAACTCTCACCACAAGTCTACACAGCTCTCCCAAGTTCTTCACACCCAACAAAGGAAAGAGATAAAGAACCTCCATGTCATCATCCAAGAACATGAGTGAAAACACATGACCATAAGCTAGTGATCACTACAGCTCCAACCAAACCTCAAACCAATGTAATGTGAAACCAAACATCCAGGAAGACAACCAAGACCAAAGAGAGAAAAACTGCACATCATCTACCTATAGAGAATCCTCCTACATACACCTCTAAATGCCAACTATGTCAAGTATGATCTCCTTCCAGAACATCCCAAAAGAAAATCCATAACAACACCTAACCTTTCAATCACCAAGATCAAACATAGCATATGTATATATATATCATGTAATCAACATGGATGTAAGCCTCTCAAGGAAGATCAAACTAATCCATTTCCCATCTCGGGAAAACAAACCCATAAAACATCTCCTAACTATTCTTATCAACAAAATATATCATAAACTCAAATTCACAAGGAGATAATCATGTTTTCCATTTTTCACTATGAACCCTCTAGAACCATTAAATAGTAGTTCAAGATCCATATCATGAAAGAAAACATATAACACATCTGAAAGATATAATGGGAAAATACCTCTCAAATAGACTTCACTAATGAGTGGACCAAGAGTGGGGAATGAGAATGCTCCCCCAGGATATACAAGCCACCATGACTCATCCAAGAATGATATCCTCATTGGTCTATATTGAACTCACGTCCAACCAAGGTTTAGGCTCCTCAGACTTTCTATTGAAATATTCATTAAGAGTAACCATCAAAAAAACTTCTCTCATCTTAAGAGAATTACAACCTCACCTTATTCTCCATGTATCCATGAGCACCTGCAAATAATCATTTCATACTAAACTCCAATCTTCATCTCTGCATTATCATGAATTTCTCAAGCATATGACCAATGCACCCAAAACACAGAGAATCTCTAGACCACTATCAAAGCTCCAAACATTTGAACCAGGAACTTATCATGATATCATGATCTTACCATCCCCCTTAGGAGATACCATGCTCCAAGTGACCTTGCCATGGTCTCAAGAGAAATGCCTCATGCCAAAACTCTAATGCACAAGAAAGAGTATAACATTACATGAGACAACTCTAAACCAACATCACCTGTCAAGCCCCACCAACACCTCATCCAAAGACTCCAAACATCCTCCATGGTTTCAAGATGTTACACATCCTCAAATAGTGTCCATGCAAAAGCAAAAGAACCCTTCTGCAACAACCGGATCTATTGGAATGTGTTGAGATGATGTTGATTGCTTGTTGTCATTGATGTCAACATATCTTGGTTGTTTGACCGAAGTTTTGTTTTGGTGCCTTGGTGATCCAGATTGGCTTGGTTCTAGATGTCATGTTGTAAAGATCTATTTTGGGTTGTATATGTCATGGTCCCATTCCTCTTGTAACACAATAAGATACATTCTTTTTGGATCTAGACCAATTTGGAAGTTGGTCAACATGCTGACACATTATTTGCATTGTAATATGTATATCTTATTATTTGGTTCAGGATATCATGTAGCATGTTGATTTGAGCAAAGAGGATATGTTTGGTCCATGTTTCATTCCTCTCGACCATGGGAATGTTTTTGTTGTGATCTATTTCAAATTGTGTTTGGCCAACAAGGAAGATCATGAAATTATGTTTGGACAACTTGAGAGATTATGGAAGCATGGAATGATATAAGAGTTGATTTTGTTTGAGGAAAGAAAGTGTGATGAATGCGAGTCTAAATATCTAGACCTTGCAAAGTGTGTGAAAGTGTATAATCAGAGGCAACAAATAGTGAGATTCTATTAAGTGTTGTTGGTGACAGTTCCTTCAATGGTGGATTTCCTTTCATTATTCTTCTATTGGCAGTGAGTTGTTTTTTGTAGGTAGTGAGCCATTCTCTTTTGGTAGTGATCCTTTTTGTATCTTTGGCTATAATAGTCGGGCAGTGAGCCCAACTGGCAATGAGCCACCCTGTAGTGAGAAACTTTGCAGTGAGTCTTTAATAAAAATCACCTTAATTAGTGTCACCTTAACTGGTGCTTTATAATTGAGAATTATTATTCTTTGTGGTTTTTCCCTTCTTGGGTTTCCACATAAATTCTAGTGTTCTTTGTGCATGGTGTTGTTTTGTGCTTTCATGTTAATTAATATCTAATTGATTTAAGTTTGATCTAGATTAATTAAAGTCAAGAAAATTGTTTTATAATAATTGATTCACCCCCCTTCTCAATTATTCAAACTGTTCAACAATTGGTATCAGAGATTTGGTTCCTCAAAGAAGAGATTAACTGCTTGGGGTAGATTCAATGGCGCACAAACTGACAATTCCAGTGTTTGATGGATTTGACTATAGTTTCTAGAAAGTGCATATGAGAGGTTATCTGATCTCTCTGGGGTACAAAACTTGGAAAGCTTTTGAGACAAAATATGTTGAACCATCAAAAGGTGTTTCTACTGCGGATGAGATTTCAACCTATGAAGAGAATGAAAAGGAAAGGTATGCAATCTTTAGTGGTTTGTCTAAGACTAAGTTAACAAAAGTTATTTCATTGGGCACTGCTTATGAAGTTTGGGAAAAGTTGAAAGAAATCTATGAAGGAAATGATAGAGTCAAATTATCAAAGAAGTCAATAGCTAAGGGTAGATATGAAAAATTGAGAATGGAAGAAGGTGAGGATATAGCTAGCTACTTTTAGAGAGTTGAAAATGCAATAAATGAATTCAAAAATCAAGGAGGAACTCTAACATATGAAGATGTAATGGAAAAGATTCTGGTGACCCTACCAAAAAGCTACAATGACAAGATCTCAGCTATTGAGGAATTTTATGACTTGAAGAAATTCACGAGAGAGAAACTATTTGGAACTTTGACCAAATTTGAAATGAGGAAATTTAGAAAAAAAAGGAGAAACTAGAAGCAGGCTTCAAAGCCACAAAGATAGAAGAACATCTGGATGATGAAAGTTCAGAAGAGTTGGAAGAAAATTTCATAAGGAAACTGAAGAGAGGTACCGACAAGTTCAAAGGTATGTTACCTCTTAAATGTTTTAGATGTGGAAAGATTGGTCATATAGCAACTAAGTTTTTGGAAAAAGAAACAAGGCAAAAGTTTTAAAAGATCAATAAGAAGGCCTATTATGTTAATGAGAATGCTAAAATTTCAGATGATGAATCAAATCATGAGGATTGCTTGTTTTTTGTTGAAAATGATGAATCTAGATTTGATATCTCTAAAATTTACATTGAAGTTGCAATTTTTGTTAAAAGAAACATAGATGAATGGTTGATTGATAGTGGATGTTTGAATCATATGACCCGTGATAAAAGAAAGTTTGTGAAGCTTGAGAAATATGATGGAGGTTCTGTTAGATTTGGAGATGATAAAACAACAAAGATTGTTGGAATTGGTTCTATTACCTTTGATGGAAAACATAACATCGACAATATTTACTATGTGAAGGGCTTATATCATAATATTTTGAGCGTTGGAAAAATGGAAAAAATGTCTATAATGTGGTGATTCAGGATGATGGTTGTGAGATTCAGAAGAGATTTGAAATTGTTATTGCAGCTAGAAAAAGACCAAGTGGGAATATGTATTAGCTGGAAGGAGCTACAAAAAGATGCTTAGTTTCTTAGTTCAATGATAGTTGGCTTTGGCACTAGAGGATGTCACATCAATTTCAACAATTTGGTAAGGATAAGTTCATCAAGGGCTATTAGAAAATTTCCACGACTAACCAAACCAGGAAACACTATCTGCAAAGGATTTCAAGAAGGAAAGTAGATCATTGGAGATAAGAATAAGGGAATCACCACAAGAAGCAAAGCTGCTCAAGAGCAAGTATTATTGCTTTTACTCTCAGAAGCTGAGCCAAAAACTATGGAAGAAGAATGTAATGATCAAAATTGGGTGAAGGAAATGAAGGAAGAGCTTGATCAGATAGAGAAAAATTAGAATTGGGAAATTGTACCAAGACCGAAAAACAAAAATGTAATTGGAACAAAGTGGATATTCTAGAACAAGTTGGATGAAAATAGAAAGGTAATGAGAAACAAGGAAATATTGGTTTACAAAGGTTACACTCAGATCAAAGGTATTGAAATTGAAGAGACCTATGCCCGTGTTTCCCAAATGGAAGCAATCTAGATATTTTTGGATTTTGCAGCTTTTAAGGATTTCAAAGTCTATCAAATGGATGTAAAATCTGCATTCTTGAATGGAGAACTGAAGGAAGAATTTTATATTAAGCAATTGGAAGGATTCAATTCTAGAAGTGACCCAGATGTTGTTTGCTTAGCATCTAGATTTCAGCAAGGACCAAAGGAATCAAATGTTGTAGTAAAAAGGATTTTCATATATTTTAAGGGTACTGAAGAAATGGGATTATGGTATCCAAAGGACTTAGATTTCACTTTGACAACTTATACAGATGTTGATTGGGCCGGATGTGTTGATAACAATTGGAGCATAAGTGGTGGAGCATATTTCCTTGGCTCCTAGTTAGTTGCTTGATCAAGTAAGAAACAAGATTTTGTATCTTTATCTATTGTTGAAGCTAAATACATTGCAACATCCTCATGTTGCACTTAGATACTATGGATGAAGCAATGCTGAAGGATATTGGCATATCATTTGATGAACTGATCTCAATTATGTGTGATAATACCAACATAATAAACATTTCCAAGAGTTTGGTACAACACTCCAGAATGAAGCATATATCCATAAGATATCATTTCTTGAGAGAGAAGGTGTTGGACAATGAAGTAAAAATTTAATATGTACCTACAAAGGAGTAGATTGCAGATATTTTCACAAAACCGTTGAGCAAAGATACTTTTGAGTATCTTGAGTAGAAGTTAGGAGTTGTACCTCCTCCTAGTCTACAATAACATGCATCGAAGTGTGCATTGGTACAGGGTATTCTATGCTCATTTTTATCTAGATAAATGTTTGGTGGCTTCCTCATAGGGGGAGCGGAGCAAGTTTTTTAAGGGGATTTTTTCCCTTTGTCTTTGATGTCAAAGGGGGAGAAGAAAAGAAGATAAAATGGTCCTTGATGTTGACATTGAGTTGGTTGGTTTTTTATTGATGAATGTTTCCATCAATGACAAAGGGGGAGATTGTTGGAATGTGTTGAGATGATGTTGATTGCTTGTTGTCATTAATGGTTTTCATTGATGTCAACATATCTTGGTTGTTTGACCGAAGTTCTGTTTTGGTGCCTTGGTGATCTGGATTGGCCTAGTTCCAGATGTCATTTTATAAAGATCTATTTTGGGTTGTATCTATCCTAGTCCCATTCCTCTTATAACATAATAAGATACATTCTTTTGGATCTAGACTGATCTGGCAGTTGGTTAATGTGCTTCGACACATGATTTGCATTGTAACGTGTATATCTTGTTCTTTGGTTCTAGATATCATGTAGCATGTTGATTTGAGTGAAGAGGCTATGCTTGGTCCATGTTTCATTCCTATCCACTGCAGGAATTTTTTTGTGGTGACCTATTTCAAATTGTGTTTGGCCGACAAGGAAGATCATGAAATTATGTTTGGCTGACTTGAGAGATTATGGAAGAATGGAATGATATAAGAGTTGATTTTTTTTAGGAAAGCAAAGTGTGATGAATATGAATCTGAATATCTAGAAATTGCGAAGTGTGCGAAAGTGTATAACCAGAGGCAGCAGATAGTGAGTTTCTATCTGGTGTTGTTGGTGATAGTTCTTTCAGTGGTGGATTTCCTTTCATCATTATTTTGTTGGTAGTGAGTGTATACATCTAAAAATGGTCATAGTTAATCAAGCTTGTTAATTAATTAAATATGAATTATTTAATTAATCTTCTAAAGTCATCTACATATAAATAAATTTAATTATTTATTTATATCGTTCACTTTCTAATTCTTCTAATTTAATTAAATAAATAATTTTATTTAATTATTATCATCTTCCATATTCCTCTTAATTAATTAAATAGATTTTATAATTTATTTATATTAATTATCATAAGTTTGAATTTTAAATTCAAATGATATTCTTTTAAATTCCTTATTCACATTTAATTAAATATTCTGAATATTTAATTAGAAACTTTCTTCACTTCATATTTAATTAAGCGCTTTTCTATCATCTTCTCACACATAATTAAATATTAAATATTTAATTATAGAAACTTCCAAATTCATTGTCACATGTAATTAAATAAATTTATTTATTTAATTGTAGGATTTATCTTCAACTACAAAACCAACTCATAACTAAAGATGACAAATGGCAAGTTGCCTCTATTTTTGAGTGAAAGGTTTTGTGGGAAGGAAACATCTTCCATTATTCTCTCAACCTTCCATCTTTTTCTCAACTTCCAGGATCTCTCACCGTTCATCTTGACAATCTTGATTTCAACCGTTGATCACATTAGCCAATCAGAATCTTTCAAAAACTCTATAAATACCCCTGCGAATCCAAGCATTGGTTACACACATATACACGCATTAGAAATAGGTGATTAGCATTTTAGCATTATTATTATCAGCTTAAGTATTCATAATTTTGTAATTTTACATTCTAGAAATCATGTTTAGTTTAAGCATGTTAATCATATCTTAGCATAGCATGTATTCATCTTCAATCTTGTTTTCTAGGAAGACTGTTTGTTGATCCTAGCACACAATCTGAGAGCAAGCTGGAATCAACAAAAACACTGGAGATAGAGGACAATGGGACATCATTGAAGAAACTATTGTTTTAAGAGTTTGTTTATCTTTTAATTAGTTTTCTTCAATATAATGTTGCATTGGTGTGTTTTGATTTAATTTTGAATCTACATTTATTGTGCACTTAAAATCAATCACACATTTTTTGGAGCCCACCATGGGGCTACATATCAAATATCCATGACTACAATTTTCCATGACATGATGCACACATTCATGGAATATTATGTAGATGATATATTGGAAAAATCAGACACAAGAGAAGGACATCTTGACGTATTATCCAAAAAATTTGCAAGGTTAGAAAAGTTCAAATTTTGCCTTAACCCCAAGAAATGTGTTTTTGGGGTCACATCTGGAAAGCTCTTTGGATACATAGTATCAGCAAAAGGGATTGAAGTAGATCCTGCGAAAGTGCAAGGAATCATGGAAATGCCTCCACCAAGGAATATCAGTCAGTTGAGGTCATTACAGGGATGACTTCAATCTATACGAAGGTTCATCGCACAACTGGCAGATAAAATTCTACCTTTCACACGCCTATTGCATAAGAATGTTCCTTTCAAATGGGATGACAAGTGTGAAATGTACTTTCAATAGATCAAGTAGTATCTAATGAACCCGTCGGTTCTAGTACCACCAAATCTGGATAAACCTTTAATCTTATATATTTCCGCAACAGAGACATCTTTGGGGGCATTATTAGCACATGAGGACTCTACAGGAAAGGAACGTGCAATTTATTACATCAATCGAACACTAACAATTCATGAACTCAACTATACTTTCATCGAGAAGGCTTGTCTAGCAGTAGTCTTTGCCTCACAAATATTTTGGCACTACATGTTAACTCATACAATCAATCTTGTTGCAAAGATTATTCCACTCAAGTATCTACTAAGCAAGGCTACATTAACAGGAAGGTTAGAAAAATGGGTTATGATCCTGAGTGAGTTTGATATCCATTATGTTGATCACAAAGCAATCAAAGGACAAGTTATCGCTAATCAACTAGCTGAGGCACCACTACAAGCAGATCATCCCATGCACATTGAATTTCCAGATGTTGATGTCTTCACTGCAGAATCCAAACAACCATGGTCATTATAATTTGATGGTTCTTTCACTCAACATGGATCAGGGACAGGCATACTCTTTGTCACCCCTTAAGGACATACCATTCCTCAGTCATATAAGCTAATGTTTCCATGCACCAACAACATAGCCGAATATGAAGCTTTAATCACTGAACTCAAGATAGCATTGGAATGGAGGACCATAGAGCTACAAGTCTATGGTGACTCATAGTTAGTCATTAATCAGATCAATGATGATTATCAAACCAAAGATGAAAAAATGTTGCCATACAAGAAAATGGTTGATGACTTCAAGAAGTACTTCATAGATATCAAGTTCAGACATATTCCAAGACTTGATAACAAAGCAGTTGATGCCATGGCCATGATCTCATCATTGTTGCAACTCCCAGAAAATTAGGCTCGCTATGAATTTCTGGTGGAACAATCATTTACACCTGCCTATGACACACCTGAAAGCAAAATCATTTGCCACTTAGTAGGATCTGATTCACCTTGGTATGGTAAGATTTATGCCTACCTAAAAGACAACATCTTACCACCTAACTTATCCCATAACCAAAAGCGCAACTTTATCCGCCAATCCTCTTGCTATACTCTTATCGCTGACACCCTTTATCGTCGCGGTCTTGATGGTACTTTACTTCGATGTCTTGAACAAGATGAACCTAACAAGGATTTACAAGAAGTTCATGGTGGAATTTGTGGTACTCATTCAAGTGGACTGACCTTAGCCAAGAAATTGATTAGAATGGGTTACTACTGGCCTACAATGGAAAGAGAATCATTCACTTTTGTGAAGAAGTGCTCAAAATGTTAGATTCATGAGAATCTCATTCATGCTCCTGCACAAGAACTTCAACCATTCATGCCAACCTAGCCATTCTCTCAATGGGGGTTAGATCTAGTTGGCAAGATTCATCCTTCATCATCAAATAGACACAAGTTCATCATCACAGTGACAGAGTATTTTACCAAGTGGATTGAGGCAATACCTCTCACTAAGGTTATCGACAAACGAATCTCATCATTCATACTCAACTATATCATTTTTCGGTATGGCATTCCCAAATCCATCATCACAGATAATGGACAACCATTCAAGAATCAGGATGTTGGTGAACTTTGTGAGAGATTCCATATTCAGTACAGATATTTAACACCTTACTATCCACAAGGGAATGGCCAAGTAGAGGCCTCAAATAAGACTATATTGAAAATTTTGAAGAAGACTGTGAATGATGCATGAAAAGATTGGCACATTCAACTCAATCCCACATTATGGGCCTACAGAACTAGCATCTGAACGCCAACATGAGCAACACCATATGCTCTTGTCTATGGAGTAGAAGCCATAGACGTTGAGATTCTATCACTCAGGGTATCATTGAAGGGTCTCATAATAGATGATGAATACAGAGTTTCCCAACTGCAAGAGCCAGAACTCCTTAATGAGAAGAGACCGTGAGCAACTAAGCATTTGAAAGCATATCAACAGATGATGCCTCACAACTATAATCACAGAGTAAAGCCACATACCTTTCAGGTTGGTGATCTTGTTTTGAAAGAAAACCCACGAAATCAGCAAGACAAAGAGAAGAAAAGAAAGTTTGAACCAAATTGGCTGGGTCCTTACATGGTCATCGCAGTATACGGTTTAGGAGCATACAAGCTGTCAACGCTAGAAGGGGACCTATTTGACGAACCCATCAACAACATGCACCTGAAGAAGTATTATGTTTGAAGCAGTTATCATCATCCATAAAAGTCCTAAAACAAAATTAGAAAAAGTCCTAAAAAAAACCCCATAAAAATCAGAAAAAGTCCTAAAAAACCCATAAAAATCAGAAAAAAGTCCTAAAAGAGTCCATTAATAATAATAAAAAAAAAAATACAAAAAAATAAAAAATCATCATAGGGTGAAAACTTGGCAATAAGCAGTCTATTGACAAGAAAAATACAAAAAAATAAAAAAAAATCATCATAGGGTAAAAATCTAGCAACAACCAGTCTATTGACAAGAAAAACACAAAAAAATATAAAATAAATTAGAAAAATACAATAAAGATAGATAGTGAAAATTTGGCAAACAAACGCTATTTGTAGCTCTCCATCTATTAGTTCATGTTCTACACTTAGCTTCTCAGCCTTCATTTCATGCATCTTTTCACCATCATCTTAGGGCCATAACAACATCATACAGTCATAATTTTCTTAGAGCGATAACATCTTACCATGGCTTGATCATTGTACATATTCATTTTAGCAAGTTGTGCCAATACTGGGGGCAACCAACTTTTAGGTTCTACTAAAACAACTAGACAATGACATAAAATCCAATCAAATGAAAAAGCAATCAAATCCCATGAACAACTATCCAATCATGGATCCATATCATAACACATATCTGGATGATCTAAAATCTGAATAATGTTTGGAATAATAGTATTATATTTTAAACAATGGTTTTTTTATTTTTGATATCATCCCTCTGGAGCACACTCGATGATGTACTGAACTAGAGTGGTGAGGAAAGAGAATGATTTTTCTTTGTTTGTTGTCTTGAAGTTAACTATCAATCTATTGCAAATATGTCGCAAGACATGATTTAGAAAGAATATCATTGATGACAGTTCTAAATTTTCATTAGAAAGTGGTTAATCTTCGTCTGTTTATGCAAGAAATGCTCAGGTCATCTCGGTTCAATTATACCTTGATGCTTGTGTTCACTTGCTATATAAAAAATCATGAAAGTTGTACTCAGGTCATCATTGGTGCTAATTTCCCCTCTGATGATTGTACATACTTCCAACATTTTAAACACTCTATGATGATTCAAGAAAGCTAACAAATGGCTCAACAAACATTTGGTTTCGTTTAGTTGCATTTCATTTAGATCATTATATATATCTACATACTAGATTTGCATCAGAGTTTTGAAAGGCTAAACAAAAACATCAACGACTGTCATGTCTCTTTGGACTATTTGTGGAGGACATTCAGACATTTTTTTCATTATCATCTTTCATCTTCATCATCATTTGATTAATCATTATCATTTCATCTAGGTCCTGTACATATCATATAGTTTATCATTCATTCTCATATCATTTCGATCCTTTATCATTTATTTATCCATAATTATGTATTATCATGTCATTTATCATTTTTTTTCATATCCCATAATTTCATTGCATAACATTGATCATTCTCATTTTATATCATCTTCATTTTATTGCATATCATTTAGATCCTTTATCATTTCATATCATTCATTTATCCATTAGGTATTTCATATCACTTTCATTTTCATACTATCTATCATCTTCATATCATTAACATCTTACTTATCATTTTTATATCCATTTCATTTTCATTCTAAACAGTTGCACACCAATTATCATCTTCATTACCATTTCATTTTCATATTTTATCTTTGTGTCATCATTTCATAATCTATTTCATTTCATCAACATTTCATTACATATCATTTATAATCTTATCATACATCTCATTATTATTAAACATGTTCATTTCATCCCATTATTTATCATTTGTCACATTACATTCATATCATATCTTTAGTCATCTATCATTTTCATATCATTTATATATCATGTCATTTTTCACATAACATTTGACCCATTTCACATATCATTTCAGATCTTTTCCTAATTCATTTACATACTACACATTCATGATGCACTTCATAAACACAACATCCATTTTCCATCACATTATCATTATTCATCACATTTGAAAAATCCAAAAACAAACATTCCATGCATACATTAATTTTTCACATCATTTTTCATAAACATATCATATATCCCATTACATATTTTCATAATCAACATCCTAGGTCATCCACCTGCATGACATCATTAGTACACATCACAACTCACCATCATATCATGAATCATCTGGCATATTATGTTAGTCATCAAATCATTAAAATGCATATCAAAATCCATACTACATCATGTAAAAATAGATGCATATCACATCATCACATCAAAAATGCACATCATCAAAACTCATCGCCACTGCATATCATCACTCATCAAAACTACATACAAATGTCCAATGTCCAATGAAACTGAAAAGTATACATAGATACATGAGATATGATAAAAAATAATGTAAATGCTCCAAAAATGATATACATGTGTGAAGTACATCATTTATACTACATCAATACAAATCACATCTCATGGCTGACTAGTAGAGCCCCCTGATGGAGCTGGTCTAGAGGATGGTGGCCTTCCACTACCCCTTGTGTCAAGATCCTATTGAGGCCCTGTGACCCCTTTGTTGTGTGTCATAGTCTGTTATCTGCTCCTAGATTTGTTGTGGGACCGAGGGTAAGGATCTCTGTGGTTGGGAGGGCACAACTCCTCGTATCTAATCCGATAATACTCAGCCTCCCTAGCAATCTCGAATCCCTCTACAATGGCCTCTTGCAAAGATGCACTCTCAACATTGCCCATGAGTCTTTGAGCAACACCCTCTGCCTCTACTGCCCTCTGTCTGAAAGAATCTCTCTCTGCTATCAATTGGGCCACCTGTGGGTCCGAGGTAGGAGGAGGTTCCTGTTCCTATGCCTATGTCTGTGCAAGTTGTGCTTGTAATTGCATTGCCAAACTCTAAGCCTAACCTAACTAACTCTACAACTACGCCTATTGCCCCTGAAGCATCTGTACCTAAGCCTGCAGAGTAGCTATCTGCACTTCTTGTGCTGTAGAAAAGACCTTGATCACTGTCTATTGTCTAGTACCAGTCATCGGCCTCCACATGATCTGAGCACTGCCCAAGATGTCTATCCTCTACCTCACTGGCCTCTGCTCATCCCCTTTGCTGCCTCCACCATCATCCTCACCACCATCATCTGAGCTCTCCCCATCTCCACTCTCCTCATCCCCACTCTCCTCCTCCTCTCCTCCACCTACTGCCTACTCCCCCTACCACATCCTCCTATCGCATCCCTCCTGGCTGAGGTGCCATTATAATGGGTGTCAGCTCATCTAGACATGTAAAATGAGGGAATGAATGTGTGTGGAAATAAGTAGAGTACTCATCCAACATCCCTGCATCAGTAATATCCGACTTGTACTCCCATGCCTTGGCTGTAAACTGGTATACTCTGTATACACCACCTGATATGAAATGCATGGCCCCCATCCAAGATCATCCTTGTGTTTCCCATAGTGCCCAATGCCCTACGACATCCCCTACATATAGCCATATTGTCTCTGCACTCGTAATGCCAAAAATCTCTCTATAATGAATGGGGTTCGACCTATCAGATACTGGAGCATACATACAAATGGAATCTCTAGATGATCAATATCCCACACCTCATAATCCGTGTATGGCCTCCATATCAATGAATCTATATCATCAAGAATCCATTGCCAGTACTCCAACTTGCCCAGCTGGGCTAGACAAGTGCACTAGAATATGCATATACATATGGCCTGCTTGGTGGCCTAGCTCTATGACAAAGTGGTCTCATAATAGAAATATGCTCCCATGCCCAGATCTAGAGTAGGGTAACACCACATGACAGACTGCCCCCTTTGTTGTATACTACCTGATGCAAGTCATGATATAAATGAGCTAACATGCAGCTCCCCCAGGCATATCTCCACTGTTGACCTATCATCAACTCAAGGATCCTCCCCCACCCAACTGACAATCTATTTGACCAACGGTCTAGACAAAGGAATCCTCCAATGAATGCACCCAAAACGGTGGGTAAGGTCGGATATCCCCTCAAATCTTCCCATGGCACCCAATACCTTGCTATATGAGCATCCCCAAACACCCTCTTGAGTGCATCTGTACCACCTAGCTCCTTGTGGTCATAAACCACAAGAGAACCTACCACTAGAATCCCCAAAATCCTATATACGTCCTCAGGGGTGATGGTCATCTCACCCATCAACAAATGAAAGGTGTTATACTTTGAATACCACCTCTCTGCGAGTGCAGTCAACAGTCCCCTGTTGACCCGAATTAGTGGCATAGACAATAAAGGTCCCAACCCACATCCCACTATCAACTGTACTTTTGCCGGTGTCAAATCTCATATCTGATCCCAACCTATAGAGAAGCACTCTCTGATCTAGAGGTTTTTGAAAACCTCCTATTTTTGGTCATCACAAGGATAATCAATCAGACTCATATCATGACTCATATCAATGTGATCTATCTACTTCACATCATACAAATCAATCAAACTCATATCTATCTATCAGTGACCCATATTAGTGCACTATATCAAGTGAACTATATCAGTAAACCATATCAAGTGACCCATATCAAGTGAACTATATCAGTGCCCCATATCAGTGACTCATATCAAGAGAACCATATCAAGTGACCCATATCAATGACCCATATCAAGTGACTCATATCAATCTACTCTATCATCATTTACTATTTGTTTTCTATCACAGAAAGCAAATTTATCAGAAGTCATATCAAATATCTACTCTTTGTTTTCTAAAGAAAAGTTATCAAACAATCCATCAATCATTCTACTCTTTGTTTTTCATTCAAGGGAAACAAAGTTATCAACTATCTACTCTTTTTTTTCTTATTTTCAAGAAGCAAAGTTATCAATTCATCATCAAATTTTCTATCATTTTTATCCATATCGGCATGATGACAAGACAATTTATCTATCTATTGACTAAAGAAGTAATATACATCATCATTTTCATCAAACAGTGCATTCTACCTAAATTTCTTGGATGCACTAATTTGCGACCTCTATGCGCTAAAACCCCAAATGCATTAAAGTTCCCCCCAAATGCTCTAAATCCCCCTATTTGCCATTTTGTGCCTTAAAAGCGCTGAAGTTTTTCCCCTATGCACTACTTCCCTGTATGCACTAAAGCCCTATGAGTATGCGCCATTTCATCCACCTGATGCGCTGAAACCCTACATGTGCTATTCTGCCTATCGAATGCGCTAAACTACCTATTTCCCCAAAGCAATATTCTACACCCTAGATGCGCTAAAAGAAACTTCGAAAGCACTAAAACTCCTACTCTTTGTGCTAAAACGGGATGTTCAACCCTAAATCCGCACTAAAATGCATCAAAATTCAATTAAAATCACAATTTTTCAACACAAAGAGGGTTGAATCAACTCACCAGTGGTCCATAAGCGGCTGGTCTCTGGTATCAGTGGGGCCCACTCGAATCTATGTCGATGGTAGGAAATCTCCATCTCACCAAGTCAGCGTCAGAGCACAAAATCACTAAAGTCAAAAGGTGAAAATGACTTGCTCTTTTTACTCCTTTTACCTTTTAAAGGTCAAACAAGGTGGGTTTTTGTGGCATTTTATTTTTATTTTTCTCCTTTTCTCAAAATCTGACCTTATTTTTCAAACTGGGGCATCTTTTAATCAATTATCGGGAGCTCAATCATTGCATCCCTCTCATCATTGAACTTTCATTATCAACTCAACACTTGTGTCATCATTAGTGATTTACTTCCCGATGGGGCATCATCAATATCAGCCGCATTTCTAAATCAGAAATATATCAGGTTCAAATTAGGGAAATATCAGTTAAAATTTTTCCAACTAGGGGAAAAATAAAATGCAACAAATTTCAAAGGAAAGAATATTTTCTTTGAAGCAATGTGTTTCACATAGTGAGACATCTTTTGTAGGCAATGAGCCTTTTTATATCTTTGGCTATAATAGTCGAGCAATGAGCCCAACCAGCAGTGAGCCTTTGTAAAAATCACCTTAACTAGTGTCACCTTGACCAATGCTTTAAAATTGAGAATTATTATTCTCTGTGGTTTTTCCCTTCTTGGGTTTCCACATAAATTCTGGTGTTCTTTGTCCATGGTGTTGTTTTGTGCTTTCATGTTTGTTAATATTTGATTGATTTAAGTTTGATCTAGATTAATTAAAGTCAAGAAAATTATTTTATAATAACTGATTCACACCCACTCTTAGTTATTTGACTGTTCAATAGGATCTAAGAGTCCCTCCTAGTAACATCTACAACACTAAAGAAGATCATTCACCACCAAGTGATGAATCCATAGTCACTGCTAAATCTCCCACTGAACCGTGACACCCGAGCTCTCCAAGCATCATGACCAAACATCTACTAATTTGAAAAACCTCCAAGTCCACTCAACAACATGTCCATCTGACAACAGTACCAAGCAACACCAAGATCTCCAAACCAAACAGACAAAACCATCACTATCAAAAGGAAACACAAACCAGCCTACCTAAGCTATCCATGACATTATGATACACATGTTATAGGTCCCCATATTTGACTACTTAGGTACTCTACATCATCCATCCTCTCATCTCAAAGAAACCACACCAATGCACAATTGACCATAGACAAGGCCAACTAACAAATTTGCACCATTACCAAATCAAACCTCATGGATATTGATAGTCCACTTCCAAATTGTCCCATAGCAAATATGTAGGTAAAGACAACCCACAACATTGCTCAACTCATAGATTCAATCAATGAAATATGTAAACCCATCATCACACTAGAAATTGCAAAACTGAGATCTCAAGGAGAATAACAACGTAGACAACTTAACTCAAACACGAGATCAACAAATCTGTTTTTCCAATCATGTCCACAATGAGCACCACCACAGAAAATTTGAGTGACTATACACTTACCAAAACTCCCATGTAGAGAAGAAACCTAACCTCCTCTCACCATGCATGAAGCATGCATGTAGAACTACAACTATCTCATCCAGTAACACCCCACAAGCTAGGGTCTAGAAATTAGTTTACCAACAACTCCACAAAACTACAAGTTTTTCTTAACTGTGTAAAATCTAAAAAATCATTGTGTTTATAAAACACCCATGCACACCCATATCCATTGCACGTTTGGATGACTCAAAAGTCTACATACAACCATCATAGTTAACCAGAATAATGGAATAACATGAATATGCACAACCATAGATTCTTTAAAAATATATATATAAAACCACTTCAAATCCAAAGAACATGAATCTGAAACATGCAAGTACAACGCATCCTTAAAAGTAACAAGTAGTACTAGAACTCTAGGCCCATTCTAGACCAATTCAATAACCACCAACATTCACATGCATACGAGAGAGCTAGGCTATTCAGAAGTTTTCAGACCACCCAAAGATCAACTTCATAGCCTACATGCAATTAAGGTAACGAAGAATAATGCCTTCAATACCAAGACAAAGCACCCAACACAAGCACAATACTCCATGGTTGAATAACAACCCAAGCTTCGCCATATCATGAAGGAGTCTCTCACATAGACACCTAGTATGAATATCTTTTCTACAACACAACCACAAGCATAAACTCACACCCCTTGCATCAAGATTATTCATTGTCAACTAGGAGTCTCAGACCACATCATTACAATATGATCAACTCTAGTTTCTCCATCTTCAATGTCCTTCATGTTGTGTGTTGTCTCTTAAAAAAAAAAGAGCAATGAATTTTACTCACCAAAGGATCAATCATCAACTAACTCCTTTAGATCTCCTCAAGCTTTCCAGGCTAAGAAATATTCACTGAAGGAATCCACAAAACCAAGAAACACCAAGAATTCTTACATGAAAGAACATGCAAGCAATCCACATGCGAGTCCATGCAAGTAAATGAAACACACATAGAAGTACATGCAACTCACAAACCTGCACATGCAAGAAAAAGAAAATCATGGAAGAAGGCTCTAATACCACTTGTAGATAAATCATGGTCATCTCAAAACGAACATCTAAGATCAGTAGTTCCTTCATTTATTTTCAAAACCATTAATTTACTTCAAAGACACGTACTACTATGCCACAAAGTAGAAACATGCATAGTTGATTTCCCACATTAACCCTCCTGAGAAAAGCTCATACAAATACATCCATTTTCGACAACATGCATTAGACAGATTCAACTTGTAGAATCAACCAACATGAAAGAAAAAAGATATGGACACACAAATTTACGTGGGGAAAACCCTTTTGGGTAAAAAAACCCACACTCCAAAATAATTGAGCCATTGTATTATTCAACAACAAATAGAGTTACAATACAATCTCAGGATCTAAGCCTTTATAGAGTTTACATCTTGTTCCATCTGGAGATAATCTGGCAACATAACCCTTCTTAGACACCATCTCACATCTCTCTCTCCAACCAAACAACTCTCTCTCACTTAGCTACCTAGCTAACCACACTATGGTAGTCCCATTTGATTTTCAATCGTTCCAGGAAACCATCATATCAGATGAACAACCACGAGTAGCTTAACTATCACCACCTTCCCACCATCGAAGAAACTTCAATCCATGTCCCTCCAACTCCCCTTTGTCACTTCGATGAAGGTAATACTGCCATGTGTTTAGCATATGCCAACAAGACCCACCAAGTCTTCAGATATCAGAGTGTCGAAGAGACACAAGACCATGTCTCTCTGAACACTCAATGTCATATTGACATCCACTTCTTTTCCAAATACATGTATCGCCATATCGATGAGAGAATACAACTTTTCCCACTAATTTAAGGATTTCACACTGATAAGATAATATCACTTCATGTGATCCTCACTACAACCCATCGACCTATCGAAGAGACTTACTTCAAAGTCTCAACCAACTCGCGAAGTCCCACTAACAAGGTTCCTCCAGCCTTCCATCAGCATGTTGAGGACAACTTAATATCTCCCACCAATACATGAGTGTCACACCAATGAAGCTTATAGTGTTTAACCGAGTGGTCCACATCATCTACGCTACATCCATGTCACTATTGTACAACTGATGTCACCTTCCACATAAAACGGTCCCACCTTAATAGCACATTAAGGTCCCACTCCATCGACATGTCGAAGAGACATGATCCAATGTCCTAGCAACAACATTAAGTCACTCCAATAAGAGACTCATTGGAGTGTTGAGGAGACTACTAAGGAACTCCCTTCAACATATACATGTCTTGCCAATAATAATTCCCATTTCCATGTCGAAGAGACATGTTCCAATGTCATAGTGACAAAGCAATGTCCCACTGATAAGAGTTATCATCACCAATGCAACACCCTCTATTAGGATCTCGATCAGACTAGTGACTCTATCCCGACGATATTCAACTATTTGTTCAACAATGTAGAGGCCTAAACACCAATACATTTGAGGCACCATTTCTCAACAAGTCTTGAGTATTCAGTGTTTGTTTTTGGCTTTCATATCCATTAAAATTTTATGGGAGCATCATGTGTTGATCCTATGTTTGATGACTTTGCCAATCCCCTAATCCAAGAGGAAGCTAATTTAATGAACATGGATCTAATCAAGTCTCCCAAGTTACAAGCCTTGTTGGCTAGTGAGTCTAAGGTATGAAAAGAATCAGGGAATCTTGATAAGAAGCAAAAGAAGAAAAAAAACAAGCCACATAAAGAATTTGAATCCTATCCCTCTAAAGGGGAATCATCTAAGAAGGAGAAGCCTACTTTGTTGAATGAACAAGACAACTAAGAGGGGGGTGAATCAGTTGTATCAATTTAAAACACCAAAGACCCTCAATAGTCATCAGATCCACAAGAATTCATTAAACCCTTATTCTATTATAGTGATTAATCATGAAATGCAGATAAAAAAAATTGAAACAACAACACAATACACAAGAGAACACTAGGTTTACGTGGAAAACCCAATGAGGGAAAAACCACGGTGTTGATTAGCTCACAATATAAGTAATTGCAAAACTAGTACAAGGGCTCATTGCTAGAATAGGACAAACTTTCCAATAGGGATCACAGCCAAATCTCACTACTTAAAATATGAAAAGAAGATAGAAGAGAAATGTTACACAGAGAACACTATCTCAATGCAACAAGGAATCCACCATAATTACTCCAACACTTTCATAGCCTTGTTTGAAATATTTTGGATGCCTTCAACTCACTGCCTTCATAAGTCCAACACATTGAAGCTCACACTGCTCTACTCAAATTCACATCTATACTTCTACAATTCATACCACATTCATCACTCACACCTATCTCACATCTATATTGAGATCTTCCAACAAAACCACCCTTAGTTATATCATCCTCAACATTGAAAACCTTCTTCGAGGTTGACAACACATCCTTTACATTTGCAATTTCAAATTAGGTCGGCACCCAAATATTCCCACGGTGGATAGGAATGAAGGTGACCCATATAAATCCTTAGTTAGGACCCAAATTTTTCCTAGCACACCTCAATACACTTCCAAAAACTTCAAAATGGCTTCAAATGTAGTGCTAACACTAGGTCGACTATTACCTATGCTAATCATCTTAAATTTATTAAGTACACACTTCCCATTAGATCAAGATGACACACAGACCACACAAATATCTTTGACACAATCTTAAGCAATCCATGAACCACCTGAGATCCAACAAAGAATTCATCCAAATTCGCATCATATAAATACTTCAACCTATAATATCTAGTTAGCTTCATACACTCACTGACGCATGAAACACACACTGTACTACACCAAATCTTGAGAAAACTTGAATTCTAAAAGATATAAACAACATAAGAAACTTCCTAGATCCATACAACCTAAAACCAATCTATAGAGGAATGCAAAGCAAATACATTTTTCCCAAACCACAACAACCAACATTGAAAACCTAGTTCACACTTTGGTGAACACACCTTACTTTGCATAATGAAATAGAAACCCAAATTCTAAATATAGCAACTACTGAAAACCCAAAACAACATATCATATTTGCATAGGCATAACATCAACATAGAAGAAATGTGGAGCACATCTCGAAGCACATTTTGAACACTTGCACAACACTTTTTTTTGTATTTGTTAAATTTTCTCAAAAGAACTTGGAAACCAAGTACTAGAGACACCATCTTATACATTTCAATATCTCAAGACATCTCTAGAAACTATAACATAATGATAGCTTCATGTACTCACAACACTTCCTGAATATCTCAACTATACATGCACACAAATTACAACAAACTGTTTCCCTCTTTTTTAGAATTTTCTCAATATCCTTGACATCTTCATCATTCAACATCCTTCCTCAAACACATAGTTTCTTCAAGATAAATGACAACACCTTCATACTTGCAACAATCTCCCCCTTTGTCATTGATGACAACACATTATTTGAAAAACCATCAAAGACACAAAATCTCTGAACATACTCTCACATGATTTTCTTTTACTTTCTCTCCCCCTATGTAAATAAACTTTTTCACATGATTCTTTCTCACCCTTTAACATCAATGACAAGGGATAAAGTATTTTGCATTTTTCTCCCCCTTTGACACTAAATCAAGATACTTGCTTTGAATACTCCCCCTTAGGAGTATACCCAACCAAGTCAGCAATTCTGCATAGTGACAACACATGACACTACCTACTCCCCTTGAAAGGTAGCCATCAACATCAGTCCAAACAAGAGATGAATGCATAGATCCACTGGAATAATGCATCCAGTTCAAAGGAGGGGAAATAACCCCCAACTTCTCCTAGAGATGCTCAAAGTATCCTTAGGAAGAGCCTTAGCAAATATGTCAATAATCTAATCCTTTGTAGGTACATACTCAAGCTTCACCTTATTCTCCATAACATTCTCTCTCAGAAAGTGATACTTGATTGATATATGCTTTATCCTTGAGTACATCACTGGACTCTTTTAAATATTAATTACACTTGTATTATCATAGAAGATAGAAATAAGCTCATCATACATTACTCTAATATCCTTCAATGTCTGTCTCATCCATAATACTTGTGTGCAATAGGATGTTGTTGCAATATACTCAACCTCTATAGTGGATAAATAAATTAAATCTTGTTTCTTACTTAACCATTTCACCAATCTACATCCAAGAAAGAATGCACCACCACTTGTACTTTTCCTTTCATTGACACAACTAGCCCGATCTGCATCTATGTATGCACTTAATGTGAAATCAATATCCTTGGGATACCATAGGCTCTAATTCAAAGTGTCGTTTAAATATCTGAATATCCTCTTCACTGCTACAACATGTGTCTCTTTAAGATCTTCTTGAAATCTAGCCACAAGAAAAACTACATGCATGATATCCAGTCTAGTAGAAGTTAAGTATAGCAATCCACCAATTATAGATCTATATTTTCTCCAATCAACCTTAGGTGATTCATCATCCTTGATCAATTCACAACCATCACCATAGGAGTACATACCGATTTGGATTCTTCTATTCCAAACTTCTTCAACATCTTTTTGACATACTTTGACTGTGAAATGAAAATGTCTTTATTTGTTTGACTGATTTGTACCCCAAGGAAGAAATTCATCTCCCCAAACATAGACATATCAAACTTCTTTTGCATCTCTTCTACAAATTTCTTACACATAGCTTCATTTCCTCCAAATATAATGTCATCCACATACAAAACCACTATCAAGATTTAATCTTCCTCAATTTTGAAGTAAAGATTACTATCTGTGGTGCCTTTATTGAATCCTTGTTGTATCAGATATCTATTCAATCTTGCATACCAAGCTTTGTGAGCTTGCTTTAATTCATACAATTCCTTTTTCAATCTGTAAACCATATCCAGATGATCTGATAACTAAAATCTTTCTGGTTGTTCCATGTAAACTTCTTCTTCCAATTCACCATTCAAGAAAGTAGAATTCACATCCATTTGATAAACTTTAAAGTACTTGTATGTTGTGAATACCAAAAAACATCTTGTTTTATTCCATCCTAGCCATTGGAGAAATTTTTTCTTCAAATTCTATTCCTTCCACTTGTGAGTAACCCTTACACACAAGTCTTGCTTTATTTCTTACCACTTCTCCATTCTCATTTAGTTTGTTTCTGAACACCCACTTAGTTCCAACTATGTTCTTATTTTTTGATCTAGGAACTAGTTCCTAAGTCTAATTTTTGTCAATTTGCATAAGTTCTTCCATTTCTTTCATCCAATGTTCATCTTTGCATGCCTCACTCACTATTTTAGGTTTAATTTTAGAAAGTAAACATAGATTTACCTCAGCTTCAACAACTCTACTTAGGTTCAATTTTAGAAAGTAAACATAGATTTACCTCAGCTTCAACAACTCTACTTCTTTTCAATACTCCTTTCCTCTTGTCTCCAATGATTTATCCTTCAGAATGATTTATTTGCACATTCCTCCTCCTCCTCCTCCTCCTCCTCCTCCTCTTCTTCTTCTTCTTCTCTACAAGAAGGTTCATTTGACACTATAGGCACAAAAAATATACCGATTGATCTCATGCACCTAGTCCTAATTTACTAACATTGGTTCATCCTGAATCATCTCCTTTTCTAATTATTTAATTAAATAATATCTATTTAATTAAATTCATCACATTTCATCTCTTAATTAAATAAATCAATTTTATCTGATTAAGTCATCATCTCCTGTTAATTAAATAAATCACTTTGTTTAATTATTTCTATGGTCCCTCTTTTAACTAAATAATTTAGTTTATTTAATTAAGCTCTAAAGTCATCTTATTTAAATTAAATAAATTCATCTTTATTTGATTTAATCTAACATCATCCTCTTTAATTAATTAAATCAAACTTTATTTAATTAAGTCTAAAATTTATTATTTCTCCCACTTTGATTTATTTAAATCCTAAAATCTAAATCAAATTGTCACATTAGCTAATCTCCTTTTAAATTGATCAAATCCTAATTAATCCTAATCTTAATCCATCAAATCCTCTAGCTTTTGCAACTTGCTCATGAAAATCATTTTAATTGATTTATTAAATCTCTATTTTCATTCAAAAAGGTATCAAAGTGGGAATATTCTCCAAGTTTGAATTCCCCCCAAAAGTACTTGTCCATCCAACAAGGCATTAAAGGCCTCTTACATGTCCTTTTCTTGAGCCAAGTGGTATTTAATTCATTTCCCATCTCTCTCCAACTTGTCACTTCTCCAATTTTGAAATTCCACCTAATTTCATTAATGTACACATTCATCCAAATGTGCTCCACCTTTTTCCACTCACATGTTGACAAGTGGCATTGTGCTATTGGTTGGTCTTTTGTCCCACATTCATCCATTTTGTGTCTTCCTCCATCATTCTCTTCTATAAATAGAAGGCTCTCATTTGGATTTTGGATCCACAACTTCATGAAACATTATTATATTAAAGTTTATAAATCAATTAAATTGATTTACTTGCACAAGTTGCAAAATCTAGAAGATTTTATGGATTAGTGTTAGAGTTAATAAGGATTTGATTAACTTAGATGGAGATTAGTTGATTTGACACTTGATTTAGATTTTGGATTTATTTAAATAAAAATGAGAAGAATGTGAATATTAGATTTAATTAAATAAAGTTTGATTTATTTAATTAAAAGGGAATGATGTTAGATTTAAATTAAATAAAGGCTAGTTTATTTAATTTAAAGGAGATGAAATATGATTTAATCAAATAAAGTGATTTATTTAATCAAAAGAGGAACATCAGGATAATTAAACAAAATGATTTATTTAATTAAGAGAAGATGGCGATTTAATCAGATAAAAATTGATTTATTTAACTAAAAGATTAAATATGATGAATTTAACCAAATAAGGGCTATTCAATTAAATGGTTAGTAGAGAGATGATTTAAGTAGAATTGGTGTTAGTAAATCAGGATCAGGTGTACGAGATCAATTGGTATAATTTACGTGTCTATATTTTTCCCCTTTTTGAAGCAATGTACCTACTTCGTTGGTTCAAAGAATAAACTTACCAAGATCAAAATTCAAAAAAAATTCTAATTTTTTTAGATGCCTCGGTGGAAAGAAGTATACTAATACACTGCCCCCTCAAGAGATCGAGTGAAAATTTCAATTTGAGGTTCGATCTCATGACAAAGAGGTTCAAGATGGATTTATGGATGGTTATGATGATGATGCAAATGAGATGAACTAAGATGTTGAGAATAGAAAAACTATATTATCCCAAACATCTTAAATGATGACACAATGCATGTGAGATGGATGATGTGAGATGCCATGATTATGAGATGTATGTATGCTAATGGTTTGGGGATGCATGATGGACATGATATTATGTTAGCATGAAAAGAGGATCCAACAAGTCCATGATCTACGAGACTTTATTAGAGATGATGATGATGATGATGATTTACTTCTCAGGAATTAAGATTTTAAAAGGGCTTACTTACCTTATGTTTGATAACATACATAGATATGATGCATCAAGGTATAGAAAACCAGGATGGCGTTGTACCTAGTGAGATGGACTTTGACTCGACAATCAGATAGGAGTATCCTTGTTCACACTTGGCATATAGAACCTTATCTAAAATGCAATTAAGATATTCCAAACATTTCAGACCAAAACATAGAAAAGAAAGCCCTCCTATGTGGTCAACAAGACACCTAAAACACCCTCCCTACACCCAAAAAAAGCACGCATGACCAAGGTTATATTACAAGAATATCCAACAAGCACAACAAATAAAAGATAATGATCGTTTCCCCATTTCTTTCTCTCTAAATCCCTTTGTTTGGACATCATTGAGAGGCCATTGGAATGAGCACAATAAGATGAGCCAAAAGATAAAGATAAAGTAAACAAACAAGCTAATATTCTTCATACCTCTAGCCAAGACTAAACTACGATGATGCCTAATATTGATGTCCATTGTAGGAAGGATGCATCCTAGGACATGGTGTTATTAGATGATTTTGGGATTGATTGGATGATAGGAAATTAGTACCAAGAGTTGACCAATTTGTTTACTTACTGACCTAGACTCGAGACTTTAACGATTGAGTTTTCACTTTTAACTTGCTAGACTTGTTTCCAACTATTTCACCAAAGGTTGAGGGTGATGCTTGATTTATTGTGAGTGAAGTTTATTACAGGTGAAAGCGAGATGTGACAGATGGATTTTTTTCAAATATTTGGATGTTTTTGATGTTTTTTTGAAATGTTTTGAGGCTATTTTTGGTATTTTCAAGATGTTCTACAAATGTTATGATTTTTTGAAATTTTCAAATGTTTTGGGGTTTTCTAAGATTTTGACCAAAGACCTAACCTAAAGACCTATCCTAGGGGCCTTGGGGGATGATCAAAGATTAGCCTTGCCTACGTTATACACGCAGAGATCACGTAGCTTGACTGACACAGACTCAATTATTGATGAGATATGAACAAATGGATTGCTAGCTTATTATGACAGACTCATAAAGGAAAGAACTTAAGTGTCTCGGGGGATGATCAAAGATCAACCTTGCCTACATTCATAGCTCAGATATCTGTAGTTCGATAAGATGGCTCTATTTTTTACTTTTTCGACTAACTTTTTGACTTGTTTTTGGTATTTTGATATGTTTTGAATGTTTTTGGATTTTTTTGATTTTTTGATGTTTTTGGATTTTTTGATTTAGGAAAGACTTTAAGAATATACACGGATCCAATTTGATGAGAACATGCCCCCAACATGATGCAATAGACTACTCCAATATAGGTGGGACAAACTGACCTTAAGAATGGGCCAAGTAGTACTAGGAGGGATCATGACATGAACACGGGACCAAGCTATGATGTAGATGTAGACGGATGATGGAAGGAGATAGATGGAAGATGAAAGCGTGATGGATGGATGATGCAAAACCAATCGAGGAGATCCTAGTGGATGGAAAGTGCTTATTTACACAAGGCGCCTGGTTGCCAATTTTTCACCAAGGTACTTGCCCAAAGCGCCACTGAAGTGGTTTTCACTAGAGGACAATTTTTCTCTTTAATATTTTTAATCCTTTTTTTGATTTTTTTGGATTTTTTTTTTTTTTTTGTTATTAAGACTCATATTTTCCAAGTTTTCTTCAGGGTGACCATTTTTTGAAGACATTTTCTCATTTTTTTGTATTTTTGGCTTCATACCCTGGAAGATTAGGCATAAATTTTTTTGAGATGAGAGTTGTTCATGGGTTCCTGCAAAGGTTCCCCTTCTAGCATTGATAATTGATATGCCCCTGACTTGTAGCTTGCTATGATGATGAAGGGCCCCAACCAATTGGTTTCAAACCTTCTCTTGCTATCCAAATTTGGAAAATTCTTTTGATTCTCCTTCAGTACAAGCTCTCTGACTTTGAAGGTCCAACTCCTGATCTTCTTGATGTAGCTTCATTTGAGTCTGTTTTGGTAGACTTGCAAATGGTTTAAGGAATCCATGTGTCACTCATCTAGTAATTCCAACTCGTTTAATCTTGACACCCGATATTCCTCTTATGTGATGAGATTTTTCAATGATATTCTTAGGGACGGGAGCTTGATCTCGATAGGAAGGATGGCTTCTGATCCATTGACTAGGGAGAAAGAGGTGGCACCTGTTGGTGTGTGGATACTTGTTCGATAGGCCCATAGGGTGGGATTCAATTGGAGGTTCCAATCACGACCAACTTCATTGATCGTCTTCTTAAGTATTTTTAGGATGGTCTTATTTGTAGCCTCAGCTTGGCCATTTCCTTGAGGATAGTACGGAGTGGAAAAAAGATGTTGGACTTTGAACTTTTGGCATAGGTCACGAACATCCTGATTCTTAAAAGATGTCCCATTATCTGAGATAATGGCTTGAGGGACACCATAGCAGCAAATTAAGTAGTTCAGGATGAACTTTGATATCTACTTTCCTGTGATATATGTCATGGGAATGGCTTCCACCCACTTGGTGAAGTACTTAGTGGCAGTGATGATGAACTTATGCCTGATGGATGAGGTGGGGGTAATTTTTCCAATGAGATCGAGTCCCCACTGTGAAAAGGACCAAGGTGTAACAATTGGGTGGAGCTCCTGAGTTGGTGTATGGATGAGATCCCCATGCTGCTAACACTGCAAACACCTTCTAACATAATCGTGAGCTTCCCTTTCCATTGTAGGCCAATAGTACCCAGTCCTCAGCAGTTTCTTAGCTGAGGTCATACCACTCGAATGTGAACCACAAATGCCATTATGTACCTCGATCAAAGTGGTCAAAGCTTCCTCAGTGTTTAGGAAATGTAATAGGGTTCCTTCAATGCTTCTATGGTATAAGGTATCTCCTAGGATGACAAAATGGGATGAATTTTTGACAAAGGCTCTTTTGAGGTTCAGGGTTATGTCGATAGGGATGACTCCTATTCTTAGGTAAGTGTATATATCATGGTACCAAGGATCACCGGGACCAATGATTTCACACAAAAATTCAGACTTCGGTACCTCAAATGCTGGTATGAGAATATAATCTACAAGGAATTCTTGCTTTGGGATGTTTTGCGAGATCTCTAGGAGTGATTCAATCATAGCCATTGCATCCGCACTCTATTATTTACTCTTGGAAGCTGCTCAAATGTGACATCAATGAAGAACTCTTTAAGGATTTCCACCAATTTCTTATAGGGAGTCAACTTGTCATCCTTTGTTTGATACTCATTTTTTACATGGTTGATTATGAGTTGTGAGTCTCTGTATACCTTTAGTGTCATTATCTGCCACTACACTGCAATTCCTAGCCTTATGACAAGAGCCTCATATTCTATGATGTTATTCGTGTAAGCGAATGACAACTTGTATGATTTTGGTATACAGTCCCCTTGTGGGGCGATGAAGAAGATCCCTGATCTCAAACCATATTGCATGTAGGATCCATCAAAGTACATTTTCCATTGATCCGCTACATTTAGGTTGAAGATTGAATCGTCAAGGAATTTTGATACAATTGGGTTCTCTGAGTATATTAGTGCCTCAACCAGTTGATCCATAATTGCTTGTCTTTTAATGGCCTTGTGTTACATATACTCAATGTCATGCTCTGTTAGGATCATAACCCACTTAGCTATCCTTCTTGTAAGCATTGCTTTGGAAAGCAGGTACTAGAGTGGGTCTATCTTTGTGATGAGCTTTATGTGTTAGCATGTAATGTCTGAATTTTTGTGCTACAAACATGACTGCTAGAAAATATTTTTTGATGGATGTATAGTTCAACTCATGTCCCACCATAGTTTTGCTAATATAATAGATAGCTCTCTCTTTCCCGTTTTCATTATGTTGTGCTAAGAGAGCATCAAGAGCTTCCATTGTTTCTGATATGTATAAGATCAAGGGTTTTCCTAGAATTGGTGGCATGAGGACTAGCGATGTGAGTAAGTATTCCTTGATCTTGCTGAAGGCTTGGTCGCATTTCTCATCCCACTTGTAAGCTACCCCCTTGTGGAGTAGATGAGAGTATGGGATAGCCTTGTCTGCTAGTTGTGCTATGAATCGGTGGATGGACTAGAGTCTTCCTTGTAGGCCTCTTAACTGTTTTAATGTTTACAGTGCCTCCATTTCAAGGATTGATTTGACTTTGGCGGGGTCTACCTTGATTCTTTTCATGGATACAATGTACCCTAAGAGCTTGCCTGATTGTACCCCAAAGACACACTTCTTTGGATTTAGTTAGACCTTGTACTTTTCTAGCCTACCAAAGATGGAGCTCAATGCCGTTATGTGATCCCGACGTTTCTTTGACTTAGCCAATATATCATCCACATAATCTTCCATAGTTTTATGAATCATATCATGAAAGATTAGTGTCATATCCCTTTGATAAGTAGCTCTCACATTCTTCAACCCGAAGGGCATCATATTCCAACAATATGTCCCTCATGGACAAGTGAAAGCCATTTTGTGTTGGTTGTCCTTTCCTATCATGATCTAGTTGTAACCTGAGAATCCATCGATCAAGGATAACATCACATGTCTTGTTGTCATATCCACAATCATATCAATGTTTGAGAGCAGGAAATCATCCTTGGGAAATTGTTTGTTCAAATCTCTAAAATACATACAGATGCGAATGCCCCAAGTGGGCTTGGAAATAGGTACAAGATTGGAGACACACTTTGGATAATCAATCGGCCTTATGAACCCTGCATCTAGAAACTTCTGTAACTCCATCTTGACCAACAATTCTATCTGGGGATGCATCTTTCTTATCTTTTATCTCACTGGCTTTGCTTCAGGATACATAGCTAGGTGGTGAACCACAACCTCTGAATCAAGCCTAGGCATGTCAGCATAGGTCCATGTAAAGTTTTTCTTTCTTTCTTTTAAGAATGTAGCCAGGAGTTCTTGCTCTTCTGTCAAAAGGGATTTTGCATAGAATGTTATATGTGGTAGTTTCTCTATTCCTAGGTTGACTGGATTACATCTTTCTGTTAGGACTATTGACTTCTCCTAATGAATTGCACTGAGAGGAAGATTGAATCCTTCATCCTTCGACACCTT
The DNA here is from genome assembly GCA_007258455.2 of Sequoia sempervirens. Classification (NCBI taxonomy): domain Eukaryota; kingdom Viridiplantae; phylum Streptophyta; class Pinopsida; order Cupressales; family Cupressaceae; genus Sequoia; species Sequoia sempervirens. The sequence goes on from VDFB02270651.1 coordinate 241,141,564, forward strand.
AGAGAGGTTTTCACCATTGGATGTGTCCTTTATTTTTACCATTTTTGGGTCAGAGAGTGCCACAGTGTGGTTTTCACTCAAAAACCTAGAGATTATTCTCAGATTTTCATTTTTGCAACTAAAGGATTCAATTGTTTCCCCGTAATAAGCCTATGTGTCTAGTATGATGTCGAACCTGACCTTGTGATCTTTGTATGGTACCATATCCCTCAATCCCATGAATTCTGAGAGTGCCTCATCATTTTTGAATGGGTCCAAAATTGGTGGTCCTCATTGGTTGTAATCGATGAGCTGGGGATAGACTAGGTTTATTTCATGGGTTTGATGGACTCAAAGGAAAAGGTACTAATCATGAGAAGGGATGAATCCTCAAAAAGCATAGGTAAAATGGTAATGGGATCTTCATCACTACTACACACATCAGTTATGCCAAAGATAAAGTTTTCTATGACTCGACCTATGGATATTGGTAATTGAAGGGTTGATGCTGATAGCTGAGGGGGACTTTTGACCTTTCTAACTGAGGCATATTTTTCAAGTATGGTCACCTTCAGAGGGGTACATCTGAGGCCAAGATTTCTCATACGCTTCTCTGGAATGAGAGTTACTAGAAGCCCATTTTCTTTTTGTCCAAGTTTCTTATTTCTATTATAGCCCATACAAAGCATCATTTGTAATCCTTTGTTGTTCTCATCCATGGGAAGATCAGGCTTGGGCCTTTCATCTTGGTACAACAAGCTTGATATGTCTTTTTCATCTACTATCTCCCAACTTAGATCTCCCCAACACCTGAATCTAGAAGGTTCTGCTCTAAAGGTTTGGGATGATGTTTTAGCTAGTTGAGGTTGCCCGTAAGACCTAGAAGATTGTGGTAACTCTCCTATGATGAAAGCACTTTTCGTCACTTTATAATCCCCACACCCATTTTCTTGGATAATGACCTTGATTTTAGAGATATCTATAATGGAAGGTGTCTTTGTCTTAGAAGTGGAGACTAATGTAGTTGGGTCTACATATCGAGTTGTGGGGCCTTCATCGTTCTTTGGAACTTGGGGGATTTTATAGTATTTTGCTTCTAGGTTCTTGCAATAAGCAAAGGGTTCAAGATCACCATAGACCGTGACCTCTTGATTTTGATATGGGGATCTGATGTACTGATGGAATTTTGATGCGACAACTTGCATCCCATGGATCCATGGATGCCCCAAGAGGATGTTATAAGGAAAATCAAGGTTAAGGACCTGGAATGTTGTTTCCATAATGGCTAGCCCTACTCGAATAGGGAACTGAATAGTGCCCTGAGACATTCTTTCCTAATCAGCATATGCTCTGATTATGATTCCCTTACCCTTTTCAATAGCATCTTCTAAGAATCCCAAATTCTTTATTAGTTTGAGGGAACAAATATTTAGGCATGTACCCCCATCCACCAAGACCCTTTTGACTTTGTTTTTGTGAACTAGGACTTCAAGGTGGAGTGCACGATTGTGATATGGTTGGGTGGAAAAGTCCTTATCAGAGAATGTTAGGAGACTTGGGGTAGTGATGTGTCTAACCATAGCTTGGAACTAGTCAGCATCAATATTCACAGAGACGGTGGATGAAGCCAATGCTTCCTCTAGGATTTTTCTATTTGCGAGCAATATCTTTAGCAACTCCATGATGCAGTAGGGGTTCTTTTTAGCTGGACTAGGACATTATAGCAATTATGAATGGATTTTGGATTTGAGGTGGATTCTCTAGGTGGCTGTGGTGACCCATAAATGGTGACTTTGTTGCCACATGTGGTGACTCTACAATCAGCTTTGGCTCCCTTGATGTTAACAATAGTGACCATTTTATCTAGGGATGCAACAACATGATCATCCACATGGTTCACATTGGCATACTTTTGTTTTCCATGGTTTTTCCCTTTGTTATGATCTAGCATCAGATTCGTGTATATTTTTAGGTCCTGATTTCCAGCTTGTTGTTCAACATTTATGACCTTGTCATCGATGAGGTCTTGGATTAGATTTTTTAATCTCATTCAGTTGGCTGTTGTGTGCCCCTTGATTTTGTGAAAATAACAAATTTTGTTTTCATTGTACCATGGTGGTTTTACTTGGGGTTCTTGATAGTTCTCATAAGTGGGAATTTTGATGAGATTTTCATTTATTAGTTTCTTCATGACCGATTCAATTGGTTCCCCAAGGGCAATGTATTTTTACTTGGGGGGATATTTGTTCCACGAAGGTGGTCCCCTTGATTATTGGGTGGTTGTTGTGATACCATGTTAGCTTGGGTGTTGTTTTGATTATTGTTTTGCAGTTGCTGGTATGATTGTGTGTTTATTTTTGGAGCATTGATTATGACCTTGGCATCCACCACACCATCATTAGTGACGTTCCTATTTTTTTTCCCATGTGTGAGGTTTCTTGTTATAGCTAGTGGAAGGGTGGTTGTCTTGATGTTCTGGATATGTGGGTGTCCCCCCTTGTGCAATAAGGGCTTGTTCGATGTTAAGTGCCTTGGGGATCAAATGGTCATACGTGGTGATACATTGCATCTTAAGATGGAATGCCAAGGTTTTCTCAAGATTGGAAATGATGTTGCAAACTTATTATTCTTCTAGCATGGCCCATTTTCTCTTATTGGTCTTGGATTGCCATTGTTGTAAGAAGGAAGTGAGTGATTCCCCCTTAGCTTGTTTCAGAGCCGATAGTTCTTCTAGACTAACATCCATACCTATATTGAATGCATAATTTTTTTATGAATGCATCTATAATCTCTTGGAGATTTTTGATGCTAGGAGGAAGATGAGAGAACCACTCCATGGTGGGACCAGCCAAACTTCGAGGGAATAGATGCATCAGATATGTATCGCCATATGCGACCTCCATGCAATGTACTTGGAATTCCCTGATGTGATCTTTAGGGTTTCCCGTCCCACGATATTTATCGAATTTAGGGATTTCAAACCCCTTTGGGAATGGTACCATTGCAAGGCTCTTGTCGAAAGGATAGAGGCACAAGTTACTTGGTGTTTTTGTTGTTTTCCCTAATTGGAGATCGAACACTTGCTGCGAGAGCGACTTGATTTGTGTCATCACGTCATCTTGCGGATCAGGAGGTGGAGTGAATGTGTTTTGAAGTGGTCGAGGTGTTTGAGTGATGGGTGGAGTGTTGGGTGTGTTGGTGGGAGTTTGTTACAAGTTTTTTTGTGTGAGCAAGGCTTGTTGATAGGCTTGCACTTGTTGTGCCAACAACGCTTTTTGTTGGTATTTTTGTTGTTGTGCCAACAATGCTTGTTGTTGGTCTTGTTGTTGTGCCAACAATGCTTGTTATTGGGCTAGTAATTGGGTTGTGTTTGGTATTGTTGCAGGGCTTGTTGATATGCTTGTTGTTGGGTTGCTTGTAGTTGTGTCTGGTATTGAGCTTGTGCTTGCTCTTGCTGAGCTTGATATTGGGCTTGAGCTTGAGCATGTGCTTGTTAGGTTGCTTGTTCATCTTGGGAAGCCTATGCAACTTGTGCGACTTATGCAGCTTGAGTTGCTTGGGATGCTTGTGTAGCTTGGGAAACTTGGGTGGCTTGTTGTTGTTGCAACAAAGCTTGAGCTTGGGAATCCTGCTATGCTTGTTGTGCTTGTTGCACTTGTTGTGTGGCTTGAGCTGCTTGAGCAACTTGTTGTACAACTTGTGTGTTTTGTGCTTGTTGAGCTTAGAACTGCTAAAGTGCCTTTTGATAGGCTTGTTGAGCTACTTGCAACGTGATGCTATATTGGTTGGTCACATTTTTTCTTAGTGGCAGTGGTGGCGGCAGATTCAAAATGGTGTTTTTTGTTGTGATGAGGGGTGTTGTTGTACTGATGATGGGGATTTGTGTAGTGGACGGTGCAATTGATATGCTTGGTCGTTGAGAGACCACATTTATGGATGGTGCAGTGATTGCTTGGGTTGCTTGGATGGTTGCCACCTGTTGTTGTGATATCAATGGAAAGATCAGAGGATTTGGTACGATGTTTTGATTTATGATCGGGGGGTTGTTTGATTTTGTTGATTAATGGTTGGTAAAGGAGGAAGCCCTAAAATGAGGAGTGGTGTGGATGTTAACGAAAAAGGTAGAAATGGTGGAAAAATGGGTGGTGTGTTCCCTTGAGGAAATGATGATGATGAGGGGTCAAAGATGCCCCCTAGTCCAAATAGCCCACCTTCTCCTTGTGATGTTATAGGGAGAGAGGTTTATGTGTTGAGAGGATATGTCGATGTTGTGTGACAAGAGGATGGGTCATTCAGGTCATGAAAGGTGAGCGAAATGTATGGGTGTAGTGGATTTTGAGGAATGGATTGACCCAAGATGGTGTTTGCATCCAAATCTTGGTTGTTAACAAGGGGATGTGTTTGAAGTGCATGAAGCAATGAGCTTCCCTTGTTGACAATTGGTGGAGTTGGAGCAATGGATGATGTGATTTGGGGGATGTTTTGAGTGATGCTTTGAAATGGAGGTGTGGATGAGATTGGAGGCATAATCCCAAGAGGTTTCTCCACAAGAGTGCTCACATCATAGTCGGAAGGGAGTTTAGCCCTTTCTTTTTCCAATTCTAGCATGTATTGTGAAGGATTGAGCTTCATCATGGTATTGACAATTCTGTGAGTTTCAGGATTTTGGACCATTTCAATAATTTCATCTTGTGTCATCCCTAAGACATTGTTGGTGATGTCTTCTACTTGACCTTCTTCTTTATAATCTTATGGAAGTGGAGAAAGATTGGGAGTGGGATTGCTAGATCCAATGGGATTTATTTTGGGAGCGGTTTGACTCAAGTCACTCGAAGTTGATGTTTCTTTGTTCATTTCCATGTTCTTCTTGTGTTGAGATCTAGTTTGAACCATAAAATGGGGATCAATTTTCAAGAATGGGAGGTGAACCTTTAATTCCTTGGATTGATCTAAACTTTAGGTAAAAAAGAAAGTCTAAGATATTAAGGATCAAAAGGATGGTGATGAGATAATGAAAGATGGATGATTGGTGAATGATTGGAACTCTTAGGAAACCTTGAAGGGGGACACTAAACTTTTATGACTTTCGAATTGATGTTTGATTTGATTTTGGATCTTGATTTTGGATTGATTTGATTTGATTTTGATTTTGATTGGGTTTGGTTTGGATAATGAACTCATAAACTCTAAGAGGTTGGATGTTTTCCTAAAGTAAACATGTCCATAAGATGATAGTTTGACTAAGTGGGCAAAGAAGGATTCATCTACATACACTTAGTCAAACAAGATGATTTGGATTTTGATTTTAAAGGATTTTCCTAAAGTTTAGCATAAAGGATTTTTTCAAAATTTCCAAGAGTTGTTTGTGAGATGATTTTGATTTTGAGGTTTGAAGGATGGATGAAAGTGTTTTGATTTTGATCCTAAGATACTTAGAGAGAATTTTGTTTACTAGACCAAGGTGCTGAAGAACATGCTATTACTTCCTATAAGAGATACTCAAACCTTTGAAAGAGACTTGGATTTTGACAATTGTAAAATGAATACAAATTTGGATTGTTCCATGATGCACATTTGTAAAAGTTGAAGGTCAATATTTCTCTAAATTCGTAAAGCATGGAAAAATGTTTCTTGTGAGATTTTTGACTAATACCTTTGGATTTTGGTTTTCAGATTTTGATCTTTCAGGAAATCATTTGGAAGAGCACATGTGTGAGGTCCAATTGTTTCTTATCTTTGCTTAATGAGTTATTTTTACCACAAACACTTTCTTGATTAGGTTTTCAAACTAAATGTCTAATGTCCCAATTTCTTCTCATCCCACAAGGTCCATTATGTCGAAATCAAGGAAATTAAGGAAAAAGTTGACTTTAGTGAGAGTAAATTGTGATGTGAATTCAAATGTTTAGAATCCTCTAAGGATAGAATCCCTAGGGCAAGCAATAACACTTGGATTTTGTCAAAGGTATTTTCTTCCTCTAAAGGGTTTAAAATTTGATGATCATGTTGAATGTCTGTTTTCCAATGTTTTAGATCCAAGCGAAGTGTTTTGATTCCAAGAACATGCACAACCCTATGGATAATTAAGAGACAATATTTTTTGAATCCTCACTTGGATAAATCCAGCTGCACTTATTCTTGGTAGATGATTAAAATCTTGACCACACTAGCTCCCCTCCATGACACTCACTTCTACGGGTCAGCCAAGCTTTAGTACCCATGGCATACTTCTCATCTCTACCAAGAACCACAAGAATGTGGGGAAGCTTCAAAATGATCGTTCTTGCACCAACAAATAGATAAGGATTTGGACTTCTAAACAAAAGGTTCTAGTATAAGCATTCCATTTGTGGGGGATCATCCATACGGCAAGAGAGCATTGCTTCCCTTCTTGTCAGAACAATCCTCGTGATACTTGAACTTTCCCCAAGTACCCACACTTATATACCGAGTGGAAGTCGCTTGGATTTAGTGTGTTCCCGGTTGGGTCATTCCCTGGGGTGATTACTTTTTCCCACTAGGCAGAACCTCTAAGGATAAACAAAAGTGAGCAAGCACATCTGTAGTTCGATCAATCTTTGTTGAGAAACAAAGAGAGGACACGTGTGATATACTCCACACACATTAGCAATATTTTGTTCAATTTTAAGAATCAAAATTGAAGTGTGGAGGCAATCACTTATAAAACTTAATATCATAAAAATCCTTTTGATTCTCAAGATCACCATGAGGCGCGAGAGAAGCGCATACATCTTTTAAATGATATTACTTTGGATAAGAGATTACAAAACATAAAAGGCACATGTTCATTTTAACCTTCAAAGAAAGAAAATGAGTTCTTTTTAAGCACCAACTTTGAAGTGTGAGATTTGTTTGTTCAATTGTTAAGTCTGAAACAAAATTTAGTAAGTTCTTAAGATTCTTTTTAATGCCTTTGTTTTGTTCTATTTAAGCCCAAATGAAATCTATTGAGTCCTAAAGCTTGAAAGATAGCAAATCCTTAGAATGGAATTATAACTTCTTCCAAAGTGTTTAAAAACACTTGATACAATAAAAAGAAGATGTCATAAAGAAAACTCCTCCTTGCTTTCTCCTTCCTTCTTGACCACTTCAACCTACAAAACTGATTAGTTCACAGAAAAAACAGAGACAACAAACAGGTTAAAAGATTAAAAATGATCAAAGAAAAAAAGCACATGTCAAAATAACCTGAAAGTTGACTTTTAAACCCAACGATGCAATCCGCATATGCGTTGTAGTTTGATAGAGTCAGCATCATTGTATGGAAACGCTGGTACTGATAGCATTAGATTGTGGAGAAACCAGTGACCACATATGCGTCGCTATTTGGAGTTTGGATGACTGGTCGACAGGGCAATGACTCAAGTGTTGTTGTTTGGAATTCAAATATTCTGGTGGGAAGAACCCAATGTCATGGTTTGGAGTTTGTCAGCATCACTATATGCCACCATTGGACTGATAATGGCATAGTTTCTCTGTTAGTGATTGTTTCCTATAGACACAAAAACATAAAAAAAAAAAACAAAATTTCTCAAAAAAATGTGTTAGATTCTTTAGATTCACCCTCCTTCTAGCACCAAAATGTGAATGGTGATCCTAGACCTGCACAAACATGAAGAACAAACATAACATTAGTCCCATATGCAAGTTAGAAACAACATTCCTCATGAAATTCATTTGAGATATCAAGAACAGGAAATAAATGAAGAACATGAATAAAAACTAGCTAAACTTGCTCAAAATAAACAAACTCTCAATCCCATGGGGGAATTGGTGTCATTTTGATGTGGAAAATGGCCCTTTCCCAATTCCTTTCAAGCTTTATGATCAATAGATGAAGATTGATACTCCTTGATGAAATTTCGCCATAACCTAGCTATGAAATCATGAAAATGAGTGAAAATGGATAAAGATGGATGGAGATTGCTCAAAAACTTGAAGATAATAATGTTGCATGAAGTTGTGGATCCAAAATACAAATGAGAGCATTCTATTTATAGAAGAGAATGATGGAGGAAGAGGAAAAATAGATGAATGTGGGACAAAAGATCAACCAATAGCACAATGCAACTTGTCAACATGTGAGTGGACAAAGGTGGAGCACATTTGGATGAATGTGCACATGAATGCAATTAGGTGGAATTTCAAAATTGGAGAAGTGACAAGTTGGAGGGAGATGGAAAATGAATTAAATGCCACTTGGCTCAAGAAAAGGACATGTAAGAGGCCTTTAATGCCTTGTTGGATGGACAAGTACTTTTGGGGGGAGAATTCAAACTTGGAGAATATTCCAACTTTGATGCCTTTTTGAATGAAGATAGAGATTTAATAAATCAATTAAAATGATTTTCATGAGCAAGTTGCAAAAGCTAGAGGATTTGATGGATTAAGATTAGGATTAATCAAGATTTGATCAATTTAAAAGGAGATTAGCTGTTGTGACAATTTGATTTAGATTTTAGGATTTAAATCAATCAAAGTGAGAGGAATAATGAATTTTAGACTTAATTAAATAAAGTTTAATTTATTTAATTGAAGAGGATGATGTTATTTTAAATCAAATAAAGATAAATTTATTTAATTTAAATGAGATGACTTTAGAGCTTAATTAAATAAATTGAATTATTTAATTAAAAGAGGGACCATAGGAATAATTTTTTTTTTAATTCAAGGGGTAAACGCTTTTGACCAAAGCTATGAACCGGATACAACCATTCAACAATAACACCCCAACGGGGTTTGAACCTTAGTGGCAAGAACAACAATGCCACCGATAAACCATCACACCATGCCAATACCGGCTAAATGGGACCATAGGAATAATTAAACAAAGTGATTTATATAATTAACAGGAGATGATTACTTAATCAAAGAAAATTGATTTATTTAATTAAGAGAAGAAATGTGATGAATTTAATTAAATAGAGATTATTTAATTAAATGATTAGAAAAGGAGATGATTTAGGATGAACCAGTGTTAGTAAATTAGGATTAGGTGCATGAGATCAATCGGTATATTTTACATTTCTACAGACACATATCCATTTATAGCAACTAAATTTTGCAAATCTTCATCAACCTTAACATTTTCACTTTCAACAATATTTCTTACCCTTTTGTTGTAACATCTATAAGCTTTTCTTTTAGTAGAATATCCTAGGAAGATACCTTCATCAGACCTTGAACCAAACTTTCCTAAGTTTTATTCATCTCTTTTGATATAACACTTGCTTCCAAATGCTCTAAAATACTTGACAGTAGGAATCCTTCCATACTACAACTCATAGGGAGTCTTTGTGTTGTTAGATTTCGCTTGAACTTTTTTAAATATGTAAACAGTAGTATAAGTTGCTTCTTTCTAATAAACTTCTAGTAGGTTAACTTCTTTCATCATAATTCTAGAAACTTCTTGAACAATCTAGCTTTTCATTTCAACCACTCCATTCTGCTGAGGAGTTATAGGAGTAGACAATTGCCTCTTTATTCCACGAACTTCACAAAATGTGTTAAACTCATTAGAGGTGAATTATCCACCTCTGCTAGACCTAAAACATTTGATTTTCAAATCCATTTCATTTTCAACAATAGCTTTAAATTCTTTGAATCTATCTAGAGCATCATATTTTTCTCTAAGAAAAGTAACCCATGTCATTCTAGGGTAATCATCAATCAAAAGCATGAAATACATGCCACCTTGAAGAATTCTCACCCTTATAGGACCACAAAGATCTATATGTATTAATTCCAATAATCCAATAGTAAATTGTTCCTTTCCTTTGAAACTACTCATCTGCTTTCCAAATTGTCAATTTTTACAAACGACATTGATAAGCTTTGTAATTATTGGTAGGTCTCTTACTGCATGAACTAAACTGATTCTAACTAAATTATCAAAATTCATGTGACACATCCTCTAGTTCCATAGCCAACTATCATTAATCTGAGACGTAAGGCAATGACCATCAACACCCTTTAGCTAAAAGATATTTCCTTCTATCCTCTTACCATAGAAATCACAATTTTAGACCCTTTTCTGATCTCACATCTTTCATCCTTAAACACAAGATTATATCCTTTGTTACACATTTTTCCAACACTCAAAAGATTATGCCTTAAGCCTTTAACATAGTAAACATCTTCAATATTATGCTTTCCATTAAAACTAATTGAACCTATTCCACAAATCTTAGCTCCTAAATCATTTCCAAATTTAACTAATCCTCCATCATACTTTTCAAGTTTGATAAACTTACTTTTGTCTTTGGTCATGTGATTAGAGTAGCCATTATCAACAACCCAGTATTTTTTATCATGTTTAATATGAAAAGAAAAAACCAATGTACCTTCAACCTTATCCTTCTTCTCTGGAACACTTTCCTTCATACAAATTTTAGAGTTAGAAGAAGTAAATTCATCTTTTAAAGCTAAGAACAAGCATTCATTCTCATCAACATCTCCATAATCAGATTCATCATAAAAAATACCAACATATTCTCTAACATAGTAATTTTTTTAAATCATCTTCCCTTTGTTCTCCTTACTTTTATTGTTCACAACTCTGTTTGGACATCTTGATGCATAGTGACCTATATTTCAACAACTAAAAAATTTGAAAGGTATTTTACCTTTGTACTTACTGGTTCCATTTTTCACCCTTCTTACAAAGTTAGATTTTGCATCATCAAGATCTTCTCCATTTGAATCTTCAACCTCTTTTGATTTTCCAACCTTGAAAGTAGTCTCCACTTTTGTACCATTTTGCAAACCACTTTTCTCATTTAAAATGAAGCTAGTGTACCAAGCAACTGATCTCTAGAATAATTATTAAAATTTGCAACTTCCTCAATAATAGATACCTTTTCACTGTAAGAATCAAGAAGAGATATGAGAACTTTCTTTACTACCCTAGGTTCTTTGACTTGTGCACCAATACCTCTCATTGCACTTACCAGCTCATCAACTCTTTGCATGTAGGTTGTAATTGTTTCATCTTCAGAAATTCACAGGGTCTCAAATTGTTCATTTAGATTCTACAAATTTTCTTGTTTAACCTTATAATCTCCTTCACAATGCTCTTTAGCTTGTCCCAAACTTCTTTAGCAGTGTTCAAATTCATAACTTTTACTACAAAATTTGAAAGACTATTCAAAAGAATAAATCTTTCCTTAGCATTTACCTCATGGGCCTTGATCTGATTACTTGTGCTTGGACCATTCACAAGTGCAACATATTGAGTATTTATTTCCTTTTCAATCTCATACCCATAGGATACCACATATCCTTCCATCTTTGTCTTCCATAATGCATAGTCTGTGTCATCAAACTTAGGGAAATCTAACTTCTTTGCCATCCCAGATCTACCTCAAGCGATTAAGATCCTCTCCAAGGAACCTTTCTCTAATACCAATTGTTGAACGAACAAGACAACTGAGAGGGGGGTGAATTAGTTGTATCAATTTAAAACACCAAAAACCCTCAACAGTAATCAGATCCACAAGAATTCATTAAACCCTTATTCTGTTATAGTGATTAATCATGAAATGTAGATAACAAAAATTGAAACAACACAATACACTAGAGAACACCAGATTTATGTGGAAAACCCAATGAGTGAAAAACCATAGTGAGGATTAGCTCGCAATATAAGTAATTAAAAAATTGGTACAAGGGCTCACTGCCAGAATAGGACACACTGTCCAATAGGGCTCATAGCGAAATCTCACTACTTGAAATATGAAAAGAAGGTAGAAGAGAAATGTTACACAAAGAACACTTTCTCAATGCAACAAGGAATCTACTGATGAGGTAAAAATAACCTCATCAATACAATGAACTAAATACTTAACCTCACCTCTATAAGTAATTAAAAAATTGATACAAGGGCTCACTACCAGAATAGGACACACTGTCCAATAGGGCTCATAGCGAAAGCTCACTACTTGAAATAAAAAAAGAAGATAGAAGAGAAATGTTACATAGAGAACACTTTCTCAATGCAACAAGGAATATATTGATGAGGTAAAAATAAACTAATCAATACAATGAACTAAATACTTAACCTCACATCTTCCAACCATCCTTACCCTACCAATTAATTGTCTTTAGGATAAGTAATTGCTTTCTTTTTGTGAAAAGGTGTACAATATTTATTTCTTGAAATTAATTGAAATAAGCTAACCCGTGCTGACTTAATGGTTTAGTTTTTAAGCATTGCATAGGTCAATTACCACAATAATTTATCATTCCAGTCAAAGATACTCAACATAGATCTCAACATCATTGAAGACAAGTGTTGAAGAATGGGCGCAAGAAATTTAGGAGAATTCATAATGGATCGAGTTTTTGTAGTTTTTGTTATTTTTAGTTTGAAGACTTTATGGCTCATCTCAAGCCCTTTAATGTTTTATGTCATGGGATTTAAAGTCTGTTAGTTTGTTAAAAATTAGTTGAAGACTTTACCAACTAAAATGTAGGATTTTGCTAGCTGTTCTTATATAAATATGTAATTGTTAGAAGCAATGAGATACAAAAGAATATTGTTATTTTGTCACTATGTTTTCTGAGTTACACTCTTAATATGAATAAAATGTTTTTTTCCCATCACCTTAGGAGTTACTGAGTAATGTGAATGGATTTATTTTAAATGAAGTAATTTTGGAGTTATTAGTGTATGTGATCTGAGCTAGGCATAGGAGCACCTGAGAGCTAGCCACTAGAGGGACTGTAGATTAGATAGATAAGTATTCCACTTTTAATTTTGTTACTTTCATTTAGTACATGATAATTGGAAGTGAAGTTTATTTTCATGTGTGTATTTTTGTCAAGATTAATCTTGTAGGTTGTAATAGAGTCAGTACTCTCAAAGTTCTATTGTCTGAAGTTCTGGAGCACCTTCTTCCAGTTGTTAGTTTCAGATAGTTAAATCATTTTCTGTTAATTGTTAAGATTGTTATATTTTGTTAGATCGATGTTTCATAGTTTCTTTACGAGCTTTTCTTCCTTAGCAATTTACATATTTCTTAGTTTAATCATTTCCATGCTTTCTAGTTTAATCATTATGATTTTTAGGTTCATAATTTTCTACTTTCTAGTTTAGTAATTTCAAGCTTTCTAGATAAATGATTTTCTGCTTTCTAAGTTTAGTGGCCTCTAGTTAGAGTTTCATTTCAGCCATTCTAACATTTAGAAAACTCGAGAGAGATGGTCAAGATGTATTCTATTGCATATAGCCTTCGAACACTACCCGATCGATATATTAATGTATTTATCAACTAAAGTGATAGGACCTAATGACAACCTATCACTTTTTGGTGGATAGTCGGGGACTCTTCTTTTTCTATTGTTAGTAGGAGATACCTTGAATACCTCTTTTAGGAACAAAAATATTCCTCTAGCTTCTTTTTTTGCATGGTCAAGAAACGAGGCCCCCATAAAAGATTCATACCAAAATCCCCCCAATCGACATACCAACCACAAGTAGGGAGGAAGGAAAATTAGATCAAGAACTTACTGAGGAATTGACCGAGTAAGGTCAACTAGAGACCTTCCCACATACCCTAGAAAGAGAACACATAGTTGTAGAGGAGCGTATTCCTTTGCAAATTCCAGAGCCTCACCCAACTAAGCAAATTTTTGAAGAGGACCACATTCCCTTCAACATCATGGGTGACCATAAAAATGCCGCTAACCTTCCACCACCACACACATTCACTTATCCTATTGCTATTGATGCAAATGATGACACGACCATGAAAAATATCTCACCAACCTTCTTGCCAACCTTTCAAGGTTTTTCTTTTGAAGACCCTGACTAGTTTCTTTTTGACTTTAAAGTCTTGTGTCAGACATATGACTACAAGAGTGATAACCAGAAACTAAAGCTTTTTCCCTATACTCCAAAAGACTCAGCCATGCACTAGTTTATGGGATTAGCTTCTCAGTCGATAACCTCTTGGGATGAAATGGAGTCTTCCTTTTTGGAGAAATACCAAAGTTACTATAGGATCAACAATAGGAAAGAAGAACTATTCAAAATAAGGGAAAATGAGGATGAAAGTATGGAGGATTACCTAGATAGGTTTATCTTCTTATCTAAATGATGTGGTGGAGAATTCATAAGTCTTTATATTCTAAAGACCATATTCCTTAAGGGTCTTGATTACGAAGCTCAAAGGAGCTTGGATTTAATGGGAAAAGGAGACATGTTCCAACTGGGGCTCGATGATATTACTAAATTGTGTCAGAATTTCTCTCATACCCGAGGAGGTATCTGAATGTCTACTCTCTTTAAAGGTTCCAATGAAATAGGTAAACTATGTGAGGAGATAGACAACGTCAAGAATGATATTTTTGTTCAACTAAACACCACGTTAGATGGAATACATGCTAAAATGAAAAATCCTGAGACATTGTCCATTTACTTCCCCAAGTGCCGAAACAAACATTTTCTAAGGGAATTCCCTTTGGAAAAAGTTGGCAAAATTGATATTTTTCCAGTTTGTGACAAGATTCACCCCACTAATTAGTGTGAGATTTTCAACGCCATTAAGAATTCTAAGAAAAAAACACCTCCAATTGAGGAAGAGATCAAATTTGTAAATCAAAGAATTGGAGGGAATTTTTCCTATGGCCAGAATTCAAACCCTAATTGGAGACCTCAAACCAACTGGAATAATAATCAATGGGAAACACCCTAGCCTCAGTCACCACTTCCAACACCAATTGATTGGGGAACTTATCCTTGGGGACCACCTAAATGGGAAAATCAATCTTGGGGAAATCCTCAATGGCCTAACCAGTCTCAACAACAGTGGTATCCTCATAATCCTATTCCTCAATGGAATGAACCTCAACATAAGTTTTATATTGGTCCTAGAAGGATGTCTACTCAATAGTAGAATATTTTACCACCTCCCCAAAATACTCAACAAAACGAACAAGTTAACCAACCACAACTTCTGGTGCAACTTTTTTTGAACCTAAAGGACAATCACTAGAATACTCCAATGTATTCCATGGAATAGGACAATATTACTGGACTTAACATAATACACTATGGAAACTTGCAATTAAGGTCTGGAAAAACACTTTCACAGCTAACTATTGAAGAAATTTTGGATGAACCTATTAAGAAGTCTGTTGAGACAACTACAACAACTCCCACATCCATCAAGCAAGCCCTAGAAACTACTAAAAACAAGCCTGGCCTGCCATCTTCAATTGGAGCTTTCGACCTACCTCAGGAGGAGGGGGGTCAGTCTCCAACTAATCCTTTAAAGGATTCAACTCCTAAATACAAAATTAAAGTTCCTTTTCTAGAGTGTCTAAAACCAATCACCATGAAAGAACTCCAGAAATGTCCACATCCACCGAAACTGCTTTGATACAAGAAATTAAATAGTTTCAAATTGAAGTTCCTTTACTACAAGCAATTAAGGAGATTCTTGATTTGAACCAATTGATCAAATAGTTGCATATCAAAACTCCAAGGAGGAAACCAAAACGAATAAATACTATCCACATTAACGGTTATCTAGCTTACTTGTTGGTTGGAAAGACCATTGCTCTAAAATATGATGATCTAGGTAGTCCACTTATAGCAGTATCAGTTAATGAGGTAGCAATACCTAATAATTTGGTGGACCTTGGAGCAACCATTAATGTAATAACTGTTGATGTGATGGAAAATTTGGGACTTACTGATTTATGTCCCACAACTATAGTGTTGCAGATGGAAAATCAATCCATAGCTATTCCCAAGGGCATCATTGAAAATGTTTTTGTTAAGGTGGATGGATGGGAATATCTAGTAGATTTTCAAATAATTTAGTCCCTTACACCTAAAAAATAGTTATCCAATAATTCTTGGGAGACCATGGTTGGCTATTGTTGCAACCAAAATTGACTACATAGAGGGAGGAATGACCATTTCACATGGTCCTAATAGTAAACATTTATTTTTATATCCTCCTGCCAAGCTTACCGAACACAATAAAGTATGGGTTGATGAACTAGAAAGTCCCAACGGACAGGAAAATTTGGCTTCACTGGCCATGGTTGTCATCAAACAACATGGTGAAGAATTAGATGATGAATTGGAAAAAAACATGGAAAATATTAGTATGGATTCGAGTGGTGAGGAGATGATGGACATAGAAGAGATCCTAGGACACCCAATTAACATAGACCACACAAAATTTGATAATGCCAGTTTCATGGGATTACCTTGTCCTTTGACGAACTTAGTTCCAAAAAAGTACCATTTCTTTGCAAATGTTGCTAGACTTCATAAAACCATACCTCATAGCTATCCTCTTAACACCTTGACAAGGCCCATGTACACTGTCACATCCAACCATCTGAGAGTTAAAACCATTATGTTGCTACCAGGAAAAACTTTGAACATTAACAGTTGGTTGACTGAGCTAGAAGAACACAAATTGTTTGATACCCTGGTGAATAGATATAAAGCTTTTTCCTGGGACTATGCAAATATGAGAGGAATACAACCAAGTGTGTGTACTCACCATATCTATACCGAGGATGTTTGACATGTTCGCCAACCACAATGGAGACTCAATCTTGCCTTAAAATATATCATTAAAACCAAAATTGAGAAACTCCTACAAGTGGGGTTTATTTATCCGATTTATGACGGTAAATGGGTGTCACCTTTGGTTGTGGTTCCAAAGAAAAATGGGAAGTGGAGAGTGTGCATAGACTATAGGGAACTTAACAAAGCAACACGTAGAGATTATTTTCCTTTAGCATTTGTAGACTAGGTGTTGGATAACTTGGCTAGGAGAAAATATTTTTTATTTCTGGACAAATTTAGTGGTTACAACCAGATACATGTAGCAATAGAAGACTAGGATAAGATGAATTTTACCTACCCTTGGGAGACATTTGCATATTGGGTTCTTCCTTTTGGGCTATGTAATGCTCCTACAACATTCTAGAGAGCTATCCTAGCTATATTTGTTGAGTTGGTGAATGAGTGTGTGGAAGTTTATATGGACAACTTCACTATATATGGTTCATCCTTTGATGAGGACCTCCAAAATCTAGATAAGGTGTTGAAATGTTGTGAGGATCATTATTTGTCCCTAATCCATGAAAAATGTTTGATAATGGTAGAACAAAGAATAGTGCTAGGACACCATATTTCAGCTAAAGGGATTAAGGTTGATCCTAAGAAAATTGAAGTAATACAACAACTTGAGACCCCAAAAATCTAGACCAGTGTCAGAACTTTCTTAGGGCATGCTAGATACTATCAAAGATTCATATAAAACTTTAGCAGAATCACAACCCCTATGTTTTCCTTTCTTTAGAAGAATGTAGATTTCATCTGGACACCTAAATGTCAGTCATCATTTAAAATCATCAAGGAAAAACTCATCTCTGTTCCTGTCCTTTGTGGACCTAATTGGAACCTTCCATTCCATATTTATGTTGATGCATCTAATGATGCTATTGGAGTGGTATTTGGACAAGAAGATGAGAATGGGGGAAAATATTCCATATATTTCATTAGTAAGAATTTAACTCCAATAGAAAGGAATTATACCACAACGAAGAAGGAATTCTTGGATGTAGTTCATGCAATTAAGAAATTTTGACATTATATCATGAGATACAAAGCCACAATGTACACAAACCACTCAGCCATTAAGTATCTTATGAATAAACCTGTAGTAAATGGGAGGATAATTAGGTGGTTGCTTCTTCTCCAAGAATTCAACGTAACAATTATTGAAAAACTAGGGAAATTCAATGTAGTTGTAGATTTCTTATCCCAAATTAAGCATGATGATGGTGATTGTTCTCCAGTACAGGATGAGTTCCTAGATGAAAATTTATTCGCCATCTCTACTAAAACCCATTGGTTTGCTGATATTGCAAACTACTTAGCCACTACAGAAGTACCACCTCATTTTTCATCAAAACAGAAGAAATGCCTTGTTAGAGAAAGTGCCCTCTTCAAATGGATTAATGGGATCCTATTTCGATGTGGACTTGATATGGTTATATGACATCGTGTTAGGGCAGATGATACCTATAGTATCCTTAGAGCCTGCCATGATGATCGTTTTGTAGGGCATTATTATTCCAAAAGGACAACCCATAAGATTTTAGGAGCAGGATACTACTGGCCTTCTATGCATAAGGATATCAAGAAATATGTTCGCAGATGTGATGAATGCTAGAGGGTGGGTAGAACAATTGCATCTAATGAAATTCCCCTACAACCTCAAGTAGTTCTTGAACCATTTGAAAAATGGGGATTGGATTTTATCGGCCCTATAAACCCTCCTTCACAAGGAAAAGAGTACATTTTGGTCTATACCGACTACTTGACTAAGTGGGAAAAAGTGTAAGTCCTACAAGTTGCTAGGGAGGAACAAGTAGCTGATTTTCTTTACAATAGAATTTTCCTTAGATTTGGAGCTCTTGTTGGAAACAAGCAACACTGAGAGGGGGGGTGAATCAGTGTTGTGCAAAAATTCAACTTAATTATTCTGTCATTTTAACTTACTTAATCATTCAACAAAAGAAACATGCATCATCAGAAAGAAACTAATCACACACCATAACACCATATTTTTACATGGAAACCCTATTAGGGGAAAAACCATGGTGGATGGCCAATCCATAATATAATATGAGTATACCCAAAATGAAAAGTACAAAATGGGAATGCATTTGCATTCAGGCTCACTACTTAGAGCTCATTGCTCAAAAAGAATGGGCTCACTGCCCTATAATGATTTGGAATAGATCCAAAAGAATGAACTAATGAAATAGCATCAACAAAGCCTGATTATAGTTCCAATTAAGCTTTGTAGATAATCTCCTATCCTTCTGACTGATTCAACAATTTTGCTCTACTCTACACAAATCACACTGCAAAAATTTTAATGCACAAGTGAAACTGTGCATAATTGCCTAATCGTTGTTCATGATGACCACAACACACCACCACACTTCCTTTCTCATGTCTCAAATGATATATCAAATCTCTTATATATATCTGCATCTAGAAATCAAGTCGCTATAGGCCAGACTTAATAAAACTTGGAAATATTATCAACTATCGGCCCAAAACATGAAAAAAATTTATGTGCACCCAAACATTGAAAAAATTTGACTCAAAATCCGACAAAAGTTCATTGGAATTTTGAAGAAATTTCGTTAGAATTATTTCATCGATTTTCTGATGAACTTTGAAATGTCAAAATTCTGACCCAGCCAACGATGTTGGGTAAGAATTTCGATATTTCAAAGTTCATCAGAAAATCGATGAAATAATTCCGACGAAAGTTCATCGAAATTCTGACAAACTTTTGTCGGATTTTTAGTCAAAATGTATCAGTGAAACAAATCAGCTAGACTATAGTTGAGACCCATAATTAAATATTTGAACATGAAACATTTTAAATAATTTCATTTTACACATCCACAACGCGCCACGTTCACTGAGTCAGCTACAACGAGCAAGTAGACAAAAAATATCCTACTGGACCTCCAAGCTCGTATTGCAACTAATGCAACACCACAAAATTTAGTAATAATATAATATACATGCTCAACAAGCAATCCTAGGGGTCCACAACTCAAAACGATGATTTGGTGAAGTAGAAAGATTAACTAATTGACCAGATACCTTGTTCTTCAAGTATTATGTCGGTAACACACAATATTTCACCTTATCTATCGGTATGACTAGATACTAATCTGTAGACCATAGAGATGACTTTAGTTGCCATCAATGACAACACTAGAAGCCATATGCCAACAATCTCCCCCTTTGGCATTGATGACAACACTTAGTGAAAAATGACTAAGTGTCAAAACTGGTAAGTACACTGCCAAAATTCAAAATACTACTCCCCCTAAGAATGTCAAGGCATTTTTCACTGCACTCTTTCCCCCTTTGACATCAATGACAAAATTGGGGAATCCAAAATTGCAAAACTATTGAGACTTACAAAAATTTGAAGATGTCTGCAAAGTTATTCTTCAGTCCACTTAAGTTTGATTCCTAGACACTTCTCAAACTCTCTAAAATGGTTATGTGACCATAAAGTAGATATGAAAAAGTTTTTGTTGCTTCGAGACTTATCAGATCAGGAGCGGCCATAGCATCTTTAGCTTCTTTTAGAGCATTCACCATTATCTCAACCTTTGGACTTATTAGTCCCCTGAGTTCACATACTCTGCCAATAATCCTTTCATTTTCAAGTTTCAATCTCTTTATTTGGTTGAGCAAAGACATTACCTGACTTTCCTATTTACAAACACTATCGGCTAATGGGTCAAAAGTGTTGGAAATAGTGACCAACTGTTGTTCAATGTCTTTCACCTTCTTCTCATTTACTTCAGTAAAGTTTGACAAGACCAAGCAAGATTTGTACACTTTTCCTCCTTTAGACATAGTACCTTGAATATTTTCTATGCAAGTGCCTAACAGAGCTTTGTCTTTGGCAATTAGTTCATTTAGGCTACCAACTCTCTTCTCCTTGAACTCCTTTTTCACTTTAATCAAAGTTGATTTATCAAAGATTCAAAATGAGAATCTACAGAATTTATTAGCTTCTTTAACTCATCGGAAGAGGAACCTGATGGGTCCATAACATAAGTAGGCATTATTTTTTGTAAAACTCTAAATGCAAGCTTTAGTAGTTCGCTATCCTCTATGTGAGATTTTATTATCTTCTCATTTGCTTTGGCTTGAGAAATTTTAGCAACCTTCATCATCTAAATTGGAGATAGAGTGGATAGGTTAATTGAGCTTTCATCTAACTCAAGATCTAACTCTTCTTGTTGCTTCAATAGGGATTCCTTCACTTCCTCTATTCTAATTTCTTGATCCTTTTCTTTTTCAACCTCCGATTCTGCTTCAGGATTGACTTTAGGCATTTCAGCTTCTTCAGTATGCACCTCTTTTTCCTCAGCTAACACCTCAACAGGGACCTTAGTTACCATAGGTGTCTCTGTATTTTCCACATAAGGAGAAGTTAGAATATCCTCAAATTTTGGATGATTAGACACATTCATGTTCTCCTCATTCACATTCTCTTCTTCTAATTAATTTACCTCCACATTCACTTTCTCATTTGCTTGAAAATTTTCAATATTGATTTCCTCAATGTTAATCTTATCCCTTGACAAAATTTCTTCCATAATTTCTTAGTTTCACTGACAATAGTGTCAATTTCACCAATCATGGGTTTATTTATTCTCGTTTTGCTCTTAAATTCCCTTTTAGTTTTTTCAAGGAATAAATCCATTTCTTCAATTGCCATTTTCAGGCACAAATCGGCTAGAACTCTCTTCCTCATATTTTCTTCTTCTAATAAGGCACTCGACCTCCTAGACTCTAAAGCATTGTACAAACTTGTAGGAAAACTAGACATGATTTCAATAAGAGCTTTACTAAAACATTCATATGCTTTATTGTTGCTTCTTCAAGAGTTCTCTTATTGGATTCATCAAAGATCTCATACCAATTATAGAGTGGCTTGAGATTTCCATCTTTCACTACTGCATCCTCAACTTCCTCAACAAACATACTAGGCTTGCCAATTTTGACCTTTTTCTTTGCTTCTTCTCCTTTTCCAGAAGATTTTCTCTTATTCAATTTGATAGCCTGTGTACCAATAGCCTTTATCTCCCTTACTACTTCTTCTAAATCAGTTTCTTCCTCTTCATCTGCAGACACAACTTTGTAGGATCTTGTGCTTTTATTCTTCTTTCTTTTTCTGGAAGCCTTGACTTGATTTGACTGAGCTATAGAGGAGCTTCTAGTGTGAGCAGGAGATGTTCTTGGACCAGCTGATTATGCCTTTTCTTTCTTCTTAGTTGCTTCAACTTCATCTCTTTTCCTTCTCACTTCTTTTAGTTTATGCACAGGAATGCCCATACTCTCTACAAAAGCTTCTATCTCTTTTCTTACCCTTTTGACTATCGGGGGATTTTTCAATTTTGAATGAACCTGCAAGCTTTTCTCTGCATAAGTACCAAATCTTTATTCTCCCTGATCAAGTGGTGAATTATGTAGGTGTTTTGCATACATCCTCAAAATGTTCTCATCTACTTCATAACCCATAGGCATGATCCAAACTATTCTAGGATCGGTAACTTCCATATGGCACTGGTCAATGTCTACCTTGAGGCAAATAGTGTCTTTGTACTGTTCCACTATTGTGGAAGGAATTCTTTTTTTGGCATGCATCAGATTCTAAAAAAATTTAAAGTGTCCCCAAAGGATTGTATTGTGGGTTTGTTGATCACCCAATCCACAACATATTCCATATCTGAATAGCTACCAGCATATCATTACGTCATTGAACTTTACCAACTCCCAGTACCTCACCCGAGAAGTAGAAAAACAAACATATCAGCAAGTTACTGTACTTGAATTTGTTCTTCTTATCCTTTTTTATTTTTCCCAAATTCTCCAATAACTGGCTTCTAAGCAGTTCGCATAAATCATAGTCTACATTATGTTTGACCATTTCATATGCTGCGTAGATAGCTGTGTCGGATATTGAATTCTCCTGGCTTGAGTGATAAATCTTATAGCCGATAACCATTGATGCAAATTTTACATCCACTGCGGCAATATTGTCTATAGTCATTACTCTTTTGTCCCATTGCGAGCCTGTCACTTCAGTAACCTTATCATTCTTCACAGACCTCAAAACTAGAAGTCTATTGGTGGAATTTAGTCCTATGACTGCACATATAGCTTCTTTTGTGATTATGAATGGCACATCCAACCACATGAATTCATCATGGACATGGCTCAACATATATCAAACCCATTCATCTTCTTCAAATACAGGGGATTTCATAAATTGTGCAAATTTCTTATCTTCTAGGGTTTTAAATTCTGGTTTCATAGTATAATCTTCTTGAACTATATGATGAGAGTACAAATCCATCAAATGAGAGGTTCCCAAATCTTCAATGTTTGTGTGCACATAAGCCCTAATATCCTCAATATGCAGGACTTCGTACGACACTGATGAAAATGCACCTAAGGGATTTATATCTATGGACTTATATGGATGCCATTTGAATTTTGGATGTGGCCTATCCTTAACTTTGACTATCAGAGGAGTAGACATGATTGCAATCACACAAATTTACAAGTTTTTAATAAATACCTTTCGGGGATGAAAACGGAATTTGATTGCAGATTCTCCTTTATGCTTGAGTATCTCCACAAATTCACAATGATCACTTCAGAGCTCTCCAAACTGCTTTTCTCCAAATGCAATATGAAAAATGAGGGTTGAAGTCGCTCCTTTTATTGTCCACATACCTAACTCCTTTATTTTGCAATAAATTCCCTTGCCCTAATTCATCCGGTTTTCTTCCTTTTAGGCATAGAGATAGATGACTCTTATGCGGATCTCCAGTATTCTTCACTAATTCTTTTAACTGGTCGAACAACATCTGAAAAGTATCAACTCTCCTACTGGACATATTCAGATTCCAGTATCATTCACCTGCAAGAGGGGGTTTAAGAGTTTTTCTTGATAGCTCCCCCTATGTTAGAGACCTAAAATTAATTCCCTGAGGAATTACCAGAAGTTTCTTCTGGTGCATGTCCATTTCCTTCTACAAAGGGATTCTTCTTCACCCATTTCTTTTGCATTTGCTTCTTGATCTGATCAGTAGTGACTTTTCCTTTTCCTTTAACATCCTGTTGCATGTTCTGTTTTACCAGACCTCTTTTGTTCTAGAAGAATCTAGCAATGTGGCCAATTTTTTTGCAGTTGTGGCACACAAAATTTCTCTATTCAGTCCAACTGTTCCACTAACTTTGTCTTGATTTGCATTGGTTAGCAATATGTCCAAATCTATTGCATGCATAGCATCTAACATCTCTATGAAAGTTGTTCTTCACAATTCTGCATTCACTTGACTTATGACCATACTTATAGCAATTAAAACATTGACCTGAGAATGATGGTCTACTTGTATTCATTCTACTAAGAAGCCATATGACCAAATTTTTTGCAGACATAACAATAGCCATTAAATCTTTGAGAATTTGGTTTCCTTACCCCATCTCTTTTAGCTCCTTTCATCTGACTTACTTGTCTGAATCTTCCTTGTCCAAAATTCCTTTGTCCAGAGTTCCTTTGTTCAGATCTAGAACTTTCTCCTTCTTCATATCCAAGACCTCATTTGTCACCATCATTCCTCTGTCCTTTGATTAGTTCATGAATTTTGGCTGAGCTTGCTTTGAATTTTTCCTTATACTCATTTGTAGTGGCAAGTTCATCTCTGAGATCATCAAGCTGCTTTTCAAGCACTTCTTCATTGTTCTTGGATTGCTCCAATTCATTATCTAGTCAGCTGCATTGTTTAGTTTTTTCTTTCAAAGACTATGCAAGCTTTTCTTCATTCTTCTTCCTGTCCTCAATCTCCTTGGTTATTTTCATCATTATAGATTCCATCTCTCACTTCAAGGCAACATTCTCTTTGAAAAAAAATTCACATTCTTTTGTTTTCTCTTTCAGAGCCAGACTGAGTTGTTCATCTTCCGTGATTTTGTTCTTCTGTTTGAGCTGACCACATAATTCCTTTCTTTTCTCCCTTGATTCATTGATCTTGTCTTTGAGTGACTGAATGAAATTTTCTGCATTCTCAAGATTTTCTTGCAGTTCCCAATTCTTAGATTTTATGTGGTCAAGATCATCTAGGGCCACCATAAGTTGCTATTGAAGATTGCTTGTATCCATTGAGAAACACTTTCCAAGATCTCCTCAAGCTATAAGACTTCTTCTGAGGAACAAGATCTGATACCAATTGTTGGAAACAAGCAACATTGAGAGGGGGGTGAATCAATGTTGTGCAAAAATTCAACTTTATTATTTTGTCATTTAACTTAATCATTCAACAAAAGAAACATGCATCGTCAGAAAGAAAGTAATCACAACACCATAACACCAAAATTTTTACGTGGAAACCCTATTAGGGGAAAAAGAATGGTGGATGGCCAATCCACAATATAATATGAGTATACCCAAAATGAAAAGTACAAACTGGGAATGCACTTGCATTTAGGCTCACTGCCTAGAGCTCACTGCTCAAAAAGAATGGGCTCACTACCCTACAATGATTTGGAATAGATCCAAAAGAATGAACTGATGAAATAGCATCAACAATGCCTGATTATAGTTCCAATTAAGCTCTGTAGATAATCTCCTGTCCTTCTGAGTGATTCAACAATTCTTCTCTACTCTGCACAAATCGCACTGCAAAAATCTTAATGCACAAGCGAAACTGTGCATAATCGCCTAATCATTGTTCTTGATGATCACAACAAACCATCACACTTCCTTTCTCATGTCTCAAATGATATATCAAATCTCTTATATATATCCACATCTAGAAATCAAGTAGCTATAGGTTGGCCTTAATAAAACTTGGAAATATTATCAACTGTCAGCCCAAAACATGAACAATTTTGATGCACACCCAAACAAGTCGGCTAGACTATAGCTAGGACCCATAATTAAATATTTGAACATAAAAACACTTTAAATAATTTCACTTTACACATCCACAACGCGCCACATGCACTGAGTCAGCTAGAATGAGCAAGTAGACAAAAAACATCCTACTAGACCTCCAAGCTCGTACTGCAACTAATGCAACACCATAAAATTTAGTAATAAGATAATATATGTGCTCAACAAGAAATCCCAGGGGTCCAAAACTCAAAACAATGATCTGATGAAGTAGCCAGATTAACTGATTGACCGAATACCCTGTTCTTCAAGTATTCTATTAGTAACACACATTATTTCACTTTATCTTTCGGTATGACTAGATACTAATTTGCGGACCATGGAGATGACTTCAATTGCCATCAATGACAACACTAGAAGCCATATGCCAACAAATCCTAGGAAAATCATTACAGATCAAGGCCCCTAGTTTATGTCTAAAGTTATGTTAGCCTTCATCAATCATTTCTAGGTGAGCCATAAGAAGTCCTCACCCTACCACCCTTAGGCGAATGGATATGTCAAAGTCACTAATAGGGAATTACAAAACATTTTAACAAAAATAGTTTCATTAGGAAGGAAAGACTAGGCTCGGAAACTACCTGAAGCCATTTGGGCTTATAACACCACTTGGAAATCAACATAGTCCATATGAGTTAGTTTTTAGAAAGAAAGCTCTCTTGTCCATTGAATTTGAACTCCAAACGCTCAAGACAGCATTGGAGTTGGGTATAGATCTTAAATGAGCCCAGATAGAGAGAGTTTTATAGCTTAGTGAATTGGATGAACTCCATTTGGATGTTGTCCATCAAACTGAGTTGGTGCAACAACACAAGGTCAGGCATGATAAACATATCGAGGAGAGAGAATTTTATAATGGGGATTGGGCACTATTCTTCGATTCTAGATACAAGGATCACCAAGGAAAACTCAGAATGCATTGGCTTGGGCCATATGAAATTTCTAAGGTATTTGCAAATGGTTTGGTTTAGCTGAAACCCATTGATGGTGATACTTGAACTCTCCTAGTTAATGGACATCAATTATGCATCTACCACAACCCTGTTAATAAAGAGGAATTTACAAAAATGGTAGAAATGCAGGGAGAAATCCAATGCATTGACTCTACTACGACATAGTCAATATAGTTTTTCCCATTAAATATTAAAAAAACAGAGCATGTGTATGAATTTACTTCATTTCATAATGTTTCTTTCAAATTCTTCATCAACTTCATCATTGGGATTTGGCTAAATTTTGTCTATATTTTGCAGGACTTCATTTTTTTAGTAAACAAAATTTATGACGCACCTTGCTGAGGTGCTCTGAAACTTGTTGGCTTGATTGTTGCGGTGCTCTGGAACCTATTGGCTCAATAGCTACTATGCTTCGAAACTTGTACAACTGACTTGTGTTGTTCATCATTTTAATCCCGCATTCTAATGCATCACTCAACGATGCTTTAGAAAGTTAAAGACCAAAATTTCACATTCTTCTTCATTTTTCTGTCTACATCTTCCAATGATGCTCTGAAATCTTGTTGTTTATTCCTTTTGGTGACATCTTTCGCTGATGCTATAGAATTTTGTTGTTTCTTCCTTCCGAAAGCATCTTTCGGTGATGCTCCAAAAAATTTTGGTTGCTACTCCGGCTACATCTTTTGGCAATGCTCCGAAAAATTTTGGTTGCTACTCCAGCTGCATCTTTCAGCGATGCTCCAAAAAAATTTGGTTACTGCTCCAGCTACATCTTTTGACAATGCTCTAGAAATTTTTAGTTGCTGCTCTGACTACATCTTTTGATGATGCTCCAAAATCTTCAATTTCGTTGTTGCATTCTGACGACATCTCTTAGTGATGTTCCAAAAAAAATTCATCTTTCACCCTGGGTGCATTTTCAACAATGCCCTAGATTTTTTTAAACTCTTTCCTTTTTCAGTATTTTGATTTTTCCAAAGTTCTGCACATGCCCATTATTCAAATTTTGTTACCACCTTGAGATCCACTCCTTAATTGTCATTTCGTCGTATCATATCAAATCTTTTCATAATAAATGAAATTATTATGACAACCCTTTTTTTCATAATAATCTTTACCATTATTTAAACTGTCCCATCCTTGTCATAATTATCTTCCACCACCCTCGCCAATTTATGTAACTATCCTATTATTTCAGCAAACGGTGAGTGATGTTTGATTTAATGACAAGGCATAAGGTGCATACGTTTTTATTTGCTTAAAGTTAGTAATTATTTTGAATAGAGATTAATTAATTGGAATGAACCATTCCCTCTCTCAATTTTGAAAATTGTGCCATCATGTGATTGCTTGAAATACAACCATAGTTATGCATTTTCCCATATAGAATTGTCATGATTACTCAGTAAGGACTCAAGTAAGGTAGTTAATTCCTCTTCCATTGCTTTTATCAAAATTGTGTCTCTTTTCATCTACAATTCAGTTGATTGAAACAAGTTGAGCATTACAAAATTTCCATAGAATTTAGCAGAGCAACAAGGGAAGATAAAATGGGAGGAGCCAAGAAAAAGTCTGAACCAGCCTTAGCAGCTCAATTGTTGGCATTGAGTAACATTACAGGCCTATTACAAAAAGTTGGGTGGCTTGAATTTATGAAAAAGTTTGAGGGATATATTGAGTAGCTAGTAAGAGAATTCACATAAAACTTTGCAGACAGAAAAACTGTGGTGAGTGGAAAGCATTTTTGGGTAAGTCCAAAAATTATTGCTCATCTCTCTAGTTTTGAGAATAGATGCATTGATTTGATTGAAACTAGCAACATTACCTATCAAAGAATGGTAGAATTGTTTCATAGGGAGGGGGGCCTCAACCTATAATCACCATAAGTACTAGGGGATAGAACAAAGGTTTTCACAGAATCTCTGTCCCAAAACCTTGGAGAACTACCATAGCTTAGATAATAAAATATTTTACCTATGAAGGACAAATAACCATGGTAGTAGGACCCCCTTTCCGTCTTCTTATTCATTTGCACCATGGCGCTAAAGACCCTTCTCTTAGGGTTAATTTACCAAAAAAATTGTGTCATTTAGTTACCACCATGATGGAAAAGTATAAAGCTGGGATAGGGCCACTCAAACACCATGGCCTTATACAATTGATATGCAAGTACCATTTTTGTAAAAATCCAAAAAAGAAGTGGTAGAAATTTCTACGAAAATATGAAAAAGTGGAGTTTGAAAGACCTCTTGAGGAGGGTGATTCATCTAAACAAGGAGACCAATCTTTAGAAGAACCCTCCTTTGAAGCCTTAGGTGCTCCTAAATCCCAATAGACTTCAACGGCTCCTAGCGGCGATGCGCCGAAAACTTTGCCTGATGTGTTAGAAACCCCAGGACAGTTAGGGGATATAGAAATTGTGCATTTTGGAGAAGGAGAAGAGCCTCTTTGTAAGAGGAAGAGGCAGATTAAAGTCACTTTCCAAACAACCCATCCTCTATGGAGAAGCATGAGGTTATCTACTGAGTCCAGTGGAAATACATCCTATGATATAGAAAGTACCTTTAAAAAGAAAAATCCCAAGAGTTGAGCAAGAATATTGGAAATTGAAAATTAGCCTGGTGATGAGGAAATAAGTGAAATAAAGAAACAAGTTGATCAATCTTCTAAGGCTGAAGAGAAGAGAACACCATCTCCATTGGAACAGGAAGAGGGAAGAGTATAGTTGCCACATTTTGTGGATATTGAAGATGAACCTGTGGGACGATTCTCCCCTTTTCTTGACAGAGTTGAAAATGTACCTAGTGTTGAGGAAAATGTACTTCATGCTAATATGGAAATCCCCAATCCACCTTTTTTTGTTAATGCAGGGGATGTAGAATCTGGTCAGAAAGGAGAAGAATTAGAAAAATTGGAAGCAGAAATTGTTGAGTTAAAATTCCGGTTACAGAGAAATGAAGAATAGATCACCCAAAAAAAAGAAGAAATAGAGGCACATGCTACAATTATAAGTAAAAGGGATCAAGAGATTACAAAATTGACAATGTAGATGGAGCAAAAAGACAAGGTCATTGAGAAGTTACAATATCAAATACAACAATGGAATCAAGAAATCAAGCAACATATGGTTGATTTGTCTAAGAAAGACAAGCACATCCAAGGTTTGAAAAATAATTTTATGCAAATGTTTAATGCTATTGAAGAAGAAAGGAACAAGAAGAGAATTGAACTTAATGCTTTTGTGAGTAGAATTGTGGAGTTAGAATAGTACTTGTAGGAAAGTGATACCAAGCCAATAATGAAATCTAAGGGAACACAAATTGAACCAACTATACGTATCCCTCCGTTATTGATGAAATGGGTGGAGAGATGCTACTTCCTAAGAGATGTAGAATTTTAAAATGATAGGCTGAAAAAAGGAGTTAGTACATGTTAAAAGAATCATTTCACAAAGTGTATAGAGCTAAACAAGATGCTTGTCAAATAAGTGAGCTATTGTTGGCTTGTAGAAGACCATCTAGGTTGTATTCTATGTTCCTCAATCAAAAACTTCTAAGATGGAAGTTACTTAGAATTTACAATAACTAGCCACATGATCCTGATGATAAAGAATTTGTCAAGATATTTTTTTAGTCAACTCCTAATCAGTAGGATTTATTATGTGAATTCTTTGTCCATAATTTTCTCTTGGAAGATTATATAAAATTTTATGTTAATTTCTTTGTGGGTGAAGTTCAGTTTAGATCATTCTTGTCCACCATGCGTAATCAGATTCAATGGCAGGATCAGTCAAGGGAGTATTCACACGCAGAGAAAAATTTTGGATTACAAATGAGATACCCCCACAAGAATCCTTTCAATTTCTATGTACAAAGTAGATATAATAATCACCTTTGGTTGTTCCATAATCATTTTCAAGATCAAAGACCAAAGTTGATAGGGAAAGCTTGTCATGCATGTGAAGAAAGGCATACTCCTCTTCCTATGTATCTCAAGAAAAGAGAGGTAATTTCACCTCTTAATATTAGATGGTCCTACAAAAGGGAAGTAGCCTTGACTAATTTCCTTAAGAAATTAAAGGTTAACTGGATTGTCATGAGGTATAGACCTCCTCTATTTCTTTCACTACCCCCTATAGTATATATCAACATAGATCAAAGTGATGACAGTTTTGAGAGATGGGTAGAAAGGGTTACTTTTCATCAGGGATTTATAAGGGAACCTGAGGATCTAGATATAGAGGCATATGATTTTTATGATCTTAGTGCTAGATATGAGGAGTTGAACAAGAATTGGGGAACTGAAGGGCAAGGAGCACAACAAAGAGGAGGACCTGCTCGAGCTTAGGAAGGGGAGGAAATGATGAAGTAAAAATGACCTCAACAATATAATGAACTAAATACTTAACCTCACATCTTCCAGCCATCCTTACCCTGCCAATTAATTTTCTTTAGGATAAGTAATTGCTTTCTTTTTGTGAAAAGGTGTACAATCTTTATTTTTTGAAATTAATTGAAATAAGCTAACTCACATTGACTTAATGGTTTAGTTTTTAAGCATTGTATAGGTCAATTACCACAATCAGTTATCATTTTAGTTAAAGAGATTCAATGTAGACTTCAACATCATTGAACACAAGCGCTGAAGAATGGGCACTAGAACTTTAGGAGAATGCACGATGGACCAAGTTTTTGTAGTTTTTTTTATTTTCAGTTTGAAGAATGTATGGCTCGTCTCGAGCCCTTAATGTTTTATGTCATGGGCTTTAAAGTTTGTTATTTTGTTAAAAATTAGTTGAAGACTTTACCAACTGAAATGTAAAATATTGTTAGTTGTTCTTATATAAATATGTAATTGCTAGAAGAAATGAGATATGGAAGAATATAATTATATTGTCACTATGTTTTCTGAGTTACACTCTTAATATGAATAAAATGAGTTTTTCCCATCACCTTAGGAGTTACTGAGTAATGTGAATGGAGTTATTTTGAATGAAGTAATTTTGGAGTTATCAATGTATGTGATCTAAGCTAGGTGTAGGAGCACCCGAGAGCTGGCCACTTGAGGGACTGTAGATTAGATAGATAAGTATTCCACTTTTAATTTTGTTACTTTCATTTAGTACATGATAATTGGAAGTGAAGTTTATTTTCAATTGTGTAGTTTTTTCAAGATTAATCCTGCAGGTTGTAGTAGAGTCGGTAATCTCTAAGTTATATTGTTTGAAGTTCCAGAGCACCTCCTTTTAGTTGTTAGTTTCAAATTGTTAAATCATTTTCTGTTAATTGTTAAGATTGTTATCTTTTTTTAGATCGATGTTCCATAGTTTCTTTACGAGCTTTTCTTCTTCAGCAATTTACACGTTTCTTAGTTTAATCATTTCCATGCTTTCTAGTTTAATAGTTATGCTTTTTAAGTTCATAGTTTTCTTCTTTCTAGTTTATTAATTTCAAGCTTTCTAGATAAATGATTTCCTGCTTTCTAAGTTTAGTGGCCTCTAGTTAGAGTTTCATTTCAACCGTTCCAACATTTAGAAAACTCGAGAGAGATAGTCAAGATGTCTTCTATTGCATATAGCCTTTGAACACTACTCGGTCAATATATTAACGTATTTATCAACTAAATTGATAGGACCTAACAGCAACCTATCATCCACCACAATTACTCCAACACTTTTGCAGCCTTGTTTAAAATATTGTGGACACCTTCAACTCACTTCCTTTAGAAGTCCAACACATTGAAGTTCACATTGCTCTGATCAAATTTGCATCTAAACTTCAACAATTCGCACCACATTCATCACTCACACATATCTCACATCTATCTTGAGATATTCCAACAACACCACTCTTATTTATATCATCCTCAACCTTGAAAACCTTCTCCAAGGTTGACAGCACATCCTTTTCATTTACAATTTCAAATTAGTTTGACACCCAAACATTCCCGCGGTGGATAGGAATGAAGGTGACCCATATAAATCCTTAGTTAGGACCCAATTTTTTCCTAACACACCTCAACATTCTTCCAAAAACTTTTAAATGGCTTCACATGTAGTGCTAACACTAGGTTGGCCATTACCCATGCTAAACACCATAAAACTATTAAGTACACATTTCCCATTAGATCAAGATGAAACACAGACCACATAAATATATTTTACATAATCTAAAACAATCCATGAACCACCTAAGATCCAACAAAGAGTTCATCCAAATTTACATAATAGAAATACTTCAACCCAGAACATCTAGTTAACCTCATATGCACATTGATGCATGAAACACACAGTGTATTGCACCAAATTATGAGAAAAATTGATTTCTAAAAGATATAAACAACATAAGAAACTTCCCATATTTGTGCAACCTGAAACTAATCTACAATGGAATGCAAATAAAATACATTTCTCCCAAACAATAGAACCAACACTGAAAACCTAGTTCACACACTAGTGAACACATCTCACTCTACATAATGATCTAGAAACCCAAATTTTGAATATAACAACTATTGACAACCTAGAACAACATATAAAATCTTCACAAGCATAGCATCAACATAGAAGAAATGTGAAGCACATCCTAAAGCATGTTTTGAACACTTGCACAACACTATTTTATCTATTTATTAAATTTTCTCAAAAGCACTTGGAAACCAAGTACTAGAGACACCATCTTAGCACATTTCATTATTCCAACAAATCTCCAGACATTGCAACATAAAGATAGATCCATGTACTCACAACACTTCTTCAATATCTCAACTATACATGCACACAAACTGCAACAAACTATTTCCCTCTTTTTCATAATTTTCTCAATATCCTTGACAAATTCATCATTCAACATCCTTCCTCAAACACATAGTTGACATCAATGACAACACCTTCATAATTGCAACATACTTGTGCATATTGCAAGAAATTGGGGCATGATGAACATCAATGTTATTCAAAATAAATTGATGAGTTGAAGCATCTTCTTAAGAAGCATCAAATAAACGAGTCTTCATCATCAAAGGGTTCATCTTCTTCTTCTTCATAAAAGTACAACAAGCATAAGGGGTAAGCACTTGTTACAATTGTAAATTCTAGGTCAGAAATGTGGATACTCGATTCTAGAGCCTCACATTACATAGCTTCATCAAAGAGTATGTTCTCTTCATTTGAGACTTGTTCATAACCACACATCTTGATAGAAAACAACATATGTATTCATTTTTATGGGAAGGGATCCATTGAAATGTATGATGGAGCATTCAATGATGTTCTTTGTATGCCTTCATTGTCAACTAATATCTTTTCTATCTATTAGATCACACATGGTGGAATAGGCAAGAGTGTTGAGTTCACACCAGATTTTGTCATAATATGATATTTGCAAATCTGAGATAAACTTGAGCTTAGGGAGGTTGATCACCAATCTCGAGTCTACACCTCACATTTTTCTCCTAATGATTTAGTAGATGTTCACATTGAGGCATCTTGTGTGGACACTTTTGAGGAGATTCAGTATGGTCATTCAAATCTTGGTATTGTTTCATCTACTGAGGATCTAGTGACATGTGCTAATATTCCATCTCCTCCATATATTGTTGTATTTGAGGATTCTTGTGATTCCATAGTTTTGGTTCCTTGTGATTCAATGCAGCAAGACATTCATCATCTTCTTGATATGGATACTTGGGATGAGTACTTGAAAGAAATTGTTGGTATTTTTTGTCATTCCCACATTTCAAATTTGGGAGACATCATTGATTACATTCATCTTCTCTTTGATGGAGATGATCCTTCTTTAGTTGTTGTGAGGAAACACTTTGGCCCTCTTGTTAATTCTCTACATGATCATTATTTGTAGTTTGACATGAGTGTGGATTCTTTTGGACAACATTTGGATGAGGCTTCTTTGTCCTTAGAGGAGGTATCCTTGTATTTGGATTGTGTTCTACAATCGTTTCAAGGAGATTGTAGATTGACTTCTTCAGCAATGTGGCTTAAAATGCCTATTTGGAGGGTGACAACTTTCGTCATTGACATGGAAACACTTGAGAATTTTTTAGAGACATCATCCATCATTCATCTTCCCACATCTTCCTTTTAGGAATGGGAAGACATCCTACATACTAGTTTTTGTTTCTTCCTAAGGGGAGGAATATTGTTTGATGAGATTGGATCATCTTCATCATACAATTTAGAGCTTCTACCATTGTAGGAGACTCACCATTTAGGGGGGATACAGGGTCTCTCTTCTTATTCTCTCTTATGGGGGATAATTTTTCCTCAAATGGGGTTTTATCCTTCTCATTCTTCATTGAGAGCATTTTTTTCATCTCTCTTTTGGGGAGGAGTTTTATCCCACTTGGTTTTCTCCTTTTCTTCATTTATGAGAGATTGCATTTTCATTTGTACATGGGTACCTAGCATGTCCTCATAGCTAGGACCCATACCATTTTCATAATAATCAGCTACTCCCTAAGTTGCACTTAAGGGGGTGTTGGTGTAAATAAAGTCTTGTACCTAGTTAATTCATTACTAGGAGACTTGGAGGACTTATTTAGAGGTTAAGTTTACTTAGGTCCTAGGAGGGAATATTTCTATAAGGTGTTAGTTTTCATTAGATCCTATCTTATCTTTTGACTTATAACACATGTGTCCTAGGTAGTTGTGATAAGTTGTCACATGATATAGGATTAAGACACTTGTCATAAGGGTATGTGCAGGATCATGATGGGTTAAAAAGTGGCAATATGATGGGTATTTGTAGGGTATGTGGATGACGACTTTTTTTTTACCCAAAATTGATGAAATGAAAAGGGTTTTTAAAGGAGATTCTCAACTTTCCACAAATATAAATTATGCTTTACTTTGAATTTAATAAATTTATTTATTTTCTATTTGAATTATGACTAAAGTCTTAATTGATAGGCTGATTGAAAAACATCTATAGCTTTCAAACTATTTCACATTTTTTGAATCTAAAACATGTGTCACATTCTATGCTTTATACTATAGGATTAAAAAAAAAATGAATTTCATGAAGTTTTGACCAAGTTAAGTGGTTAGACATCGAGTTTTATTATTTTTCAAAAGTTGTAATAAAAATTCATAATTAATTATTTACTTGGAATTTTTTTTTTAAATGCATCACATCGGGACATGAGTCCTCTACTTATATCAAAAATCTTATAAAAAAATATTATCATTTTATGGGGTTAGGGTGGTTAGAAAGACACCTACTTCTTATTTTTTCCCTGAAATTTAAGTACTACACATTGAAATTTCAAATTTTCACCAAATAGATTTTAATTTTTAAAATAAACCTAGTAGTTTAGAAACTACATTCAATTTGCTATAGATTCTATTCTTACATATTTTTGAAATAATATAGATAACTTATTCAAATTTTTACGTCAAGTTGCCTAACTCTAATTTTTTTGAATTTTTTGCCACTTAAGGGCCTATTTTTTCCATGATGATCCTGCACATACCCATAATCCTATTTAATCCTATGTCTCACATTGGCTATATAAATAGGTGGTATCATATGTATATTGTCATATCATATTATTGGATAATCAATTCCACTGCAATATTGAGCATTGTATAATGATCTGTCTTGTGCTTTCATGAAGTGCCTAGATCTTGGGTGGCTATAATCTTTAGCCAATCTTGCATGGTGTAGAGTTATTCTATAACAACTCTTACAAGTTTTTCTCATTTACTCCACTTTATGATATATTTGTACATGAGTACCTAACATGACATAGTAGTTGGAATTCATGATTAGTGCATACATTATTCCCTAAGTTGCACTTAAAGGGGGTGTTATTGTAAATAGTGTCTTTATCCACCTAGTTAGCTAACCACCTTTATAGGATTGACCTATTCACACCTATCTTAAGTTTACTTAGGTTTTATTTTTCTTTTGTATCACTTTATTTTGTTGAGAAATGTGTCCTCGTGACTTGAGGCACCTATTGAGAATTTCTCACACTTGTCAAGTGAGCTCACAAGTGTCCCACTTTGAGGGTTAGTCAATCTTTTAGTCCTACCTTCCTACCTCCTAATCTTTACCTATATATGCAAGGCTTGATCATTTTTTTTTGATACGTAAGGTTATGATTTTGTATTAGATTTAAGAAAATATACAATTCGTCTGCGTAGCAGGAGAGACCACCAATCTACCATGAAAACTGAACCTACCAACCCGGGAGCTTCCTACAACCGACACAAAAGATGCAGTCCCACTGCATAATTCAAAAAACTAGTACCGATTATATTTTTAAACAAAAAATTAATACACTGAGGCCAACCTCACTAAAAACCATTCAATTCTGCAAACAGGGTGAATTCTTCCTCCCAATCCATATCCTCCTCTGACACCAACCCTAGTTTTATTTTCAAGAATTCAACCACCATGGCCGAGACCATTCTGTGTCTCATGAGCTCTGGCCCTTTTAAGTCCAGAAGGAAGGGATAAACCTTTACCACCTCTTCCATCTCCCAAAGGAGTTCGAGGTCTGAGGGTCGTGGGATTCCTTTACCCATGAAGGCCGCTTTCAATGTCTTCTCTAGCCCTCCTAACATGTCACCCCAAAAGAGATTCTCCATTATTTTCTTTGCTTTTTCCTTCGGCACTTCTAGATCCATCATGACGGCCAAGAATCAAGAAGAAATATGTGCATTGTCCCTCACGAATTCCCTTCTCTCCAAGTGGTCCTTCCCTAGTATCATTTTAACTACCACCATGATTAAGGGATCATCCTCAAGCAGGATTCTCTTCAACCTTTGGTCGGTGATTTCCCTGAAAGCAATTTGTC
Source organism: Sequoia sempervirens (assembly GCA_007258455.2). NCBI lineage: Eukaryota > Viridiplantae > Streptophyta > Pinopsida > Cupressales > Cupressaceae > Sequoia > Sequoia sempervirens. The sequence continues at coordinate 241,178,894 of VDFB02270651.1, forward strand.
TCTCCATCGCCTCCAAAGAGACAGGAGTGTCGACCTCGAAGCTTTCCAACCCCTCCGCTGAGATAGAGATGATAAATTTTGATTTGATCATCTTCACCATTTCCAGCCCTCCAGTCGAGAGTTCCCTGCACAAAGACAACCAACACAGCAAGTTTCGCAAACCATACGATGAAAATGCCATTTTCTGTCCGCATTTAAAAAGCCCATATCCAGCAAGGCCGAGCCATTGAACACGAGCCTGAAATGATGTTTAAGTGAGGCAATCCGTCCTCGCAATAAAATTTTGTCCTACCACCCTCGATTTTGATTCAACTAGCACCTCGTGAGGATCAACCTCTGCCACCCAGCCGATTTGCATAAACTTCCCTGACAACTGTACTCCATGTGTTGTTATGTTTGTTCTTGGCTTAATGTGTCATTAAGACATCCGGCGCCTCCGAGATCTCCTAGTTTTGGTGGACTACCGTCTTTTGGAAGCTTTCCTTCCTTGCACCTCCGGCTACTTGTGTTGGCATGTGCGGTGATGTGGCCTTGCCATTGCGCTGCCAGCTTACTCCCCCCTTCCGATGCCCCATTCCCTCTCCTCTTATCTGCTGATGATTTGGCTTTGCTTTTCCATCGATCTCATGGATGAGGGAAAGAGCATGTTGAGAGGGAGGGGGCCCACCCTACCACCCACAAGAAAATTACTTTGTAGTGCATTCTTTAAATCCCGATCCAATTACTCCCATGTTGGACAAGGAGTCAACTTCTGTGTTACCTTCCCTGAACGTGTGGTTGAGCGTCACTTGTTCAAAGCTCCCTAGTTGTTCTAGTACAGCTTCTAAATAAACCCCTAGTCTCCAATTGTGAATTTGTCTGGTCCTGAGAGCATTTATGACTAATGTTGAGTCTCCTTCTACTACCAAATTTTTGATTCCCAATTCCTTACTAAACATCAATCCGAGTAGGAGAGCTTGAAACTCGGCTGCATTGTTTTTTCCTTCCACTAGGGGCTAAGCTAATCTCCCCAAAATCGAGCCTGAAGAAGTTCTTACTGTGAACCCAGCCCCAGACGACCCCGGATTCCCTTTAGAGGCCCCATCAAAGTTTAATTTAGCCCAACCATGCTCAGGGGGAATCCATTGTGTTTTATTGTGTTGTTCAGAAGAAGCCGCATTGCCTATTCCGCCAAAAGGAGGGGCTTTGATTCTAAACCATTGTTTCATGATCCAAGCATCCCATTTAGTGAAATTTGTTTTCTTTGACTTGTCCCCTAGCTGTGTGTTAAAAATTTCTACAATGCTTGCCTCAATCTTGCACTGAAGCCTTGGGATCGACATCTCTTTTTCTTGAAAAAGGCGTTTGTTTCTCTCCTTCCACACTTCCCAGATTAGAATTGAAGGGATCATCTTCCATAAGTCCCCAAAGATGGTGTTTTGATAGCAACTTGGCCAAGAATTTAAGCATTCTAATAGGGTGTTGGGGAAAATAGCTGACCAATGTAATTTTGTGCATAACCAACACCACATCTTCTGAGTATACTTGCAATTTAAAAGCAAGTGGTCAACAGTTTCCTCAGCCTCTTGACACAATGGGCATCTAGACGAGCCGTGATAACCCATTTTGATAAACCTATCTCCAGTAAGAAGTCTTCCCTGTACTGCAGCCCATGTGAAGATCCCTATTTTTGGAAGACATACTTTATTCCAGCAAAGGCTCTGAGGGATCACTGAATTTTCTTCTCCTGAAGCTAATAAGATGTTGTATCCTATCTTGGTCGAGTATGTCCCATTTGGTGAGGCATCCCAGCGTAAGCAATCTCTCCCCTGTCTGCCCCAGATCCTTCTTTCTAATAATGCATTCTCAAAGGCTTCAATCTCCTGTGCTTCAAGGTCCAAGCTTCTCACCGATTTCCACTTTAGATAACCTTCATCTGGGGTTTCCAGTCGATCTAAGTAATCACTGACTTTTGATCCCCAAGTTTTTTTTGCTTTCTCTTTAACTCTTGAGAGCTCTGGTTTGTCTGCTAGTGCTATATGACCTTCCCAGGAGTCTTCCCAGAACAAGGCCTCCTTTCCATCCTTTACTTCCCAAGTAAGAAAGTTTGTGATAAGGTCTCTAGATTTTTTAATGAAATTCCAAATTCAGGACCCATTTGGCAAGGATTTTGCTACTAGAAAGCAATAAGGATCTACTTCCAGGTATTTTTCTTTGACGATCTTTACCCATTTGAGATTAGGGCATGAATGAATAGTCCAAGCTAATTTTTCTCCCAGTGCCTTATTTTGTCAGAGAACATTCCTCAAACCAACACCATCTATCTCCCACTTCTCGCAAACCTTCTGCCATTTTATAAGAGGAAATTTTTTTTGTTCTGCAATGCCTTTCCAAAAGAAGTCCTTCATTACCTGATTTAGGTCTTTGCTCGCACCTATTGAAAGCTGCAAGCAGGACATCATATAGATGGGAAGTGCTGAAAGAACCAATTTCAGCAAGGTTAACCTCCTAGCCCATGACAACCACCTATTCTTCCATGAGGATATTCGATCCTTGCATCGAGCCACTAAAGAGCTCCAAACACTGTTGATTTTAATTCCTTTATCCAGTGGGAGTCCCAAATATTTGCATGGCATTTGACCCCTCTTGAATCCTGAATTTCACAAAATTTGAAGTTCACAGGAACAATTTGAGTTAAAGAAAAAGATCTCAGATTTGGCCTTACTTACCTCCTAGCTAGAGGCCCTAAAGTAGTCTTCCAACATGCTTTTTAATCTTTGAGCTTCCTTTGCTGAAGCAACACTAAACAACATTGTGTCATCTGCAAATTGCTGATGCGTGATATTGTCCAGGTTACTAGTTACTTGCAATCCCTCGATCCATTCTGACCTCCTTGCTTTGTCAAGCGATCTCCCAAGGGCTTCAGCCATTATAATGAACAAGAAAGGGGATAGAGGATCCCCTTACCTTAGACCTCTTGAGGCAGTAAAGTATCCCTCCGGGGAACCATTAACCAGTACTAAAAAATGTAGACAGGCCACCCACCCAAAGAGCCAATCTAACCATTCCTTTTGAAAGTCGAAGGCTTCCATGACCTTAAAGAGGAATCTCCAATTCACTCTGTCATAAGCTTTCCTGATGTCTAGTTTCAATAGCATTGTCAGTTTCTGCAATTTTTGTATTGAATGTATGACTTCTTGGGAAATTATCACCCCATCTAGTATTGATCTTCCCGAGACAAAACCTGTTTGTTCCTCAGATATGATTGAGGGGAGAATCTTCTTCATTCTATTGGCTACAACTTTGGCCAATATCTTGTAAATCGTGTTGCACAGAGATATTGGACGAAAGTCTTCCCATGAGTCTGGCTTTTCTTTCTTTGGGATAAGAGCAATTAAAGTGTTGTTTACTTCCTTTAAAATATTTTGTTGCTCCTGGAGTCTTCTAAAGCTTCCCATACATCCTTACCCAAAAAATTCCAACATTTTTGGAAGAATGCTATCGGGAATCCATCCGGTCCAGGAGCCTTTTCTAGCTGCATCTCAAAGACTGCCTCTTTTACTTCAGTTTCAGAGAACTTAGAATTTAGGGCCCTCATTTGATCCCGAGGAATCAATTTTGGTATGGAGTGCAAGGAGGCTTCCTGTGCATCCAAGTTTGAACCCTCCCAATCATTGAGCAAGTTTTGAAAATATGAAACTGCTGAGTCTCTTATTTCCCCCATGTTTTCCAATAGTCGGCCATCCCCGTCTTTCAAACAGGAAATTCTATTAAGTTCTCTCCTTGCTCTTGTGGAGTTGTGAAAAAAATTTGAGTTTCTATCCCCTGTCTTTAGCCATATCTCTCTAGATTTTTGTCTCCAGAAAACTTCCTCTTTAGCCAGTATATCGTTGAGTTTGTTGGTAAGTGCATGTTCTTTCCTGTAACAGGCTTCGTCCATCCCCTTATTAATTATTTCTTCGGCTAGATTGTCCAGTTCTTGTTCCATTAGAAATTTCTCTTTGAAGATATTCTTGAAACTTACTTTGTTCCATTGTTTGAGTTGCTGCTTCACATATTTTAGTTTTGTGACTACTTTGAACAAGCTTGATCCCTCTGTAGAGCATTCCTTCCACCATTGTTCTATCAAATCCATCACATGAGGATCCTTGAACCACATCATTTAAAATTTAAATGGACATCGGATTGGTCCCTTTTCCCCGATTATTTGAAGTTGAACTAGAAAATGATTAGAGCCAGTCCCCGAGTTTATCTTACTCTCGAAAGAAAAAGGAAAAAGACTCAGATTTCCTTTAAAGAAGAATCTGTCTAATTTTTCCACTATGCTACCAAACCCTTTTCTACAATTTTTCCATGTGTAGCATCTATTACCTATGGGGATTTCCATTAGAGATTTTCTGTCCACAAAACTTAAAAAATTCAATTGGGATTGTAAAACTTTCCCTGAGCCACCTTTCTTATCTTCTTGCCTAAGGATTGCATTAAAATCTCCTCCAATTATGCTAGGACCCTGATTCAGGCCACTCAAAACCCCATCCAGTTCTAACCAGACCATCCTTTTCTGAATGCTCAAAGAGGGACCATAAACATTTATGAGATTAAAATGTAGATTCAAGATCAGACTCCTTACCTTACATGTCATCCAGTGTCGACTTGAATTCAAGGTCTCTGTTAGGACTGACTGGGGCTTCCAGATAATTATTAGGCCTCCCGAAGTGCCCTCCACTTCAACCCCTATCCATTTCCACGTCCTTAGCTTTCTTCCAAATTTCTCCAGTTCTTGACCATCTAATTTTGTTTCTTGAAGAAGGCAGATTTCTACTTGACTCACTTCTACGTGGCGCCTGATAAGGCTCCATTTGTTAGGGGCATTTATGCCCCTAACATTCCACGTTAATATTTTCATTGTTGTTCAGGAAGAGCTCCACCCTTCCCTACTTTAATCATTGAGTCAATCTTCTGTTGTCTGCAAGCTTCCCCGTCCCATTTTCTCTTTTCTTGATTAGGGATTCGACCCCACTTTTTCTGTTCCCCACAGTCCAGCGTGAGTTTGAATAAATCCCTTCTGTGAATTCTTAATCTAGATTTAGCCGCCAGCAATCCCTCTGTCATTTTCCTCTTCTTGCCTAATTGTGGGCTTAACAGCTCCACCATTTCATTTCCTTCTATTTCCAATATTTCCTCTACCCCTTCAGAGTTAAGCCCTACCTCCGATGCACTAGACTTTGCTTTAGCTGCCACCACTAGTTCCACCAATTCCTTCCCCACTTCTATCAGAGAATCCAACTCCACATACTGGCAACTATCCCCCAGAAGTTCTAGAGTCTCAGAAATCTTCTCATCTAAATCCGCCAGCTGATCCTCCTTCTCCTCCTGTTCCTCCTAGAACTTCTCTCTCTCATCTATTTTTTCCTCTGTAAATGAGCTTGGTGAGCCATTTTGGGGAACGTCTAGTAGAGGTTGTCCATTGTCCCAAACCCTTTTGGCATAGACCCCCATCTTTGTAGACTACGGCTTCAGGGCCCCTTCCTTGGGAGAGGAACTAGGGTTTGTGGTTTCAGTGATAATTCTAGCTGACGATCTGAGGGTTTCCATTGGGGCATCCAAAGAACTAGATTTCCCTGCCTCTTCATTGGATTTCCTACAACCCAAAGACCACACCAAATTTTTGAGAATTAGGGAGTCGCGCTCCAACTTTTGAACCCAACTGCCATAGTCCATTAAAAGTTCAATCTCACTCCATATTTTCCTATCTAGTTTATTCTCCACACATATGCGCACATAATTATGATTTTTCTTTGCCGCCCTCCTTTCTTCTGTGCATACGAATGTGCCCAATTGATTACCTAGTTCCTCCAATATGGGTTAGGCCCAATATTCCTCAGGAAGATTGGGTAAACTATACCAGTCTTGCAAAGTTTCCATTGCATGATTAGCCAGGTTAAAACCCACTGAACAATGCCTTAAATAAAAACCACACCCGTTTAGAACCCAGACTCCTTTCACTATTTCATCTCTTATTTTCCGGGTTGGGCATATTACTAGGAAAAAATCATTTTGGAGCATTTTGAACTGCAACTCGGGACCCTAGCGTTCTTTCCACCGTTTCACTAGATATTCCCAGTTGAGCTCCATTCCATACCATTTCCCAATCAAGCCTAGTTGTTCTAATTTCAGTACTTCTTGTAGTTTCGAAGAGCTGATTACTATTTTGGTTCTTTCATCTATTGGTTCTTTGGGCAAGGTTGAACCATGATGTCCCCTTTCCCTGTCTGAGATTTCTTCTCGTTCTTCCTCCCATTCCTTGAAAGGTTACTTTTTTTGCCATACCATTCCATCGTTCCCATATCTGTAGTTAGGGTTTCTTCTAGGGCCCTGCCTTCCCATCCATGGAAGATTAGTTTGCCCTCTTTTTCCTTCATTCTGTTGTCGTGGTCTACGAAAGGATTCATTTCTGTATTGTCTATTCTTATGCCACCCTCGTGAATAACTTGCACCTCTGTTCGTGCGAAGATTCCCGTTAGTTTGGTCCTCTTGAAAATGACCCTTTTGAGCATTATTCTGAGGATGGGCCCATCTATCTTTCTTCCATACATACTCAAGATTCCCTCTCCTATTCCCTCTGGGTCCCTCGTAAACTCTTCCACCACGCCTGATTTCATCCGACCGTTGCTTTCCTCCATGACCGTTGCAGAGCACATTCACCATCTTCTTTTTTGCAAGGCTTGATCATTTTATTATACACTCTTTATTTTATATTTGATATAAATATTGTTGTCCATATTTTACTCGTGGAAGTTGTTTCATGCTCTTTGTTAGCTGAAAATTTGGAAAATGAAGACATTGGCCAAGAAATCATACCACATTTTGGTGCAAAGGACTTATGAAGCATAATATTATAAATATAACATATATACTAGGGGTAGGATAGATGGGCCACATCCCATCCCATAGATATGAGTATAAAAGAAGATATAAATGACAAAATGTAATAGGAAAAACAAGGGAATACATATATAGACAGAGAGAAATATATGCACAAAGACTAATGTATGGAAGGATAAATATATAGAGATTTGATAAGTTAAAAAATAGTATAGGGGAAGATAATACATTGTACCAATTTTGATGAAATTAATAGAATGGATAACAAATTTCTATCTATATAGTGTTATCTACTATTCTATGAATGTGTAAATAGTTAAGTGTATATCTGATTGTACTGGTGTTCACCTTTATATTAATGATTCTAGGGTATAAAATACAACACTTAGAAAATACTTGGGGCTTAGAAATTTGATCTGTGTTTCCCCAGATTTCTTTCTAACATTGGTTAGGTGATATAAAGAACATAACACCCAATAAAATAAAATAAAATAAAATCAGACACTAGAGAAGAAAAATAATCTAGAGAGAAGAAAGTTAATTAATAAAAATATGAAAATATGAAAGAATATCTTTTTTGGCACTTACCCTATGAGAGGGCATTAGGCACCAAGGGGATAGGGAATGGAAAGGTGGCACAACCATGGTAGGAGGGTTCTCAAAGAGAACAATCTAGACTGTGCAACAAGAGTAACACAACAGAGGCAACACAAAATATGGAGGAAAATGCAGATGAAAAAATTCTCATTAACAGAAATCTCAGTTACAATCAGCCAACAACATCCGGGCTTATAGATTCATCTCACAGGCTTGATACCACATGTTCGAAAATACAACATTCCAATATGCTCCTATATGCGAGCTGGAATCTTACAATTCAGATCAAGAACTTATCTAATTATTATTCGTTGCTTTCCTAATGATCTATTACAAGCTTTATATCACATCTATAGGTCTTGAAACATCTGTGTCGGCCAAAGATTATTATAATCTCCAATGAAAGAAAATGTAACGTGTGCATGAGTAGGTTGGCCTCAAATTTGAATTACTCCTCGGTGAATGCATATGATGAAGTGTGGACCTATAATTAAGGTCGGGGACACTCCATGGAACATTTAAAATTACACTGTTAAGATCCAAAAGCTATGGGAAGGATCCACCGGCAATCAAATTAACCATTAGGCTTGAAAATTATTCTGGTGTTGGTTCAAGAAACTGCCATGATATCCATAATCGATAACTTGCTGAAAAAAGATCCAATCGTGCACAAATCTTGGAATAAGGAGAATGAACATGTCTACGATGAAAATGTAGATCCACAAGGTCTGGTGAGAAAATATGATGAATCCACCAGCATGAACTAAGCAAGAACATAACACGAACAAAAAATGAAAGAAAGAAATATTTTTGGTTGATGCAAGATTGTTAAGAACCAAGGATGCTCCTACATCAGACATCCAAGGTTAATGAAAAGTGAGTCCCTCACTTTTCTAGGGCTAAAGGAAAATCATGATGGTCTACCTTAGCCTGAAAAATCCACAAAGAATCCTCCACTAGTCTACCTTTCCATTTCACAAGATATTCTTTGTACTGTCTTCAATGAGTTTTTCTCCCATCTCTGGTATCCAGGATCTCTTCTATCTCATCTGGTTGTTGTTTAGGAAACTGATCCTCCAATTTTTCCTTACTGTCTTCACTAAATTCTACTTCATGGTGTTGATGTAGATCTGCAATGTTGAATATAGGCGATATATACCCATGTTATCCAGTAACTCCACTTCATATGCATTTCCTGAATCAAATTTCCAAAATCCTATAGGGTCCAAACTTCCTTATCTTCAGCTTATTGTATGTGCCAACTAGAAATATTTACTTCCTCAAATATACCATCACTTCATCTCCAACTTCGAACTCCTTATGTCTCCTCTTTTCATTTGCTTTCTCGTTATACTTCTAGTTCATGTCTTCCAATCGTTGTTTCACTTGAGTATGCACTTTCTTCATATGTTCTGCAAATTCTTCTACGTTTGCACTTCTCTTATCTTCCATAATGATGTCTCTCAACTTTGATATACCTCTAGGGTGAACTCCAACAACGATCTCAAAAGGTTTCTTTCCAGTACTGCTATTCACTAAAATATTGTATGCAAACTCTACTTGTGCAAGGACTAAATCCCAACTTCTGGTCTTCTCTCCAACCAAGCATCTCAACAAATTCACTAAACTCTTGTTTACTACCTCTATTTTTCCATCAATCTATGGGTGAAAATTAGAACCAAACTTCAGATTTTTCTTTAACTTCTTCCAAAGTGTCCTCCAAAAGTAACCAACAAACTTTACATCTCTATTTGAAAAATTACTCTTAGGTAACCCATGCAATCTGATCACTTCCTTGAAAAACAAATATGCTACATGTATTGCATTTGTTGTCTTCTTACAAGGTATGAAATGAGCCATTTTAGAAAATCTATCAACCACAACAAATATAGAATCATTAGCTCTTTGTTTCTTCAAAAAACCAAGTATGAAATCCATGCTGATATCCTCCCAAGGTCTCTCCAGAACTGTCAAAGGCTTATACAATCCAACATTCTGACTACTCCCTTTTGTAACTTGACAAATTCTACAACTCTGCATAAATTTCCTAACATCCTTATGAATCTATGGCCAAAAGTAATTCTCATTTACCAATGCTATTGTCTTATCAATTCCAAAGTGTCCTGACAAGCCGCCACTATGCTTTTCTTTCACCAAGTTATCCCTCATTGAAATTTGAGGTATACACAACTAATTTCCTCTGAACAACATATCCTCCTAAATGAAGTAATACAACCATTGACTTCTATCCTCCAAAACTAGTTCTTTACAAGCTCTCCAAGGTTTTACAAAATCTAGGTCTCCCTCATACAAGTTTTTCAACTCATCAAAGCCTAATATCTCCACTCTCATTTCTCTCAGTAAATTCCTTCTCCTACTCAAGGCATCAACAACTCTATTTGAATTTCCACTCCTATGTTTAAAAAAAAAGTATAACTCTACAAGAATTCTACCCATCTCATGTGTCTCTAATTCAACTTACCTTGACTGTTCAAATATTGTAAAGCCTGGTGATCTGTATACAATAAAAACTCCTTAGGCAACAAGTAATGCCTCCACTTCTTCAAGGATTGAACTATGGCATAAAACCCCTGATCATACACTGAATATTTTCTCCTAGCATCATTCAATTTCTCACTAAAATAAGCTACGGGTCTTCCTTCTTGACTTAATACTACTCCAATTGCATTTCTTCTTGCATCACAATCTACTTGAAATACCTTATTAAAGTCTAGTAAATCCAACACAGGCTGCTCAATCACCTTCTATTTCAACAACTCAAAACTTTTGTCTACTCTTGATGTCCATTTAAAATCCTTCTTATCTCCTCTCATTGTTTATTTCATAGGGTTGCAAATAGAACTAAAATTCCTAATGAACTTTCAGTAGAAACTAGCCAATCCATGAAATCATCTTACCTCTCCAATGCTTTTCGGTGTAGGCCACTCAACAATGGCTCTTACTTTCTCAGGATCCATCTTCAATCCATCCACATATATCACAAATCCTAGATATACCAATTCCTCCTTCATGAAACTACACTTCTTAATGTTTATTAGCAACTACTCTTCTCTCAACCTTTGCAAAACTTTTCTTATATACAACAAATGTTCTTCTCTAGTCTTGTTGAAAATCAAGATGTCATCTAAATAAACAATCACAAACTTACCCAAGAATTTCTTCAATACCTCATTCATTAGCCTCATGAAAGTACTCAGTGCATTTTTTAGTCCAAAAGGCATCACCAACCACTCATACAATCCTTCATTTGTCTTGAATGTTGTCTTCCATTCATCCCCTTCTCTAATTTTGATCTGATGATATCCACTCTTCAAATCTATCTTTGTAAAGTATCTAGCTCCACTCAAACAATCCATAATTTCATCCATCCATGGGAAAGGAAATCTATACTTCACCATGATCTTGTTTATGGCTCTCGAGTCTGTACACATCCTTCATTCTCCATCCTTCTTAGGTGCTAACACAACAGGTACTACACAAGGATTTAAACTTTCTCTGATCAAACCTTTCTTCAACAATTCTTGCACTTGTCTATTCAACTCCTCATTCTCTTCTAGTTTCATCTAGTGTGATACTTTATTAGGAAAACTAGCTCCAGGAATCATATCCATGCAATGACTAATACTCCTCATAGGTGGTAATCCATTAGGTACATTATCTGAAATGATTTCCTCATATTCTGTCAGCAACTCCTTTATCTCTTCTAGTTGTTCTTATACATGCTCCAAGTCTTCGACCTTCTTAGGAACTAAGGCATAGCACACATTCTCATGTCTCAATCCATCAAGGAATCTCCTTTCATCAACCAAACAAACTCTAGCACTAGTAAAAACCTCAACTCTAGGAACATCTTCCAATGGCAACAATGTCTGCTTCATCCCATTAGCAACAATGGTATATATATTCTTCTTTCCATCATGAATAGCTTGTCTATCATACTACTAAGGTCTTCCCAAAAAAACATGGTATACATCCATAGGCATGATATCACACAAAACTTCATCATGATAATTTCCTATCTTCAATTTCACCAAACATTGTTCACATACCAATATCTTATGCTCATCTTGAATCCATGCTATCTAATAGGGCTTTGGGTGTTTCAATCTTTCCAACTTCAATTTGGTCACCATCTCTTCAAAAACTAGGTTCTCTAAGCTTCCACTATCAACAATCACCTTACAACATTTACCAGCTACCTTGCATTTGGTCTGAAACAAATTCTTTCTTTGCAATGGCTCGTGCTCCATCTCGCTTTGACATAATAATCTCCTATTCACCAGCACTTCTCCATCTTCTAGTTTATTAGATGATTCGGCATGATCCTCCTCAACAAAGGTTGTTCTTCTATTATTTTATGCCTTTCTACTTGTCTCTCCTTGATTACATTCAAATGCTCTATATCCTTCTCCACCACACTTAAAACAAGTTCCCCTGAATACTCTTTTCTCCTGTCCTTTATCATATTTTCTATAACCTTCATTCTAGTAACCACCATATCCTCCTCTTCTATAAGAGTTTCCATCATCTCTACAGTATGAATTCTCATTCTTGTTGACTTCCTTATCTTTATTTTGATCTGGAAAAGATCCTCTTCCCCCTCTAGTAAAAATTCTTCCTCTCTAAAATCTTCCACCTCTTCCTCTCTATCTCTACTCATGTCTTTTATTCAACTTCTCTTCTTCCTTTAGGGAAAATTGATATGCTTCCTCCACACTCTGCAACTTGATCAAACTAATCTCATCCTGTATAGATGACCTCAATCCATTCATATATCTGGATACTTGCTCGATCTCATCCTCCGAATGTCCAGAGCTGATATTCAACTTATAAAACTCTTTAGTATACTCTGTCACACTTGATTCTTTCTGCTTTAAATTTTGCAACTTTCGGAATAAACTAATTTGATAGTTTGCAGGAATAAACTTTTTCTTCAACTTATTCACCATCCAATCCCATGATCTTATCTTTTCCTTTCCTCTTCTTTGTCTATTAGTTTGCAAATGTTCCCACCAAAGGGATGCATGTCCTTTCAATTTTGTACAAGAAAATTTCACTTTCTTATCTTCAGTGGTACCTTTAAAATCAAAATAATTTTCCATCTCTATTATCTAATCAAGCAATTCTTTTGAATCCAACTTACCATTATAATTTGGTGGATTGAAATGTGGTTTTGTATTCGCTCTAGTTAGGGCTCTTATGAACCTCTCTTCTCCCTGATCTAGGCCAAGTTGATCTTCTCTTCCTCTTTCTTCTTGTACTTCTACCTCTTCATCACTCACATCATCAACTAGTTGACCTCTTCTCTAGGCCATTTCAACTGCATCTAATCTAGCAACAATTCCTCTCAACATCTTCATTAAAGCTGGGTCTGCATTTCCACGTGCTCCATTTCATCTAACATTTCTTCTTCCTACCATCTTTACACAAGTCCTCTATAGTTGCAGGTCGGATCCTCAGTTCGCCACCCCACAACAAATCTTCAATAGGACTCTGCAAATTTTGGCAATCTCACATGGATTGAATCTTGCTCTGATACCAATCTGCTGCAGCCACTGTAGGAGGGTCCTCAAAGAGAACAATCTGGACCATGCAGCAAGAGTAACACAATAGAAGCAACACAAAATATGGAGACAAATGTAGATGCAAAAATTATCATTAAAAAAAAAATTAGTTACAATCAGCCGACAACATACGGGCTTACAGATTCGGCTCACAGGCTTGATACCACATGTTCAAAAATACAACATTCCAATATGCTCCTATATGCAATCTAAATCTTATAATTTGGATCAAGAACTTATCTACTTATTATTCACTTCTTTACTAATGATCTATTACAGGCTTTATATCACATCCATAGGTCTTGAAACATCCATTTCGGCTAAAGATTATTACAATCTCCAATGAAATAAAATGTAGCGTGTGCATGAGCAGGTCAACCTCAAATTTGAATGACTCCTCAATGAATGCATAGGATGAAGTGTGGACCTATAATTAAGGTTGGGGAAACTCCATGGAACATTTAAAATCACATCGTTAAGATCCACAAGCTATGGGAATGATCCACCAGTGATCAAATTAACCGTTAGGCTTGAAAATCATTCTGGTGCTGGTTCAAGAAATTTCCATGAAATCCAGAATCGGTAACTTTCCAGAAAAAGATCCAATCACTTACAAATCTTGGAATAAGGAAAATGAACATGTCCTTGATGAAAATGTAGATCCACAGGGTCTGGTGAACAAATATGATGAATCCACCAACATGAACTGAGAAAGAACAAAAACTAAAAGAAATAAATATTTTTGGTTGATGCAAGATTGCCAAGAACCAAGGATGCTCCTACATCAAAATGGGAAAGATTTTGGAAGGTATTTTTGAAAAGATGTGACTCCAAAGTGAAAGTGTACCAAATAAATACCATATGAAATGATAAAGATTAATGAAACTCCAAATCATTTACACCCATGGAAAAAGGAGACAAAAAAATAAGAAAGATTAGAGAATAAATTGAGTTTGTAAGTAAAGTAAACATGGCTATCCCTAATGGAGAAGAGAAAAGATAACAATGGAGGATTGAAAGAGAGTAAATAAGTTGTAGAAGAATGGAAATAGTGGAAAATATAAGAAGTTAGTGTACCAATCAGGGTGTTGTTGAGTGCACCAAAGGGGTGTTGCCAAGGAAAAAGGAAAAGAGGATAAAGAAGAGAACTGGGAAACTCTCCAAAAAGATCAAATAATTGCTTGGAAAAATTGGATAACCAATAACTAGTTTAAAGAAGAATATTGATGATTACTGGAAATCTAGAATATTGTTATTAGGACCATGTAATAAAGTAGAAAATACACTACTAATTCAACCTTATAGAAGATCAACAATCAGACCAGGCCTATCAAACCTTACTATCAACTTAATGAAATATTTCCAAAAATTTTGAAAAAATCTGGAGAGAACCCTATCCATTCAAGGGAATTATTTAGTAGTTAATAGAAGCATAAGGAACATAGAATAAAAAGAAAAAAGGGAAAATGAAGGAGATAGATTGAAGTTGGCCAAAGAATTATGTTTACAATCAACTAAAATGAAACTAAAAAAATAAGAAAATGAAAAGATATTTTGAAGAGTCACAACCCCCTAACCAGGATCCATCCCCTCATCCATATAAGAGTTAGAGAATTTTAAGAGAAGGGATATCACAAGATAAGGAAACAAGAGGAGAAGGAAAATAAGTAGAGTGGGAAGAAATACTAGGAGAATAATACTTTGATATAAAACTAGCAAGAGACAAGGGTAGAGAATAGAAACCCTAATTGGTCAGAAAAGTAGAGAGAGAAGAAAAACCTAGCTTGCAATTTTTGAAAGTTAGAAACAAAGAGATAAAAGACAAAATGTATCCCTCAATCAAGATCCCTTTATTTGGAAAGATACCACAAAAGAACCAAAGCACATATTCTTACTAGAATCTTTATGAGAGAGACATGATTTAATGAAGACAAGCCAAAAATACTCACCTTTGTATCCTCATTCCCAAAAGATGTTTTAGATTGGTATAAGAAGACCTACCCTAAACATGGGAAAAATTTGGACGAAGTGAAACAAAACTTCTTCGCTAACTTTGATACTCCAGAAATCTCAACGGAGAGTGTAAGTAAGATGAGAGATCTCATAAAAAAGGAAGATGAATCCATAAAAGGATATGTTAAAAGGTTCAATGAAGTTTTCCGCAAACTAGAGGAACCATTGATAGAAAGGATGAAAATAGAATGGTTTATTTCTAGACTTCAAAAAGACATAAGAGTAGCTTTAAATGGTAAGATATTCAACATATACACAATCTCATCACTAAGGCCTACTACATTGAAGCCCAAACTTGGCACACTCTTCAGAAGGACGATATGAAGGAGAATATTGATAAATTACAACTTGCAGTAGAATAACTAACAATATGGAACTCAATCTTAGAAAAAGGAGAAACAAATAAAACCAAAGAAATATAGTGCATGTATTG
Organism: Sequoia sempervirens; assembly: GCA_007258455.2. Classification (NCBI taxonomy): domain Eukaryota; kingdom Viridiplantae; phylum Streptophyta; class Pinopsida; order Cupressales; family Cupressaceae; genus Sequoia; species Sequoia sempervirens. Next base: position 241,194,386 of record VDFB02270651.1, read on the forward strand.
CTCATGATAAGGCCACCTCCTTAATGACTATCCAAAGGCCCAAGGAGAGAGAACCATCATCATGTTGCATGTAGAATTAAAGATTGTTTTGACCAAAACTAATTCAATTTACTATGGTACATACCAAGAACATGATAGTCACCTCACAAAGGACTGTCTTTCCAATCAATTTTAGGTCCAAAATACACATAATCATCTTGATCCTCAATGCCCTCTACACCACAACTACAATTTAGATATAGAAGAAAACATGGCATATATTAGAGGATTGGTGGAAGGGCCTCTATACAATATATGGTATTGACAACCACCATGGAGGGATAAAAAGAATACATATGCATTACAAAATGGCCCACTCCAAGACTACATAGGTGATAATAGATAATCTAATTATAGAGGAGGAAGAGGGCATTGTAGAAACAACTGTCAAAGAAGTGATGCAACATATTATGACTATGGGAAAATAGGTCATTATGCCACATAATGTTTGTCAAAAATGAGAAGAAAATGTCCCTTTTTTAGAGATGATTCACATGATGTATTCAAGTGTGATAAGACTCAAAAATATTATTAGAACACCCCACATTCAAGAAGTGATGAATTATATGACAACAAAGGAGAAAGGGTGATAAGAAAAGTATCACAACGAGTGAAAAGCTACCAAGTACTATATAAATGGTCCTCATGCACATCAAATGAGGATTATTTTGGAGAAGAGAAACCATTGCATATAAGAAAACATAAGAATAATGAAAAACAACCACAATACTCACTAGACAGTAAATAGATACCAAAAAGAATAGAAGGGAAATTGAAGAAATCAATGAAGAATTAGAACTGAAAGATGAAGAGTATGAACACTTCCAGCCAAATAAGAAAAAACATGACCAAATAGTGGAAAAAGAAAAGAAACACATTATACAACAATAGAAGGATGAAATTGCATGTTTTTTAGAAGAAGAATGGGGATGTTGAAGAGTCTAGCCTCATTGGATCAACAAAAAAATATGTTACTAAAATTAAAACAATTAGGAAAGTATTGGAATAAATAGAAACAACAAGTACATTAGAGTATCAAAGATTAGAATTGGAAAAATGGTCCTCTGCTAATTACTTTAAACTTGAATGACAATAAGATTAAACATGTAATGATTGATCTTGGTGTGGACCTTAACATTATTTTAGAAACTACTTGGGAGAGGCTAGGAAGACCTAAATTTATTAGAACACCTATGAATATAAGTCTAGCCAATGATTCTAGCATGGAAACATTAGGAACATGGAATAATGTCCAAGAAAATGTAAAAGGGATCAAAAAAATTGTTGATTTTGAATTTGTTGAGATGGAGTTGTTCAACATATTTAGAGCATTGCTTGGGTTGAAATGGTTTATGAATTCTAATGGCATAGTAGACTCCCAAAAAGAAGATATCACCTTAGTAGATGAGAACATAATAGTCCAAATTCCTCTGGGTGAAAGAGAAGATAGATCCTATGTAGATTAAAGTACACAAGACAAAGAAGAAGAAGATCTACGAAACCTATATTATATCTCAAAGTTACCCACTATAGAAGAGGGGTATCCTAATAGTTCCAGATGGATTGGATTAGAAAGTGACACTACAAGTACTGACAATAATGATGTCTTAGAAGCATGGGTACAAGATGAATAGGAATTAACATCCCATAACATATATGGATTTTGGAGAGCATTTGTGATACACAATCAATCTATTAAACAACTGCAAAGTACTAAAAATTCAAGAAACATACTACAAATACACCAAGACACCATAAAAACACTAATCCAACAAGTTCCAAACTTATTCAAGAAGAAAAATATGAAAAAATTAAGAAATCATAAGTCAGTAACCTTTGGGAGCAAGCAAGGAAACCTAAGGAGTACACACGGGCTCCACAAACCAAGATAACATAGAAGACTACACCCTAACAAGATGGTTACAACTTTACAACTGAAATATTTGCAAACAATGGGTAGGTACAACTTTGAACGTCATTTTCCTTGACCTAAGCCTGAATAGATTAGACAAAAGTATTAACCAAATGCATTAATACAATTAATACAACTTAGATAAAAGTAACCCACAAATGTAATATAATTCTTTCATTTCTCAAAGTGAAAACACTTATAAAAAAATAGAGCCATAGAGAGTTAACAGGAAAAAAAAGAGAAATGACTAGACCATTTATTGCACTCATCTCACACAAAAGTTATAAATAACCTCTTTTTGACCCATTTTTACTCATTACACACTCTATTCTACCAAGTTCTTGCACTCCATTACTCTGAAGTAAGCTAGTTCCTACTCCACTACAAAACAAATTCTCCAAAAATGGTTGTCCCTACTCTCATAGACATCTCTCAGAAACAGAGGCTAAAATATAAGAAGTTCCTATACAAAGTGATGGAAACCAACCTAGCAAGGGAATTTTCAACTATACTCATGGATGACATCCATATAAAGGATATCCAAAAATACACCCATGTACAGATCATAAAGATTGACCATACCAATTTTGAGGTTTTAAGGCACACTCTCTTACATCCAAGCACACAACAATATCTCACAATACAAGAACGTTGTAGAGAAATGGTTGGATGTATGGAAATAATTTCCAATTTTCATGGCATAGTAAGATTGGGTCTAGATAATCTTAAGATAGTTTCACATTGAATACCTCTACCTGGACCAACCATATTGAAACACAAAGGATGCTATTCAAGAAATTATAGATCTTTGGGATCAAGGAGAAGTTTTTTCAAAGAATTCTATGAAGAATGCAGAGGTTACCTAGTTAACCAAAGCAACATATGATATCTAGAGCTTAGATGTGACAAAAATCATCAACCTTACAGTAAAATATGCCACCATGGGAATTGCTTATAAAGTCTATTAAACCAACTAGAAGGATTCAAATACCACAAATTCCATTCACATGGTGTATTAGATGGTCATGGAGTGAAAGGATATAGATATCTACAAAGTGTTGTGGTAGGAGCTCCTCGACAATATCCAACACACAAAATAGTCCTACTATTATTTTCGGTATGGGACTCTATTGATATGCTTAACCTTCTACCTTATGAAGAAATTACCAGGGTTTGCAAGGAAAATATGGGATCCAACCTAGATTGTTGTGGCCCAGATTCAAGACCATGTAAAAAATTTATAGGATGCCACATCCTTTATTGCACCCTACTAGGGTTTTTTAAATCCCTCCAACAAAAATTTTAGGTTAGGGAATAAATCTCCTATGATGTGCTTCGTCGATATATTAAATATATAGTCTTCCTAGTAGATAAAGACTACACAATTTTGGAATCCATCAAACCTAGGACAACATGGATACTTCAAATCCCCTATGAGGTAACTGGTACAAAAATTCACAACTATGCCTCCACACTCCTCAATCGCCCAAAGAATCCACAAGATGATAAAGTCACTACCTGCTGAGAATATATGGACAATATCACAAAGAAGAATTCCAAAGAACAACTTGATAAAAATAAGAAGAAGCTACATGAGAAATGGGGAATCTCAAAGTAGGAGACAAAGGAGAAGGGAAAATCCAACCCCTGGAGTTCTAGAAGACTCCAAAGTGGGACCCCACCAACAAAAAATTCACAAGGAAAGAGAAATCAACCAAGGAAAAGATGAATTACAACCACTCCTCCTAGGAAGGATCCATCAGAGAAGGAAGCTAAAAAAGTCCTTTTACAAATGAGCTTAGAGAAGAATCTTAAGAGTTGAAAGGAGAAGGAACATAGAGAAGTCTCTCTACAAGTGGTGGACATAGAAGAAGAAGAGAAGATAATAGTGGAGGATAAATCCATTTTGGAGACCACATACACTCCAAAATTCTCCCCATTGATCAATGAGGACCAATTGTATAGTGGTTTTTTCTGACAAGAGGTAATGGATATGATGCTACAAAAGTACCCACACATGGCAAGGCAAAACCAAAAAATTATAGAGAGGGTGATCATTAGATACATGATTGCATCAAATACAACCTTGGAATATTTGATTGATCATTTTCTAGACCCCCTAACTACCATATTGAAAAGGAGAAAGGAGAAAGCATCAAAAGAAGAATAATAGTTGAAAGACCTAGCCATTAGAGAAGTGGTTGCAATAGTGATCCCTTCAAAAAAGAAAAAGATAAAAAATATTAAAACTAAGGAGATTTGATCCAAATAAATATTGGATAAACTAATGATGAAGAAAATATAAAGCACTTAGGTAGTAATAAAAGAGATTATAGAAGCAATAGAAAAAGCTAATGAGAAGATGCATGAGAAAGAAGAAAAATATCACTATTCAGAATAGGAGTAGTCTACTCCCCCTCAACAATCTGAGACACCTTCTTCCTCCACCACATCCTCCATGTAGTCCATCAAGGAATTTTTGGCTAAAAAAAATTAGTTCCAAATGGCGGCCTCTTCGCAACTCCTTCAATTACTACTCATAGGCTCATACATAGACTTGGGAAGCTTATCACCTTTGCATAAATTTTAGTTGCTTGATATCTTACACCAAACAATAAGGGAATAAAATATACAACATCATGTGGAGAGCTTTGACCAGTTAGAGGAGCTAGTGAAGGAGATACAAGGCAAGTTCCCTCACATCTCAGGAGATCTTCACAACCATTTGGCAACACAATTAAGAAATTTGATATATGGGGTAATCTAGGATACCCAATCATAGAAGAAGACACTTCTATATAAAATTTATATAGAATTGTAGAAGGCTAGGATGGATGGGAAAAGAAAGAAGTGTGCTACAACACAGTCCACTTTGGAATCACAAATTCAAAACTTGAAGAACACAAAAGGGGATTTGAATTCTCTCTATCAATTTTTTCTACAATGGCCAATGATAATTTCCTAGATTAAGTCTTAGATGGACCAAATATAAGTATAGATACTTCAAAAGAGTTACTACATATAATTCCCTTCAAGATACAAATGTCTAATTAAGGTTACAAATAAAAACATTACATACATAGTTTCATAAATTACAAGACCAATGAGATAAGGTTTGGAATAGATTCCACCAACTCCAATAGGTAGTTAGCTTAAGGATAACACACATTACCAGAATCCTTTAGGAGGCACAACAACTTGCAAAAAAGATACAAATTCCTCAAACATTGTCAGAGGAAGAGAAACTCTTACTACAGATTTAGGTATAGACTCAGTAGCTACACCTGGCCAAAACACAATGGGATACTATATTTTCCAACCCTAAGGACATCTACAAAGATAAAATTTAGAAGAGTAGTGTTTACTTGAGGACAAGTCAACATTTTGAAAGGGGGATGATGTTATCCGAAAAATAGGATAATGAAGACATCAACCAAGAAATCATACTAAATTTTGGCACAAAGGACTTTCAGAGCATAATATTATAAATATAGCATATGGGCTAGGAGTAGGATAGATGGGCTATGTCCCATCCCATAGATATGAGTATAAAATAAGATATAAATGACAAAATATAATAGGAAGAAAAGGGTAATATATGTATAGAAAAAGAGAAATATATGTACAAAGACTAATGTATGTAAGGATAAATGAATAGAGATTAGATAAGAGTTAAACAAGAGTATAGGGAAAGATATTACATTGTACCAATTTTGATTTCATTAATAGAATGAATATCAGATTTCTATCTATATAGTGTTATCTATTATTCCATGGATGTGCAAATATTTAAGTGTTTGTTTCGTTGCATTAGTGTTCATCTTTATATTACTGAGTCCAGGGTATAAACTAAAACACTTATAAAATACTTGGGGCTCATAATTTCAATTTGTGTTTCTCCATATTTCTTGCTAACACTCTTGATCTTGGCATTCTCCAATAGAAAATTCTACCATTCTTCTACTTGGAGGAATCCTTCCACCATAGCCTCTCTCTTTCTCACCACTATAACTTTTTTGTTGGAGGGATTGAAAACCACAATAATTTCTTGTCAAATTTCTTCCAACCCTAAGCCAAATTTAATAATCTCTTTCTTAGATCTATATACAAAGATTTGATACCATGTTAATGATAGTTCTCAACTTTTAGCACCTTTGCATATATATTTTATTTCTTTTAAATTGATGAAAGGCTATGTGTTGAAATAAATTCATTCAAACTTAACATAAATTGAATATTTATTCCAAAAATCTCGGTTTCTCTCCTTTCAACATGGTCTCCTATCTTGTCTCTTTTCAACATGCTCTCCTATCTTTTGTTATACAAAACCCTGACTATTATTTTCCCCTTCCATAGGAGACTCTAATCTTATGTTGTATTCTTCTTTTCTCTTTTTCTCTCTAGAAACTTCATCTTCTAAAATTCCTTTAAAAATTGGGAATTTTACCTACCTTCTCATGTTTGGGTACCAAAATATCATAATAGATGTTAAGAATACTTAAATTTAACTCAACATATACTTAAATTCCCATCCAATCCATTCCCATGAATTATAGTTCATAAATGAGGTTGAGAATAAGTATAATGGTCTAGATATCTCAAATAGTTTGAGAAACTCAAAATTTCAATAAAAAAAATTATGAGAAAAAGAGGATGATGAGTATTTTTGAGATTAAATTTGACACCCTTACATCATCAGCATAGAATTCATGTTTAGAGTAAGCTATGGTCAAACTCCTTTTCTATACATTAAATTTTCCTTAACTTCAAACAAATTAAAATAATTTAGTTAAGTTTAGAATTAAGGTCTCAATTATCCATTTACAAAAATCAAACTTTACAATAGAAATTTAAAATACAAAGTAGAATGTACATAATACTACAATCTTAAAATTTTATGAATTTAACTAGTAATATTAAATGAACCATTATTTTAGAATGGAGATGCTATTATTTAGGATATTAACTAATCTTAACAAACTTTAGAATTCTAAATGTGACCTAACAAAGTAGCAAACCCTTATCCCGCGACAGACAGAGAAGAGAGATCCTGCTTCCCTATGGACCTCAAGGCAAGGGATCACTATTTTGAGGAATGAGAATTTCCCACTGATGTGCTTGCTATTTCCCGCAATGGTGCGGTGGATAATTTTAGGCTCATGAGATGGGCGTTTTTCAAAATCAAGGAAATTAAGCTTAACCAAAGAGCCATGAGTAGAAAACTGGAGAAATCCATAGAGGATAATAACAGAGGCAGTGGAAGTGGTTGGGCTACTGGGTTGTGGATGGAAGAGGAGAAGAAGTATATGGTGGAATGCCTCAAGAAAATGGTGGAGGAATTATAGGATTTTAAAGGCAATCACGATGGTAAGCAGGCGGATATGGAGGAACAGTTGAGGAACATTAAAAGTTCGCTCCACAAAGTGCTAATCATGAACCATAAAATTCTAAAATCAACTGGACAGACCATGAACACCATGGAGGAAAATCTAGAAAAATCCCATCAGGTTAAAACTGTTGTTTTTCTCGACTTGGACAATGAGGAAGGGCAGCCGGATAGTGGGGGAGCAAGAAACAGGACTAGAGCTAATTTGAAAAGGAAGTTTGACCAAGCGTTGGTCAACATCTAGGAGATCAAGAAGTTTGTGCTCAACATGAACAATCTGGAGCAAGAAGCGGCAGAGATTCTTCGAAACCTGGCCTAGTGGTTGGTTGTTTTGTGGGTTTCTGTTGGTTTTTTGTTTGTACTGCCTGGGTTTTCTTCTGTGTATCTCTTTGTGGGCAGTGTCCTATTTTTTGTCTATGCTATGTTAATGTTCTATCTTACGCTTTCTTACTGTTAAAGGTTTTGAGTTTCCTCTAAAACCTGTTTGTTCCATAATCAAAAACAAAGTAGCAAACCCTCATAAGCCAAGGTTGTTTGGAAGTGAAGGCATCAAAGCAAAAAAATTTAGTGCATGAAAGTGGAGCAGAATAAAATACATGAGAGCAACAAAGTATAACGCAAAAATTTGGGTCGGAAAGGGAAAAGACTATGGTTAGCATAACCTTTTAAGAGGGTCTACTTCATAACCAAATTTCTGATTTAAGTCACCAAGCCCTAATTTATAAGTTCTGGGATCAAGTTCTTAATATTGAGTTGTTGAGAGATTTTTTTTTTATGAATGGGAAGGGGTTTCAAAGGTATTTTATTTGGATAGGAAGGAGGGGGTTTCAAAGGTATCTTTTAGCAGGCAAGGTGATATTTCTTGTACTTTGACTTATATGAACATGGGAATAAACCATCCAATCATTAATGAGGTTCTTTGTATTTAGAAGATTCATGATTAGAGCATGCTCAATCAGATTGAGGATCATGAACCTAAATAGGGGATAGCTAATAATGAGGTTGTTGGTACTCACAAGTTTCAGGATCAAAAAATGCCCAGTTTGAGTGAGAATCATGAATCTAAAAAATTGGTTTGTCATGATAAGTTAGAAGGAATTGCACAAAAGCTGCTCGAATCCATAGGTTTTGAGCTCTTTGATGAGATAGCAGATGAGATTATTCATGAGGGATCAAAGGAAAAATAAGTGTCATCTCAGGAATTTCACTCTAATGAGATTTACATTGAGGAAAAAATGGAAATGGAAACAAAAGTAGGGGCTAGGTTTGACTTCTCTAAGAGTTATCTTTAGCCCAAACACTCATCTCTTAGTTGTCAGTTAAAAAAACCCAGCCAAAAGAGGAAGGAAATCTAAGGTAGATAAGGTAAAAGAGGAAATTGAGGCAGGTACGCAAGCTACTCTAGATGGGGGATTTTCAATAAATAAGGGGCTAAGGAGAGCATGTTGCTCTCCTCGTATGCAATGAAGATTATATCATGGAATGTTAGGGGCATCAATGCCTCTGAAAAAAGGGACCAAATAAAGCATCAGGTTGATGCTAGTGAGGCAGATATCTTCTTACTTCAAGAGACTAAGCTATCTAAGGAAGTTTTTGAAGCAACAGTCTCCAAATGGGGCAAGTGGAAAGATTTTGTTGTGCCTACCCAAGGGGCCTCGGGAGGACTGATTTCTCTATGGAACCCAAAAAACAATCACAGTGGATGCTTTGAATGCTGACAGTAATTGGCAGCTCATGAATGTACAGAGTTTTGATCTGCAGTTTAAGCTCATCAGTGTCTATGGCCCAACATCTACGCATGATTAAAAGTGGCTATGGGACACTCTGATGAGTCTAGTACAAAGCTTGGGAAATCATAAGGTGATTTTTGTTGGGGACTTTAATGCAATTATGTCTCTTAATGAAAAACAAGGAGGGATCTATTTGCCGCATAAAACAATGGCTAATTTTGGGTGCTTCATTTCAGATAATGCATTCAGGTATATACTACCAAAGAAAGGGAGATTTACATGAACAAATAAAATGAGAGACTTCTCAGAGATAGCAGTTTAGTTAGACAGATTCTTAGTTTCTCAGAACTGGGTCCATACATCTTGCAATTTGACTTCTCAAATTCTTCCACTTATAAGTTTTGATCACTATGCCATATTGTTGTCTATAACAAGTTGAAGTGGGATACCAGTGCATAAAACTTATTTTAAGTTTGAGAAGATTTGGTTGAGGAATCCCCTCTTTCTGCCTCTACTAAGGTAGTGGTGGGTAAGTGTACCACCCCAAAGAGGCACAAAGATGTTTTAGCTTTTTAAAAAATTGCAATATGTTAAGGGGAAACTCAAGGAATGGAATGTGAACACCTTCAAAAATATTTTTGTGCAGAAGGAAGAGGTAGCTAAACAATTGGTAGATATTCATGAGTATATTATTCAGAATGGAATGAATTCAGCTACTTATGACAAATAGAAGGATCTCCAGCAGTTATGGGAGGAACTAGGAAAGCGGGGGGAAGTGTATTGGTGGAAAAAATCATGAGAGTTATGGTTGAAAGAGGGGGACTGTAATAAAAAAAAATTCCATGCCTCTTCTTAGTAGAAAAGAGCTTCTAAAACCATTTTTTCAATACAAGAAACATGTTTGAGGAATCAAATCTACAATGCAGAAGAAATTCAAAAGGAGGGAGTAAAGTTCTTCAAGGATCTTCTTACTCCCCTCAAGTCTACTACCCAAGGGAATCAAGAGGAACAATATTTACTATCTTCAGTGTCAAGTATCATTTCTCAAAGTGATAATGATGCATTATTGAAACCATTCACATTATCAGAACTAAGGAAAGTGGTATTTTCAATGTCCCTAGTTAAGGCTTTGGGGCTAGATGGCTTCACAGTATTATTTTTTCAAAAATGTTGGGATGTGTTGGGATTTGATCTACTCTTGGCTCTTGAGGAATCATGTAGATTGGGCACAATGCTGAAACACTTCATTGTCACAAATATAGTTGTGTTACCAAAAGTAAAGGAGCCTAAAACTTTTGTAGACTTTAGGCCCATTTCACTCTATAATTCAATTTACAAGATCTTCACAAAGGCAATTTATTTGATATTTCCACCCCTCATCCCAAAAATAATTTCTCTAGAACAAGGAGGTTTTGTTCTAGTAAGAGAAACTATAGAAGGGGCACTGGTGGCACATGAGGTGCTTCACTCTATTAAATCAAATAATTTTCCATCTTTCATTATAAAATTGGGCATGATGAAAGCTTATGATAGGGTGGACTGGGAATTTCTTATCAAAGTGTTGGCTAAGTTTGGATTTTCTAATAAATGGTGCAAGTGGATATTATCATTCCTATCAAGTGCACATTTCTCAGTTATAATCAATGGTTCTCCCTTTGGGTTCTTTAGAGAAACGCAAGGTGTAATACAAGGTGATCCTTTGTCACCTTTTCTTTTCATAATCATGGCAGAGGCATTGAGTAGTGCTATAAAGGAGAAGCATAATTAAGGCTTATGGCAAGGAATTCTTATTCCCCAAACTGATGTGTTAGTTACCCATAACTTATTTGCAGATGACACCTTATTGTAAGGGAAAGAAACTATTTCAAAAGCTAAGAAAATAAAAGAGGTTTTGGATAAATACTCATTAGTGTCAGGTCAAAGGATAAATGCTCAAAAGTCAAAAATTTGTGTTCAACTCTAAAGCTACTATGAAATTTTTTATTATCAAATTATTGGGATTTTAGGAGGCAGACCTGCCTTGTAAGTATCTAGGTATTCCATTTTTCATGGGGTCCAATAAACTAGCTTATTGGTCTAAAGTCATTGAGAGAATTAAGCAAAGAATTTGTGCCTAGAAAGCTCAGTGGCTGTCCTTTTCAGGTCAAATTTTGTTGATAAAATTAGTTCTTTCTGCAATACCTAACTATTTTATTTTAGTATTAAGGGCTCCCAAATCAGTAGTTGATCAAATTTAGAAAATTATAAGAAGCTTTCTCTGGAAGGGAAATATGGATGATGCTAAAAAAATCCCTTTAATTTCATTGGAGAGTATGGTATTGGAGAAATTCAAAGGAGGAGTGGGATTACATGATATCTCGAAAAGTAATTAGGATTTTGGTGGGAAACTTATTTGGAAAATGTATACCAAACCAGAGTCCAAATGGTGTACCTTGATGAGGGAAAAATATCTAGACATTCATGATCCAAAGAGAATTTTCACAGTCTCTAATCCCCCTGAAGGTTCTACTATGTGGAATTTCATGATCTCATGCAGGAAAGTGGTTACGTCATTTATTTCCTAGGAAGTCAATAAGGGAGATGAAGTCAAATTTTGGAATGATTCCTGGAATGGGCATCCACCTTTGAGAGATTGTCAAGAGTTGCAATCAGCCATCCCGGTCTTCTCTCAAATGTGGGGGACAAGATTAATAGACTATGTTAATTCAGTTGAGTCTTCATCGGGTAGGGTGGTTTGGAAAAAAAATTCTTCTATGAAAATATCAAAAGAACAAAAAGATTTATTGGTGTAGATTATGGATAGTAGAATAGTATTCTTGTTAGGGAAAGTTGATTGTGTAATATGGGTGCCATATAAGAACGAATATTACTCAACAAAGAAGGGGTACAAGGAAATTCTTAACAAGGGTGAGTCAGCTCAATCTAAGAGGGAATTCTCATTCTGCTAGAACAGCGTGGTCCAACCAAAAGAGGGTAGCTTTGCATGGTTAGTGATGAGAAAAATACCTCTAACAAGTGATCAGTTGGTTAAATTAGGAATTGTGGAACCTTTCAATTGTGTCTTATTTAATCAAACTCTTGAGGATCATGATCACTTGTTTTTGCAATTTTCTTTTCCCAATCTTGCTGGATTTTTGTTTTACAAAAAATGAACTACTATGCTCCATTGCCGAATTTAGTTTGGGACCTTTTTTTTGCCTAGCCTGTGCTATACAAGTCTTCTTTTTTTGCATGCATTTGGCAAGCCATCCCAGCATTGGTTGTATAGGATATATGGTGGGAAAGGAACAAGCGCATCTTTAGAAAAACTATTTCTTCTATCTAATTTGTTCAAGCAATGATTGAAAAGTCAATTTCAGAAGTAGTAAATGCCTGGGTTCAAGATCACAAAAATGTGGGGGTAATGTTTTCATCATGGGATGATAACATATTGAAGAATTGGAAGGATATAATGCTTCCTTTTAAAGGAATCCTAAAGTAGCCTTATAATACAAAAGTGGATAGGAGTACAATTAAATGGATCCCACCAATGGAAGGCTTCTATAAATTGAATTTTGATAGAGCATCTAGAGGAAATCCTAGCACTTTAGGCGAAGGAATTTGCATCAGGGATGTAAGAGGTACTATAAGGTAGCTAGATCAATAATTCTACCACCAGGGACTAACAATATGGCAGAGTCAATGGCCCTTCTCCATGGTTCTCTTCTTGCAAGACAACTCCAAATTAGAGCAATACATATAGAAGGTGACTCATTGATAGTGGTAAATGTGTGTAAAGAAAGAGTTTGCTTCAATTGGCATATGAGGTATGTTTTACAGAATGTATGAAAGTTGCTAGATGAATTTGATGATTATTATATTTCTCATATTTATCGAGAGGGAAATATTCTTGTAGATCATTTAGCTAATATGGGGCACAATAAAGGAAATTTGTTTCAAAGAGAATGATAATAATATTCAGGCATTATTAGAGTTAAGGGAGATAATAGAAAAAGAATGTAATTTTTAACCGTAAGAAAATTCATCTAATGGGGATAGAGTTATTTTATCAAAATTCAATCTATAATCACTCAAAGTGGTCAGTAATGTAAGAAGGGGTAGAGATTTTTTGTATGACTTCACATGGGTCCTCCATAGGCTAGATTGCTTATGGATTAATTATTAAAGATGTTAATTAGCACATTAAACATCACCAGGATGAGCTCATCTTCCTCAAAATTGTCAGCGCACATGGTTCAATAATGGATTAAGTGGATGGTTGATGAGATGTTTGGCAAGGCCATTCATTCTGACTTTCATAGCTTGAGAGCATGGATAAATTTAGAGTAGTGAAAGTATGGTTGTATCAACTTAACTATCTCACAATAGTTTTGTCAATGCATTGAGAATTGGAGGATTGTCTTTTTAATGATTAACACATCTAACATTTATTTATGTGTGTACATTTAAATTACTGAGAATTATTAATCATGTTTATTTCACATGCTTAAGAGGAGGTGGTAATTTTTGCATTACGGTGGTTGCACATCTCATGCGAATGGACAAAATATCAAAGATTTTTTGATGCCAAAGAAGCTCTGAAATGTGTTAGCAATCAAAGTTTTATCATTCTTAAGTCATCAGTTTTGGAAATGTGTTTATGAAGTGCTTTATTAGTCGATGCTTAGCAAAAGCAAATCAAAATGGAACTTTCTTGAAGGCATCCTCCGCTTTTGCGTTTTCAATAGAGTCATCAAAGGCCTTGTTTGTTTGTAGGTTTCAAACTAATGGAGTTTCATGCTCGTAACTATAGAGTACTAGTGGTGGTGTGGGCATGAAAAGTGCCATTTTCTTATTGTATTGAAAGGAAGCAATAGCAATCAGTTTTCAAGGTGAACCTCTCTTCAATTTTGAAGTGTATTAAAACAATTATAGGTGAAGAGATCTTGCATATATATTCTCAAAGAATCATCTTCCAAGTGAACCTCTTGTCTATCTTTTTGTCCAATATTCTTGATTTGGTGTAGAATTATAATACTCTGCAAGTAATAGCAAACAAGGTGGTTGTTAGGCTTTACCTGGAAGATAATACTTTGCTAAAATGGGTTCAACAGTATGATTTCACCAAGGGAGATGGCTTTGTTGGGGGACTATTCCCTCGACACTTTATTCATCACAAGAAAAGGTATGCAGAGGCTTTTCAAGGAATGATTTTGTCTAATATGCATGATTCTTCCTCTTATTTGAATCAAGCACTCAATAAATATCTTTTTGAGTTCAGTTGGGAGGAAGTGGATTAGTTTAAAAGGAAATATCATGCCATTTCTTTTCTTAAAGCTCATGATTGCATACAAGGCTTGCAATTGTCTGTTGTGCCACTAGTTCACAGGGGTAACATAATGGCTCCTCAAGTTCCTGACATCAACATTACAATTCACTCACAGGAAATTGCAGCAAGTCAAATGAGGGTGCTTTCTCAAGAAGTGCAAGATGAAAACTCTGTTTATTGTCCTCGTAGAGGTGGATTTAAATCTGGTTCATCCTAGCGATTGATATATAGGAAGGGTCAGTAAGTAGGGATGAGATAATGTTATATGTTAATACATGCAGTATTTGATTTAAAACTTTGTATATGATGAATATGTATAGGGTCTTATATGGGGGAAATAGTAGTGAATATGTGTTATAAATAGCATTTGAATGCTTTTAGTAGATGAATTCATTTTTGCTTTGGGTTGTTTTTGGGGTATGGGTGGTAGATGAATACTCATAATAGATGTATATTTTTGAATACTTTCCTCTCTTCCATTTATGGCTATTTTGTAACCAGCCTTTTATATTAATATATTATATAGGCTTATAGCCTTTTGCCTAAAAACAAAACAAACTTTAGAATTAATTATTTCATATTAACATTCCAAGAGTAATAGAAATATAGCATCCTTATAATTTTATTAATATCTCAAAGTTTGTAATAAATATTCCAATATGTGAATTATGTATCAACTTATCCAAATATTAAGTACATTATAGGATAATATTCATTAGAATTCTTGAATCAACTTGAGTAAATTAAAAAACTATACTAACATTAAATCATTTTAAATAATTAAACTTATTAATATTCAAACAATTATAACAACAAAGATTATTATATTAAGTATTCCAACTTCCTTTATGTATTTACAATATAGATCATAAATTTATCAACATACAAATTTTGAATACTACAATGATTAATAAAATAAATCTCTCTTATAGAATAATATTCAAGGAGAAAAATTAAGAACAACATATAGTTTTCACAATGATTTGATACCAAAGCACATGTATATTTTATATTGAAGGATCCCTACCAATAGGTCCATGGCCTATCCCAAACCCTCTTTTGGGCACACAACGAACAAGCAATTGACACAATGAGTTAGTCAAAAAATTAATAATTATTAAACCAAATAGAAATACATGACAATAATATCTAAAGACTTTATTATAATAAATAATCAAATAATCATCCAAATAATTCCATAGTCATGTCAACTACTGAATAATAATAATTACCTTTCTTATATCTAACAATAGGATCCCATGAGGGGTATCTTCCAAGGGGACCCCTTATCCCCATATTTGTTTATTTTGGTGTCAAAGTTTTTAAGTAGACACATCCTAAAGCTCATTGACAACGGGGATATTAGAGGAGTTCAGGTGACTTCTTCTCTCCCTCCTTCTGCTCTCCATCAATTTGTGGATGAAACTATCCTTCTTGGTGTTACCTCTATGGTTGAGGCTAGGTGCTAGAAAAAGTGTCTGTCTAATTATGGAGAGGCCTCTGGTCAATATATCAACTATAATAAAAGAAAAATTTAGTTCTTCAATTGCAATGAGGTGTTAAGGAGGAAAATTCAAAACATCTTAGGTTGTTAGTGTCCTAGCCTTCCTAGAATTTATCTTGGGCTTCCTCTTACTGTTAAAGAGGTGTCCCCCTCTTACTAGAACTCTATTTTGGAGCACATGCAGAAAAGGTTGGCGGGTTGGAAAGGGAAACTTCTAAGTAATGATGGTAAGTTGTAGCTTCTTGTTGTCTCCCTTCAAGGAATCCCTATTTATTTCTCAAATCTCTTTAAAATCTCAGTCTATATTGCAGACAAGTTGAAAAAAATTCAAAGGAACTTCTTATGGTCAGACATAGAGGAAAAGAAGAAAATGGCTCTTGTCAGTTGGGATAAATTTTTCCTCCCAAAGGTTCATGGTTTTTTGGGCATTAAGAAAATCACTCACTTAAACAAAGCTCTGATGGTGAAGGTGGGTTGGTACCTTATTCAAAACAATAAAGATTGGTGCAAAATTCTAAGTGAAAAATACCTCAATCACTCAAGATTCCATAGTGTGCTTTCTGAAATGGGTTTTTTTTTCAGACTCTAAGGTTTGGATTAATATCCTAAAAACATGTAGTTTGATCTTGTTGGGTCTCAAATGGAAAGTGAGGAATGGTATTCGCATCTACTTTTGGTATGAATGTTGGTTGTTTGACCAAACCCTTAGAGATAGCCCTTCCTTTAAAAACCTTAAAATCCCTACTTTAAGCACCTTTGGCCCTCTGGTTTTTGACTACCTTTTTCATGATAGTTCTTGGAAACCTATTCAGACTTGTTGCCAAAATATTCACCACCTTCATCAAAGTGCTTTACTCCTCCAAAATTACCTTTTTAGGATCATACTACCCATCTTCCCTAGGGAGGACTACTTCTTTTTCATCAAATTCCCTAAAGGTAACTTTCTTGTCAAATCGGCTTATAATCTATTGTTAATGAAGGATATTTATGCTGATTGGATGAAGGTTTGGAACAACAAGCTCATTCCTAAAATCATTTTTTTCTAGTGGACTACCATGCACAATAGAATCCTAACCCAAGAAAATCTCATCAAGTGTGGATTCCAATTACCTAATAGATGTGTTCTTTGCAATATGGATGAAGAAACAATCTCCCACATTCTCTTGTATTGTCTTTTTTCCTAAAAAACTTAGGGATTTATGCTATATAAGCTCCAAAAATTTTGGCTCATGAACAATAATTTTGGGGACTTTCTGAATGAATGGTTCAGTCCTTTTCATCACCCCATTATCAAAGATTTATGGAAGAAGATACCTCCTCACCTATACTAGAGCCTTTGGAGGGAAAGAAACAACCAAATCTTTAGAGATATGAAAAGAAATCCTGATGAGATATTTTTGGCTTTCTGCAAACTTCTTTTGATGAATATTTATGTTTTTCATTGGAGGTATCTAGATGCCCCATCTCCCTTTGGAATCTAAAATTTCTACTTAACAAGGTTTTCCTAATTCATTCTATAAGGTTGATATGACAAAAAAGATGGCAAGATTACACACCAAATGGACTTCGCCCCTTTCTGGCTAGTGCAAATTGAATTTTGATGGTGATGTAAGTGGTAATACTAGTATGGTGAGCGGTGGTGGTATAATAAGAACCCCATTGATGGCTATTGTTATGCTGGTGGCCTTGGTACCAATACAAATAATTGGGTTGAAAGTATGGCTCTCTTGTGGGGTCTCAAATTTTCCCTTGCCATTGGCATCAAGAATCTCTTCATTTAGGGGGATTCTAAACTTATCATTGATGTGGCGAAAGGTAATGCTCAATCGGGTTGGGCACTTGAGGATATCATCAATAATAATTAGAATATCCTTCTTAGTCTCAAAAAATTTGAGATCAAGCATATTTATCATGAGGGAAACAAAGTTGTTGATGTTATGGATCATCTTGGGAAGGATCAAAAGCCTCTTTAGTGTTGGAACAATTTTCCTAGTCTCCTTGACTATGTTAAACAAATACTTACTTTGAATTGGAACTGTACTACCTATGCTAATGATAGTTAATTGTGTGTATGGTTGGAAACTTAACCCTAGGCCTATGCTTGTGGTGGAGGTTTATATGCTAAAGTGGTAAGATTCAAATTTAGTCCAGTTGGAGGATGATTATGGGAATACATTGTCTCTTTTTTGTTGCATGATGATATGGATGTTGACTTTGCGCCAGGATATGGAGACTAGTTCTAAAAGGGTCCTTAATGTTGGGGAGTAGCTCAACTTGCTGACATGGCTTCCTAATGTTTTTTTTAGATCATATGAAGATGTTGGTGATCTACCCCATTTATGATAATTATGGTAATTGTACTTATTGGAGGTCGGATAAGATTTTTTCTATCATCTCCCATCATATCCAAAAAGATTTAAGCTTAATTATGACTAATATTGTTGGCATAATTAAAGCCCTTGTTAGTTATTCTCATGGTGTTGTGTCATTGGATTTCCACCATTCCACAAGGCATGTGTATGTGGTTTGTGAAATGGTGAAATTGAATTTGAAGTCTTTTCACATTTGTGACATGAATAGTATGAGCATCCTCACTAGAAGTACAATTCAAAAGTCTACACTTGGTAGTGTTTCTAAGGCTTTCCACTATTTTGTGGTGTTGTTCCTTTCACACATACGCCCAATCAAATGAGGACCCTCTCTATTTGCTTGTGCTTACATTAGTTTAGTTTTTATTTTTGCATTCATTTTTTGGTCCCTTTGCAGGTTGCTTTTAACATTTTGAAATCCCCTTGAAAATCCTAAAAATTTGGTTAAGTCTACCTTTGCAGGTTTTGCACTATGAAATTCCCTTTGCAGGATTCCACGGTGTGGGCTCTTCAGTGCAGGTTTCCATCTCACAAATTTCATTGTTAATTTTTCCATTTGCAAAAACTTGGTTGTGGATTTCTCAATGCATAATTACCTTTGTGGGATTCCACATCAATAGTGTTGTCTCCTCCAGCATCTACATTTCATTTCTCCACAACTCCACCAGTCCGTGTACCTCATGTCTCTACATTTTTCTTGACCTATAAAACTTTAGGTCCTACAACTGTCCAACATTCACATTTGGGTTTTCCACATCTTTGTGATTCTTGAGTTTTTGCAGTTGAAATAGATGGATTTTATTGCATGCTAGGTCACCCAAAATGCATTTATTGCACTCAACCCTATAAATAAGAGGGTGAGGAGAGCTAATTTTGACCTTTTTGCATTATGAATATTGAAGATATTGGAGCCTTTGTTGTCATCTTGTGCACTACTATCACCCAACCCTTAATTTCTAATATATGTATGAATCATCTCCTATTGTGTGCTCATCGATGATTCCATGCATGCTTGGGTTTGGGTAAAAGTTTTCTCTAAAATGTTGTATCAATTTTAGGATTATCCTGTGCAAATCATGTAACATCATTAAAACCCTCGCCCACAGGATTCTCACTGTCTTTAGGGTGTTTTATCGACCTTTCTATGATGTGTAATGTGGTAAAGCCCATTTGGAAATCCACTTCTGGAGATCCATCCCATTGATGTTTCCCCACATGTAGCTTGCATTATATTTCCCAACATAGGTCAAGTCCCACAAAGCCTTGCCTACGGAACTTCAACCTCAAGTTTCCCATAGGTGGTTTCCTTTTGAACACTTAAACTTGCAAACGCTTTTAGCCTCGATAAAATTATGCCCCGAAACCTATCTTACAAAAGTTTTCCAAAATAATTTTCATATAGAATTTTAGGTGCGGAAGTCTAGGTGCAGAAGTCCATGCACTTTATGCCAAAATAGAAAAACCCACACATTATTGGAATTTCTTGCAAATTGGTGATTCTAATGATTCTTCTCTTGTATTTGATGATTTTTAGAGGATGATATTTCATGATTTAGGCATGATGATGCATGATTTATGTGGGGATTGATCTCATTCTTTCCACATGGTCAGTTTTCTTATTACATGCCATTTTGCAAATTTTATGGAAAAAGTGAAAAAAGTGGAAAAGAAATCCAAGATGAAGTACGAATTCCACGACATTGAGGTAACTTCCAAGATCTTGTCCACTTGGGATAATATTTCTAATACCAACTTGGACCACATTGATATTGATGAATTCAGAAGTGGACTCTTAATGCTCCAAAGGTTGAATTGTATAAGAAGATCAAGTAGAGAGGTATTGCACAAGCAACAAGATTCCCACTCTTGTTGATTAGGCCCAAGTTGATCCATGGTTGTAGAGAATTCTATCACAAAGATTCATGGAAGATCATCACAACAAAAGGGATAGTGGTGGCATATTTATTGGCTCCCTCTATTGCTAGGATTTTTGGAATACCATCATTCTCATATATAGAGGTGATAAGAAATGCCTATGAAACTAAGGTCTTCAAGGAGGGAACTAGAATTTTCCTACAGGTCATCAATAATAAATGGATGCATACTCCTTGGGAAAGTGCAGGTAAATTTCCAAGGAAATTATATAGGAGCAACTTTAAGGAGGAAGTCAATGATCTGGTTACTCTACCAAGTAGGGTTGCAGGGTTTCCCATTGCCTCCACATTTGAGGAATGGATGTTCTTCATCGAGGAGATCTTAAGATGAGAAATAAAATTTGACTAGGCTAAAATGATTAGTGACAACGTGCATGAATAGTTCTCTGTAGTAAAGAAAACTTCTAAATTTTAAATGAATTCATATGTCGTCTACCTCTTGGCAGATAACTTTCCATATAAGGGTCTCATTTGCAGAGGTAATTTGGGGATAGGACCTAATTATTACATATTAAATGTGTTACCCACAACTTCAATACAAAAAATTCAAGCACAATTACAAAAGAGTGAATGATGCTTTTGCAATGCATATAGTCAGATCATTGTTGGGAGAATTTGATACTAGGCTATATTACACTGCAAAGGGTATGATAGAGGTTTGTGTATTGGTTTATCTAGTTCTCGAAGTTTACCTATTTTCAAATCTAAGGATTCTTTGGTGTGCCATACAAGTTACCAAGGTATCCAATAGATAAGATTGTACTACTAGAATTGACTAGACAGTTGGGAGCTTCGCATCAATTGTTACAGTCTAAGGATAGAGTTGGGATTCCATACCCCATGAATTTAAGAAGAGGATTGTATGATTTTCCTTCAACCCAATTTTTAGAACATTTTGATAAAGATATTTAGGAGTTTGGATTTCTATTTCACACCACAAGAGTGAATGCGGATCCTCTAGGGAAAATGCAGAAATAGGTTGGAAAGAAACATGCATACCAGTTGCATATTGAAGACTTCTGGGAAAATTGTGAGAAAAATCATGAAGTGAGGAAAAGAATGTACATGAGAGTGTCTCTCAAATTCATTCAGACTCTCAATCTATAAATGGTTCTTCATTATTTAAAAGAGGATGAGAATGTCCTTGATGAGGAGGTGTATGGTAAAATGGTTAACTTGACTCTTCCATTGCTGGATTGGATAGAGAAGTAAGAAGTTGATATTGATGTAATCACTCATTTAGTGGTGAGAAGGACCAAGAATTTGGTTGAGACACAAGTTTCCCTTCTAGAGGAGAAAAATTTTGAGCTCACATATGGTGAAAGGGATAACGAAGAAGCTCAAGACAATGAAGAGGAGAAGAAAACTGGTGAGGAAGAACATGAAGGAGAAGCATAAACAAAAAGATCTTTTGGTAAGGGTGACCCATCTCCCCCAAACAAGAGGGATCAAAAAAGAAAGGAGGTACAAGAAAGACGTCCAATAGAAAATCCAAGGGTATATAAGAGAAAAAGAACAGAGGGAAGTAGATCCACATCAAAGAAGGAAAAGAAAATAGGCACAGTAGTCATGGAAACAATTCGGGAGGAGCCATCACTACCAAAGGATTCTAAGGTTCTCTCTTCTCCCCCTTCTTCTTCTGCTCCACTTTCTTTTGTTTTCACTGTCTCTTCCCATTCTTCCTCTTTGCCTACTTGTGCAATTTTTGCACACATGCCCCACTAAAGGCAAGGACCCCCTTTTTTTTCTTTTGCATCTTTGTATCTTGGCTTTGTCAATTTTTAGTTTTTCTCTTCTTGGGAGGTTATTTTGGGATTAAGTCCATATTTGATTTGATGAAGGCAGTATTTTAGGGCATCTTGAGGATTTCAGAGAAATCCACCTATCATGGATTTTGGAAATGGGGACTTTGAAGTGAATTTTTATTGTCATATGTAAATTCTTCTTGCACCTATGGATGGACAATGAAAAATTAGGCTAGGTTGCTTTTTGAACTTTTTGAAAATTTCTTCAAGAAAAAAGTTATGGAGTTTGGGGGATTTCGATCAGGTAAGGAATTTGGAAAAATCCTCATGTTGCAGATTTTCCTGAAGTTCTTGTCACTCAAGGAAATCTTCTTGTAGCAGATTTTCTCAAAGTTCGTGTCACTTAGGGAAATCTTCCTATTGCAGATTTTCCTGAAGTTCCTGTCACCAGGGGAAATCCTCTTGTAGATTTTCCCGAAGTTCCTGTCACCCGGGGAAATCCTCCTGTCGTGGATTTTCCTGAAGCTCCTATCACTCACGAAATTTTTCCTGACATGGATTTCCCCAAACTTCTTGTCGAGAATTTCCAAAACTCCTGAATTTCTTAATAGGGTTAAATTTCTCAAATTTTATGACAGAGTTAAATTTTCCAAGGGTTTATTTGAGCTTAATTTTAATGTTTTATGGATTGGATTTTCACATGTGAGCTACTAATGATTATATTTGTTTTTCAAGAATAAATAAATCAAAAGGGGACTTGTGTATGGATTCGTGCCAGGAGGAAAATATGGAAAATATTTTAACAGAATATAAGGTGTAGCCTTAATATTTAATGTTGATTTACATATGAATCAGTGCCCAGCTATTCAAATGAACCCAGTTGCATATGGATATATGCCAAGGATGAAATGCCAAGAGATTTTAAAACTAAAATTTCATTTCATTTCAAATATTAAATTTGATGCACCTGCCTATGAATATTTGCCACCAACTATATGCCAATTGGAGAAGTTCCTTTGACAAGGAGACACATGTGAAGTTGTGTTTATTATCCAATGAGTATTTTCTCAAAATTAATGTCATTGGGCCATAATGTAACAAAATTTTCTCATTGGTTCATGATGTATCATGATTGGCTAAACTTTATGTAGCTTCTTGATGCTTCTAGAGGAGCCATCTAAGCCCTTTAATTAACTTAATCCTGGCCATTGAAATTGAAATGTAATATCTACAAAAGTCCTTTTCCTTCTTGTTTTGTAAGAGGTTAGAATTGGCAAGTTAGAGGTTAGAAAGCCGAGTCAAAGTTCCATAAGTTAGAAGTCAATATGAGTTAGGAGAGAAGAGAGAGCTGGAAATTGTTATGCAACTGTTGGAGAAGTTAATGCAACTGGGTCACTGTTTAGTGAACTTTGTGTTGAGCTTTGATAGTCTTATGGTTTCTAGCTCTTGATTCTCAATGTTAGATGTTAGTTTTCAATTCTTTCATGATAATGGTGAAATGTGAATGATGTTGATCGATCTCCGATTGATACTTTTGGAAATTTGTTGATTGTAGGTTGTTGTGTAAAGTTAGTTTGGGCCCTATTTTGTACTAAGTTCAATTGTGAATGCTCGTTCATGTTGCAGCAGTTATTGGGTATATGGATGAATGTTCATATTCTGAAAATGTTCTAATTTCCTTAGAAGATTGCACAGTCTTTGTGTAGTTGTAGGCTTTTCCATGATCAAGTAGATATTGGTTATATTGGGGATCTATCCATTTGAAGTATTCATCATTGTTGTGATTCATCTTAGGTGTTAATTTTAGGATATCTCTTGAACCCTATTTCTTTTGATCTTTCTTTGAATCTGGGTTAGTTTTAAAATTGAAAGCATCACCACATTGCCATATTTGATGATAAATAGTTCCAGCATTCATTATGTAAGGTCCCTTGTGATTAACAACAAATCACATATTATCACTGAGTTGTTTGTTACATTGTCAAGACTTGACATTAGAGACCTTGGGATTATTTCTTGAGGCTTGTTGATAGAAATTTACCTTTGAAGAGAGATAGAGTACTTGTATTCTATCTAAGTTGTTGCAGTGCTAAAAACACCATCAAAAAATTGGCACTAGAAGGAGGGGTGAGCAAAAGTGACATAGCTGGAAGTTCAATGGGCCTTCATGTTGAAAATCTGAGATATGATAGATCTCTAAATCTGAAAGTACAAATTTTGATTCAAGATGGAAAAGCAGTCTTATGTTTTTCATGATGGAAATAGTCTTCAGATTGATATTCCTCAAATTCATGAGTCTCTAAATAAGAGATTGTATCTATGCAATAGTGATGGTTTACATCACTATGCGTTAGTAGACAAGTGCAAAATTCATAATACCTCTAGGCAAAATGAGCTGAAATGTCTGACCTTTTTGGGTAGAATCGAGATGGTTTTGGAAAGATATATTTTCATGTGGAACATGCCTAAACTAGTAGCCTCTGTATATTTAGAGTTTGTTGATGCTATAGTTGAGGCATTCATAGAGTTAGTTAAATATCACCTCAATGGTGGTAGGTGTCTGCAAGATTTCCTCCTATCTAAATGGTGTGGAGTTCATAATACATCCCATTTGGAATTCACTTGTTGTTCATGTATGGACATTATTATTAAATTTGGGATACATTTAGAGTGGAAACAATAGTCAGTCAAGGAATGTACTACAAAGAATCCAACAAATTTTGGATCTGAAGAATGTGTAGCGGGTGTTGAGCCATCCACAAATGAAGTAGCATTCCAGAAGGAAGAATCTAAAATATCCAAGGCAACCGAGGTAACTGATGAACATTTAAGAGAAGAGTTGCCTATAAAGATCAAGGATGTTCTTCCTATAGAGGTTAATTAGATTTTTAAAATGGAAAATACAACTCAGGATGAGCCCCAAGAGAAAGAAGTTATCATTCAAGCTTCCCCTGTTCAAAATGAGGATTCACTGTAGGCTAGATATGAAGAGTTTGTTGCCAAATTTATGGATTTTCCAAGCCTAGGGTATAGAGTCCACCTAAAGGAGTTGTTGTTACCAACTTGGTGCAGGATACATGAGGAGGAGCATTCAAAATTCACATGTTTTCAATGTCAGAAAAAAATTAAGGAGGTGGAAGAACAAGTTATAGGAGATGCATAGAAAGCTATATCAAATGAGTCTTCACTCAAGTAATTTCAACAAGTTGTTGAATTTGAGGAATGCATACTAGCAAATGTTGAGCCAGACCTAGAGGAGATTGAGTCTTCAATAAAGGAACTCCAACAAATTGTTGATGAATGTCTCATGGAGCAAGCTGAAGGAGTTGATTTTGCTAATAAAGTTGATATTGATGATGGATGTGGTCAAGAATCTGACCTTGCACTAATAATGGATAACATGGATTCTTCTTGTTTGTCAAATTTTATTTTTCCTTTACATTATAATACATTTGTTGATAATGATGATTCACATGTTTCATACTTTGATAATATTTGTCTAAATTATACTAGTATGTAGGGAATTACAAAAGATGTTGAGCATAATGATGCTACACTCATCACTGATAGACATGACCACACAACTACAAGTGAAAATTTTCTTGAAGATCAACCTTTAGTGGCTTTGGATGAACATTTTCATGAACATGTTGATGAAAAAAAGGGTGTTCCTACAATTTCATCTCTGATCCCTCATGAAGATATTCAAATAGGTGAAATGTTCCATGATGTTAATTCTGCATTTGTTCAATCTAAGTTTCACCCTAAATTATCTATTGATAACTCTAATTTTGTTTTGCATGTTTCAAGTACAAGGGGAGTGTTTTACCATTAGATGAGACCTCCTGACAACATGGATATCATCTCTTCACAATTGGAAGATGATAAACACAACATTCAGTCTAAGCAAATGGCACACTAGGTTATTTCTTTCCTTGCTTAGAATTTTGAAATTTATCAATTTGATTATGGATATTTAGGAAAGGCAACTTGCATTTGGATTGATCATGGTCCTAATGAGTTACCCCAGTTACTGATTATTCTTGATCATGACATGGATTTTGAATGTTGCATTACTGAGATTTATTTTGCTGAGTATAAATATGAGTTTGCATTCCTTTAGATTGTAACCATCACCTTATGCTTGTCCATGCATTAATGAAACCATATGAGGGTGGGTCTTAGTTTACCTTATCTGATTATGATTCATTTTGAGTCTCTTTATACATAGCTTTGATTTGAATAAATGTAGCTTGTTTTGAATTTCCTTAATATGCTTTTGTTTTCTTTAGGTTGTTTGCTTTAGAATTGGCTTTGCTTTTGCTCTCATTTTCTGCTTTCCTTAATTTAGATTGCTTTGATTTTCTTTTTCTTTTTGGTTTTGGTTAGTGTAGATCTACTTTGATTAGTGTGGGTCTAGTTTGCTTTTGCTTTTGCTTTGCTTCTCTGGTTCGGGATCCCCCTATTTTCTATTGGGACTATTTTATCTACACAAAAACCATTCTATTTATCTGGGACTGCTTTAAGTATTTCTTTTTCAAACTCTAATCATCTTTCCGGATGGGATGGTGAAAGTCCTCTATTATGTGTCACATGTGCTAAATGTATAAAGTGGATAATTGATTGGATTAGTTAGTTCTGAAATGTATTCAAATATTACATTTTACATATATCTTAAGAATCCTAAGGTTGTTGTAGGTTCCTTGTGAGGTCTTGTTAAGTGAAAAATCTTATATTTTTGCTTTAGCGCCATTGTGATTTCAGCCCTGCGTGTTAGCTTCATTGCCTACGGGTTGAAAAATGAAAAGAAGTGAAAATAAATATCAAAAAGCAAAGAAAATAAAATATTGAAAATCAAAATAAAGAATTCAACTTATCAGGAGGATCCAAATATCTCTACTAGGGCTATGGATGCCTGGCTAGTAGTAGAGCTATGTTCGGGAGAATCACAACGGTAACCTCATATGGGCTATGGATTCCTGACTGGTAGCGAGGCTCTATCCAGGTTGCTTTTGGAGTTAGAATTATTCACATAGCTTAATATGAATGAACTTAGTTTCTTGTAGTAGCTTAAGGAGGGAAATTTATACATCTACACACACTTGGATTTTGAGCATAGGAAGGGCTATCTTGTTCATTGGTTTTGGGCCTTTAGTTTATTGGTTGACCTAATGTGAGCATCGAAACTAGAGATTCTAGGTTCTTGATTCCAGTTTTTCATTGAAATGCTCTAGAGCATTTTCCTAGTAGAATCACCATTTGTTGTGCAATTTTTGCACACACGCCCCATTGAAGGTAGGGACCCCCTTTTTTCTTTTGCATCTCTGCATCTTGGCTTTGTCAATTTTTAGTTTTTCTCTTCTTGGGAGGTTATTTTTGGATTAAGTCTAGATTTGATTTGATGAAGGTAGTATTTTAAGGCATCTTAAGGGTTTCAAAGAAATCCACCTGTCATGGATTTTAGAAATGGGGACTTTGAAGTGAATTTTTACTATCATATGTAAATTCTTCTTGCACCTATGGATGGATAATGAAAAATTAGGCTAGGTTTCTTTTTGAACTTTTTAAAAATTGCTTCTAGAAAAAAAGTTATGGAGTTTAGGGGATTTCAATCAGGTAAGGAATTCAGAAAAATCCTCCTATCACAGATTTTCCTGAAGTTCCTGTCGCCTAGGGAAATCTTCTTGTCGCAGATTTTCCCAAAGTTCTTGTCGCCTAGGGAAATCTTCTTGTCATGGATTTTCCCGAAGTTCCTATCACCTGGGGAAATTCTCCTGTCATGAATTTTCCTGAAGTTCCTGTTGCCCAAGGAAATCCTCCTATCATAGATTTTCTCGAAGCTCCTATCACTCGTGAATTTCTTCCTGTCACAAATTTCCCCAAACTTCCTATGACAAATTTCCTAAACTCCCAAATTTTTTAATAGGGTTAAATTTTGAAAATTTTATGACGAAGTTAAATTTTCCAAGGGTTTATTTAAGCTTAATTTTAATGTTTTATGGATTGGATTTTCACATTTGAGTTACTAATGATTATATTTGTTTTTCAAGATTAAATAAATCAAAAGAGGACTTGTGTATGGATTCGTGCTAGGAGGAAAATCTTGAAAAGATTGTAACTGAATATAAGGTGTAGCCTCAATATTTAATGTTGATTTACATATGAATCAATGACCATCTATTCAAATGAACCTAGTTGCATATAGATATGTGCCAAGGATGAAATTCCAAGAGATTTCAAAACTGAAATTTTATTTCATTTCAAATATTAAATGTGATGCACTTGCCTATGAATTGTTGGAATTGACCGATTCAACCCACAACTCCCATGAAACACCCACAAGAAATTACCTATCACAATAGAGAAGATCAAAAGTGAGATTGTGCTCATTAACTTGAGAATTGTATTGATGCAAATAACCTAGATTAAATTTACAAATGTATGTGCATGCTTATATAAGCAAAGCACAAGCAAACCCTACATGTGGATTAACAAGATAGTGACAAGTGTTTTAATCTCATGCAATGAGATGAATTGTCCTAAATTTAGTCCAATCTAATAATAAGAATCAAACTAAAGATTGAAAATCAACTCCTAAGTTTAGCTTAAGTGAACTAAAGTAAAATAGTCTCTAATAATTAACTGATGATAAATTAATTATCAGATAATGACTTGTTTATTCCAACACCCCTCTTAAGATCAACTTAGGGAGAAACTAAACAACTGATAAAGGAAGCTAAAATGAATGAAAAATTGGTCTTGGCTACAAGGCCTGATGAGATACCCATGAACAAGAAACTAAAATCTCTCATAACTGGAGAAAAAGGAGAAAACCTCATGGGAAAAGCTCCTCTCTAAAAGAGAGAAAAAGAAATGACTGTACTAGTGAAAGAAGGATAGAAGGAGGACTCAATGTGACCCCCCAAGGACTGATTCTATCATGCAAGTACAATAGATGTCCCCCTAATGGGAGAGAGAAAATGAAGATATGAATCCCCCCATAATGAAAGAACTCCTATACCAATGATGAAGGCCTAAAGACAGAATATGATCCACTACCTGCAAACAACATTTCTCCCCTTAGGAAGAAATAGATCCATTAGTGATTGGAGAAGCCAATCCAAAATAATGGGTGATACTAGAATCCAAATCCAAATGATATGTTCCTTTGAAAACTACTCACGTGTCCACATGTTAGAAAGTGCTAATGTCGATCCAAAATCTTGTGAAGACTGATATAGAACAAGTTGCAAAGGCGATGAAGATGGTGGGCCAACAACATTGATGTGGATATTAATAAAGAGGAGATGAATATCCTCAAAGTAATCCTCCAGATCTACAATAAAGGACTCCACAAACAAGGATAATATGCCTATGAGATATGAATCCCAAGTAGTTGTGTCTAGAAGATGTATGATCTCCTGTTGCACTGAATCAATAGGGGCCAAAGATGTGGTGATTCCAAGATGATCAAGAACAATAGAAGATGATGTATTCTCAATCTAAAGAGTGGGAACATGAATGCAATTCTCTAAACTATCAGAACATGAAATACTTGTGATATACTCAAGCTCCTCTAAAGTATCCTCATCAAAGGGTATGCAATATGCATCTACAAGAGGGATGAGACAAGCTGTAGTAGGATCCTCTAGGTATGGATAGATATGAAGGTCTCCACGGATCTCCCAAAGATGTGTCCAAAGTATGTGGGGACATTCAATGTCTGATACAACATACATAGTGTCAAGATCAACACTAATACATATAACCCCAACAATATGATACCTGATGATACTCCATGCTAATAAACTTCTTGGTGTGTTTGGTGTAGGTATGAGTCCATAAAAATAATGCAAAATATCAAGCCACCTGAGATGTGTCAGGATGCCATCTCGCCAAGACTCATAGTTATCCTTGTCCAAGTTGATCACAGAAAGATGAATAGAAAAACCCATGATACTCACTCAAATGAAAAAATCAGAGACTAATGATCTCAATACTGATAAAGAAGATCAAATGATTTCATCTCACGCAAACATATCCTTTCCAGGTGCCAAGATGTCTAAGTAATTAAGCAAAGTGTGAAAACAAAAAATACTGAATAAAATATACCTAGGATAGATTCTAGAAAAATTGCATGAACAAATCTGAAGAGCTTTGAAATACCTTTCCAATGTCGCTTGGATTGCAAAAATTGGAGATACAGGTGAAAAGTTATGAGCTCGGAAGCGTAAAATGAAGATCTCACTTTGAATGATAATAATAAGAACCACTAGAAAAATCTGATGATAAGACCTACACCACTAGAAAGTTCATGGAACCAGCTTTCTGATGATATCTTGTTTTCCTAATTTTGACACCATATGCCCAAGTTATGCCAAAAAGAAAAAAAAAATGTTCCTTTAGGACAAATCAGGGTTAAGTGGGGGCAAGGAGATGACGTCAACATGATGTCATGCTGACATCAGCAAATTGCAAGATTAAATTTAACGGCTTGATGCCCGTCATCGCAAAAAAATGCCCCTACCTAGAATTTTTTGTGGTTTCCAATATATTCCTCTCGCCATCAGAATCTTGCTGGAATCTTTTGACAAAATATTTAGGGAATCTTTAAAGATTCCAATCACTTGTTTTTTGTTGTAGTTGGAATTTTTGACCGCTTGGATTTTGTATTGTCAAGTGAAATTTGTAAAGGCCAATGTCCTTTTTGCCGCCAGTGGGCTTGTTTGGCCTCCGAGGGTAGGTGAGAGCCGCTGACGGGGGTTGATGGCCTCGCCTATGTGGGGTACGAATCCTCTTGCCTATTGTAAATTTTTTTTATTTTTTTATTTTTTAAGCTTTTTTTGATAAAAAAAATTTTGAGATAATTTTAATTCTAGAAAAAAAATAAAACTAGGAAAAAAAATTTGAAACCCTCGTATCTTGTACCTACAAATTTTCACGGGCACGTAAAACGATTCAGTAGGGTCGTACAGATTCCATACGAAGGGTTCTACTACTAAAAAAATTCCTTTTTTGCAACTGCTCAGATTTGAGCAAAACGATAGGTGATCTTTATGTTTTCGACTGCTCTGGACACAATGGTGAGGCTCGTTTTGCTCTAGGGTGCACCAAAATTTTTCTCAAGGTCAAATCCCTCTAGAAATTGAATAGGGGGTTGCATATCTAGGCTCTGATACCATGTTGGAATTGATTGATTCAACCCACAACTCCCATGAAACAACTACAAGCAATTACCTATCACAATGGAGAAGATCAAAAGTGAGATTGTGCTCAATAACTTGAGAATTGTATTGATGCAAATAACCTAGATTAAATTTACAAATGAATGTGCATGCTTATATAAGCAAAGCACAAGCAAACCCTACACGTGGATTAACAAGATAGTGACAAGTTTTTTAATCTCATGCAATGAGATGACTTGTCCTAAATTTAGTCCAATCTAATAATAAGAATAAAACTAAATATTGAACATCAACTCCTAAGTTTAGCTTAAGTGAACTAAAGTAAAAAAGAATCTAATAATTAATTGATGATAAATTAATTATCTGATAATGACTTGTTTACTCCAACATGAATCTGTGCCACCAACTATATGCCAATTGGAGAAATCCCTTTGACAAGGAGAGACATGTGAAGTTGTGTTTATTCTCCAATGAGGATTTTCTCAAAATTAATTTCATTGGGCCACAATGTACCAAAATTTTCTCATTGGTTGATGATGTATCATGACTGGCTAAAATTTACGTAACTTCTTGATGCTTCTAGAAGAGCCATTTGAGCCCTTGGATTAATTTAATTCTGACCATTGAAATTGAAATGTAATATCTATAAAAGGCCTTTTCCTTCTTTTTTATTAAGAGGTTAGAATTAGAAAGTTAGAGGTTAGAAAGCTGAGTTAGAGTTCCAAAAGTTAGAAGTCAGTAGGAGTTAGGAGAGAAGAGAGAGCTGGAAATTTTTATGTAATTTTTAGAGAATTTAATGCAATTGGGTCATTGTTTAGTGAACTTTGTGTTGAGCTTTGATAGTCTTATGGTTTCTAGTTCTTGATTCTCAATGTTAGATGTTAGTTTTCAATTCTTTCACGATAATGGTGAAATTTGAATGATGTTGATCAATCTCCAGTCCATACTTTTGGCAATTTGTTGATTGTAGGTTGTGTAAAGTTATTATGGGCAATATTTCGTGCTAAGTTCAACTGTGAATGCTCGTTCATGTTGTGCCAGTTATTGGGTATATGGATGAATGTTCATAGTCTGAAAATCTTTCGATTTCCTTAGAAGATTGCACCATCTCTGTGTAGTTGTAGGCTTGTCCTTGATCAAGTAGAGATTGGTTTTATTGGGGATCTGTCTATTTGAAGCATTCATCATTGTTGTGATTGATCTTAGGTGTTAGTTTTAGGATCTCTCTTGAACCCTATCTCTTTTGATATTTCTTTGAATCTGGGTTAGTTTTAGGATTGAAAGCATCACCATATTGCTATATTTGATGATAAACAACTCCAACATGCATTTTTTAAGGCCCCTTGTGACTACCAGCAAATCACATATTATCACTTAATTGTTTGTTGCATTTTCAAGACCTGATATTAGAGACCTTGGGGTTATTTCTTAAGGCTTGCTGATAGAAATTTACCTTTCAAGAGAGATAGGGTACTTGTATTCTATCTGAGTTGTTGCAATGCTAAAAGCACCATCAAAACTACTCTTGAAATTTTGGGCCATCTCCCATCCTCTACTCCTGCTACTTCTACCATCCTAATTGCATCCTCCCCTTCTTCCTCTGCCATGTCCTCTCCTTCCACCCATTCCATGCCCCAATTCACCATATCTACTCTACCACCTACCATCCCTTCCATTTCACCTACCATTTCTTCCTCTACCTTACCTAAATCCTTCGTGACTTACTTGAAGAACTTGCCAAAACAAGTATCTGAGATACTATTGTCCCAAAAAAAAGCCTCTATTTTGCTTCTGCCTTTCCCATCACTCCTTCCCATCTAGTGCTTGTGCCCAAAAAGTTGGAGGGAATAGAAAAGGTTTGGGAGGAAATACAACAATAGGAGAAGCAAAACCTTAAAGATATGGTTACATCAAAATAAGTTTTTTCTACACCTGAGCACAATGAGTATGCCTCTGATTTGGGTGAGGGAATTAAGATTGTAGATCCCAAAGAGGAAAATCTAGATGAAGAACTCTTGCAGGAGGAGAAAATAAAGGAGGGTCCTAAGAAGGAGTTGCACGAAGAAGAGAGGCAACTTGAAATTTAAAAAAAAAAAAAACTGAAGACAATAGTAAGGAGAAAGCTTAGAGACAATCAAAGAAACATAAAAGCCTCAAGATGAGAAGGAGGATAAAAAGGATGATAAGGTAATTGAGGAAGAAGAACATAAATAAAAATGGGAGATATGTGTAGAGTAGCAACAAGTTGTTTCCCCTTCTTCCTCATCATAGACAACTACCCCTTTGTGGTTACAACAGCAATTGGAGGATACAGATCCTATTGCTAGAGACCCTTAGGAAAGCTTCAAGACAATTTTAGCTTGTGTAAGACAATAGAAAAAGGAGAAGAAGAAATCCCAAATTTGTTCCCACATCACTAAGGATGCCTCTTGGTCATGTACTATGCACATTTCTACTCTAGCTATGGAGAAATATGTAGCCTCAATTTTTCCTTTAGAGTACATGATAGCTTCTATACACATCAAGCTAGCAAACAGGGCCCAAGAGATTGATGAGTTCCAAGGGTTGGTAGCCAATATTCTGAAGAGGCTAGAAAAGCATCAAGATACTAAAAAGGAACTTAAGGAATAGGTCATAGAATTAACGATGTTCATTCAAAAAATAGTGACTCCAAGACAAGGCATTCGCATGGAGGTCACTACTCCCACACTTTTATCAAAGAAGATGACAACAAAATGGAGTAGATGAGGAAATGGACATAAGTCACTACTGACTAGTTTAAAGACATTTCTACTAGAGGTGAAGAGGCAACAGGTGTAGAGGTGGAAATGCACAATAATTACCAAATTTTGAAAGAGGAGATTGATAAAGAAATTAAAGACTGCATTTCCTTTTTGAAGTATCACAGGATGACATCTCCAAAACTTCATATTATCAAGACATTGTCTGGAGAGATTTTGGAGAGGGAAGATATTTTGGTGAAGGATAAGGTCAAAGAACCTACTTTTTGGTTCCACACATTAGATTTCCATAAGGATATAGTCAGAAAAGTTTTACCAAAGCTCAGGGCACTTGCTGATAGAATTAGTGAGGCATCATCATATTGCAGTAAATTCCTCATAGACATGATTAGTGTGGCAATTACAATAGTGAAATTAGATGTAGTATTTAAACAAAGTTGGCATAAGAAGATTAAGAAGGATCCAACAGATGATTTGAATAACGAATTTCTGAGCACTGTCGCTAGATCATTTACCAAATCAAGGAAAATAATAAAAAAGATGAGGGCATGTACTAACCTACACAAGAATTTGATGGAGGATTTGTTGCAAGTATGAATTAGTATGGTGGTGTTGTCATTAATGTTGTCATTGATGTCAACACAATATATATTGTTGCAGAGAAAGGAAACAAGTGATTGCAGGTTGTGCATGTATAGTTGAGATACTGTAGAGATGTTGTGAGTACATGGAGCTATCTTTATAATGTTGCAAGTGTGTTGATATGATGAGTTACCAAGTGCTTTTGAGAAATAGTGAAGACAAAATTGTGAGTGTGTTCAAAATGTTCTCCGATTTGTGCTCTACATTTCTTCTGTGTTGATCCTATGCTTGTGCGGATTTGAAGTGTTGTTTAAGGGAATCCTTGGGTGATATATCCTAGATTAGAGCTTCTAGTTTGATGAAGAGTGAAAGTTGTGTTCACCGGTTTGTGAACTGGTTTGACAAATTTGTTTGTCTATGGATTGGGAGAAATGTATCTGCCCCGCAGTCCTTCACTAATTTATTTAGGTCTTGCAGATCTGGTAGAAGGCTTGTAATGGTGTTATATATGTTCTATCAAAGGTGTTCATGGTTTGGTGCTTCAAAAGACTAGGTTCAGAATTACTGTCTGTGTCTATACAGTCCAAGTGGACTAATGGAAAGTATTTTGTGTATGAAGGTTGTTGCATTAGTTGTGGATGAATCTAAAGGCATCCAATATGTGTTCTAGTGTATGATGAAGCATGTTATGTGGTCCACATGTTATCCTCTTATTGCAGAAACATGTACTTCAAAGTTCATTTATGTTTTCATTAGGTTTGGCTGACCTAGTGTCTACACGTCATACAAAGGATAAGTATCTGTATACACCTAAAATTGGTCATGACATCTAATTAATTAAATACTAGTTATTTAATTAATATTTTGACTATGTATAAATAAATTCTCAATTTATTTATATTGTTCACACTTTTCTAATTCTCCAAATCTAAAATCATATTCTTCTAATTTAATTAAATAAACAAATTTCCATAAGCTTGTTTTATTTAATTAAGTTTCACTAATCTCGATTAGGAATTCAAGCACATGTCTACAAATTTTTGTGCCACCTCACCAAGGTCACATGAAATTAAATAATTCTAATTTTTAAATTAGAATTATCTTCAACCAATTTTTAAGCACATTGCTTATTCCTCACACACTTCCTCAACCAATTTTCAAACACATGGTCTTTTCTTCCCACACTTTAGTCTCCCATCCATTTGGCATGTTGCCTATTGGTCAAGAGATTCCTCCATCCATTTGGCATGTTATCTTTGGTCAAGGGGACAACTTCTTGATTCTCTTCATCAACACCGTTCATCCTTCTTGTTTGAATATGGACCATCGATCATTGCCACCTCACAAGATGCTTGGAAAAGGCTATAAGTACAACCCTTTGGCATTGTATTTTGCATCCACTTTTGAATAGAGTTATCATGCAGGAATATAGTTTGAGTTTGGGAGCATTTTGGAGTCTTATAGTTACATTTTATATCATGTTGTGTATCATAGTTAAATCTTAGAATAACACTTTGCTTCATAGTTGTATTTTATGTCATCCTTTGCATTATAGTTGCATTTTAGATTATCATTTTCATAGTTAGCATTTGAGCATATGTAGAATCATCCCATCTCAATACCATAGTATCTACCTTGAATAATATAGCATCATCATCCATTCATCATAGTATCCATTATCATTTTTATCATATAGTTTCATGTAGGAATTTAATTAGCTTGCATGTTGAATATTATCTCATTTCCTAAGTTGTCATTTTAATAGCCATTGTGCACAAAGAAATCTGAGGGCCAAATGGTTTAATAAATCCTTGGGAATAGAGGACAATGAGACGTTCTTTAAAGATTTGTTTGGCTGTAAAATAGAGTAGTTTACTTATTTCAAATCTTTGATATAAATTCTTTCATTAAGGTTTGTGTTGATTTACTAATAATTTCCACATTTCACACACACACACAAAATGGCACCCACCGTGAGGCCAGACCCCATTTCTAATAGTTTGCTGGAAAAGTTCATTTAAACAGGCTGGACGTGACATTTTAGCGCAACTGTGGTTTCTTTCAGTGCATCCGACAAATCTTCTAGCACATACAACTTCTCTTTTGGCACATCTGACAGATCTTCAAGTGCATTCGGTGTCTGTTCTAACACATCTGGCCTTTCTTTCAGTGCATCCAACAAATATTCTAGAGCATACAGGGAGTATTTTAGTGCATTCATTCTTTTCTATAGCACATTAAGTATTTGTTTTAGCGCATTCATCAGTTCTTATAGTGCATTTAGTATCTATTTTAGCACATACGCCAATTCTTTTAGTGCATTGAGTAGTTTTTTTAGCACATTGGTTAGCTCTTGTAGCGCATCGGTGTTTTAGCACATCTGATGACTATTTTAGTGCATTGGGTAAAAATTGCAAAATCTGACAACTGATTTGTGTTTTATGCTTGCAAGTACTTTTATACGCTGGTCAAAGACAAATTTATCAAACTACTGATGATTTATGTAGGGGCTGGAGCTATTTAAATGATTACTTTTGCTTAAAATAGGCATCTAGCTTAATTAAGAAGGATAAAGAACACCATGTCTTTCGTGCTTGATGAATGGTAGGCATATGCTCTCCCCTTAACTAGGTGACCAAAAAAGCCAGACCCATTTACTTTTTGTTTGTGAGTGTGAGTTGAGTATATCGCATGTGTTCTCTCTTTGTTCATGCAAAAACAAAGATTGATTGAACTACGAATGTACTTACTCACTTTTGTTTATCCATAGAGGGCCTGCCTTGTGGGAAAAATTAATCACCTAACGGAACGACCCAACCAATAACATGCTAAAGCCAAGCGACTTCCAACCAAGATATAAATGTGGGTACTTGGGGAAAGTTCAAGTATCATGAGGATTGTTCCAACAAGAAGGACAACAATGGTCTCTTGCCGCATGGATGATCCCCCACAAATGGAATGCCTATATTAAAACCCTTTGTTGTATCAAGGCCAAAATCCTTAATCTATTTGTTGGTGCAAGAATGGTCATTTTAAAGTCGTCCCACATTCTTGCAGCTTTTAGTAGAGATAAAAAATATGCCATGGGAGATTCATGGGTATTGATGCTCGTTTGCCCCATAGAAGTGAGTTTCATGGAGGGAGCCAGTGGGGTCAAGCATCTAATCATCTGCTATAAGTAAGCGCACCTGGAGTAAAATCCAAGTGGGAATTCAACAAATATAGTCATACACAACCTAAGTTGTACTTGTTTGATGTGTCTTTACCAATGTGTTTTTGAACTGATTTCAATCACAAACATCACATGTTGAAAGTGAAAACCTTGATTCAGAAAAACATTCATTGAAACAACCAAGTCTCTAACTGGAAAATCTAAAAACTCAAACAAACTTCCAAAAAACTGTGTCATTTTCCCAATTCAGCGCATTCGCTGCATCTTATAGTGCATATGTTTGTTCTTTTAGCGCATCCAACTGCTATTATAGCGCATCTATGCAAAAATTTGGTGCATTTTTCCTCTGTTCCAGCACATACAAGCAATCTTATAGCGCATTTGTGCATTTTTACAATGCATTCACCCAATCTTATAGCACATCTATGCAAAAATCTGGCACATATGTCCTATGTTATAGCGCATACAAGCAATCTTATAGCGCATATGTTCATTTTTACAGTGCATTCAGCCAATCTTATAGTGCATCTGTGCAACTTTCTGGTGCATTGATCCTTTGTTGTGGTGCATTCAAGCAATCTTGTAGTGCATCTGACCTCTGTTTTAGCGCATCTGTCAAGTCTTTTAGCACATTCGGGCTCTGTTTTAGCGCATCCATTAAATGCAAAACCCGAGAGTTAAACTTGTCTTTTGTCTCATAGTTTGAACCATAATTCATAATCCTTTTCAAACTAAAATCATTCCTCAGGTACAATAGAGTCTAAACATGTGTTTTATCAAATGATTTTACGAAAGATTAAAATTTGAAAACCAAAGTCCAAATTTCTTAGTCCAAGAGAACATCACAACACTCTACAAATTTAGAGAGAGATTATTCTTCAATTTCTACAAAAGAGCTTCAAAGAACAGTCCCAACTTGTACTCATTTTACTATTGTCCAAATCCAATACTTTTCCAAATATTTGAGTATCTCATATAGGAAGAAAATTTGGCTTTGGTTTCACAGTTTGAACCAAAATTTTAGAATTTTCTCAAGTCCAAAATCATTCCTTATGTACCTTAGAATCTAAACTTGTTAAAATTGACCTCTACAAGTGAAATTTTCCAACCTAAACCAAGATCTAACATCTCAAAGTACCAAAATTATCAAATTTATCACACCTTTGATTATTAAGCCTAGTTTCATCATTAGGATTTATCATCCTCTCATCATGAAACGAAACTAGATAGTCAAATTAGACTTAGTCTCATTAGAATTTGTCATTCTATTGGACTTAGTTATAATCCTTGGTACTCTTCCAAACTTAGATCAAAGTTTAGTCTAAACTGTAGCACTTGTATGCCCATTCAAATAAGGTTGCAAAAACAAAAACTCAAGGAAAAAGGACTTGAAAATCAAAACATTGAAGAGCCAAACATTGAAACTCCAACCATTGAAATTCCAACAATTGAAACTCCAATCATTGAGACTCAAAACATCGAAACTCAAAACAATGAAACACAAAACACCATGGCAGAGGCTGGAGAGAATCCTTTTTGTGGACTCAACAACACTAAAGGGGAAGAAATAACCAAGGAAGATATCCAACATGCTAAACAAGACCCCAACTTCCACAAATGCTTAGAAAATATTTTCAAAAGAAATGGGGAAAAATACCTCCTTATTCTAGATAAACAAGGTGCCAAATTGCCCGATGACTTTGATGTGAGTCAATTGAAAGCACCTCCCAAAAAGCTTGAAAATGATCCTGAACAAGTGGTTGCTCTAACTCACCAAATGAAGAACCTTCAACAACAAGTTCTTGATATGCAAAGGGGAACCTCCAAATGATACTTGATCCAACACATTTTTCCATATCTGTTTGATCAAAGTATCCACATGATACCCTTTCCCAAACATTGTGAATTCCCCAAGTACAACAAATACAATGGAAAAACTGATCCAATAGACCATGTGAGGGAATTTAGGACCATGAGTCTTGAATTTTCATATGAGGAAACAGATTTGATGAGATTAATCCCAAGAAGCTTAGGTGGAAAATTCCTTGAATGGTTCTCCAAACTCACCCCACCAATTAACACGTTTGAGGAATTAGTCAATAAGTTCATCACCCAATATTCTTACAACATTCAACATGACATCACCATGAAATATCTTTGTAACTTGAAACAAAAGAAGGGTGAATCATTCCTTGTATTCTTGCAAAAAAAGAGAAGGTTATTTGCACGATATTCTCATCATGTACCTGAAAAGGAAAATATAGAAATCCTTATTGACAACCTCAATGACGAGATGAGTTATAGATTGGAATTGCAATGTCCCCCAACCTTCAAAAAATTGATTGAAAATGGGATTAAAATCAAATAGGCTTTAGTCAAGATAGGAGTCATCAAGATATACAATGAAAAAAACTCATCAAACTCCTCCAACAATTACAATAGTGGTGACAAACCCAAGTTTTGGCAATGAAACAAGAATGTTGGAAACAACGATGGTGCAATTGAAATTCAAAATGTAAAACCTGTATTCAATCTAACTACAACTACCGCTAAAACTAATCAAAATAACAATCCCCCCAACAACCAAAGCAACAATCAAGGTAATGCTAGATCTAGAACATCATCATATCGAACATCCTCAAATCGAAGGAGGTTCACCCCTTTGGGACAATCGTCAGAATCAACATTAAAGGAGCTTATCGAAGCTAAAGTCATAACGTTACTAGAGGTAAGAAATTGGGAACCACAAGTTAATCCTCCATGGTGGAATGATGCTCATGTAGACACCTAAAAAATGACCTAGGCCTGCAAGCTTCATTTTTACCACTTTCGTCCTAGCATAATTATGACATTTAATTATGTCTCTGGTCCACATTCGACTATTGATTAAATAATTCATAATTATTTGATTAATTCATGTCATTTTATTCTTCATGATTATTAAATAAATAAATCTTATTTATTTATTAAATACATCATCAAGGGTCTAAGTCTTCCCTTAATTAAATAAATTTCTAAATTTATTTAATTACCTTCCATACACTTTATTCTTTCTGATTATTAAATAAATAAGTTTTTATTTATTTAATATGCCACTAATTGTCATAATTAAATGAATGAATTAATTTATTTAATTATTAGTCTTATCTCCTAAATTAAATAATTAAATTTAATTATTTAATTTCCAAATTTGATATTCTTTTCATTTTAAATAAATTAAATTATTTAAAATGTCATCTCAATTTTAACTGTCAATTCATTTTAGTAAATAATCAGAAAATCGATTATTTATTATTTCACAAAATCCATATTTTGAATTAACTTAATTCAAAATGGTAACTTTCCTCCAAAAATCAAGTAATCAGGCAGATTCTTGATTTTTCCAAATCTAATCTTCAGTTCAGTCTTTATCTTCTTCTTTTTCGAAAATCTTTATTTTTGAATTAATTTCCTCATTTATTCTCCACTGCCGATTCGATTCTTTGAGATGACATCTTGACCGCTTGATTAATGACATTGCCCTAAACCTAATTAAGAATTCTCATATTTAATCTGGACCTCTCATTGTAGGTCTTCCTTAGAATTTGATCTCACCCGTCCATTCGAAATGGCATTTTCTATAAAATGCCATTTTCCTCTCACTTTTCGATTACACATGCATTTTACACACACACAAGTAGACATATTATAGGCGTATTACATATTCACTTGCACACTTAGGCTTCTCATTGCAATTATTATTTTTTATTTGATCAAGTCTTAGCATTGTTTAGGCATAGGCATTGGTAATCATAGTCATAGGCATAGGCATTAGGCATATCCAAAATCCTTCAAAGCTTGGTGTAGGACATCGGCACATATTTGCAGATTGCTCACATGATGGATCTGAGGGCAAAACATTATCCAACAAGTAAGAAGGTACTATGGAGGTAATCATGGAAGTTTCGAGAAACAGGTATAATTGTTTTATTATTTAAATTACTTTGTATTCGATAGATCTTTGGGTTTCATTGTCTTCATTGATTTACTGCTAACACCTATAATCAAGCCTAAATTTACCCTCAGATACATTTGGTGAACCCGACATTTTGTAGAAAAAATTGTGTTTTCTTGTTTGTTTTCACTGTTTTGCAAGTTACAGCCAAGAAGTCATCAAATCTCGTCACCATCTTTTGAGCACAGAAAAATGGGTGAATAGAATCGTTTAAAAAAATTTCTGGGTTTTGTAGATCTCGGTATTAGCTTTCCAGAATTTCAAATGGTTTGAAATTTCATTAATATTTGAGAAAGTTATGTCCATTTTAGTGATCATAGTTTTTTAAGTTTTAACTATTAAAACCCGAATCTTCTTTTGTTTGTAACACTTTTGTTTTTGCGGGATTTTGTAAAACGTTTTCTGGGTTTTAAAGGTCTATTTCTTAGCTTTCCATAGATATCTACTATTTGAAATTTTGTTAAGTTTTGAAAAAGTTATCGCTGTTTTAATTTGCTACTGTCACTAAATTTTTATTTTTATTTTTTTTGTTACTAATCAGGATTTGCAGCTTGTTGGCGGTTACTTTTCGTGGGTTGAAGACAAACACTAAAACTACTAACCTATTGTCTTGTAGGTTCGATTGTCAAAGATCAAACATAAAAATAATGTGCTTGCCTTTTTATTAGTATAGTACACATTTTATTATGGTGCAATTTAAAATGAACCTCTGTTTTACTATGTTTGAATGTGTTTGCAAAACGGTAGGTGAGTATGCTCTCACCTTGTGAAAACTTGGTGATCAGAAAATCAGACCTGTTTTTATCTGTTTTTACCTAACGATTTGGTATATCGAAGTATCCTCTCCCCTTGCGCTTTTGAGCGATCTTGGGTGTAAGAGAAACGGTTACCAACTTTAGAAATTGGGCCTGCCTGGGGATTTCATCACCCCAACGCGACTTAAACTGGCAATGGAGCTAAAGCCAAGCTACCCCCGACCGGTATATAAATGTAAATCTTAAGGGAAAACCTAAGATTGCGAGTGCGGATGTGTCATACGGACAAAGTTGTACTTCCTTAAACCCTATTGAGCTTAACCTCTTCAGGCTGGAGCGCCACCTTATTGGTGATTAATCTTTTTCCCCATGTATGGCCACTCGAACGGGGGTCCCGAACTAAAAAATTTTGTGTAGTAAGCCAAAAACCTTCTATTTGCTAGCACAGCACAGGTCGGTGTGAAGGCATCCACACTTTCGTAGTTTGTAGTAGAGGTGATCAACTTGCCATGGGAGTTTCATGGGGGTTGGAAGCTTGGTTGGCCTGAGAAGAGAGTGCACTGTAAGGGGGAGCCCGTGCAGCCAAGCTTTTGAATTCACACGCTACAGATATGCGGTTGGGGAAACCCACGTGGAATCTAGCGAATATTGTCTTGGCCTAACCTAAGATTGTACTTGTCTCATGTGTGCTTGCTTACAGTCAAAATATCATGCTTGCAAGTGTTTTCTAGATACTAAAACAAACCAAACAACATTCAAACATCTGGAAACAACCAAGTCAAACCTCAAGAATTCGATCAAAACTGGTCTAAACAATCTATCTGCAACGCATCTACTTTTCTATGCAACGCATATGACATGTCGAGTCACATTTGCCATTTATAACGCCGCATTTGATCTATCACGTTGCATGTGCCATTTGAAAAGTTGCATTTGACATATCAAGTCCAAACATTTTAGCCTACCATCAAATATCTTTTTCAAACATCTTTGTCAGAAACCGAAATTGAAATATTGTCCATCATAGTCCTCATTTGGCATCTAGACTTGGCATTGGTCATTTTCCTTAGTCAACATCTTCATTGTCACCTTGGCATTTGGCATCCTTTCTTGACCAATTTTATCACCTTGCATTAGTCATTTTCCTTAGACAAATGTTATCATCACCTAGTCATCCTAGTCGACATTTTAGGAAACATAGTCTTGCATTGTCATCCTTTATCCAAAAAATCTAAAAAAACATAGGTTGTCATCATCCTCACATTTACTTGTCATTCTCATCGTCCTCATTTGAGCAAATCCCTTTTACAATTGAGACTAGACTTCAAAGACAACAATGACAAATGACAAACTTTGGACAAGATTTCAATCCCAACATCAACAATAACACTTATGACACGAACAAACATTGGACCTTTTCTGACCCATTTCACAACATGAACATGCAATTTTCCATGAACATGCCATCTTCATCACAAAATTTTTTTGAGCCATTAATAAAAAGAGACCAAAATGGACGAGTATATGTCGAAGACTTAGAAGCTGTAGTGCAAAATCCTGATATAGTCTCCTTTGTAGAAAACTCAATCTTACGTGACCCTCAAAGGTATCTAGCCATGCTTTTGGACCAAGGGGCTAAGTTACGACAAGGCTTTGACATAAATACTTTGCCACCTCCATCTATCTACCCTCACTACCAAAAGTCACTTAACACCATCCATGATATTAGTCCACAACAAACATCCATTAATCAGCCCTATCCTAACTTTGACAAGGGAAGTCAATTGTCCGCTAGTCCATTCCATGTCTCCACATCATATCCTAGTCCTTCACCTATTAATCCCATCCAAGTCTACATGCCCTTATCAACCATCTACCAACTCATGTCAAGTCCCCACATCATACCATACCCATCCGGTCCAAGTCTCCATGTCCTATTTCAATCAACCTTACACCAATCCAGTCGAAGTCTCCATGTCATATCCTTGTCCTTCAACAGTTAATCCAGTCCAAGACTCCATGACATATCCAGTCCAAGACTCCATGTCCTATCTTTGTCCCTCACATGCTAGTCTAGTCCAAGTCCCCATGTCCTATCCTAGTCCTTCATATACTAGTCCAATCCAAGTT
The DNA here is from genome assembly GCA_007258455.2 of Sequoia sempervirens. Lineage (NCBI taxonomy): Eukaryota > Viridiplantae > Streptophyta > Pinopsida > Cupressales > Cupressaceae > Sequoia > Sequoia sempervirens. Next base: position 241,238,872 of record VDFB02270651.1, read on the forward strand.
CCCACGTCCTATCCTAGTCCGTCATTCATTAATCCTTTTCAAGTCATCCCCTCACAAGCCACATCTAGTCATGAAAGTTCTATCATTACTCAAAGTCAAATCCTATTGTGTAAACCTGAGAATACATGTCAAGACGAAAGCCCAAAGCATGACCTTATAATGTCACCCTCATGTCAAGAACAAGGTAGTTAATGCAATCACATGAGGACAAGCCAAGGTAACATTGAAAGGAGCTACCCCTTCCACATCCAAATCAATTGCTATCCCTACCAATATAACATAGTGGATCTGTTGCAGAAGATACCCGCATAAATATCCATATTAGAACTTCTCAAGATTTCACCTACTCACAAGGAAATCTTGGAACAAGCTCTAGTTGCCACCACGGTACCAAACAATCTAGAGGTTTTCCAATTCTAGACTATGGTGGGACATTTGACTGCACTGCACTGCTTGTCATTTTCCAAACATGATGATGTATCTTTCAATCATCCCTGCAACGCTGCCCTCCACATTGAGGTCTTAATCCATAAACACCATGTAAAGTGTGTCCTAATAGATGGAGGAGCTGGCCTGAATATCTATACTTTGAAACTTGTCCGTGCATTGGGCTATTAAGAAAATGTTATTGATCCTAGAAGTAAAATCACAATAAAAGCATATGATGACGAGGAGAGATCTTCACAAGGGCTGATAGTGTTACCTATTCAAGTGGGACCAGTTGTCAGAGATATAGTATGCCAAGAGTTAGGAAAAGAGTTAACATACAACATACTCTTGGGAAGGCCTTGGATTCATGACATGCAAGCAATACCATCCACATACCACCAATGTTTTAAGTTCCCTTTCAATGGGAAAGAAATAACTATTGCAGTTGACTCAAACAACCCCCAATATTGTAACACCCTCAAGACTACCCAAGATAATTTTGTACCACACAAAAGGGAAGCTCCAACTCAAGGTTTATCAAATGATGGGAAACAACTAAATGCCTTGTCAAAGTGGGTTGAGAAAAAGTACCAATCAAAGGATAAGGACATCGGTGATGCCAATCCCTCAAGTAAAGAAAGTACATCAAATCCTACTCCACAAAGTCAGGAAAGTCAACTCGAGTCCTTATCAAAACAAGTTGCCAAGATCCAATTGAAAGACGAAGGCATGGGGGAATGCTCATTTCAACAATCTTTATGTTTATCACAACTTTCATCTTCTCCAAAGTCATATAAACAACCATCAACATCGAGACAACAATCATCACAATCAACCACCCTATTTGATGGATCCTTTGTGAGAGAAGAGACATTAATGGATGAGTCAGATGATAAAAAAGTTTTAAATTGATTATACAAAGATGAAGAATCATCACAAGCATCCACCTCAAGTGTACAGGCAGAGCAGTATGGAAAAGGAAAGATAATCATGGAAAAGATGGGATATGAGGGAAAAGGTACTATTAGTAAAAGGAAAGAAGGCATCATAGAACCGATACAACCTATCACAATGCAAGCCAAGGATAAAATAGGATTGTGGTATAGAGAAGAATCAAGGGAAGAAACCAGACAGTAAGTTGTTGAAAGAATCCTACAACTGCAAGCTAGTGGTGATCATGAAACTAATTCAAATGAATATGAGTGGGATTCATTATTTGAAGATTATTGTCACGATAAGGAAATTGATGTGGTACAAAAGTATACGCCCATACGTGAGGAGGGTCAAAGTTCAGGTTATAGACCACTTGAAATAGGATCACAACATATTGATGACTCCAGTGAAGACAATCAGATTCGGAGTGAAACGTATAACTCAAAGGAGAGTTACCTTATAGACATTGATTTTTCTATTGGAAAATCTGAAGACATTACTATCGGGACCCTTACTACCTCTAACTTTAACCAATCCAATGACTCTTTACCCCTAGTACATCCCGAACTCATAGATTGGGATCAATCTGAGCCATCTAATATCCCCCTATTTTCAAATGATGAAGCCATTGTCAACTTCCTCTATTCCACCAATCCCGAAATAGATTCCACCATTGAACATCGTAATGAAGATTCTAACTAGGAGAGTGTCAAATTTTTCAGCTACAAAATGAATAATACAAGGAATAGATCTGATGGTGAAAACCATTCAATGGTAGTATTAGATCTAGAAAAAGTAAAAATAAAGAGTGTATCCAACAGTGAAAACCTCTCTGAAGCACTGAAGGATGGAAGATTTGACACAATCCCCAAACACTTTTAGGAACGATCTAAAGTATTGGTTGAACCCACTCAGTCTATCAACATTGGCAATGAAGAAATAGTGAAAACTATCCATCTAGCATAATCCTTGATAGATCAAGAAAAACCAAACTTCATCAAATTATTTATAGAGAGACAAGTCAATTTTTCTTGGTCATATGCCAATATGCCAAGGATTGATCCAAAACTCATCATGCACCACTTATCATTACCAGCTGGAGTAAAACCGATCAAGAAAAAGTTAAGGAAAATGCATCCACATATTGCCATATTGGTAAAAGCATAACTAGAGAAGTTATTTTGCTAGATTCATTAGACCAATCAACTATGCCGAGTGGATTTCTAACATCGTACCTATTTCCAAACTAGACAAAAGCATCAGAATCTGCACATATTTTAGAGATCTCAACAAAGCTTTCTCAAAAGATGACTTTCCCCTATCGAACATCGACATCATTGTGGACCTAACAGCAGGGCATGGCATGTTGTCACTCATGGATGGTTTTTTCGGTCATAATCAAATCAAAATTGCACCTGAGGATCAAGATAAGACAACCTTCACATGTTCGTGGGGAACCTTTTGTTGGAACATCATGCCATTCAGATTGAAGAATGTAGGAGCAACTTATCAATGTGCTATGACGACAATATTTCATGATATGATGCATACCTTCATGGAAGACTGTGTCGATGATCTTTTACCTAAATAATACACTAGAGAAGGACACCTAGAGATCTTAGATAAAATATTCACCAAACTAGAAAAGTTCAATGTACGACTGAATCCAAAGAAATGTGTTTGGAGTGACTTCAACTAAAATTTTGGGATACATAGTTTCAGAAAATGGCATTAAGGTAGATCCCGAAAAAGTCAAAGCCATCATGGAGATGCCACCACCCAGGAACATCACTCAGCTATGATCTCTGCAAGGGAGATTCCAATCAATCTAAAGATTTATCTCACAACTGGCAGACAAGACCCATCCTTTCACTCACTTGCTACATAATAACGTATCTTTTCGATGGGATGAGAAATGTGAAGGAGCCTTCAACCAATTAAAACAATATTTGATGAGTCCACCTGTCTTGATACCACCAGTAGAAGGAAATCCACTTTTATTGTACATAGCAACAACTAAAATATCATTGGGAGCCTTGTTAGTGCAAGAGGATTCAATGGGAAAAGAAAGGGCAATATATTACATCAACAGAACCTTAAATGGCTATGAGATAAATTACACCTTTATTGAAAACTCTTGTCTGGTATTAGTGTTCACTACCCAACAATTACAACACTATATGCTAACCCATACCATCAAATTGATAGCCAAGATAGATCCACTGAAATACCTTCTTAATAAAGCTAATCTAACTAGAAGACTAGCTAAGTGGGTCATGATGCTAAGTGAATTTGACATCCAATATATTGATAGGAAGGCAATCAAAGGACAAGCAATCAAATATCAGTTAGTTGAAGCACCATTACAAGACAATCATCTAATGAATATTGAGTTGCCAGATGTTGATGTCCTATTAGTGTCCACACAACAATAGGTCTTGTACTTTGATGGGTCTTATACACAACATGGATCAGGAGCCAAGATCTTGTTTATCTCCCTACAAGGACATACCATTCCTACAGATTGATGTTCCCTTTCACCAACAACATAGCTGAATACAAAGCCTTGATCATTGGAATCAAAGTAGTAGTTGAGTGGAAGATCGTGGAGTTACATGTCTATGGGGATTCACAACTAGTCATTAATCATGTTAATGATGACTATCAAACAAAGGATGACAAGTTGATGCCCTATAAAAGAATGGTTGATGATTTCAAAAAGTAATTTTTGGAAATAAGATTTGAGTAGATTCCTCAAAGCAACAACAAAGTCGTTGATGCCATGGCGACCATTGCTTCTCTCTTGTAGATTCTAAAGAAATGAGCTCATTACAAATTCATGGTGGAACAACTATTCAACCCATCCTATGACAACCCTGAATCACAAGTTATCTACCATCTAGCTGAGATTGACACTTCCCTCTATGGGAAAATTTATATGTACCTAAAAGATAACACCCTCCCTCTCGACCTATCCCACAATAAAAAATGAAACTTCATTCACCAAACTGCTTGACACACCCTTATTGTGGATGTCCTTTATCGATGAGGTCTTGATGAAACTCTCCTCCGATGTCTAGAATGTGACGAGTCTAAAATAAATTTACCGAAAGTACATGAAGGTGTTTGTGGAACTCATTCGAGTGATTTGACCTTAGCTAAGAAACTCCTTCGTCTAGGATATTATTAGCTGACTATGGAGAGGGATTCTTGTCAGTTCATCAAGAAATGCCAAAAGTGTCAGATTCATGGCAATCTCATCCATGCACCAGCATAGGAACTTCAACCTTTTGCATAAACATGGCCCTTTTGTTAGTGGGAATTGGACCTCATAGGCAAGATTCATCCATCTTCATCAAATGGACACAAGTTCATTATCACAGCCACAGAGTATTTCACAAAATGGATTGAAGTTGTCCCTCTAACTACCATCACAGGAAAACAAATCTTGTCCTTCATTCTAAATTACAACATCTGTCGGTATGGCATCCCTCAATCCATCATCACTAACAATGACAGACCTTTCAAAAATTAGGATGTTGAAGAACTTTGTGAGAGGTTTCACATCCAACATCAATTTTCTACACCATATTATCTCCAAGGAAACGAACAAGTAGAGGCCTCAAACAAGACTATCCTGAAAATATTGAAGAAAATCGTCAATAATGTCAGACGTGATTGGCATGTGCAACTGAACCCTGCTCTATGGGCTTATTGAACTAGTATCCACACCCCAATAGGAGCAACACCATATGCCCTATTCTATGGATCAGAAGCCATTTTACATATTGAGGTTGAACTACCATCACTTCGACTGTCACTAATGGGGATCATTTCAGATGAGGATTGCAAAGTGTCCAGGTTACAAGAATTGGAACTCTTGGATGAATGTCGTCAACATGTAGTGGATCACTCTAAAGCATATTAGTAGAGGATATCCAGAGGCTACAACCACTGAGTAAAGCCTAGAACATTTGAAGTTGGTGATTTAGTCTTGAACAAGAACCCCCGTAATCAACAAGATCAAGAGAAGAAGGGGAAATTTGAACCCAACTGGCTAGGTCCCTTTGTCATTGTATCAATCTTCTGATCAGGAGCATATCATTTGTCCACACTAGAAGGGGATTTTTTTGATGAACCCCTCAATAGCCTGCATCTCAAGAAGTTCTACACCTAAATCATCTAGTGCATCAGAAAATGTCCTAAAAAATGTTTGCCTTGATGAAAACCTGGTAAACAGGTGTCTTGGTAACAACAAAAAAAAAAAGATTAAAAATACAAAAAAAATCAAAAAAGAGAAAAATCCAAAAAAAGGAGAAAAATACAAAAAAAGTAAAAAAAATAAAGATTTTTTTTTTTAAATCATAAAATATAAAAAAAAAGTGCAATAAAAACAAGTAGTGAAAACCTGGCAACAGGCGCTATTTGTGATAGGGTAGCTTTTCCATCTATTTGAGCATGCCAACCATTCGCTTTGGCCATCCATCTACCTATCTCAGAGAGCACCATGTACATATCCTGGCATCGCGGTCGTGTCTCACCCTAAACCGGGGGAAAAATCCTAAACTCACTGGGGGCAAATAAACTTTGAGCTTGAACCAACTAACAAACAACAGTAGTACAACACAACCCAAAACAATGATCATAGTGCAACTCAACATTGAACATAAAATCACACAAACATGAACACATCAATCATCCAAATCAAACAACCAAATCAATCAAATCAAAAGAAAACTTCAAATGGATGATGTTCTTCTGAATCATGGGTTTATCATGTCAAACTAGAATGTTCAATTGTTATACTTTGATTGTTGTTATCATATCTCTGGAGCACCCCGATGATGTATTGAACTAGAGGAGCTAGGAAGGAGTATGATTTTTCTTTGTCTATTGTTTGTGAGTTGATCATTATTACTATGCAAATTTTCATGGGACGTGCTCTACAAAGTATCACTAATGACATTCCAAATTTGCATAGGAAAACAGTTAACTCTTGTCTTTTTACGCAAGCAATACTCAGGTCATCTTGGTTTAATTATGCTTAGATACTTGTGTTAACTTGCACTATCAAACATCATGGAAGTAGTACTCAGGTCATCATGGTCTAAATATGCCATCGATGCTTGTACTCACTTTCAACATTTTAAAGGCCCAATGATGATAAAAAGCACAACAAATCGGCTGTTACGAATGACAACTTTTGCATATGAGATCTTCATGGTTAGAGTAGATTGAATCCATGTTAGTTTGCATATGTATTTATGGGATTTCCAAAAGCTACAACAATAATATTATCTCTTGCATTAAAGGATCGAGTACACTTGACATTGCCAAAAACACATCACTTGCATTATCGTTTACATCAATTAGAAAAAAATATCATTTAGTCGCATATCAATTGCATCATCATTCGCATACATTAGAACACATTACAACATCGTTCATCCATCCATGCATCACATCATAATATTTTCATTAAAAAACACAAAAAATACGTGCATCGCATCTCATTTACATAATCAATATCATTCCATATAGTGGCATTAGGAAAGTGGTTCACTAAGCTTAAATGAGTGAGTCTCTTTAGATTTCTAAAAGAATTGGGAAATATGTCAGGTTTTCTGAAGCTTAATTTAACAAAGAATCAACTGACAGAAACCTTCCCACAACTCTTGGAAGTTGGATAGATTCACTCATTTAAGCTTAAGACCCTTGAAGTCTTGCAAAAATAGTTAAGCATAATCATTGCATCACATAATCTTATCATCATCACAAAGCATCATAAACATCATTTACATAATCATTATATCTCATTATCATTACATGCATACATAATCAATATGAACATCACATTTCATCACATATCATTATTGCATAATCAAATCCATCTCACAAAGCATAAAACATCATTTGCATAAATCCATAAAATATATAGAATCATCCATCATGCATTATCATATCATACCATCATTACATTATCATATCATCATTGCATACATCCTCATAGAATTAGGCACCATCACACAATCATTTCATATACACATTCATTCATTCATTACATCATTTATTTGCATCGAAAAAGTACAAAAATATAAAATACATCACATACCATAAATAAAATCCATCAAATGCATCATATAGGCATCATTCATAAATCATCATAGAATCATAAAAAATCAGTTGCATCATCATTTGCATCCATAGCATATCACTATCATAAGCATCGAAATTAAATGCATCCATCGCATATCATATCATCACTTTCATATAGAACATCACATAGCCTAAATAATAGAAATTAAATGCATCCATAGCATGTCATAATCATCATAATCATCATAAACATAGGAATTAAATGCATCATAAACATCCATCACCATATAATAGCATATAGACACATAGATCATAATCATTACCGCATATCATATAATCTCAAAAATCATAATTTCAAAGTGTGCAAGGATATCCAAAAGTATGATGAGATACATCAATATCAAAAAAGGTTGTGTATCATAAAGTCTGACAACAAGCAGAGTATCATCAATGTCTAAACTGAGTAAAGGGTGTATACATGTCCAGAAATACATTAGAGAATCATAACTGGAGCTATGTCGTGCTCCCCCCAGATGGTGTCGGCATCACATGACTAGGATCAGTGCCTCCCCCTGTGCCCGATGGACCTGCCCCAGGATCTCTATGATCTCTAGGCAATGGTTGCATAACACCCACACTAATAGTTCAAGACCAAGACCTGCTAGATTGAGACTATGCAAAGCTCTCCTGCCGCTTGGGAGAAACCACCTCATGATATCGGCCCTTGTAGAACTCAACCTCCTGAGCGGTGTGGTGAATCTGTCTAAGATAATTTGATGTACCTGTAGTTGTTGCTGCTTGTTGTAACCTATTAGTAATGGCATCGCCTTGCTCTTCCCACCATCTCAAGGCGTCCCTCTCAGTGGTCAATGTGGGAATCTGACCCTACACCTATCCATGTCCCTACACCTGGGCTTGTATCTGTGCAAGTTGGGCCTACACTTGTTGTTCCTATTGCCTAGTAGCATCCCGCTCGACTGTCAAAGTCTGCACGTGCCCCTGTGCCTATATCAGAAGAGCCTGTACCTGCTCTAACTATCCCTGTAGAATGTGCACCTGCACTTGTAACATAGCAATCTATGTCTACTGCTACTGAGATGGCACTTTGATCTCTAGTCGCTATTGTGATGAGCTCACTAATGATCGCCTCTTGCGAGGCATGCTCAACTCTACAACATCAAGACCTAGCCCTGGTCCACCTCCATCTCCCCCGTCACTCTCCTCATCATCACCATCATCATTGCTCTCCTCCTCCTCACTACTCCCAGGCTGCTCCTCCTCCCCCTACTCCTCCTCCACTCTTTTCCACCTCCACCTATGACCTCCTGCCTCCTCCTCCGCTAGCAATGGCCCTGGCTCATTTGGAATCATGATCTGTGGGAATGGATGCATAAACATATAATGGGAATACTCTGCTAATATTGGTGCATCAGTGATCTTCGGATGCACCTCCCAAATGATGGTTAGCAACCCCTGGAAGTGTCATACTACTACATCATAGGACAAAACTGGCCCCCACTATGTCGCATCCTGCCATCCTCATGCATAATGGGCTACGCCTTGGGGTATGGGATGAACCTGGCCATACTGTCTCAAAACTTTAAGTAGCATGAATCTCTCGATGATGAAGTGAGTCCGGCCAACCAGATAAATCGACTGACATAAATATGGCATCTTTGTATCATCCTCTGGCCATGGCTCGCAGTCCACATATGGCCTCCATACAAAAAACTCAAGATCATCCAAATCCCTTCTCCAATACTCCAACTTGCCCAACCTAGGCTAAGAAAGTTGACCTGGATAGATATGAACATTGGGCCTCAGGGTTGGCCTCTATCTATCTCCTACCAGTTGACTAATCGCTATGTGCTCCCATTCCCAGACCTGGAGCAATGTGACTCCTGCTGACAGATTGGCCCCTTGAAGGTAGACCACCTAGTGAAAATCATGGTAAAGATGGGCAAGCATACATCAACCCCACACATATTTGGTCCCATGAACAATCATACTCTATATGATCTTGCCCCATCCAACTGAGATCCCATTTGACCTGTAATCAAGAAAAAGGAACCCTCCAATGAAACCAACTAGTACAGAGGGAAATGTGGCATATGCATCAACCATGTCCCTCCACGGAATCTCATATCCACATATGTGATCATCCTAGAACACTCGTCGCAGTACATCAGTCTCGCCCTCTTCATGTGCATCATATATAACTAGCTCTCCCACCATCGGAATCTATAGAATATGATATACATCCTCAAGTGTAACTGTGATCTCACCACTGGGAAAATGGAAAGTGTTATGCTCACTGTGCCACCACTCAGCCAAGGCTGTCAATATCCCCCTATTAATTCTGATCTGGGGCATATCGATGAGCGATGACAAACTGCATCGTGCAATAATGGCTACCTCAAGCTATGTCAATGATGAATCAGATCCCATGTCCTCAAGAAACGCTCTCTGATCTGTAAACTAGTGAGAGGCTCCTATCATCACAGAATCACAAATCATTCAATCAATCAATCAACATCAATCAAAATCAATCAGTGTATCAATCTAATTAGCTCTGGTGAGACTTTGATCAAATCTCATGAGCATCAAATCAATCTTAACCTCACCTATCATGAGGTTTATCAAATCAATCAATCTTAACCTCACCTATCATGAGATTTATCAAATCAATCAATGCACCTCGCCTATCATGAGGTTCATCAATCAATTCAACCTCATCTATCCTAAGGTTTATCAGATCAATCAACTTATAATTGATCCCCGCCTATCATGAGGTCAATTATCATCATCCTCTCATTGATTCTCACCTATCATGAGATCAATGGACATCTAACCGATCAAAATCATCAATCATCATCAAATCACAGACTGATGTGATCAAACATCATTGACATCAAGGAGTTCAATCAAGAAAATCATCAAACTTCACCAATGTGCTAGAATATTCTTTCTATGCACTAAAAAACCCAATGCACTAGAGAAATTCATCAAAGCGCTAAAATAGCCCTTCAATGCGCCAATCTACTCTATGCGTCAGAACATTTCATCGATGCGCTGGAACAGAGTCCCACTGCGCCAAACTTCTTGATGCTCTATTCTATTTAATCTATGTGCTAATCTAATGGCCCTATGCGCTAGACTACACTATGTGCTACAACAATTCATGGATATGCTACTTTGGTTCCCTAATGCACTATTTTATCCTATGCACTATTTCATTGAACCTATGTGCTAAATTGGTAACCCTATGTGCTAGCCTACCCTATGCGCTAGAAAAGTTGTTCTATGTGCTATTTCAGTTTACCTATGTGCTAAAACAATTAAAAATTGAAATCAAACAAAAAATGGAGGGAAAATCAAATGCGCAAAATACATAACAGTTTTCGGGGTACTCACCAGAGGTCCATACGCTACTGGGTGGTTGTGCCGTCTAACTCACTCGAACCGGTGCGTGTGGTAGGGGATCACCATTCTACTCCAAAATGCTCAATCATTCTCACTCACAAAGTTTTCAAAATTGCAAAATGCACAAGTGACCTTTCTAATCAACTTTTTAACCTTTTAAGGTTAATTAAGTTGCATTTTATGGGGCTATTTTATTTTTATTTTTCAAAGGGGCCTTAATTAATCAAATTATCACCTGTTGGTTTCTACATCATTTTTCGAGAGATAAATCGTTTCTATTGCATAAAATTTTGAGATCATCATCAAATCATTGAAGAAAAATCAAAAATTTTGAAAATTCAAAATTTCCTAAAAATCCCAAAATTGACTGATTTATCTCCCAAGGGGGCATATATCCATCAATATCTGAAAATCAATGTCTGGGGCATCGAAAAAAAAATTCTCGGCATCGGTCTCAAATTTTTTTTTGAAGCAACGTGTAAACACATTACTTTAAAGAGGGGAAAAATGTATACACCTAAAATCGGTCATGACATCTAATTAATTAAATACTAGTTATTTAATTAATATTTTGACTACGTATAAATAAATTCTCAATTTATTTATATTGTTCACCCTTTTCTAATTCTCCAAATCTAAAATCATATTCTTCTAATTTAATTAAATAAACAAATTTCCATAAGCTTATTTTATTTAATTAAGTTTCACTAATATCGACTAGGAATTCAAGCACATGTCTACAACTTTTTGTGTCACCTCACCAAGGTCACATGAAATTAAATAATTCTAATTTTTAAATTAGAATTATCTTCAACCAATTTTTAAGCACATTGCTTATTCCTCGCACACTTCTTCAACCAATTTTCAAACACATTGTCTTTTCTTCCCACACTTTAGTCTCCCATCCATTTGGCATGTTGCCTATTGGTCAAGAGATTCCTCCATCCATTTGGCATGTTATCTTTGGTCAAGGGGACAACTTCTTGATTCTCTTCATCTCCACCGTTCATCCTTCTTGTTTGAATCTGGACCGTCAATCATTGCCACCTCACAAGATGCTTGGAAAAGGCTATAAATACAACCCTTTGGCATTGTATTTTGTGTCCACTTTTGAATAGAGTTATCATGCAGGAATATCATTTGAGCTTGGGAGAATTTTGGAGTCTTATAGTTACATTTTATATCATGTTTTGCATCATAGTTAAATCTTAGAATAACACTTTGCTTCATAGTTGCATTTTATGTCATCCTTTGCATCATAGTTGCATTTTAGATTAGCATTTTCATAGTTAGCATTTGAGCATATGTAGAATCATCCCATCTCAATACCATAGTATCTACCTCAAATAATCTAGCATCATCATCCATTCATCATAGTATCCATTATCATTTTTATCATATAGTTTCATGTAGGAATTTAATTGGCTTGCATGTTGAATATTATATCATTTCCTAAGTTGCCATTTTAACAACCATTGTGCACAAAGAAATTTGATAGCCAAATGGTTTAATAAATCCTTGGGAATAGAGGACAATGAGACATTCTTAAAAGATTTGTTTGGCTGCAAAATAGAGTAGTTTACTTATTTCAAATTTTTGATATAATTCATTTCATTAAGGTTTGTGTTGATTTACTAATAATTTCCACATTTCACACACACACAGTATCAATTAAGGAAGTGGGCGATTGATCTGAGATGTTGTTTTGGGTCTTGGTTAAGTGTTTTTTTGGTCCATTCTCTTTATCTTCTGCCTAATTTGAATTTGTGATATGAAGTGTGTTGTTTTGGGTCTTGGTTGAGATTTGGGAATGTTGAGTTGCCGACCTAATTTGAATTTGTAATATGAAGTGTGTGTAGCCGACCTTGGAGAAAGTTTCTAAGGTTGAATATGGCATAAATATAAGACAAGATGTTAAGGATTAGATTCCACAAGTGTGAGAATCAAGAGTGTACGAAAGTGAATTAAGGAAATAGTACTTTAATGTGTTTGACTCCTAAAAGCAATGAGTTGATGGTGTCTACAATTCTCTAATCAAGACTACGGATGTGTGCAAGATGTTGTTGTTTATTTTCTATTATCTTTATTTATCTATAGGTAGTCAACCTCCCTTATGGATAGTGAGTCCTATCTATATGTCGTGAGACTTATATTCGGACAGTGAGTCCTATCTTTGGCAGTGAGCCTCTTTGTAATCGATTTTGCTATTGCTCTTATATTGTGAGTTAATCCTCACTATGGTTTTTTCCTTATTGGGTTTTCCACGTAAACTTGGTGTTTCTTGTGTTCATATTGCTTTCTGATATGTGCACTTCATGCTCATAATTAATAATAGATTAAAGTGGATGTGGAGTTAATAATTGTTTGAGATTTGTGAATGTGATTGGTGACAACTAATTCACCCCCCTCTCAGTTGTCTTGTGCATTTTAACAATTGGTATCAAAGCTTTGGTTCCTTGGAGAAGAGATTAACCACTTGAGTTAGATCTGATGGTGCACAAATTTCCAATCCCTGTGTTTGATGGATCTGACTATAGTGACTGGAAAGTGCAAATGAGAGGTTACCTGATCTCTCTTGGCTTCAAGACTTGGAAAGCTATTGAGACAAAATATGTTGAGCCATCAAGTGTTCCTTCTTTTGCAGATGAGATTTCTACCTATGAGGAAAATGAAAATTCAAGATATTCAATCTATAGTACTTTACCTAAGACTGACTAGACGAAAGTTATTTCATTATGCACTGCTTATGAAGTGTGGGAAAAGTTGAAAGATATCTATGAAGGAAATGATAGAGTCAAATTATCAAAGAAGCTAACAAAAAATCATAGATATGAGAACTTGAAAATGGAAGAAGGTGAGGACATTGCAAGCTACTTTTAGAGGATTGATATTGCAGCAAATGAAGTCAAAAATCAAGGTGGTACTTTGATAGATGAAGATGTAATGGAGAATATTTTGATGACCCTATTGGAGAGTTATAGTGACAAGGTCTTAGCTATTGAGGAAGTGTATGATCCAAAGAAATTCACTAAAGAACAACTATTTGACACCTTGACCACATTTGAAATGAGGAAATTTGGAAAAGAAAAGGAGAAAATAGAAACATCTTTCAAAGACACTAAGACAGAAGATGATCCGGATAGTGAAGGTTCAGAGGAGTTGGAAGCAAACTTTACAAGAAAATTGAAGAAAGGTATCCACAAGTACAAAGGTATGTTACCTTTCAAATATTTTAGTTGTGGAAATATTGGTCACTATGATTCAAGATGTCCAAATAGAGCCATACACAAAAAGAACAGAGATAATAAAGACAAAAAAGACAAAAAGTTCAAGAAATTGTATTATGTTAAAGAAGATGCTAGAATTTCTGATGATGAATCTGATTTTGAGGATGATAAAGATGAATGCTTGTTTCTAGCCTTGGAGAATAAATTTGTGTCTACTAACCATGGAAGATGTGCAAGGGAATGTGGTCTAAAAAACAAGAAGGATGAGATGGAAGGTACTCTAGTTACTCCCTTTCATGCTAGACAAGATGAAGATTATTGGGTAATTGATAGTGGCTATTCAAATCATATGACCAGAGGAAAAAGTAAGTTTACTAAACTTGAAAAGTATGATGGAGGATTAGTCATGTTTGGAGATGATTCTAGTGCAAAGATTGTTGGAAAAGGAACAATTATTTTTTTATGGAAAACACAATACTAATGATGTCTATTATGTTAATGGCATAAGGCATAATATTTTGAGTGTTGGAAAAATGTGTAGCAAAAGATTTAAACTTTTGTTCCAAGATAATACATGTGAGATTAGAAAACGGTATGGAACTATGGTAGCTAAAAGAAGAAGAACATATGGAAAAATTTATAAACTTAATGGTGTTGATGGTTAATGTTTTGTGTCTCAAGTAAATGAAAGTTGGTTATGACACCAAAGGATGGGACATGTAAACTTTTACAATCTGATCAGGATTAGTTCAAGAGAATTTATCAGGGATCTGCATAAAATCACAAAGCCCACCAATACTGTTTGCAAAAATTGTCAATTGGGAAAACAAACAAGATGCAATTTTAAAGGAAAAGAACAATCAACTACCAGAATGCTAGAATTGATTAATACAGACCTCTGTGGTCCCACAAGAACAGGAAGTCTTAATGGTGACAAGTATTTTATGCTTTTGATTGATGATTATTCTAGAATGGCATTGGTTACTTTTCTTAGGGGGAAAGCTCAAGCTCTAGATAGATTCAAAGTGTTCAAGGCTAGGGTAGAGAATGAAGTGAACTTGAGAATCAAATGCAAAAGGTCTAACAGAGGTGGAGAATTCACTTCCAATGAGTTTAATACATTTTTTGAAGATCATGGTATAAAGAGACATTTTTTTTCTCCTAGAACTCCTCAACAAAATGGAGTTGTAGAGAGGAAGAACCAAACTGTTCAAGAGGCTGCAAGGACTATGATGAAATAGGAAAATGCACTTGATGTATACTGGAGAGAAGCAATCCACACTTTTTTTTATATTCTTATTAGAGTTTAGATCAGAGGTAATAGCACAAAGACTCCTTACGAACTGTGGATTGGAAAGATTCCTACTGTTAAGTACTTTAAGGTGTTTGGAAGAAGATGTTATATTAAAAGAGATGATGAGAACCTTGGAAAGTTTGATGCAAGATGTGATGAAGGTATTTTCCTTGGATATTCAATTGATAGAAAATCTTATAGATGCTTCAATAAAAGATTGAAAAATATATTTGAAAGTGCAAATGTAAAAGTTGATGAAGATATGCATAGACCAGTTGAAATAAGTGAAGTTGAACGAGATGAACCTATCTACAAACAAGTACAAGAAGAGAATAAGGAAGAAGAAGAACATATTGAAGAAGAAGAAGAAGCTTCAGAACCTGCTCCTAAGACCCCAAAATATGTACAAAAAAATCATCCTAAAGAATAGATAATTGGAGATAAAAGTGAAGGTGTAAACACAAGAAGCAACATGGTGGCAGTTGAGGTAAATCTATGTTTAATTTCTAAGATAGAACCTAAAACAGTGTGTGAAGCATGCAAAGATGAGAATTGGGTCAGAGAAATGAAAGAGGAGTTGCAGCAAATAGAGAAAAATTAGACATGGGAATTGGTTCCTAGACCTATAAACAAGAACATAATTGGTTCAAAGTAGGTGTTCAGGAATAAGTTGAATGAGAATGGTGAAGTAGTAAGAAACAAATAAAGACTTGGATGCAAAGGTTATTCACATGTTGAAGGAGTAGACTTTTAGGAGACATTTTCCTTGGTGGAAAGAATGGAGGCTATTTAGATGTTTTGGTATTTTCTGCTCACAAAGATTTCAAGGTATATCAGATGGATGTTAAGTATGTATTCCTAAATGGAGAATTGGAAGAAGAGGTGTACATGGAACAACCGAAGGGATTTCAGTTACCAGATAAATAGGATATGGTATGTAAGTTGAAAAAGGAACTATATGGACTTAAACAGGCTCCCAGAGCATGGTATGCAAGGTTGGACAGATATATGACACAACAAAGGTTAAGCAAAGGATCCGTAGATAGTAATCTCTATTTCAAAATTGAAGGAAACATAATGTTGATAGTGGTTGTGTATGTTGATGATATTATCTTCAGAGAAAATGAGGGTATGTGCAAGAGATTTGCAGAGGAGATGCAAAAGGAGTTTGAGATGTCTTTGATTGGTAAATTGAACTTCTTTCTTGGACTTCAAGTGAATCAAACTGATAAGGGAATATTCATTTCACAATCAAAGTATGTTAAATAATTTTTGAAGAAGTTTGGAATGGATGATTCCAAACCAGTCTATACCCCTATGGTGACTAGATGCAAACTGAGTAAGAATGATGATTCTCCTAAAGTTGATGAAAGCATGTATAGATCTATGATTGGTGGACTATTGTATCTTATTGCTACTAGAACGGATATCATGCATGCAATATGTTTGGTTTCTAGATTTCAAGCAGAACCTAAAGAAACACATGTTACAACTGTGAAGAGGATATTCAAATATCTAAAAGGCACTATGGATTATGTATGGTATCCTAAGGATATTGATTTCACTTTGAGTGCTTACACTAATGTAGATTGGGCTAGTTGTGTGGGTGACCGAAAGAGTACAAGTGGTGGTGCATTCTTTCTTGGAGGAAGATTAGTTTCATGACTAAGCAAGAAACATGATTCAATCTCTTTATCCACTGCAGAGGTTGAGTACATTACAACAAGATCTTGTTGCAAATAGGTATTATGGATGAAGAAAACATTGAAGGATATAGGAGTGATATGTGATGATCCTATCCCTATCTTCTTTGATAATACAAGTGCAATAAATATTTCAAAGAATCTGGTAATGCATTCAAGGACAAAGCATATATCTATCAGATATCATTTCTTGAGAGAAAAGGTATTGGAGAATGAAGTCAGGCTAGAATATGTGCCTACAAAGGATCAAATCGCTCACATATTTACTAAGGCTCTTTCGAAGGATAATTTTGAGTATCTCTGGGAGAAGTTGGGGGTTATTGCCCCTCCTTATTTGAACTAGGTGCACATGGAGGTGCATCAGTCCAGTGGATCTATAGATTCTTCATTTGTCTAGACTGATGACTAGGGTCTACTCCTCAAGGGGAGTAGGAAGTATCATTTTTGTAGTATGAGATGTGGGTGCACTCCTAAGTGGGAGTGATCAAACTCTTTGTTCTTTTCCATTGATGTCAAAGGGGGAGAGAGTCATGTGAAAAATAAAAATTTGAAAGGAGGAGAGATAGGGAGAGAGAATATTGTAAGGAAAAGAGAGTGCAGGAATTTCGTGTAGGTTGTCTACTCTAGAAATTAAAGGAGAGTGTATATTGTATCCTTGGTGGTTTTTCATATCATGTGTTGCCATCAATGACAAAGGGGGAGATTGTTGCAAGTATGAATGAGTATGGTGGTGTTGTCATTAATGTTGTCATTGATGTCAACATAGTATAGGTTGTTGCAGAGAAAGGAAATAAGTGATTGCAGGTTGTGCATGTATAGTTGAGACACTATAGAGATGTTGTGAGTACATGGAGCTATTTTTATGATGTTGCAGGTGTGCTAATATGATGAGTTACCAAGTGATTTTGAGAAATAGTGAAGGCACAATTGTGAGTGTGTTCAGAATGTGCTCTGGTTTGTGTTCTACATTTCTTTTGTGATCCTATGCTTGTGCAGATATGAAGTGTTGTTTAAGGGAATCCTTGGGTGATATATCCTTGATTAGAGCTTCTAGTTTGATGAAGAGTGAAAGTTGTGTTCACCAGTTTGTGAATTGGTCTAACAGAGTTGTTTTTCTATGAATTTGATAGAAATGTTTATGCCTTGTAGTCCTTTGCTGTTTTGTTTCAGGTCTTGCAGATCTGGTAGAAGGATTGTAATGGTGTTATCTATGTTCTATCAAAGGTGTTTGTGGTTTGGTGCTCTGAAAGACTAGATTTAGAATTATTGTGTGTCTGTATATTCTCGATGGACTAATGGAAAGTATTTTGTGTATGAAGGTTGTTGCATTAGCTACAAATGAATTTGAAGGAATCCAAGATGTGTTCTAGTGTATGATGAAGTGTGTTATGTGATGGTCCACATGTTATCCTCTTGTTGTGGAAATGTGTACTTCAAAGTTCATTTGTTTTTTCATTAGGTTTGGCCAACCTGGTGTCTACACATCATGTGAAGGATAAGTATCAATTGAAGAAGCATGTGATTGATCCAAGATATTGTTTTGGGTTTTGGTTAAATATTTTTTTGGTCTGCTCTCATTCTCTTCCACTGTGGGAATGCTAAGTTGCCGACCTAATTTGGATTTGTAATATGAAGTGTGTGTAGCCAACCTTGGAGAAAGGTTCTAAGGTAGAAGATGGCATAAATATAAGACAAGATGTTAAGGATTGGATTCCACAAGTGTGAGAAGCAAAGAGTGTGTGAAAGTGAATTAAGGAAGTAGTACTTTAATGTGTTTGACTCCTGAAAGTAGTGAGTTGATGGTGTCTATAATTCTTTGATCAAGGTTGCAGACATGTGCAAGTTGTTGTGGTGGATTTTCTGTTATCTTTCTTTATCTGTAGGTAGTGTGCCTCCCTTCTGGACAGTGAGTGGACTATCTGTAGGCAGTGAGCCTTGTATCTAGATAGTGAGTCCTATCTTTGGCAATGAGCCTCTTTGTAATCGATTTTTCTATTACTCTTATATTGTGAGTTAATCCTCACCATGGTTTTTCCCTTATTGGTTTTTCCACATAAATCTGGTGTTTTTTGTTATTGATATCACTTTTTGTTATGTGCACTTCATGCTCATACTTAATAACATATTAAAGTGTATGTGTAGTTAATAATTGTTTGAGATTTGTGAATGTGATTGGTGACAATTGATTCAGCCCCCCTCTCAGTTGTCTTGTGCATTTCAATAGGATTATGAAGAATTAGGTTATAAATTCATGCTGCTCAACCTCCTCCACATGAAAAATGGGCTGCAATGTTGACTAATTTTATTAAATATGTTGTAAAGGAGAAAGATGTTGGAAATTCTATAATAGATGATGAATTTCTATAATTTCTAGCTAGTTGTAAAGTTAGTTACCTCAAAGTGCATGCATCCAAATTTTATGGTATTTTGTAGGATATTTTTAATATTAAATATATTAGGATATTTTGCATTCTCCTAGGTTCACATGTGACCCTATTTTAAAATTAGGGATAATTGTAAGTGTATTTAATGGACCCTAAATATCAAATGAAAGTTAAATCTTGGCCCTTGGTGTTGAGATGATCTTCACCATTGATTTTGTAAAACTCTTCTATAAAGGATGCCCTCATCTCATTTGTAAGGGGTTGAAAGGAATTGTTATAAAATCATTTTGAAGCAATACAAGAAAAGGAATTGAAGTTTTGGTGATTGTTTCTTATTATTTCTAAGTGCATGCATGGTTCCCACTTCCAATTTATTTTCACCATTGTTAGTTTTAGTTCAATTTTTATGATGGAAAAGTGTTAAAGGTATCAAGTAAATTTATTGCTCATACCATTTGTAGTTTTTTTATTGTAAATTGCAGTGCATGGTTATTCTGAGCTATTTTTACGGCATTAAGTTTAATTGTGGATATTTATGCATATTATTCCAAGCTTTAAGGTATGTGTATGAATGTTTGCAATCTAAAAATCTGAAGATTACCTTTGAAGATTGCACTATTTTTGTAGCATTGTGGGCTTGACCCTGATTAAGCAAAAAACATTTTATAGGGAGTTTATTTATCTACAACATGTTCCATTATTACAATTATCCTTAGGTGTTCAGAATTATGATCCCTCTAAAACCTTAATCTTTTGCAATTTATTTATAAATTTGGGTTAGTTTTAGGAAAGAAAGAGTCACTAAATTATCATGTTTAATGAGTTACAATCATTTTTAGATTGTAGATCTAAAAACATGGCTAGGGTTTTAACTAGTATTCAGACTTTACAAACCCTCAGTATTATATTTTCTAGCCTTTTTTGAACCATAAATTCCCTTTGCGATACCAACAAATCACATTTACCACTGAATTTTCTTTGGAAGTCAAGACCTAGAATCTGAAGCCTTGGGGTATTTTTTGAAGATTTTTTGTAGAGAGATTCCTTTCAAGAGAGATAGAACACTTGTGTTTTATCTATGTTGTGTAATGCAAAAACACTCATCAATAGAATTGGTGCTAGAAGGAGGTCTTCAACAAAAGTTGGAGTGTATAGGATAATTTTCTCTTGATAGGTTTTGCAAAATACTTAGATCTACATGAAACAAAGGAGAATTTCAAGAGCTTAGATCCCCCAACAAGGGGGAAATCATCATCATCTCCACCTTCCACATCCACTTCAAATCCTACTTACATTCCATCCTCCTCTTCATCTCACATTTTGGTTTTTATACCTCAGCCACCACCTCCACCAATGGCTTGGTTAGAAAATAACCCCTCACATTCAATAATTATCATGATATGCTAAAGAACCCCAAGAATTTTTGCTCTAGGTTATTTATCATTTACCCTCATAAGACTACTAAGGGGCATGTCAATATCTTTGAAAGAGACATCAAGAATAGGACCATTGATCATGAAGATGTAGTGTGCGATCTTCCCCCTACTCTTTGGGATATGAGGCATTTTATTGGTTCATTCAATTTCAAGTAGGTTCAATCAACACTTGGTAGCTTATGAAAACTCTTTTTTAGACAAATTAAAGATTCCAATAAGTCCATCTAAGTTTTTTTAGTAGTTTTTCTCAATCAAGAGGCAAGATAATGAGCCTATAAGCTTTTTAACAACATATTCCATAGTGCCTATACAAGGATATAGACACCTTATGATGTAAATGATGCATCAGCTAGGAAAGTTTATTAATAATCCCTAGACAAAGTGTGTTGAAGAAGAAAACTAAGAGGGGGGGTGAATCAATTGTAGCAAATTTATCCTTTAAAACATTCATCAGAACTTAGATCAATTATAAATCCTAAATTTTGCTAAAATGATTAAGTAGTAAGTGCAAGTGCAGAAACTAAAAACCATCACACAAACACAGTAACACTAGATTTATGTGGAAAGTCCAATAAGGGAAAAAACACAGCGAGGATTAGCTCACAATATAATGAATATAAAAACTTATTACAAAGGCTCACTACCAAAATAGGACTAACTATCCACATCAAGACTCACTGTCCAACAAGGGTCAACCACCCAGAGGGCTCACTACCACAAAGATACAAACAAGATAGAAGAGATATGTTACAAAGAGAATACAATATCAATGCAATAGATATTTCCACCATAATTTACTCAACCTCTTGCAAACATGCATGAATGATAGAGTACACCTTCAACTCACTGTATCCAAAAACTCAACATTTAGAATTTACATTGATCTTCCACACTTGCATCACACACAAACACACATTGATTCACATCTATCTACTCTATTTGTTTGCACTTATATCTTGCTCAATTTTCATCACTAATTCATCATGTATTTATACCATCTTCAACTTTGAAACATATCCAAAGTCGGTCATCCATCAGTAAATTCAAATTAGGTTAGTGCCAAAACATCCTAAGGTGGAATTAGAATGAGGGAAACTCAAACACAGACTTGATGAGGACCCAAATAGGTCCCAACATGCTTCATAAAATTCGCAAGTAGTGTTCAATACAAGGTCAGCCAAACCAGTGTAAAACACATAGAAAAATTAATCACACACAATCCTTAGCATGATACAATATTTATAGATACCAAAATTATTTTCAACATGATCATAACAACTTAACTCTAGAACTGCAAGCCATAAGACCCAACCAAAAATAAATACGAACCAAAAAAAATTCTCCCAGACCTCAACTAGATACACAGAAAACCACAGTTCATAACTGGTGAAAATAAATTGCATTGTACAATGAATCAAAAGCCAAGAATCTAGATATATAGTAGCTTCCAACAACCATGAACAACATATTTGAACCACACAAATATAGGAGCAAATCCTAGAGCAAAACTTGGAGCAACCACTGAACACCTGCAACCTTTCTTCATTACAATTTTTTCAATATCCTCCACATATACAGGCAATAACCTGCATCCATGACATTAATGATAACAACAACTAGTTGATAACCAATTGACTAGTTGACGTCAGTGACAACACCTTCATTCTTGCAATAAAGTGTCTCTTTGGCCTACCGACTCTTTAGGAGTCACGTCAAGTCAAAATTAGTTTCAAGGGATAAGTCAGGCCTTAGCTAATCATACTCTGGTTATGAATCAAATTTTATAGATGTAAATAGTGCCACTCTTGGACCTCCATTAGATCAGATTCACCCTGCTAAAACATATTTGTAGAACTCATTAACATCATAGCTTGTATATTTGCATAATTTTGTTCTAGCTAAGGTTTCGATGGACAAGGATGAGATTAAGGAGCTCACTAAACAAATGAGGAATCTTTCTACAAAGGTGATGTATCTCAAAACTCATAATTATCAAAATAATTTTTAAGCTAATTATAATCATGATTAAGGTCAAATTTTAGGATAAAATCAAGGTTTTGATAATGGACGAAATCATAATTTTCTAAGGAAAAACAAGGCATGGGATACTCATCCCAGTAATGGTGGATTCCTATCTCATTTGGATATAATGAATACATCTAAAATGCTACTTGGGAGGGTGTATTTAGTTGAAGTAGCAATGTCTAGCTAGTGCAAGCTACATAACACCAATCAACACCCTAAGTTGAACTACCCATAATTTCAAATTGCCACAAGTATATTTTAGTTAGAAGTGTAGAATGTGAAAAGCACAGAAATCCACCTACCTATAGATGTGAAATTGTTCCCTCTCCACCTTATGATTCTATCTTAGTAGTAAACCATTCTCCATTTCCTAAGGTAGAGGAGAATAAACCTAAAGTTAAAAATTCTTCAACACAATCATCTCAGTTAGATTTTGTATACAATGAGTCCCTTGCTAACTTGCTTGAGCCAAATTCTGAGCACCTTGAACGAGATGAGGTCCAAATGGTGAATTAAAGGATAGGACCATACGATTTGTGAAATAGGAAAACTAGAGGTCCTTTTACAACTTCCATTCCACCAAATAATTTTTAGGTCCTTCCTAATCCTAACACGAGTAATAATCCTCCACCATTGAAGAATCCCACACAATACTTCAATAACAAACCTCATGCTAAATAATAATTTTCCCAAATGGGGTAATATGTGGTAGATGAACTCAAAAAGATGAAGGTAAGTCTTTTGGTCTTTGAGCTATTGAAGTACTAGAGATAAGGAACTCATTTTTCAATTATGTAAAAGAGCTTGGTCAGCTAAAAGCTTCATCTAGTACACCCATGGTTGATCCCATGATTGATAAAATTCAAGATATAGGGAAGGAAAAGGAAAAGGATTAGGCTTCTCAAGATGAAACTCCTATCAACATATTCAAGTACAAGAATGAGACCCCTTCATTTTTGTTGACATCGTGTAAATTCGAGAAGAACTTACACAATTATTTGTTAGATTCAGGTGCCTCAATAAATGTCATGCCTCTGGTTGTATGCAAGGATTTCAGACTCACTCCTACTCCTTCTCATAGGAAGGTGACATAATTGGAAAAAATAGAGGTGAATGTTGTAGGAGAGCTAAATAGGATTCCCATGCAAGTGGCATCCGACCCTTGAGTTTAGTCATTTATTGACATATAAGTAGTAGATATACTTGATACATATCCCATGATATTGATTTTAGGGACTAGACTAAAACCTTGAATGGATACATCCATATTGATCTTTCGCACATGTGGCTTCCATGGAAGGGGATGCCAAATCAGATACATATAGAAAGAGAGCATCAAATGAAGCATATGATAATAGAATACAACAATAACAATGAAGTATTATTTTTAGAAGAAAACCTAGGAGCTTGTATTCCTGTAGTGTTGGGAGTTGAGGAGGTACTTATGATACACACTACACCTCAAGCTGCTAAAGATTTGAGTTAGATTCCCACTAGTACAAAAGCATGTATTGAAATGGATGATGAATCTCAAATGAGTGGTGAACTAGGACTCTTTGAAGGATTCCAAGTGTTAGGTCTCAAAAATGCAGGCTGTAAATCCTAAGAGGATGCCAGGATCTATGATCAGACTTACAACATTTTTGAACTAACGAATAGAGTTAACCTATAAGGTTGATGACTCTCTGCACTTCAGGCTCTACTAAACCTAGGTAGGTGGACCTAAATAATTGAAGCATATTTGAGGAAGATGTGTGACTTAATTAGTTTTTGACTATCTACCCACAATGGCATGAAGTGTGGAATAGATTAAGGCTTGTTTACTACCCCTAATAATGTTGAAACTCAAATGTAAAGGTATAAATAAGGTTTTATGGGATTTCAAAATGAGATAGGTAAGACTAGTGCCTACTATTATTGGGCTAATGGAGTCAAGAAGTGAATGATGTATGACCTACTTACAAGATACAATTCAGATTGTTTGGCACTTGTGATTGTTTACACCTTGTGTAAAAGTATAGGAATGTAATTATTAGACTCTTCTTATTGATCCAAGTGGTCTATATCAGGTTACTATGATTAATCGATAGGGAATTTTAAACCTTTAGAGGAACCAGTCATTAAATCGCACATAAACAACAAATGTGCTCTTACAAATCAAAGTGGATTTCTGATTTGAATAACAAGATAAAACCAGGTTGGAGACAGTATGACAATTTTATTGATTATATGTCTCTTCTTATCAATCCAAGTAGTAGTTCCAAATTACTGTGATCGTATTAAAAGGATATTTAATTCTTTGAAAGAAACCAATCAATGAAACCACACCAAAACAACAAATATGTTTGGATAAATTGAGTTTTGACCCATCAATTTAAATAATATGGAAGCAGTAAATTGGAGACAATCAAATAATCAGATAATAACAAAAAATAATTGACACCAGTGTTGGGAAATTAATTATCTTCCTCCATCTTTTTATTTACTTCAAAATGATGAACATTATATATGATAGTCTTCTTTCTATTAAATGATATGATTCTAATACTACTATTGTAATGATAATCCCATTCTATATCTTTATCAGGCCTTGGTTTCCCATTTTATATGCAGGAAGAAACAAGCTTCATGCCCTTTACAAAAATTCACATCGCTTGCTAACTAAAATGTTAAAAACATCATTAAACATAAAACATGAAATATTTAGAAGTTCATAGGTAGGTGTACCATGATCTATTAATATTCAGCATGCATCCATGATCATTGAAGATCTGTTCAAGGTCCATACTCTGTGATAGTGCACCAAATACTGTGAAGCTCCATTACCCTGTATTCCTCATTTGGTATGTGCAATAAATAGATTGATCTTTGATAAGTTTTCAATATTCCCTGACTTTGCATAAGTGCCTGAATTATTGATAATGTCTTTCATTGCATACTCTAGACTAAATATTCATCCTAATTGTACATGTGTTTTTTCCAGCACCTCCTCCTCATCATTGACTTCATCTAGGGCCATTGACAGATACTGAGAGATCTCATCTTTCCACACATCTTGATCCTTCAATTGTCCTTCGTCAAAGAAGTTTGGAAGGGCCATTCTTAATGGTCGATTTAAGTCACTCAATTCCTATGTAAGTACATTATGGAAATGATCATGCATTTTCACCAACTCTTGGTATTCTTGAAGCATGCATTCACCACCAGCCCCTTTGGCTTTTATTTGTGGCTCTACTTCCTTCATTTTTTTGCTTAATTTTCCATGCTCTTGGAAAGTTGTAAATGTCTTACTGTGGATAATCCAGACCTTGTCGACATTCTCAAACATCTTGGAAAATATTTTACAAATCAATTCTGATACTACCTCAAATGTATTAGTTTTAAATTCTTTCTTTAACTCCTATTTTTTCTAGATTATTTCATATTTGTGCTTCCAATATGTAGTCTCAGACATTGCTTCAAGCACTCTCCTTTCACACTCCACTAGTGGTGAGTATAGACCTAAAGAGGATGGTAATTTATCTCTGTAATTGATCACATATCGCTTCAATCTTTCATTTTCATCGATCAACCCCTTATTATCTTTGATTAATTTCTCAATCTGAGCCTTGGTAAACTTAGCAACACTTACATTTAGTTCAACCCTTTCAATAGGGTCTATATCCCCTACTCTTTGCACTAGAAGGTGGCCAAAGACCTAATCAATATTATCAATAAGAGAAGGCATCTTTCTTCGTGGGTAAAGGGCCCAAATTTGTAAGGTGCTATTGTCGGGATTATACCCTAATCCTATGTAGATCTTATCACTGGCATCATTTTTTAATTGAAAAGCTTTGTTTTCTCTCTTCATGAAACTATCAAAGACAATGGTTGAGCTAATGTCCCACCCTAGAAGAAGCATGACCCCAGATTCTTGTAGCAATGCTCATCCTTTTTCAAGTGCGATGTTGTCCATTTCCTTATCAACTTCATCTTGGAGTTATTTTAAGGTATCTACTTCTTGCTCAAGGATGATCTCTTTTATCTTTTCTCTTATCATTCTTCCCTTGTACCCATAAATGAAAATCTTAAATTCATGAGTTTGAATAAATGCATCATCTGCAATGAACTCCTAGCTCGCATGATATATTACATCATCTGATAGTTTTTTAGAGGCCTCAAAGGTGATCACACTCCTTTCTAGTGGTATTTCATACTAGGTAATGGTAGGAGCAGTGATCTATGTGACCTCATTCATTTCTTCAACATCATATTCAATTATGATAGGAGTATCAGCTAAGAAGCTGACATCTAGAGTGGGTTGTGGTGATGAGTGACTCAAGGGTTCAATACTTTCAGCTTGTCTTCTTGAACAAGCACCTATCCTTTTCTTAAAAGCTACAAGTGGTACATCTTTGGTTAACTCTTCTTCATGCAAAAACAACTACTCAATTCTATCCATGGGATTCAATATTCCATGAAAGGCATCTATGTATGATGGGTTATGACCATGACTATCCTGTTGTATGTAGCCTTTCTCATCATTACTTGAGTTTCATCACAATTTCTAATAACATCATCTACAGAAAACACATGCTCATATCTCTTCAGTTTTTGTGTCATCTTGGCATAACGAATAAAATTCTTAGGGTCAAACTTCTCCCTCTTACTTCCTAGTGCCATGCCATAATAATATATTTTTCTGCCAATTGAATCGTACCCTTTATCAAAAATGATGGTAAAGTCACCAAAAAAAAAGTATAAGGCATGAGAGAATGTCTTCCATAGCTCTTGAGGTGCACACAGTTTGAATAGGCCAATTGCCTCACAATTTCCAAGTATGCAACCTTGTCAAGCACTATTTTAGGCAACAAGAATGGAGTTGCCTCAAATCCATAGACTCTTATTACTGTGCAATCTTCAAATACATACCAGTCCCCCCAGTTGTAATTTATCCTCCCTCCAGGGTTTTTCTCCTTTGGTCAGAGAAATCTATGTATCTCTGGAGACAAGTTGTAATCACAATTATGGCCAAGAAATCTATACAGGGGTTTCACAAAATACTCTTCAAAATACAAATAGTGAAACCTCCTACATCTGCTATCCCATATGGAGGTTCACATTTGAATTGGTCTTAGATTTTCATCATTATCCAAACCTTTGATCCTTAATTCCTATCCCCACATTCTCATTGCTTGTCGCTCATATAATATCATATGCATGAGCATGGAGTATTGTTTGAAATTGATAGCATCACTATTGTTTTTGATAGTGGCAAGTGAGGTATTAATCGCCTTAGATAAGTACTCTACATAATCATACAACCTAGCACCTTGGCTTTGGACATATATTGCTAAAACCATGGGAGCTATGGCCATTGCAACAGGGGCATCTACTCCTAAGACCTGGCCAGCTGAATAATAGGTATACTGATAGTACTCTTCAAATAAATCTATAGAAAATGGGGGTTTCTCATCACTAGAGAATATTTTAAGTCAGTTTCATGCATTCTTGGGTCTGTGCAAAGGTAATCTCCATCTCTTGTAGCTTGTGTCCATGGTTTGATACTCTTCCAAAAGATCCCTTATCCTCAATTTCTCTTTCTTGGATGTATCTAGTTGAAAGACCATAGCAATGTAATCTATCGTTATGAGGATAAAATGTGAGCTTTCATGAGAATGAATTGAACTTGTTTTAGGGTTATAGTTTTTATCTAACACCTTAACTAGTTCCATGTTGACAAATACATTGGGCATCACAAGCTTTGGCAAGTTCATGTTCCATGGTTTTGATATAGGTATGTGCATGTACTTCTTTCTATAATGGTATATAAACAAGTCATAGCCTCTTTGTGGCGTTGACACATCTCCAAGGTTTTTATGTTTATCTTCCAATTTCTCACATAAGGGGTTCAATTGGGTTGTCCTCTTGGACTTCGGCCTAGAACTAGGACATTGTTCGATTAGATCTTGATTCAGTTGCCTAGTCTCAATTTTCTGCCTTTTCACTTTCAATTTTTTTGGTGTTCTTTCAATGTTTTAAACCCTATCTACACTATACTTCAAACAAACTTTGATAAAATATCTTCAGTTGGGCCTTGAATACTTACTTGAATTAATACCATCATTTCTAAATTGCTCACTATCACCAAACCCCGTGTTCTCGATTTTCAGCTACAATTTGTTTGAGATTTCAAGATCTTATGAGTCAGATATATCGAGATTTAGCACACTTCCACCAGGTTTGGTTCATAAATGACACTCACGCCAGCTTTCTAATCAATAGTAGCATTAATGTCAGTTATCTCTCTGAAAGCCTCACTAGTCATGTCAACTAGGTGAGAAATCATTTCGCCATGTCAAAGAGACTTTGATCATACTGTCACTGATATCTTGTTCTTACTCCAATATGGTTTTTTTCCTTTTGATTCCTTGTCGAAGAGACATTTGAGTGTTTTTCTTCGATACCATAAATTATTTTTGATAACTTTACTTCGGGCTTCCACTACTTTTATTTTTTCCATTTTCATTATCGGGATGTCGGCGAGACATGTGACCATCTCCCTTCAATAAGACTATGTCTCATAGACATACCAATATTCTTTCGTTTATCGGTGCCTTGTAGAGACCCTTTTATGTCTTTTCAATGAGAGTTTTTCTCTCTGATATCTCTTGTCTTTTTATTTTTGGGTCTCAAAGAGACTTGTCATTATCTTTCTTTGATGTCCCATAGTCTCTTCGAAAGTATTTCCTTGCTGTTTTGTTCTTGTTTTCGAGGGATTGAAGAGACTTTTGTCAATGTATTCTTGATGCCATTTTATCTCTTTGACATTTTGTTTTTTGTTTATTTCATGGTGTCGAAGATACTTCCTCATTTCTCAACCTGATACATTGATGTCTCTTTGAAATTGCTACTGTACTCACCTAGTTTTAGATTCACCAGTTGTCCTTTATTTATTATATAATAATCTCTCGATGTCCGAGAGATGTTTTTTTGTTTCTTGAATGCCAAAATGATTTAGTACTCTTAGAATATCAATGTTTTTGCACTGTTTTTTGTCAGAGAGACAAGATGACTTCTCACTTCGAGATACCTAGGTATCTTTGATAGATTGTTTTTTGGGTTGTCCAAGAGACATCTGAGTATGTTACTTCGAGGCATGGTGGTCTCACTGATATTTTATGTTGGCTTCATTATTGATTTTTTGGGGAGACTGTAGTGAAATTATCCTTGAAATGGCATTGTCTTGGTGAAATAGGTTCCCAGTGGTGGACTTAAGGCAACGACTATGGAAAGGATAATTTTTTTGAGTGATAATGATTTTTACTCAAATGGGTTGGGAGAGACTATAGTTATAATATTTTAGGCTTATTTACATAGAAATGATAATTTTGAGTATGGATGCATGTAGTGTATAATAGAGTGGTCATACTGAGGTGGCTAAAATTGATGAAATTTTAGGGGTGAATTTTGGTTCCAACACCAAGAATTTATGGAAAGATGTGTTCATGATCAGCCGAGTTCAGGGAATAAGGTGGAATTTAAGGACCTTTTGCTGCCCTTTTCATGCAAGATTCATGATTCGTCCCACTCAAAATTTGAGTGTTGTCTATGTCAGATTGCAATAGAAGAGATCAAGAAACAAGTAAACCCATCCAACCTTGCTTTAGATAGAGTTGACCAAAAAAATTCAAAGGAACAACCACCTACGCAATAGAGCCAACCTAAAAAGGTTCCATAGTGAAAAGATAAGGTGTCCTCAGATAGTAAGGATAAAACAAGTTTTGGACACTGAGATTTTATGGATCTAAATCCAAGCAAGGGGATGGAGTGGGATTCAAGTTGATTGGTATAAATGGTAAGAATTTCTTTGCATCCCACCGATTGCAGTTTCACTACACTAAGAATATTGTTGAATATGAGGTGTTGGTACATGGGCTTCTCATGGAAGTATGCAAAAAGGAAAAGGTACTATAGGTCTTTGTTGATTCAAAGCTGGTAATAAAATAAGTGAGAAAATAGTATTCTTGTCATGATAGGAGATTGACTAACTATCAGTATCATGTGTGGGACTTGATAGAATGCTTTGATGCTTACATGTAGTTGATGCCATGAAGAATCATACAGATGATGCTTTAGCTTAGGTGGCCAACACATTACAGCCGCTATCACTTTCAAGATTAAATAATTTCATGGTGGAATTGACTCCCACACCCTCCATGCCTAATAACATGACAAATTTTCAAGTCCTTAAAGATGATAAACACATCCTATATTTCATCACTAGCTCAAATGTGTTCGCAACACAAATTATAGAGGAATTAGAACCAAAAGAAGCAAAATTGGACCTAGAAGTGGTGATCAATCTAAAGAAAAACATGATTCCAAGAGGCATGTTGTAGTTGGAAAGAATATTTGATATGGACCAGCTGTGACAAACATATCAGTGCTAAATAGGGATCAATAGAAAGTAAATATGACACCTACAATATGGGTATGATGAAGGACCCAAGGAATGTCTTCATTGGAAAATTTTGTATTGAAACAAGAAAGGGGAGGATAATAAAAGCTCTGCACATATATCAAGATGTGATGGCATGATGTTACAAATATTTGAAGATGTATGCCACCTGCATAATCACACACAATATTCCTCTAAAATTATATGTGAAGTCTTTTTTGACAAAGACAATGACCAGTCAATGCACTATTAGAGACAATCATTCATAAAGAGGTGCAAAAGTTGTCTTCCAGAATTATATCTCCCATCAAGCATTCGACGTGGGTGGCTAATTTGGTACCAGTCTGAAAGAAAAATGGGGAGATCTGGTTGCACATGGATTTCAAAAATATTAATAGAGCATTAGAAAAGGATAACTATTCGTTGCCCTCAATGGATGAGGTGTTGGGAATTGTCAACAACTCTCAAATGATGTCCTTTTGGGATGGCTATTTAGGGTATAACCAATTCATGGTCGTGCATGAGAATAGGATAAAAATTGAATTTACCACCAAGTGGGGTACATTTTCTTATAATTGTATGCCTTTTGTACTAATTAATGTTGAGGAAAAATGTTAGTGTGTGTTGGATATTGCCTTCAAAGAGCTAGTTGGAAAATGTATTATCATATATATGGAAAATTTGACCATGTTTTCAAAGAGAAGAGAAGACCATATCTCATACTTGTGCAAAATATTCCAATAATGCAAAAGTTTGGTATCTCACTTAACCGCAAAAAATGCATCTTTGGGGTCACAAAGGGTAAATTTTTGGGTCATGTAATATTAGAAAATGGAATATCTATTGACCCTAACCAAGTGCAAGAAATTTTAAAAATCCAGCCATCTACTAGCAAGAAGGAACCTAAGTCCTACTTTGACAAGATCAATTTCGTGCACAAGTTCATCACTAGCTTTGTTGAAATTGTTAAGCCACTCAATGCCATGCTAAAGCAATACACTAAGATCAATTGGATTCCTGAAGAAAAATGGGATTTAAATAAATAAAGAAAGCAATCATAGATGCCCCAGTTTTGGTGAACCTGGACTATATGCAACCCTTCTACATTTATTTGTTCACATTAGATCACTCATGTGTTGGGATGTTGACTTAGAAGAAAGGGAAAGGGGAGGAGCATCCAATAGCTTTTATGAGTGCACCTCTCAAGGATGTTGAATTGTGGTACCCAAGTGTTGAAAAGCAAGCTTATGCACTTTTGTGAGCTATTAAAAAATTTAGACACTATATTCTGAGGAGTAGGGTGTTCACAATAGTACCTAATCCATCTATCAGAGTACTATTAATACAAAGAAGGCTAGGAGTATGCAGGGTGAGGTGGGTGACAATGTTGCAATAATTTGACTTGGAGATTCAACCAATGAAATTGGTTCGAGGACAAGCTTTTACACACACCATTGTAGAAATGAGTCTTGGATTGATAGCACAAAACTATAACCTTTAAGATATGTCTCCTAACAATTGGTATGATGACATCACCTATTATATTCTTAATCAAAGTTGTCTTCCACATCTAAATGCAATCCAAAGGCATGGTCTATGTTTGAAAATTAATAGTTATATGTTGAAGGGAGTAGTGTTGTATAAGAAGAACTATGAGGGTATTTATCTGAGATATTTAGGGAAGTAGGAGGCACCCATGGTGTTGAATGATTTTCATGATAGATTTGGAACTGGTCATGGTCTGGGGCCTTCAACTATAAATCAAATATTGAGGGTTGGGTATTATTGGCCCACATTTTTCAAGGATGCACATGCACATGTTTGCAATTGTCACATATGCCAAATTGCTGCAACTAAAGAAAAGCATGTTTTTGTCCCATTATAGCCATTTTTTGAGGTATGTCCTTTCATGCAATGGGGGCTTGAATTCATTGGTACGATAAATCTACCTTCTTCTACAAGCCATAGGTATATTATAAAAGTGATTGACTATTGTGCTAGGTGGATAGAAGTGATCACATGTAAGCAATGTACTATAGAGGTAGTAATTAATTTTTTGGAAGAAAATATTGTAACATGTTTTGGCTGCCCATTTTCTTTAGTTTGTGACAATGGTCCTGCATTTTCTTTATTAAAATTTTTAGGCTGGGCATTCAACTATGGTATCGGGCTAAAATTTTCTTCCAATTACTACCCTCAATGGAATGGTCTAGTTGAGTCTACAAATAAAAACATTTTGACTATCATCCACAAGCTATTAGATCAGATCTCAAAAGACTAGAACACCCACCTTAGGTTTTCTCTTTGGGCTGATAGAACCCAAAAAAAGGTTGTCCTTGGCACTTCTCCTTATCATCTGGTCTATAGTCAAGAGTCAGTGTTTCTCGTCCATCTGAAGATTCTCACCCCACAATTTCTTAATGAGTATTATGACAAGGGGGAAAGGTTAGAATCTTGATTGGCTCAACTCCTACATTTGGAAGAAAAACATGATAAGGCCATTGAAAAATTTTCCAAACACCAAGGTGTCATTAAGCATTGGTTTGATCGAAAAGCTAGGGTCAAAGCCTTTAAGATTTTTGACTTGGTTCTTTATTAGGATAAGGCACATGAACAGAAAGGAAAACATGGAAAGTTTAACAAGCTCTAGCTTGGCCCCTTTTAGATTTTTGAGATACTTGGGGACAATGCATATCACTTAAAGACCCTCATAGGTGAGGATGGACTATTTCCCATCAATGGAAAATATTTGAAGCATTATTTATTGGCTTGAGTTGTTTCTGTGAACCTAAGAATTTTACCCTACTCTAATGTGCAAAATACCTTTAAAATGCAAGCGATAAAAGACTAAGGACACTTCAAGATTAGCCTAAAGAGTGATAAAACAAGAAGGAAAATGGATAAAACAAGATGCAAATGATTTCACCTTCCTTGCTGTTGGAGACTCCTTGGTTGGCCCTTGATTGAGATGATTTTGTGTGCTCCTTAGATGGCTTCTTGAGGTAGCTAGATGCAAGATTGAATGTGCAAGATGATCAAAGTGGGTGGCTAAATGATAGTGAATGATTGAGAATGTAAATTGGCAGCATAAGGTTACTCCAATCCAAAGTGTTGAAAATGCCCTTGAGGAGGGGGTATTTATAGGAGAATTTGAATTCTCTAGAGAATTCAACGGTCAAGATTGATCCAACAAGGTCAAGATGATTGGCTATGGTGGGTTGAGAATCCACAAGCCCTCACATCTTGACATGTGGATGGTGAAGTGGCCAAGAGAAGATGAGGTGTAAGTGAGGTGTCAAAAAGGTACATGAGGTGGAGGAAAGACAAGCACCTTGGGGAGTGAGGAGATTTCCTCAAAAAGGGATTCCTTGTCCCCAAGTGGGAGTGAAAGGGACATTTGAGGAATTTTGGAATTCCTCAAAAATCTACATGGGAAAAGGAAAGGTGGTTGGAGATATAAATGTGAATTAAAAATTCACATTCTTAGGAAGATCTAAAGGGTAAAAGGTGGGCTCCAAAAAGGTGGAACTTGGTCACATGTGGAGATTGTGACAAGTCCAAGGTTCTAGAAGCCTTGGAAGGATGGAATGTGAATTAAAAATTCACATATAAAAGAGGGGAATCTAGGATATATAAATGTGAATTAAAAATTCACGTGGGAAAGGGGGTCAATGCTAAAAGAGGGTAAATGCAAAGGTTGGCTAAAAAGTGGTGCTAAATCTAGCTAATGACCTTGGTCAAGGTTGTGCAAATATTGGATTAGGCTAATTAATGGAAGATTAGAGGAAAGTGGCAAATGTAGGAGGATGTGACATTAATCTTTGATTATCATAATCATGAATTAATTAAATTAATTCAGATTAGGGCAAGATTATGGAGGATGTGACAAGGAGAGAGAAAATGAAGAATTTTAAATTGATTTAAAATCAAAAGGGGTAAAAATGACTAAATTAAATAAATTAGTGTATTTATTTAATTTAGAGAGGAAGAAGGTGACAGATAAAGCATTTAATTATTAAATCAAATACTTCACATATATGAGATAAAAGGTGTAATATTAATTTAGTAAATTAATATTTAATATGATAGACGAAAAGGGAGTAAATTTAATCATATGGGAGTGATTAAATTTAGGTGTCTACAGTTTCAAATCACCCCTTGTGTACATAGTTAGATTAGGTCACTTTTTCATTGCACCATCCTTGTTTTCCTTTTGTACGAGCATAATTTTGGAACGATTGGGATTTCTGATAGGAAGTGAGTATGGTAGCCTTTCTTTGATAAATCCTAATCCTTTTCTTAGAAGAGTACAATTGAGTACAATGATGGTAGATTCTTTTGGATCTATTCGTTTTGGTGTCTGTTGGACCTTGAGTTATTCATCATATGATTGAAACCTAACACATTTCATGAACACATCTAATACGTGGGGATATCTTTGAGTCACAATGTGTTACTTAGCATAAGGTGAAAAATCCTTATTTATTCTTGAGCACCACTAGTATCCTTAGCTCTGATGTAGGCTTCACTACCTACACATTGAATATGAAGAGAAATGAGAAAAGAAAAGTGAGGGAAAAACAAAAAAAATCATGGAAAAGAAATTCAACGTTTCAAGGATTCAAATATCTCTATTGGGGATATGAATTCCCAACTGGCAATAGAGCTATGCTCAAGAGGATATCAATGATAACTTCATTGGGGCTATAGACACTTTCCTGGTAGCGGGCCTCTATCTAGGTTGCTTTTGAAGTAGAATCACCTACATAGCCTTATACTTGATGGTTCATTGTTTCTCAATAGGGACACTTCTCAAGTAACAATAATGAACATCACTCATACACACATTGGTTTCTCTTATGATGAACTACTTTTGGTTTGGTTTGGCTCCTTAGTCACAATATTCAAAAGCATCTATTTTATCTGGTTTGCAAAACCAAGAATTCTAGTTTTTAGATCTTCATTTATCTCTAAAATGCTCTAGAGGATTTCCCTAGTAGAGTCACCATTTTTTATGCCTTTCACACACATGCCTCGTCAAATGAAGACCCCCTCTTTTTTACTTTTCTTGCATCAATTTAGTTTTTCTTTTTGCCTTCACTTTTTGGACCCTTTGTGGATTTCTTTCAAAATTTTGAAATTGCCTTGAAAATGTTGAAAATTTGGCTGTCTACCTTCACAAGTTTTGCAATGTGGAATTCCCTTTGTGTGATTCCATAGTGCGGGCTCTTGAGTGTAGGTTTCCATCTCACATATTTTAGTGTTAAGTTTACCATTTACAAAAACTTTATTGTGGGTTTCTCGATGTGGAATTCCCTTTGCGAGATTCCACACTGATGGAATCATCTCCTCTAGCATCTGTATTTCATTTCCCTACAAGTCCACTGGTCCATGTACCTTGCATCTCTAAATTTTTCTCAACCCACAAAACTTCAAGTCTGGAAACCACCCGACATCCAAGCATTTGTGTTTTATGTATCTTTGTGAGTTGAGTTTCTACAATTGTATCTGACGTGTTTTATTAGGCACCAGGTCACCCAAAGTTCATTTATTGCACTCAACACTATAACTAAGAGGATGAGGGGATCTCATTTTGACCTTTTTTCATTATGAATATTGAAGAAATCAAAGCCTTTGTTGTCATCTTGCACACTACTATCACCCACCCCTTCATTGCTAACAAAGGTATGAATCTTCTCCTATTGTGTGCTCATCAATGATTCCATGCATGTTTTGGTTTAGGTTAAAGGTTTCATTAAAATGTTGCATTGGTTTTATGCTTATGATTTGCAAATCGTGTAACATCCTTAAAACCCTCACCTATGAGATTCTCACTAGCTTTAGGTTTTTTTATCGACCCTTATATGATGTGTAATGCGGTAACACCAACATGGAAATCTGCTTGTGGGGATTTTCCCCCTTGATGTCACCACACATGCCACTTGCATTGTATTTCCCCCACATGGGTCAAGTCTCACAAAGAATTTCTTGTGGGACTTAGACCTTAGATTTCCCGTAGTTGGTTTCCTTTTCAACACTTAAACTTGCAAACACTTTTGGCCTCAATAAAATTAAGCCCTAAAACTTGCATTATGAAAGTTGTTTGTGAGAATTCTAGTGCAAAAGTCCATGCACTTCATGCCAACATTTTCCTTTGTTCCTCTCGACTTCCACAAACCTTTCCCCTGCATGACCAGGTCAAACAAACAAGAAAATCAGCTAAGTGTTGAACCTTTGCAAAAGTTTGTTGTGGACTTTCTAATGCAGATTTCCATGTGTGAATTTCCATCCCATTGGCACCATGTCTTCCAAAATATGCAATGTTCATTCCCACAGGCTACTAGAACTTGCAATGCTCAGTCCTACTTTCCTCTAGCTTTTGCACCTCTAATTCCTGTGAAACAGAAAATACCCACAAATGATTGGAATTTCTTTCCAATTGGTGATTTTAATGATTCTTCTCCTATATTTGATGATTTTGAGGATGATATTTTATTATTTAGGCATGATGATGCATGATTTATGTGGGGATTGATCTCATTATTTCCCCATGGTTAGTTTGCTTATTACATGCCATTTTATAGATTTTATGGAAAAAGTGGGAAAAGCAAAAAAGGTGGAGAAGACATCCAAGATGAAGTACAAATTTCATGGTGTTGAGGTGACTTCCAAGATCTCATCCACTTGGGATAATATTTTTGACACCAACTTGAGCCATATTGATATCGATGAATTGAGGGAGTGGACTCCCAATTATCCAAAGATTGAATTGTCTAAGAAGATCAAGTGAAGTGATATTGCACAAGAAGTAGTATTTCCACCCTCACTAATTATCCTTGAGTTGATCCATGGTTGTAGAGAATTATATCACAAATATTCCTAGAGGATCATCACAATAGAAGGGAATGTGGTGGTAGATTTTTTGGCTCCCTCTATTGCTAGGGTGTTTGAAATACCCTCATTTTCACAAATGGAGGTAATAATCAAGGCTTATGCAACTAAGGTCTTTGAGGAGGGAACTAGCAATTTCCTACAGGTCATCAACAAGAAATGGATGCATAATCCTTAGGAAAGTGTGGTTAAATTTCCAAAGAAATTGTATAGGAGTGAATTTAAGGAGGAAGTCAATGATCTAGTTACTCTACTAAGTAGGGTTGTGAGGTTTCTCATTGCCTCCACA
The DNA here is from genome assembly GCA_007258455.2 of Sequoia sempervirens. Lineage (NCBI taxonomy): Eukaryota > Viridiplantae > Streptophyta > Pinopsida > Cupressales > Cupressaceae > Sequoia > Sequoia sempervirens. Next base: position 241,277,442 of record VDFB02270651.1, read on the forward strand.
TTTGAGGAATGGATGATCTAATTCATCGAGGAGAAAATAGGAGGAGAAACAAATTTTGACTAGGCTAAAATGATTAGTGACAATGTGCACAAACAATTCTCTACAATGAAGAAGACTTCTGAATTTTATATGACCTCATATGTCATCAATCTCTTGGTGGCTAACTTTTCATATAGGGGTCTCACTTGCAGAGGTAATCTAGGGATAGGCCTTGATGATTACATAGTTTATGAGTGTTACCCACAACTTCAATAGAAAAATTTCAAGCACAATTACAAAAGAGTGAATGATGCTTTCACAATTCATATCATCAAATCATTGCAAGGAGACTTTGGTACAAGGTTGTCTTACTCGACAAAGGGTATGACAAAGAGGTTTGGGTATTGGTTTATCTAGTTCCCAAAGTTCACCTATTTTTAGATTGAAGGATTCTTTGGTGTGCCATACAGGTTACCAAGGTATCTAATGGATAAGATTGTGTTGTTGGAATTGACTAGATAGTTGGGTGCTTCATATCAATTGCTCCATTCTAAGCATAGAGTTGGGGTTTTGTACCCCTTGACTTTAGGAAGGGGATTGTATGCTTGTACTTTGGCCCCGTGTACAAAACATTATGATAAAGAAATTTAGGAGTTTTTCCTTCTATTTCACACCACAGGAGGGAATGTATATCCTCTAGGGAAAATGCAAAAGTAGGTTGGAAAGAAACATGTGCACCAACTGCATATTGAAGACTTCTAGGCGAATCATGAGAATGATCAAAAAGTGAGGAAAATAATGTACATGAGAGTGTATCTTGAATTCATTCAGACTCTCAAAATGTACATGATACCTAATAAATTAAAAGAGGATGAGAATGTCCTTGATGAGGAGGCATATGGTAAAATCCTTAACTTTCCTCTTCCATTGTTGGATTGGATAAATGAGGAAGAAGTTGATATTGATGTAATCACTCATCTAGTGGTGAGAAGGACCAAGAAGTGGGTTGAGACATAGGTTGTCCTTCTAGAGGAGCAAAATGCATAAAGAAAAAGCTCAGGACAATGAAGACAAGGAGAAAACTAATGAGTAAGAACACAAAGGAGAATCATCAAAAACAAGCTCTTCTTGAAAGGGATCCTTGTCTCCCTCAAACACAAGGGCTTAAAAAATAAAAGAGGTATAGCAGAGATGTCCAAAAAAAAATCTTAGGATATATAAGAGAAAAAGCATAGAGGGCGGAAAACTCATGTCAAAGAAGGAAAAGAAAATAGGCATAGCAGTCATGGAAAATATCCAGGAGGAATCATCACCATCGGAGGATTTTGAGGTTCCCTCTTCTCCCCCTTCTTCTTTTGCATTGATTTTTCCATTTTTTCTTTGCCTCCACCATCCTTTCCTCTCTTCCCACTCTTGAAATTTGTGTCCATCTCCCATCCTCTACTCTTGCTACTTCTACCATCATAATTGAATCATACCCTTCTTCCACACATTCCATGCCCCAATTCACCATCTCTACTCTACCACCTACCATCCCTTCCATTTTTCCTACTATTTCTTCCTCTGCCTTACTTGAATCCTATGCAACCTACTTGAAGAACTTACCAAAACAAGTATCTGAGATATTGTTGTACCTAGAAAACAAACCTTTGTTGGATCAGTTTGTTTCCACCTTTCCCACCACTCCTTCCCAGCCAATGCTTGAGCCTCAAAAGTTGGAGGGAATAGAAAAGGTTTGGGAGGAAATGCAATAATAGGAGAAGTGAAAACTTAAAAATATGGCCACATTAGAAGAAGTGTCTACTACACCTAAGCACAATGAGTATGCTACTGATTTAAGCGGGGGAATTAAGATTGTAGAACCTGAAGAGGACAATCTAGATGAAGAGAAAGATGAAGAAATCTTGCAAGAGGAGAAAATGGATGAGGGTCCTAAGAAGGAGTTGCACAGAGAAGAGAAGCAACTTGAAATAGAAAAAACTAAAGAAAACACTAAGGAGAAAGATGATGAGACAACCAAAGAAAGATAAAAAACTTAAGATAAGAAGGAGGATAAAAAGGATGATAAGGTAATTGAGGAAGAAGAACACAAAGAAAAAGAGAAGGAGATACATATAGAGAAGCAACAGGTTACCGCCCCTTCTTCCTCATCGTAGAAAGTTTCCCCTTCATGGTTAAAGCAGCAATTGAAGGATAAAGCTCCTATTGTTCGAGATCCTTGGGCAAGCTTTGAGGCAATTTTAGCTTGTGTTGGACAACATCAAAAGGACAAGAAGAAATCCAAAATTTGTTCCCACATCACTATGGATGCCTTTGGGTCATGCATTGTGCACATTGCTACTCTGGATGTGGAGAAATATGTAGCCTCAAATTTTCCTTTAGATTATATGATAACTTCTATTGACATCAAGCCAAAAAATAGGACCTAAGAGATTGATGAGTTCTAGGGGTTGGTAGCCAATAATTTGAAGAGGCTAGACAAGGATCAGACTACTAAAAAGGAACTTAAGGAATAGGTCACAAAATGAATGATGTTCAGTTAGAAAATAGTGACTCCAAGACAAGGCATTCCCACAGAGGTCACTACTCCCACACTTTTTTCAAAAGAAAATGCCAGCAGAATAGAGCAGATGAGGACATGGACACAAGTCGTTGCTGATTGGTTTGAAGACATTTCTGCTAGAGGTGAAGAGGCCATAGGTGTAGCAGTGGAAATGCACAATAATTACTTGATTTTGAAAGAGGAGATTGGTAAAGAAATTGAAGACTCTATCGTCTTTTTGAAGTATCCTGAGATGGCATTGTTGGCAGCTGGTCAACTCTCCCCTCAGGATTCGTGGCATGCACTAACTACCTCCCGTGGATCCATTAACTCTGGAGGTTGTATTGGGAATTAACAGGTTGATCTTTTGGTGCAACGACAATCGTGGGGCCAACAATTGGTATCAAAGCCAAAGGTGTCAAGTTTGAAACCCCTCGGGTAACACTGAGGGGGAGATTGTTGGAAGTTGGTTAGCGCTCCCCTTGGGATTTGTGGCATGGACTAACTACCTCTCATGGATCTGTTAACTCTGGTGGTTGTATCATGCATTAACAGTTTGATCTTTTGGTACAATGACAAATCATGGGGCCAATAGGCATGTCCAAAACTATAGATTATCAAGACATTGTTTGCAAAGATATTGGAGAGGGAAGATATTTTGGCAAAGGATAAGGTCAAAGAACCTATTTTTTAGTTGCATTCATTAGATTTCCATAAGGAGTAGTCAAGAAAGTTTTACTAGAGCTCAAGGAACTTTCTAATAGGATTAGTGAGGTATTATCAAATTGCATTCAATTCCTCACAGGCATGACTAGTGTGGCAGTTACAGTAGTGAAATTAGATGATGCAGTATTTAAACAAATTTGGCATAAGAAGATCAAGAAGGAGCCATCAGATGATCTAAATAATGAGTTTTGAACACTTCCGCTAGATCATTTACTAGATCAGAGGAAATAATTAAATAGAGGGCTTGCATCAACCTACACAAGCATTTGATGGAGGATTATGAAAAAATGGGTTATAAAATTCATGTTGCACAACTTCCTCCATATGAGCAATTGACTCCAATGTTGACTAATTTTGTTAAATATGTTGTAAAGGAGAAAGATGCTAGAAATTCTATAATAGATGTTGATTTTTTGTAATTTCCAGCTAGTTGTAAAGTTAGTTAACTCAAAGTGCATGCACCCAACTTTCATGGGATTTTGTAGGATATTTTTAATATAGAATATATTAGGATATTTTACATTCTCCTAGGTTCACATGTGACCCTATTTCAAAATTGGGATAATTTTAAGTGTATTTAATGCACCCCAAATATTAAATGCAAGCTAAATCTTGGCTCTTGGTGTTGAGATGATCTCCACCATTGATTTTATAAAACTCTTCTATAAAAGGTAGCCTCATCTCATTTGTAAGGGGTTGAAAGTAATTGTTGTAACAACATTTTGAAGCAATACAAGCAAAGGCATTGAAGTGTTGGTGATATTTTCTTGTTATTTTTGAGTGCATGCATAGTTCCCTCTTCTAGTTTATTTTCAATATTGTTAGTTTTAGTTCAATTTTTATGATTGCGAAGTGTTAAAGGTATCAAGTAAATTTCTTTCTCATACCATTTATAGTTTTTTATTGTAAATTGCAATTCATGGTTAGTCTGAGCTATTTTTATAGCATTAAGTTCAATTGTGGATATTTATGCATATTATTCCAAGCTTTAAGGTATGTGTATGAATGTTTACAATATGAAAATCTAAAGATTACCTTTGAAGATTGCACTATTTCTATAGTATTGTGGGATTGACCATGATTAAGAAAAAAATATTTTATAGGGAGTTTATTTATCCACAACACCTACCATTGTTACAGTTGTCCTTAGGTTTTTAGAAGAAGGATCCCTCTAAACCCTTAATCTTTTACAATTTCTTTATAAATTTGGGTTAGCTTTAGGAAATAAATCATCATTGAATTGTCATATTTGGTGAGTTACAGTCATTTTCAGATTGTAGGTCTAAAAACACATCTAGGTTTTTAACCAATCTTCAGACTTTACAAACCATCAGTCTTATATTTTCCAACCTTTATTGAACCATAAATTCCCCTTGTAATACCAGCAAATCACATTTACCACTGAGTTGTCTTTGCAAGTGAAGACCTGATATTCGAAGCCTTGGGGTGATTTTCTAAAGATTTTCTTTAGAGAGTTTCCTTTCAAGAGAGATAGAACACTTGTGTTTTATCTATGTTGTGTAGTGCAAAAACACTCATTAGCACATGAGACACTTGTTTATGGTCTATGAATGTACAAAAAATGATCTGGTGGCTTGTTCTAGAGGTGACAAGACTTTTATGACTTCATCTTTCTTGGAATGGTTTAAATTCACATGCAATTGCAATTGTTGGCACATGGCAAGCCTTTTTTAGCAACACTGACAATATGAGATATTATCAGCTCTTGATTCAAAAAGGATTTGTAATAATTAATTTTACTTATGAATGGGGCTATATTATCATTACTATTCTGGCATGGTTTTTATCCTCTATTCTCTCCTAGTTACACTTACTACTTAGATTGTTGGCACCTATGTAAGTTATTATGAAAACCTACTAACAACTTGTAAATTATATTGCCTTGCCTTCTATGTGAGTGTTTGAGAAAACATGTTATCAGCTTGTAGACTTTGTTGCTCAAGTAGAGAAGAATGGGTGGTGATAGAGTTCACATTGAACGTATTTCCTACGATCAATTCTCCTCTGATGCCATGGTTTGGAATATTTTTTGCAAAGGAGGTGTTTCTCCTTTCCTATAATTCCTTAAGAGACACGACAAGAGTTTTTCCATCCATCTCACCTATTCGCGGGACTCTAAAAAAGTTAAAATTGGAAAAATTGTGTTTGATGTGGATGGAGATGTGATTGCACAAGTGACAAGGATGAGAACCAAAGGGAAAATTCTGAAGAAGCACCAGAAAACCATGGATAATAATAGTTTATCTATCTTCTTCAAGCATTGTGAAAAGCCTATCAAACTTCAAGTTGGGTTTGACAAAGAAAAACTTCATTTGCCCTAGGATAAGGTATGATTTATGCTTATGAAGTTTTTCACTCTTGAAGGTAGATTCAAGTGTTGCTACTTTTATCATTCCCCGCTCCTAAACCATTTTCAACATAATGTGCTATTGTGCTTCCTTTTTTACCTATTAACATCCTTGGAAATTTCAATTAAGGATGTCCTAGACTTGGACTAGCAATGCCTTGAAAAATCTCCTATTCTCATTCATCAAGGTCTTATCAATGTGCACTTCTACCAATTTCATCTTTCCTTATGCCCTCCAAAGAAAATTAAAGATATCTTAATTGAGGAAACCCTTGTTTCCCCTCATATTGTGACCAATTTGGCCTCTCAAGGGAAAATGAAAATTAAAAAGGAGAAGCACTTTGTTGCTGAGCATACTCCCTTGCTACCAAAGATTTTGGGTGAACCCTCTAATTCTACAACTCATCCCTCCACCCCCTCCAACATTTTGGAGGAAAATCCTTCAACTATGACCCCTATCTTTGATAAATCTCAAGCTACTCAAGGTCTTTGTGACCTTAAAAATTTCCCTCATTTTATTTTAAGCAAACATGACTAGATGGGGTCTCAAAAACCCCCCACCAAAAACACAAAACTAAAATGTTCTTGGTTTATGATGACTTTGCAATCAATATTGTGGCATGCAAGGTTGAGGAGGGGGATTAGATTTCATCTAAGAATATCTAACCATATGGAAATCCATCTCAAGACTACTGGGAAGCAAGCGACTGATGATGATTTTAAGCAGGTGAATCTCTCTACTAATGAAGAGGAAAATGGATCTAATTCTAAAGATATGTAGAAAACTAATCAGATCCATCCCAGTTGCATTATTAATATTGACAATGCTAGTATGGACCCTGTGAAGGTGATTCACAGCTGCCCTCAATGTGTTGCTATGGCGGGGGAGCTTGTTGAACTCAAAAAGAAGGTGTTAGGCATTGAGAAGAATATGGTTAGCCTTTCTAAACTCAGCTTTAATGTTATGCACAAATCAACAACTACTCTTTTCTTGTTACATGATAAAGAATTGGTGGACTGATGACAGGGATAATAGCCACAAGGAACTATTCAAGTTCCTCATGGAGGATTGGGGCCAACTCTTTAGTTAGGTTGTTTCTTTTCTATTTGTTGCTTTTGTTTGTTTTTGATGAACTTTTAAAGCATTGTTTTATGTTGTTATGGTCTTTAGACTTGGTTTTTTTCCTCTAATCTTTTTTTAATGTGCTAGCACCCTTGGTTTTACTACTTTATATATCAAACATAATAGGTGAGTCACTTATATTATCGTGATAAATATCCAGATCCATTAAATTGAAACCACAAAATAATTCTTAAAGATAACAACATTATTTCCTGGAAGCATATAAAATTAATGACCAATCCAAAATATTATCAACCTATGCAATACATTAGGCACAAATCCTCATGAAGCAATGGATCCTCTTGCAAGATTAAACCACATGAATATGGCCTTATAAACACAAAAATATTTCAATAAAAATTTATAACAAATCTTTTATAGGATAACACATATATTTAAATTAGGGATCATAACACATGTATTTAAATTAGATGTTGCTTCAATCACTTGGATTGTTCAAGCTTTCATTCAAATAATCATTGTGAAAGTATATCATGCATATCATTAAAAAAAATCCTAATAAAATTTCACACCATTACCAACCAACAATCCAATATTGTAACACTCCACATTTTTTATCACTTAAACTATACAAAAATAAATTTTGTAACATACTAACACAATCATATTTTCTTAGCTATAAAATACCTCCACATTCTATCAATAGTTTAATAGATTGAAAGCTATGATAATAACAACATCTAATACTTATGATTTCATGATGACTTTTCACTCTACCTCAAAGTACTTCATCACTGCTTGTTATTACTCTACTACCCTAAGTCCCTTAGAAATGCGAAATCGTATGTGGGGAGATCTCATCGCCTTAGTTAGGCTAGATATGCAGATTTTTTTTATGATGGTTATGCCATTGATAAGATTTTAATTTACATTGGTGTTCCACAATTTGAAAAAAATTCTATCTTTTTACCCTTGTTACCATTCACTCCTCTCTATTCTTGAACATGGGTGGTGACTGTGTGAGAACTGAACTAGGTTCCTACAAGGAATTTTGTCGGGATGCGTTGGTTTGGCACATTTGTTTGGAAGGTGGTATAGCCCCCCTAATGGAGTGTTTACAAGGCCATGATGAGAAACTCTTGGCTTAGTTTGTTAATAGTTGGTGCAATGGGAGGGTTACTGTGGGAGGTATTTCCTTTGAGATTAATGAAGATTTTATCACCAAAGCCATAGGGCTTTCCTATTCTAGGAAGAAGCTTAAGAAACACACTAAGGTGCAAAACATGGATATTTTGCAGACATTCTTTAGGGAGAATGAATGACCCACTAAAATCCATGCAATTTTTGACTAGAGAAAACTTCATGCACCATGGGATCAGGTGTTCCTTGCTATAATGAAATATATCACCTTAGAAGGTCATTTTAAAGTTATTTATTTCTATCATTTTCCACTATTGAATCATCTCCTCCATAGGATGCTTATTAGTTTCTCATTTTTTTTCTTTTGTCCCTTGAAAACTCTATCAAGGAAACCATGGAACTCACTACTAAGAATCCTGTAAAACCCCCTCCTTTACCCCTCTACCAAGGGCTTATCCTTTGCCTCTACCACTTTCACCTTGCCCTTTTCCCTTTGAAACCCATTTCCACTATCAAAGTTGAGGAACCTAAAGCTTCTTATCCTTCCCCATCTAAAACCTTCCTAGCTATTTCTATGGGATCTAAGAGGAAGCTCCCTACCACTGCCACCAAACCACCTATTGATACTAAACCTAAGCCTCCTACTAAAAAGAAGGGTAGTTTTGGGTTGGATCAAACAAAGGTTGCCACTAGGCTCTGTGAATTAAAGAAAACCCCTACTGAGAAAGGGGGGAAAATGCTTGCTAAAACCAAAGTTGATCAAAAGAAAGGGAAAAGGGGCATAACATTCTATGTTGAGGAACCTCCCATGGAAAATGATGAGGATGATGTTGAGTCCAAAAATTCTGAGGAAATTGTGGTGGTCGTGAACCTTGACACTGGGGTGGAACATGCTACTATTCAGAGGTCCAATAGGCTGGGAAAACATAAGACAAAGGTCCTCATGGATGATATCTCTAGCAGCTCAAAATATGGAAAATGATGGGAGGACAACAAGCATGACATGATCAAGGAGACATAGGAGTAGACAGAAGGACCCAATCACTTCCTGGAGTTGAACCAGATGATTTTGGAGGAGTCCACACTAGACTCCTCAAATCATCTCACTTGAGAAGAAGAGACTAATAGGTCAGATGTTGTGAAGGATGAAGACTCTAGTGGCATGTGTTCTCATGTTTGCACTCTAGAAAGAATGCTTAACAGAATGACCCAGTTCACCATCAAGGTCATTCATCACTCAACTATCACTATATCAATGGTGCTGAAGGATGAGGTTAACAAGAATTCTATTGATTCTAACCCCAACAATAGTTTGGCTGGTGAAGATGTGATGAAATTCCTCATGAAGGAATGGGAGGGTATTTCTAGATGATGGGGGGTTTTTGTTTTTTTTTTCGCGGGTTGTTATTTTGTTGTCGTTGTGTTGTCTCTGTGGCCAATCTATATGAAAATGTAACTGGATAATTTTTATTACTTTTTTTGGATGAACTTTGGTCATCTAGGCTCTTCATGTTAAGGGTACTGCACCTTGTAAATGTAACTTATTTCATCAAAAACAACATTTAATACTCAACCCATTACCAAAAAAATCTCAATAATTTTGTATTCAAAACAAAAAAAATCACTAACATAAAAAACCATGATATTTCTAGTATTCAAAGCCCAAACAAGCATACAAATTTTATTTATTACTAAGGCCTCACAACTATACCATAGTGATAGTTTTATTCTAATGAAATCCACACCCAAAATTAATACCAAGGAAACCATGACAAAAAAATGCATAATATTCAAGTTAAACAATTACATTTCCATAAAAATAATAATCAACCACATTTAATATTTAGTCCATTACCAAAAATCTCTCAATAATTAGGTATTCAAAACAAAAAAACCCATTAATATACAAACCCATGATATTTTAACTATTTAAATCGCAAACAAGCATATAAATTTTCTTTGTAACTAAGGCCTCACAACTGAACCATAGTGATAGTTTGGTTCTCATGAAATCCACAACCAAACTTAATGCTAAGGAAACCATGATAAAAAAAATGCATAATATTCAAGTTAAACAATTGTTTTTCCATTGGAATAATAGGATTACCATAATAACTTGTGTAGACACCTAATTTTTCTTGTACCCAATGACACTTGACTTTACTCTACTCTATCCATTAATTAAATTAATAGTATTTATTTATTTAATTATTTAATCTATAATTTATAACTCACCCTTAATTAAATAAATTTACATTTATTTAGTTAAGTTTAACCTTATCCTCCAAAGCCTCCAACTAAATCAATTAATTAATACCTACTTGATTAATTGATTTGGGCTAATTAACCTTCATTACTATTTTCCTTATGCAAAGTATAAAAGAAGATCCCAATAGATTAACTAGGATTAACTATTTTCTTTAGCTACACATTCAAACAAAGAACAACTAGGGTTTGAAGATTGGGTTGTTTCCACAAGGGAGAACCAATCTACTAGGGTTTGGTTATGTTGAGTTGCAAATAGGATACATTTGATGTGTGATTTAATTGACCTATTTGACATAAACCCTAGATCTAAAAGTGTAATTTATCGCACAGATGAAACTAAAAATTATCGAAACTGACACAAATATAGAAAGTGATGACAATGAGGAAATTATGCTAAAATTTTGAGTCTAAATTTTAGGGTCAAGTGTGAATTCACCCTAGACTAGAAATGTTACATTTTTGGAATCTTCAAAATTTTGATGATGTGCTATTGTCTGCTCTATATTTCCTATGACTTGGTGTTGATGAAACTTTTAGATCTGACTTGCACATGTGAAAAGAGGAGAAAAGGTGTGTTGCATAGGTGCTTGCTTAAGTCAAACCTCTTTTTGGTGTTTCCACCTCCATTAATAATAAATGATAATGATCAAGAGGTCTTACCCTAGGTTGAGCAAATTCCAAATGATAATAATTGATTGAAATAACATATAAAAATGGATAATGTTACCTTTGGTATGAAATATATGTCGAAGTGATGTCCACACCATAATTTTCCACCAAGTTTGTTTGATGGCTGCTTGAATTTATTGAAGACCTATAAGAGGTCAGTACTCACAAAACACCATAAATTTTTGTAGCTAGCATGTAGAAGATAACACATACATCTTTGTGATAATAGTTTGACTGGTCATAATATCTCTTTTGTTCATCATGATTCCTCCTAATATTCAAATGAGAAGAAAACTTGTTTATATATGCATCCCAACTAATAATTTTGATTATAGGTTCACCTGGGGTCACTTTACAACACACAAGGCTGACACCCAAAATATTGAAATTTGAAATAGGTCACCCTTAGATCAGGAGTGCCCACACCCCTGATTGGGTGGCTTTTCCTCAAATTTGTCAAGATGTTGGGGAATTTAATATATTTTCATAATCTAGCCCCAAAATGAATAAATTATTAATATATTTAGGTCCATTAGAAAAATAGGGTGTCCATGTAGTGTGAAATTATCAAGGTTGATAATTTACAATGATAAATTTAGCCCCCATTTTAGTGAGAGTATGATCTTATGATCATGATCATAGTAAAGGAATAATATTATTTATTCCTAATGTTGAAGATTCATTATGACACCTAGTTGATGGGTGCACAAGCCCCCAACTTAGGATCCCATCAATACAAAATTTTAAGACAAACGTGAAGCAAATATATCACACACAAGACAAGGAAACATTCAATCATACATGGAGTAAACATAAAAGCATTCAAAAAACATAGATAAAGTAAACCAATGCATATAAGGAATACATGAGGAAAACACACAGAATGCATGGAGAAAACACATGGAACACACAAAGAAAACACATCAAATACACTAAGCAATAATGATATGCACATAAAGCAAACATAACACACACAAAGAACATAGAACAAAAAATGTTAGTATGCAAAAACTAAAGATCTGAGTCAACAAAGTAAAGAGACCTCATTATGTAAGGTTGTCTCAATCACCAAGCATCATCCATTAATTGAATAGCTGACATATAATGAGAAAATGATGAATACAAGCTCTTATAAGGATACATAGATCTACTGGCTAGCAATTTGTGTTATGACAAGTGTCTATGAAAAGATACTCAATTTCACAAGCCAACAAGCTCCACTATGCTAGGTATGTGGATTGTTTGGCAATCATGCTTTAGGGAGTGTATAAAAGTTTAACCTCATAGGAGATGAATTGAAAACCATGCTTCAGGGAGCACATAATTCTTAACATCATAGGGGAAAAATTAATAACAACACCTTAAGGGGTGCTATAAATAACACCACCATAAAGGGGGTAATGCTAATAAGTCAAATATCACAACATGTGAATGTGTAGATGTATAAAAAGGGTGATAATCCCCCCTTAAAATGTCAACATACTTGCTATGCGAGAGACTATCATAGAACACCTCAAGAAGGATGAAAAACTACAAGTCAAGTTATCCTTTCCCCCCACTTATGTATAGGCAAGGAAAACCATGCTATAAACTATCATGTTGCTAGCATAAATTAAATATTGTTTCACATAATATTATACCACCATGGATGTAAATGAGCAAACACATATAGCTACAAATGCTACATAGTGCAGAGCAACATCATAGAAGATATTTTATCATTTTGATTGAATAGGTGAATCAACACATGGAAGAGTGATAACACCACAATCAAAAATTTGTTGTATTTTATTTCTCAAGGCCTGGCACTCATTGGTGGAATGACCATGCACTCGATGGTATGCACAAAAAGAGTAATTTTTATGAAACTTCTTACATGTTGGAGGAAGATTAATCAAGAGGGATTTGAGAAGCCTCAACAAAATATGCTCTTTCTTAGATAGAGAATAAGGAGTAGGAGAGAATCCTTTGTCTTGAGAACAAAAGTTTTCTCTCTTTCCACCAAAGGTTATAAATATAGTAGATGATGGAGGATGACATGTAGATGAAGGAGAATATTGGAAACCTAAACCTCATTTACCAAGGTACAGTGTAGACTTAATATGGTCCTTAACTCCTTGTTTCATGTTTTCATTATATCCAATTTTAGAAATAATTTTAAATCCAATCCCATAACACTTTTTCATGTTTTCATTATATAATTTTAGAAATAATTTTAAATCATATCTACTACTTGGCTAATTTCCCCAAGGAATAGCTAGAATGGTTGATTAGGGTTTTGGTCCTCTTTGTGGGGGGTTGAGAGAGTTGATTAGGATTGGGATGAAATTTGTGTGATTGAATGTGAGGTAGGTTAACTATGAAACTACAATGAATTGGTGTAATTTCAGAAAAGTATAGAACTAATGCACATCAACTAATGACATAAAATTAGAGTAGAGATACAAAGGAACCTTGCATAGAAATTTGGGTTGAACTGGATTGGTCAGGGGAAAATTATCCCTAGACTAAGAAGTTTGAATTTCTAGAATCTCTAAATAGGTATCAATAGGTTACAGTTTGTATATGTTCTCCTATCAGGCTCAACTTTGGAACTTCATTTGTTGATGAATAATTTCACATGCCCTAATTTTGTGAACGAATGTGTTTGAATACTTGATCTGAGTATTTAATCTTCTCCAAATCCATTTCATATTTTCCACCTACAAACATGAAAGGAGAGAAAAGGTTGTATCGTATAGGGGCTTGCCTAATTCAAACCTCATTTTAGTGTTTCCACCTCCACAATGGTTATGATGATGTCAAATAAAGAGTACTTACCCTAGGTCAAGCATAGGTGAATGGTTAAAATAAATGATAAATCACAAGTTTTGTAACTTACCACTCAGATGTTCTTTCCTTGATGGATAATTGAATTCATGGTACTCATCTCATGCAAGGAGAAATTGATAATTGATCGAAGGTCCTATAAGTGTTAGTACTCACAAGAAATGAACATAAAACATGAAACAATCTTACATGATGTATTTCTAATGAAAATCTTGATTGATGAAAAGTGTTGCTAACTTTGGTCTTAACTACTCTTGATTTCTTTTTTTAGGATGTTCAATCAATCAAAATTCCATTAGGTTGCCTTATATTTTCAAATGGTTAAAAAGACTTATATTTATATGTATTTCTTCATTTTCCACAATATTTATTTTGGAAATCTGACAAATAAATTAAAATTTTCAAATATAAAAAAATGCCAACAATAAAATATAAAAAAGGGCCAAAATAGGTAATTGGTCAAGGGAAAATTCACCCTAGACGAGACCTATTTTGAAATTGAGTTGTCGATAAATAAATAATTTATTTTAATTCCCAATTTTGTTCTAATTTTTTGAAAGTGACAATAAAATGAGAAAATAATTAGCATAATTAGGTCCAAGCACATAAGGGGGAGCCCATCATAGTTTGAAATTGTTGTGGTCAACAATTTACAATGCTACACCCTAATACTTAATTCCATCATAATCACAATCCTTGTCCATTCAATCCTATCCATTGAATCCATCTGCAAGGATCACGATCTAAACTTGTCATCACTTGACAAGTGTCCTAACCTATCTACCCTACCCTTTTCTCACAATTTTTTTGTGAGAATATCTCTCATGCATGTGAATCCACCCTAAATCTTACACATGTCATAATTAGCCACCCTACCTCTCTCACTTGTCTCTTTCGTGAGCCTCCCTATGTGTTCTCACACATGTGTGAGCACACCTAGTCCTCTTCCCCATGCCACATGTCACTTCCCCAAGCCTCCTTGTAACACTTGTCACAAGACTGATTCCTTAATCCTCTCACTTAATCTCAACCCTCCATTTGATATTTTATCTTGACCCTTCATTTTCACCATCAAGAATCTATAAATGAAAGCCTATTCTCTCACTTTTGGAATCTTCTATCATCCTAACAACATGTTTTATCTTATATCTAATATAAATTCATCATAACATCATTCTACTACCATAAGCAACCACATTCCAACATTTATCAAACATCAAAAGGAGAAAATCAAGTGGAAGAGGGTGCATTCTACTTTGGCTCAATTAGAGAAGAAAGATGACAAAGGTACAAGATTTAGTTTATATTACTTTATCTTTTATGTTATTTACTCTTTACCATTTCTTTATCTGCAACCACACCCAACATTCCAATACTACAAAGTAACCATAACCAATAAAAAATATATGAAGCCATAAAAGTTAAACACCCAATTTTAAATATTTGATTTATATAAGAAAAAACTTACTAATTAGCATAAATTTAGCCAAAACCGTATTGTTCTTCCCACAATTGTTGTATAACTAAGTTGAACAATTAAAATTATAAATCCCAACTCATGTTTTTCTTTTTTAAAATATAAAATATTTTGGTAACAAGTTTTACCATTAATTAGTGAACAAAATTCTAGAATTACATTGAAGATGTATGAGAATGATACAAGTAATTTATTCTTGCATCCTAATATCCGTATTTTTCAACATTCTCCAAGATATATACTAAAACCAGCAATTTTTATTTGGGACTACTAGAGGTTCTTCCATGCAGAATGTAGAAAAATTGGCATTACCCTCTTTCTTAGCTCTCCACAACCAAATATGATACAATGACCAAAACTTCCTACTAACAACACCAACAAAACCAAAAAGACAATATTCAATTATGTGTCCCTTAAGGACCATTGATCTAAGACATTACCTCATGATAAAAGTGAACGCCCATGAGGGATCCTAGTCTCCAAGGTCTACATAACTCCTTGCCACCACCAAAATCCTTCCTAATATTTTTCACAATTTTTACAATTAAAGACATGTCTATCAAATATAGTCTTTGAAGTCTTAACAATATTTGACAACATGATTTATCTATATATCTATATGATTTTTTTTACATTATCATATATAAATATATAAATCATATTTATACAAGTATATGATAACATTTACTTTATCATATATATACATGTGATCATATTTATATTATCATGTATATTATCATATGCATGCATACATACATGTGTGTGTGTGTGTGTGTGTGTGTGTGTGTGTGTGTGTGTGTGTGTGTGTGTGTGTGTGTGTGTGTGTATATATATATATAATGTAAACAACATCTTTTATATTATCTTATATAAATAAAAGATAATGTTTACATTATCTTATATATATATAAAAACATTAGTTAGTTATGTAAATATGTATGTATGCATGAATATGATAATATACATGATAATATAAATATGGTCACAAGCATTTATATGATAAAGTAAATTATATTACACAAAAATTTACATTCCATCAGAAAGACAAGATTTTAAATAAACATAACACTCTTTAACATATTTGAATATTTATAGATATATGTATATATCCATATATATTTCTATATGCACACAAATGTAGAATGAGACAATACATTTCAAGTTCCAACTTAATTATGGCAGTCAACATAATTTACAATTATTAAGAACATAAGCAATTTATGATAGAGGAAGCATTGACGACACAATTGATCACACAATACATATGAATACCACAAAAACAATGTCAATATGAGACTTCAACATAAATCTAACAACAAAAAGACAACCATTTTAGTCAAGTACCTAGATCTCACCAGGTGTCCTTCCTCCATATCATTTTTTTTATATTTAGTTTAATTCTCGCAACAAAAATTTAATTTGGAATTAGTTCCCAAACAAGTCTATTTCATATGATATCTATATGTACACAAGGTAACCAAATGAATAATCAGACCTATCCTTGTGCCCAAACAAGGGTTCCATATACATCACAACTGACAACAATGGTGTTGCAAGGTGTGCGCCCTTGGTCTCCTTGTGTTGTGTAGCGTAGCGCTTGGGTTCGTGACATGGCTTAACCACCTCTCATGGATTCATTAACTTTGGTGGTTGTATTAGACATTAATAGGTCAATATTTTGGTGCAACGACAACCGTCTATGCAACAAATGATCACATAATACTAGCATACAATATAATCCAAGTCCAAAACAATAACAATTTAGTTTGAACAAGATGCATAAAAAAAATCACATAATCATAAGTCATCTCACAATAACCAATACGAAAGAGTCAACAAGATTAAATCTAAATTTTAATTTTAAAAATTCAAAATCTGAATTCATGCCCACAAAAATATTCTAGATCAAATCTACACCCATAAATCTAATCCAAAATAATAGAAAACATTTTTCGCCGCTAGAATCTTCTCCAAATTCAACTTGTATCTTTCCGAATAAAACAAAAATAGTTAGCAACATTCCATGCCATTATTTGGAAATGTTATTTGGTACGACAAAGTATATCACATGACATTGGTATATGTTGTTTAACGAACTCCATTAATCACGATGGGAAAGACCATTTTCCCTTTTCGACAACAGACAAAATATATTCATTCTCTCTATTATCAAATTACAAGTATGTTTTATTTAGTATGTCCAATCGTTGACTTTAGATAATATATGTTTTCCATACACTCGTATCAATTATCAAATCACCGAAAGTGATAACCATGTGATTTAATAATGTGTTGGTGGTGATAATTATTAGGTGGCCAAGAATATTGAGGGCCACACAAGTAACCTATCATGGTCATAACACTAGTTCTATATTCATTTTAAGTTATAAAATATATGTAGTTTGTGGCTTCTCAGAGAAAAAATCATATTGGTTGTTCTGACTATGCTTATTATATGGACTAAAACGAATTTCAAACTGTAAAATCTCAGGATTTAGTGGATTTGTGAGTATTCTATTGCCCTCAGGTAACCTATCATGATGATAACATTAGTTCTATATTCATTTTAAGTTATAAAATATATGTAGTTTATAGTTTCTTAGAGAAAAATCCATAATGGTTGTTATGACTATGCTTATTATATGGACTAAAACAAATTTTAATGTTATGACTCTGCTTATTGTATAGATTAATACAAATTTCAATGTGTAAAATCCCAGAATTTAGTGGATTCTCATGGTTTTAAAGTGTGAGTATATTTTTTAATAGATTTGTTTAAATATTGTATTAAGTTGATTATATAACTGAACAAGAAAGAATTGTTGCTTGTTAGGTTAATTAGGTAAATGAGTATAGGTACAAACTGATTTGAGGGAGGGAAGGAGGTGTTTTAGATAAAGTGGAATAGAATGGAATGATTAATATTAAACAATAAATATAATATAGTGTTTGTTGAAGGATAATATCAATTAGCTCTATGATCAAAGATGAATGTTGATTGATGTAGATAGTGAAATTGATGTGTCTCAACATTACAATTTTTTAGATAGTTGTGTATTAATATATGTAGTTTATAGATTCTTAGAGAAAAATCCATATTGGTTGTTATGATTATGCTTATTATATGGAATAATACAAATTTCAATGTGTAAAATCCCAGGATTTAGTGGATTCTCATGGTTTTAAAGTGAGTGAGTATACTATTTTAATAGATTTTTTTAATATTGAATTAAGTTAATTATATAACTGAAAAAGAAAGGATTGTTGCTTGTTAGGTCAATTAGGTAAAAAGTATAGATATAACACAATTTGAGGGAGGGAAGGAGGTGTTTTAGATGAAATGGAATAGAATGGAATGATTAACATTATATAATAAATATAATATAGTGTTTCTTGAAGAATGGTATTAGTTAGCTAGATATGGTCAAAGATGACTGTTGATGATGTAGATAGTGAAATTGACATATCTCAACATCTACATATTTTTTGAATAGTTGTATATGTAAGATCAAACTAAAAGAGATGAGTCTAAATCATGACTGTAAACCTATTCTATAACTACAAACTTGACTTATGATATTTTGATTCATCCAAATCAATTATTAGACAAATAAATTGCTATGTTATATTATATTCTCTATTGCACTATTAAGGCCTTTCTATCAAGCTAGTGGTATTTTAAAATGCCTTACCAATTAGCAAGATTCAAACATACACGTGAATTCTAGAATGATCACTAGCCGGTTCATATTTGATGGGATGATTATGATTAGATTCTTTTCTTGATTTCAATATTTGATTGCAAATGTAGATAATTATCCTCTTGTGATTTACAATAATGGAAATGATTTATTGAGTGTTAAATGACTAGAATGAATGTATTGTGTCTTTTTATACATAAATATAACACTAATGTGTGAGAACTTGTGCAAAGTTAGTTTGGGATGAAAGTGGAAGATGGGGCCAATGGGCTAAATGAATGATATTGATTTGCAATTAAAAGCATCAGGATCACAATTGTGAGAAAAAAATCACAACTAGACATGACAAAGCTTAGACAACCAAGTTGAACAAGTTATTGAGATGGATTGGATTAGATAAGCAATTGGATTAATGGTCGAAATCAAATCGATAAACCAATTAGATAGGGATTTTTACACATAAGCATTGGGATAAGAAATAGGCATAGGGCTATGTACAAGCAAGAGTAGGTACACAAGCATAGATATGCATAAAAATGTACCATTTGTAGCTATATAAATATATTAAGATATTGACCCAAATTAAGCATAAAACTAAATGGGAAATGCATTGAGGATGTGTTTTTCTTATTACATTTCCCCCAATTTGAGGTGCATGTGAATCTCTAAGTATGAATTATGTATCTCTAAGTATATTACCATTCCCAAACATGCATAAATTAAATACAATATATAGATGAACATATGGTCCATTAAAGGGCGGTGATTCACCTTAAAATATTATTCTCCATAAATTTCTACAAGACAAGGGTAAGATATGCGATGAGTAGAATCTAACACAAGATAAATTGAATGTGAAAAATGATAACATTATTTATCATGTGTATCTCCCCCTTCAATTGATTGCCCCTATAGGGTGGTTTTCAATTAATAAATATATAAAAAATATAAGAATATAGAGTATGTGAATGATATAATACATCATGAGATAACCATAAAGATAAGTATGTGATCAATCAATAACAAATTATAAGCATTTAAACATATATAATAATTTCCAAATTATGTAAAAATATAGTAATCATAAATAGACAAGTACATAATGAGAAGCATAATAATGGATTGGATATATAGAATAAAAGATAATAACACTACCCCCAACATGGGCATGATAATGGTGATATAACCTTTGATGATAAAAAAAAATCCATAAAAAGAATACTCAATGACCCTATGTGAAATCCATGAGAACAAGCACACACATGGTAGACTTAATAAGATATGTAGGATCAAGATAATAGTGATGAAACACATTATGCCAAAAAAACCCATGAAAATACAACAAATGACCCTTTATAGTATCCATGAGCATGAAAACACATATCATAGGATCAATGGAATGAAGTGTGACAAGATCAATAAGATGAATAAGATAGGTAGGACAAATGCAAAAACTACTTGATTAGAAATCACCATATAGACCAAGTATGGTCATAAAATAAGTGATATAGATCTGGATAATTGAGCATGAAAAGAGATGTCAATACATGATAAGGGAAGTAAAGAATTATGTATTCAATGTAGGATCAATAAAACTAAATGTGACAACATATATAATCATGAAAGTGTAGTATATAAGATCAATTGAATAGGATCACTTGAGATATTTGATATAGTAGTGTTTTTGATAAAGGGTAAAACAGGTTTTACAGGGACCCAAAACCACAAAGTATTACAACAAAAAAGATAGGAAAGAACAGTTCAACAAAAACAACCAGCTGCACAAAGGGACAAAACCAGAATAAACTACAGCAACCCGCAAAGACCAGGAAGGTCAAAAAACCAGCAAAAAGGCCAACAAAAAATCGGCAGCGATTAACCCAAAGTTTTCAGGACAGACTCAGTCTCTGCCTCCAAATTCTTCATATCATAAACACCCTTCTTAAACGTTTGAATCATCTACGGAGTGGGGGGAGCCTTCCTCTTCAGATTGGTCCTAGTTCTCTTAGAGATGCCAGCATTCTCCTCTTGGTTTATTTGATATAGTAGTGTTATCTCAATGGACGTTTAAGATCAAAAGATAAAGGGGGAGTAACATGATTTCTCCCCAATAAAATAATATTTAAAGGATAAATAAAAATGTAGGATCATATAATATATAAAATAAAGTCATATGGTATACCAATTTAAGATGATCATATAATATTGCAATATGAGAGTGTAATAGTGTGATAATAAGATATAGTAATATAGGATCACCATGCAAATAGTTAAGATGTCACTAGATGTAGCATTGTTTAGGTTTTCCAGTGAAAATTAAAGGATTAATCCTTGAAGAACAAAATACATGCATCCAACATGGGGAGAGCTCAAACTAGAATTTTAAGTGTTATCTTATTACTTACTCCTATCAAATTCCCTAATCTGACGTGTAAGTTGTTGTGGAATTGGATTTTAAAAAAAGGAATGAAAACATGGACCTTGAAGGCCACTAACTTTATGCTCATCTTTCACTAGGCTCTAATTACTAATCTTAATGTGATAATCATAAGATTAAGTTGGCAGGAGAAAAATTGGGAAACCCAAGTCATGAGACTAATAATGATTATTTGTAGTTCAATTTTTAAGTGTTCATTCATGATTGGCAGCCTGCCACACAAGATGAACTTAGCTAATTCTAAGATATGATTACAACTATGGGAATATGGAAAGGACTGCTAGCATGAGAGAAATTGTAACCAAGTTTAATCATGACAAGAAAAGGTCTAGTTTGACATCAAACTAAATGTCTCAAGAAGGCCCATGTATTTTCCATCTTTGATTTAATTTGCGAGCTAATATCTGGTCCTTTGTACTATTTTGTTTATATCAATTTCATTGAGTAAAAACCCCACCACACTTGTAAAAACTCCCTCGACCTTAATCATATTAATCACCATAGAGATCAAATTTGCTAGGAGAGCTAACTCAACTTGCTTCAAACTATAGGAGGTGAAAGAGTTAGAACGAGGCATGTCTCCTGCAAATATTTCCAAAGGGATGGACTGATATGGTGCATGTGCATAGAGGGGGGACTTCTATTATTGATGGTGAGCTTAAATGACCATAATGAGAATCTCTCAATTCAGTTTGCTAATGGTTGGAACAGTAGACAGGTCAAACTTGGTGGGATTTCCTTTGAGTTCAGTGAAGAGGTCATTGCAAAAGCTATCAACCTTTCTTGCAAAGGACAAAAATTAAAGAAACACATGAAAGTGCAAGATATTGACAGTATGAACCACTTCTTCAAATAAAGATGAGTACCCCACTAAATTGCATGCGGGGTATGATCATAGTAAGCTCCCCGCTCTATGGGACCAGGTATTTTTAGTGATAGTAAAATATGAAATGTTATTATTATTATCAATTTTCATTTCTTAACCACCTTAGGCACCATCTATTGATTAGCTTTCCCTTTTTCCTCATGTCTTCTCTTGAGTTGTTCGTGAAAGAGGTTATTGAGTTATCCACCAAGAACCCAAAGAAACCCCATATTCCACTTTACTAGGGGATAATATTAAGATTATACCACTTCCATCTTAATGTAGAGAGGATTTAATACTCTCAAAACCCTCTCTAAAATCCTCTCAACAAAATCTCAAACAAAAAATTAAACTTGCAATTTAAAATTCAAAAAATTGCTTGCACAAAAACGTTGAATTTATCTATTAAAGAAGTCTAATTACAAGAGTTTTCAATCATCAATGGACTGATGTACATCAAATAAACCCATACTAACATCTAATAAGCAATGGAATAATATTTAAAAACTAACTATTTTCATCTATGCAATCTTTTGCAAACTATTTCACCTTCCAGCACCCCCATTCCACCTGCAACTCATGTAGCTTCAACCTGATAATTTGGAAACATAAAGGACTGTTGTAAATCAGTCCCAATCTGCAAAAACACCCCAATAAAACTCTTCCAGAGAATGTTATGCCTCCTTCACTCTGCCTTCATAAATCTCCCTCAAAACTTTTCCAACTTTTTTTGTTGAAGAATGGGTTTTTAACCTGTTTTACTCCTCCCTGTCATGAAATTAATTTTGCATGCTTTATTTGGGCCTATTCAATATGACATGACCCATGATGTTGTTGCACATCAAATTCCTCAAAAAAAACAATTAAAACCATCTCCAAAAGCCCACTAAAAATAGGAGTCTTTTTCAAATTTTTTTCTCCTTTTTGACTCATGAAAAAACAGAAAAATTAAAACAAGTCATGGGAACCCAATTCCCAATCCCTACTTTTTAGGGATCATAAAATGGTGTTTTATAGCTCCACATTTAAATCCCAACACCCCAAATTTCCTTTCAAATATTTTTAACTTAAATACTTTAAAACTACTTTTTCAATGTTTTTTCTCCCACAAGTCAACTTGACAATGTGCAAAGGAGATTTTATTTGGAAAATTTAATTATTCAAAAATAAATCATTTTCTACCCCTCGACATGAAATTCAAACCAAATTAACTTATTCCAAAATTCAAAAATACTTCTACAAAATTAACCTCTTTTTAATTGACACAGTATTGCCAATTTGCCATGGATGCTCCTACATCACATCTAGCGCTCTGTCCCCCTAGACCTATTAGTTTTTTCCTTGTGGAAGATACTTCAGTTATCACTCCCCCCATGAAAGCCCCTAGAACCCCTACAATGAGGATGTTGCCAAACCTGGTTCGAAGAGAAAGATGACACCTTCTTCCAAATAGACTACACCTAAAATTGACCCTAAACCCTTGGCCAAACATTCTAAGAATAATTTTAAATACAATCAAACCCTAAGCAAAAATTTTGTGGCAGTGGGGCTATTTGAGATCAAAAAATCTCCTTCTAAAAAGATATGCAAAATGTGGTTGTGAATGAAACCCCCAACAAAAAGGTCAACTTCTATATGGAGGAAGCTACTTCTGATGATAAGGCTAATGAGAATAACAATAACATCAACAATATAGAAAAAAAAAGATAGAATCTGATCCAAAAACTAAAATTGAGAACACCAATGTGAGAATATCCCATGGACTAGTTGACAAGAAGGCTCTCAAGGTCACTATTGATAAAATTTCTAGTGATTATAAATAGGACAATGGGGATGAGGAAAACAACAAAGATAATGTGGAAGAGGAAGCTAAGGATTTTATTGAAGGACCTAGCCTTTTCCTGAGCTCAATGAGGATTCCACTCCCACACATGAGCACAAGGAGGAAATATGCCATAACTATGAGAAGACAACCCAAGAATGCAAGGCTATGATGACTAGAGTGGAAAATTTGGAAAGGAAGCTCAACAACATTTCTTGTTTTACAGTCGAAGTTATCCACCATTATGCTATTACTTTGGCCTTAGTGCTTTAAGATGAGATTAAAAAACATGGCATATTAACAGACCCCGGCTCCAACCAATAGAAGAAGGATGTATTCAAATTCCTCATGGAGGAATGGGAGAATATACCCAAGATAACATCACCAACACCATTATTTTCATTATCTTTTCTTTACACATAAAAATGATCTCAACCACTAAACTCAAACATCATTTGGTTCAATGATCAAACAATCAATAGCAATTTCACACTTCATCCATACTAAAAAGATAAATTTGGTTCATGATCAAACAATCAATAGTAATTTCACACTTAATCCATACCAACAAGATTAATAATTATTCTATTTTTATTGGCCAAAATTATCTTTTGACTATTAAATTCAATTATTTTTAAGAATAACAGATACATCTCATCCATATCGAGATAATGAGATCATTTACAACCAATTACATTATAAGGAGATCAAACAAGACTCAAAGAACAAACCAAATAACATAATTCTCATTATCTTTTATTTACACATGAAAAATGGTCACAACCACAAAACCTAAACATCATCTGGTTCAATGGTCAAACAACCAATAAAAAAATTCCACACCTCATCAATATCAAAAAGTGATAAATAATTGTCTAATCTTTATTGACCAAAACCATCTTTTGACTATTAAATTCAATTAAATTTTAGAATTACCACCAACATCTCATCCATACCCAAAAATAATAAATAGCAATCCTACTTGTGTTCTCCCACATCGATTTTTTGACTAGTAAAATGGAATGTGTTCAAGAATAGCCGATAACGACGACATCAATATAGCAATTCCACACCTCATTGATATCCAAAAGTGATAAATAATTGTCCAACCTTTATTGACCAAAACCATCTTTTGACTATTAAATTCCATTACATTTAACAATAACCAACAACAACAACATCTCATCCATACCCAAAAATAATAAATAGTAATCCTATTTGTGTTCTCCCACGCCGATTTTTTGACTATAAAACGGATTATGTTTAAGAATAGCCAATAACGACGACATCAAAAATCACTATAACATCATAAATGCAACTAATTTCATTCTCCCACGGTGCTCACCCAAAGCAAAAAAACACCATATTCTAAATCATAGTAGTCAACACTCACTTTTCTGTCCCCACCCAACTGTTTGAAGAGAAGGATAGCTTTTTGGCTCTCTCTTCCATAACTGTTTGAAGAGAAGGATGGATTTTTGGCTCTCTCTTCCATAACTTTCATTGACTGAGATTGAGTCTGTAACAAGCAACACATATTCAAACATTCATGATCAACCCACTTCACTTTTGACAGCAATGAGTAGTATTGTATATCCCAAGGTCACTCACAAGAAATTCATGAGCTTGTCTGCTAAGTGCTTCAGAGATTTTGGAATCTTGAAAATCATAAAGTAATGCAGTCAAAGCCGTGAATACACAGAGATGAAGCATCTAAAAGCTTGATGGAAGCAAAAAGATAATTACTTCCATTGTCGGGCATCATTTGTTTAAGAGAAAAAACAAGATTTGGTGCTGTTTTCATGACCTGTTCACACACTTACCCAGAGCTGTTTGGACATCCAAATCATGGCTTATAATGATTAATATTGTTTGTCAAACATACATCATATTGCTTTTGGTTTCAGTCTGTTTTTTAGTGAAGACCGGAAGAGCATCGAAAGGACAAGCTTTGGGGCCCTTGTATATTTATAGCCGTGGGCATATGTTGTCTCCTTAGCAATATTGACTTGAAGGGCTGTGAGGCATAGGATAAGATGGAGGGAGGGTAATTGTTGTGCTATCATTATCATGTGTAATTGACAGAATTTAGAAGTTAATTTTATTAAAATTATTTTTAAATTCTTGTTGACTTTCATTAGTATATGTTTTAATGAATTTTAAAAATTAAAAGTTACTGAATACGGATTTGATTTGGGTCTAGTGTTTTGTGGTACGACATTTTGTTATTATAATGTTTTAGTGTTTATTTGGTAAAAGACATGATGTCTATATATGTTATATTATATTATAAATAAGAATTACAAGTATCTTATTGTCATCAAGGAGACTGACATTGTTGGTTCAAAAATGTCCAAAAAAACCCTCTAACTTCCAATTTGATAAAACATGATACTATAGGCAGTATACATTTGACAGGTATAAGAATCAACCAGCATCCTACAGACTTCGTAGCCCTGTCAAAAAATTATACATGCCATTAGGATTTTAAGTAGGCTATTACTAGATTTGCCTCGACTGTATACATATGAAATATCCTAGGTTTCGGTGTTAAACTAATAGAAAAAATGAATTATTTTCTAGGTTTTCATCTTGTAGATAGTTTTTTGAGTTATAATGATTAATGTTTCATCGTATAAATATTCCTAAGGACTTAGATAATTTTTTTCAATGTTGTATTTTTTATGTTTTCTAAGTCTTAATAGATATTACACTTAAATTAGTATTGAGTTGGTGTTTTTGATAGCCGATACTTCAAGACAATAGTAAATTTGAGTGGCGGTACATGCATTCACCATGTACTTATATATGTGCATTATGAATGTTAAGATAGATGTTGTTAAGATTGATTTACTTTTGCATATCCATACCTCTCTTTGTTATCATGTTTTAAATGTGCAACTCTGTAAGACCCAAAGTGAAGAATTATTGTATATCCATCAAAAGTAATATAAGAATAGCTCACACAAATGAAAACACACATAGCCACTACCTAAAAAGAGCCTCAAAAATTCAAGAAGGCAAATATTCTTCCCAAAGAAAAAGGAAAAAATATATTTATATTTGATGGCCTACCCACAAGTAGCAACCTCAAAGGGATTGCCATATAAAATCCAATGGTGCACTTACATTGATCATTAATGCACAAAGGTGATGTGAGCTTCATTCTCTTAGTATAGTCTACATGTATCTCCTAACTTCTAAGATAGATTAGAACAAGGAAATAAGATAGTTCCAATAATTTCTACTAAACTAAATTAGACAATAAATGTGCAATTCTAAATTATACTAAAAGTTGGCTCATATGATAAGCAACATTCCCTTTGCAAAATTATTGATCTTATGATATTGGACACCAAAATTATGTAAAATTTTTATAGTTGGATATAACATGTCATAAAATTTTCCTAGGTAGTTCAACTTATTTTAAATGTGAGCAAACATTAGGAAGAATGTTATATTAAAATTATACATGTGTAAACCTATGATCTCTCATAGTTCCTACAAAATGATTTTTCATGCAAATAGAGGAGTGTTAACCAACCTCATTCCAAAAAACAATCACTAGTGTACATAATAGCATGAGTAATGGGATGTTCTAGAGCCAAAATATTGAAGAGGAAAAAGAAAGTAAGAATACCTAATGGAAAATAATCCCACCATGATACGTTTAACATTGACAACATAGGTGAGTAGGGCAATAGATCACAATATCCATTTAAAACTTCCAATGACAAATAAAGTTGATATTGTGACATTGGACACCAAAATTTTCATGCTCACAATATTTTGAGAGCTTGGTTTGAAGGACAGTAATGTAAGTAAAATAGAGGTAAGGGTCAAATTGAGTAAGGCATTGTTAAGGATATTCTAACACTACAATGATATTTCACCATCTTTACCATCTTAAAAGGATTTTGCAATGGGTACACTAATAGGGACTTAGAAGGTAGGGAACTTCAATTAGTTAAAAATATATATACATTAGTTTTTTTTTAAATTGAGTCCCATTAATACATTCTCAACTACCTCTTATCTAGTTTTAATAAAACCTACATATTATTATTGTATTTTTTATCAAGGTGATCCCACAATTGCGTGTTCCACTGTTTAGCCTAATTGAGACATTTAAATAAAAAATTTAAACTAAATTTTTACTTTTTGTTACTTACAATAACTAAATTATTAAGAATTTGAAGATGGTGTGAACTACTGATTTTAAGGTTTTGTGTGTAGATTCTAAATAAATATTTTAAAATAATTTATCATTTTAAAATTAATTTTTAATAACTTTATTTTTTCTAGACCTAACAATATTTTTAAACAAGCGACATTTCTTCCATAACACATAATTGCTTTATAAAAATAAACTTAATGAATGGTGATGAGGATTGGTATTCTATGATTAACTATGAATGGTGAGACCTTTCGAGCTTTCTAAGTGACTCCAATCTTAAACCCAACTTTGTTATTTGGAATAGCTTGATGAAAAATAGAGGCTTTCTCAAAAAAGAGTAAGGTGGAGAGTAGGTAATGATAAAAAAAGAAAAAAATGTGGAAGATAATTGGTTGGAGGATTCCCTATATCTCCTTACACCAACACTTCTCTAGATTGATGTAACCCTTTTCCAAAGAATTTGATAAAAAAAATTAGAAGGCTACCTTGACTATTAATGCCACATCACAAAGTGAAATAATTTTCATAATTTCTTTAGTCAAAGGAATTATTTATAAGATACTATTCCTTATTTTCAATCTTATATAAGTTCTTTCAATTTCCACCCAAGTAGGGATAATGAAGTCATTTGGGTTGGCCATTCCTCTAGGAGTTACATAGTTGCTTCTAGATATGGATAGTAATCTTCCTAATTTTCATTTTAATTGGAGGATTATCTAGAACCATAGAATTATTATGAAAATTACTTTTTCTTTCTAGTGGGATACTAATCATATTAGGATTCGTACTTAGGATAACCTTCTCAATTATTGCTTCAATTTTTCAAATAGATTTCCTATGTGTTGTTCTCATGAAGAAATTATTTATCATTTTTTTTATTGAAAGTTTTATAGGGAAGTTTGAGAGGTGACTCTTACTAAGTTAGATATTCTATGGACTATGTCTAATGATCTTTGGACTTTTTTTAATTATTGTGGTAATATTTCATTTAAGAATCATATCATCAAAGAATTGTAGAGAAAACTCCCCCTCATCAAATGAGGTCTTTGGAAATAGAGGAATAATAGAATCTTCCATGAAAAAATTATGGATTCTAAGAATGTGTCCCTACTTGTTTCCCAATCCATTCAAGAAAATGTGAATATTGCAGATTGTCATGTCTAAAATTTTCACTATGAAAATTTGACCATTTATTTTTGAAAACCTTAATTAAAGGTTAAATAATCGTTGAGTCCTAAGGATATTTTAAAGTATTTTAAGCATATCTTGATCATCCAAGTTTATTTTACACATGCGTAGTTAAATATTCTCAAACTCCATTTCAATGAGTTAAGATGTTATCATTTTCCAACCTTTATTATGTAACTTTACCAATAGATTAACCTTATCATCTTAAGATGAGTCAATTAAATTGATCATATTTATTATAGGGGTCATTCCAACCCTCTTGTTGATATTCACCAATTAATGTAAGGACATGCTAGATTTGATTTAACATTGGAGATCCCTTTGAGTCCCATAAAAAAATAACTATTCAATTTTATCAATTTGTTTAAATTTGACCATGATATAATTAACATACATACCGATCCCATTCCTTAGAATAAGATGACATCATCATATTTCTTGGGTTGATTAAATTTTACTTACAAATGATTTAAATTAGAACCCTTTTAGAGAAAGACAACTAATCACACAAGATTAGTTTTCAAGGGTAAATCATTTCCCTATTGTTAAATATTGATTACCCATGGTCACATTACATTAGGTTAGGTTATTAGATAATTTACACCAATTCAATTCTTAAAGGATTAACTCCTTAAGTTCAACCTTTTTATGGATCAATTTATTTAACATTAATTAGTTAGTACTTAGTCATCTCTCATTTCAAGGTGGGGTGAAATATCATTTACCCATGACCTATTCAGTTTAACAGTATTACTGTTACATTATATAATTTCTCATTTGATTAATATAATTTGGTTCACCCTTTAATTATATCAAGTTATATAATTAAAATATTAGTTTAATTAATTGATATTGCAAGGGTTTAATTTTGATTTATCTAAAGGAGAATCTCTTTCTTAAATCCTATTAAAACCAACCAATTTATTAAATAAATGTATTTTTAAATGATGACACTAGTTTCCACTAAACTTGCCTCATAAATATTTAACTCAAACTTATTTAATTAAATCATTGCTTTCACAAAGGTTCTATATTATAAATCACTTAGGAACACCTTAGGTTCTAGTTGAATTTAAAATGATTGATTTATTTCATAAAATTTCATTTAAATTTAAAATTAAGTTGAAAAATTACTTTATTAGATATTTTAAAAATGAAGTCACAACTTAAAGTGAGGGTCCTAGTTATATAGACCCCATCATGGGTCTAATAAGGATTAAAATAAATTAATTAAAGTAACACAATTTAGAGACTAATGGATTATGCACACAATCTCCACTGTAAGATTAAATTAAAAAATGACCCTTAAATCTTAAGGAAACTAAAGTAAACCTTAAATACATAAGAATTCTTATAAAACCCATTTTCTCTCATTACTTGCTCATTTCAATTTTTTGGTTGAAGGAAAAATAGGAGAGATTCAAGGGAGGAAGAAGATAATTTCTCGTGTTGCCTTATCTCCATATTTATTACTTCTTTCATGCCAATCTCATTCTCTTTCTAATTCATTTTTGTTTGAAATATTATTTTCTTATATTATATATTTACCCCTCCATTTATTTATTTGTTTATTTTTAAACCATCACATTCTTGTTCATCTAGATACTTATAGTCAATATGCATAGTATTATTTTTTATACATAAGAATATAAATATAAGAATATATACACAATGTATATATATTTATATATATAAATATATATTTATATATACTATTCTCTTTTTTCATATCAACTACTACATATATACAAAATGTATGTACTCATTTACTTAAATATATATACACACACATTTATTCATACTTGTGTATAAGGGTAGTGATAAAACAAAGGTTTGATTCGTAATAGCCACATTATTTAAAAGCAATGGTTGTAATTTAAAATGATGTAGGATTTGATTTATAGTATTCACTATGTAAACAATGATTGAAGAAAATAGTAATTATAGATTTTAATAGTGACATTGGGAGGGGTGTGTGACTCCCATAAGTGGGGGTGAATCCCACAACGGATTTGCCTCTCTTTTAGAGGGGGTCATGGCATAATATTTTTAATTACTATTTTATTTTTGAAACATATTTTTTGTAAATAATATAATATTGTGTAAGGGGAATATGGATCATAGATTAGTAACAATGAATAAATTCAAATCAATTCAAAATGAGATAACAAGACTCACTTACCCATGAAATGTAATTGCAAAGCTTAAGAATCCAAACAAACAAGGTTAACATAAATGGCTGAAACAAAAAAAGAATTCAAAAACTACAACCCATGGTTGAGTGTGTTTGTGTTGAAGATGGATGTTGGATTGCTTGATTCAACACAAAGCCTCCATGATTGCAAACACTTTATAACAAGGATGATCTAAAAATGCAAGTATGTGTTTTCTCAATTTGCTTCGATAATCAATTTGACATAACATTTTCACAAATTCTCTAGGTGAAATTATAAGAAGGATGAATCTTGTTTTATAGATTTATGGTTTTTAGATGAACTATTAGGATGAAAGGATGAAAGATCAGGATCAACGATTGAGAACCATTGAGAGGAAATAGATTGATCAGTTAACTCACCTGATTAATTCAATTAAGGGGATTTGGATTGCATGATTAGTGGGATTGGAGAAATTAGATTGAGTGATTAGTGTGATTGGAGTAATCGATGGAATTAGGAGATTAGATTGAGAAATCAGTGGGCATGATTTATTCAATCAGAATATGTGAAGATGATTAATTACTTTAATAATTAATTAATGTTGAGAGGGACGTGCAAGATGTTGAATTTAATAAATAAAAGTATATTTATTAATTGACCATGTTGAGTGAATTTTGAGGAAATTGAATAATTGATTTAATTATTCAAATTTGTAGAAAGGAAAGTAGCTTAATTAAACAATTAATGATAACAATTTAATTAATTTAGAAGAATAAGGTATATTAGAGACATAATTAAATAATTAGTGTTTATTTAATTAATCACAAAGAATAAGGTTAAATTAGGTGACGACATAGTGAATTAATTAAGCAACTCAAGATTAAGTAATTAATAGTGGAAAATATGGTTAATGATGCAAATGATGTTAAAAAATGGATTAATGATATTAATGAAGCGAAATGAAACAATGATAATGAAAGTAATGCCACTAATGGAAAAATGCAGTTTAGGATGTGTGATATGCGTTAAGCCATTATTACATGTCTACATTTTGCCCCTCTTTGACACAAAGTACTGGTTACATTATTTCAAAGAATTCAATGTTCAAATCAAAAAAGAAAAAAATTAATATTCCCCATTGTGCCTTGACGGTTAGCGAAAGGATGGTAAGACGTTGGGCTACTCGCTTCAGAGGTCGGTTGGAAAAATTACTTTTTTAGATTATGCGCTCGATAATGTTTTGGAGTAGTTTATATGTGTAGAGGATGAAAAATTAGGTCATAGGGGTCTCATTTTAAGGTTTAGGATGATCTAGGGTGCATAAAATTTAACCTAGGAGGGTTTTGAGGGTAAAAATTAGTGTTTGGGCGGTTAAATAGGAAATTAAGGTGAAATTACCCCTCATTTGCACACTTTGATTTGAGATATTCTTACCTCTGGAGATATTTTAGATATTTTTAGCCGCAAATGTTGATTCACGATCCCTTGAGTTCTAGGAGCACCACACAGAGTGAACACAGTTAGGTAGTACTGACGACCAACTAACGCAGGGGTTGCGATATGTATATCTTTAAATTTTATCTTTTGAGTTCATTTCGTCTTTGTAATTAAAATGTTTGAGCTTTAGATTAGGCGATAGTGGTAGTTTAGGAAAAAGGCTTCTATTGGCAAGATATGACCAGTAGCACTATTTTTAGGATGGTCACTTTTGAAAAAGAAGGCCACTTTTACAAAATATGATCGCGTACATTGACGATGGCCACTTTTGAGTGGCCGGTATCGACAATTATGACCGCACATTAAAATTGGGTAGGAGAATTAGTGCTATTGAAAAATATAGTTGTTATCACCAGGAAATAGGCTCACTATTGCTAAGGATAGCCAATATCGCCCTAGAACAAGATCACTTCTATGTAAACAACTATCATTGGCCTAGAAAATGTGCACTATTGCTAAAAATAATTGATTTGGATAGTTTAGTTGCATATTTAAATTCTTGACTTAATTTTATAGCAAAATTTTAACATTGTGGGTTGAATACTTGTAGGCCATCCTACATCCTTTATACATGCGAGAGCAGAGACCTTGGTTGATGGATGGCTTAGCCAATTTCCAGGAGCTAGAATGAGACTTTCTTGATGTTGTAGGATTGAGATACATAGCTTACCTACCAAAGATTAGACTGAATTGAGCCATGATGACTGCTTTGGTAGAGAGATGGAGATTTAAGACCACCACTTTCCCTTTTCCGATAGGAGAGTATACTATTACCCTTGAGTATGTATGGAGGATCTTGAGGATCCCTATCCACATAAAGTTGATTACATATGATGTCCAAAGTGGTACCTTGGCCATGCAAAGATTACTCGACATTCAACAGCTTTAGGTTATTGACTTAGAGATAGATTTGGCTTTTTTTATATATGACGTCAATCCAATGGTTATTATTTTGGCAGGATTTATTACTGGTCCCTTGATTCCCAACAGGAGGGCTAAGAGGTTTCTCATTGGCTAGGGTATTGTGATCGAGCAGACGATGGAGCATGACACCATGTATGCCTAAGGTTAGTGTGTGTTAGCTCATATTTATAGAGACATTCATGAGGCCATGTATAGGGGTGGCAGTATGATGTAGAGGAAGGACTCACACACAACTACCTTGACACATTCAAACAAGACTTCAATACAAATGATTCAAATTTGCACCCTTATTTATTCTTGGCATTGTGTTCTCTAGCCTAAAGCATGGGGGCAACAACCAAATAACACTCAACCTTTGAGGGAATCCTAGTACTTGGGAAATTTGGTGTTTCTAGGCCTATTTCAATGTACTTTAGGGGTTTCCAAATGTTCAATACCCAACCAAGTGAACAAAACAATGATTTGTGCAACTCAACATTTGTTGCCACCATGTGCATTCAAGGGAATGGATCTAAATAAAGATGAGAATACTTGACATAGGGATTCCCAGACCTATACAAACCTCTGAAAACTCTTTTTTTTGTTTTCCCAATCAACTTTGACCAATTAGTGTTGGGTTTTTCCAAATTCTCAAGCCATTAAGGGTTTAGGGTAGTTTGTGCATAAATGCAAACATTATATCATTTGGAACTACGCCAAAACTGAAGATCTTAACCTCTCCTCTTGCCCAAGTGAGGGAAGAAATAGGACAGGTTTTTCCACCAAATCTCATGGGATTTCATTGGTGGTAACTCTATCCATTGCTTTTAAATTGCCTCCTAAAAATCCTAGGCAGGGTTTGACCTGTTTACACAAAAAATGCAATATCTTTGGCCAAAAAAAATGAAATTTTCTCAAATCAAAACCATTAGAAAACTAAGAGAAATATTCAACTTCCTATATCACCTTCAAGGATGTACTAGATCACACCATCCCATACAAGAGGAGTTACAATAAGTTTTTACAGAAAAATACAATGCAGAATGTGGTAAAATGTTATTCTTCTCATTCAAAGCTTCCACCAACCTTTGGAATCAATATTACAAGGCTTATTTAACATGTTCCAATGATTTCCAACTAAATAAAATTTAACATGTTCCAATTATTTCCAACTGAAGAAACCGACCAACAACCTTTTTGCTAACTCTAATTACATCATTTGCACTTTTGACAACATTTTTGACAACTTTTTGTAAGATTTGCAACTTTTTGCAATATGACTCTAAAACATCCTAGAACCTCCTAAAATGACTCCAAATGACTCAAAATGGTCTCAAATGACCTTATTGACCCCAATGAAACCAAAAACCAAAGTTTATCACCATTTACAACAATTTTCCTCAACAAGTGCATCAGGGTGCCCCTACACCATGTTGGATGTTGTGGATATGGTTGTTGATATGTGGTTGTCATTGATGTCAACACTATTAGCATTTGGTATATCAGTTGATATATATGACGAGGATATTGAGAAAATTGTAAAAGAAAGTGTTCTAGGTTCCCAATGGAATTGTGCAGGTCATGAAGGTGTCTTGTTTTGTACGTTAAAGATTAGCTGGTGTGGATTAAAGGGTCTATTGTTGAATGTTTCTAGATCATCTACTGAAAGTTTCAGAGGTCTGCGTGAAGTTTTGATTGTGTTGTGGTATGACAGTGTTTCTGTGGTCTCTTTCAGTGTTCCTGAATGAAGATTGTGTTATTCTGGTAATCTCAATTGTTGCAGATGCTTCTCAGTTGTTTCTTGGTGTTTCTTGATGTCTCTAGATCATTCTCTCTTTGTGGTACGTCCACATTACTCAGAGAGCTCGTGGTTGAAGATATTTTCTTGCACATGTTCGGGTTTTCATATTCTTGGCTGACATGTTTGGTGGTAGTGTGTTGTGGATCTTTGTGGTGAAATTAATTAAAGTATTTTTGTGTTGGAGATGTTAATTTGGGTCTCCACTATGTTGTGGCCGACCTTGGTGGATCTACATTAGAAATTTATTTGTGAATTTGGACAGACATTGAAAATATGTTTTATTTTTTTGGCTGACTAAGTTGTGATGAAATCTTATGTTGTGGATATATAAGAGAAATTGGTTGAGCGAAGTTAGTGTGTGCATAAGTGTGAATGTATGCCAGAGAAAGTGTAAATGTACGAATAGTGTTTCTATCATTCAATTGCAGAGCAGAGAGTGAAGAAGTTTGAGCGAAGTGTGAAGAAGGTTTTCTGTGCTTAATTGGAACTGTAATAAGGCTTGTGTAGAAGCTATTCTTTCAGTTCATACTCTATGGATCTAATCCATATTTCTGTATTGTTGGATAGTGAGTCCTCTTTTGTATTTGAGTAGTGAGATCTAGGTAGTGTGCCTAAATGCATGTGCATTCCCCTTATTATTTCTCATTATACTTTTAACAGAGTATAATCTTGTGGACTAGCATCCACCATGGTTTTTCCCCTAATAGGGTTTCCACGTAAAAAAATCTTGGTGTTCTTTGTCTCTCTGATGTGTTAATTGCTTGTGGTTAATTGCTTATTCATCAGATATGAGATTAAGTTGAGTTAAGTAAGAAAAGTTTAAGTTTGTGTTACAATTGATTCACCCCCCTCTTAGTTGTGTGTCCTTGTTTTTCCAACAATTGGTATCAGAGCATGTTCCTCTGAAGAAGTCTAAAAGCTTGAGGTGATCCAGGATGGAAACATTCAAGAAGGATAGTCCGAGATTTGATGGCACCAACTATTCACTGTGGAAAGTTAGGATGCAATGTCACTTAAGGTGTATTGGTGAAGCTTTCTGGAATATTACAAGAGATCCATATACTATTCCTTAGAATGGTCCCTCCACTACTAATGAGATCAAAGATGCTGAAAATAATATTAGGGCTATTGAAGCTTTGGTGAGTGCTCTGACAGATTTAGAGATGGCTAATGTGGTAGGATTGTAGGTAGCTCATGAGATTTGGACAAAATTGGAAACTTTGTATGAAGGAGATGCACAGGTGAAGATGTCTAAGCTACAAAGCTTGAAAGGCAAGTATGAGAATTTGAAGATGGGTGAGGACAAAAATATCACTTCTTTTATGCAGAGAGTAAATGAAATAGTGATGGGTATTACATGTGTTGGTGGTTTTGTGGATGAGGATGAAATTGTGGCTAAAGTACTCATATCCTTGCCTCCTTCCTACAAAATGAACATTCATGCTATTGAAGAGTTCAAATCAATAAACAAGATGACAAGAGACATGTTGATCAAGAAGCTTGCTACTTTTGAAATAAGTGAATTTGATGAATCTACACCGAAGACTGAATCTACATTCAAGGCCACTATATCCGGAAGTAACAGGCAAAGATATAGTCTGGGAGAGAGTTCCAAAAAGATATCCAAGTATGATGAAGAACTGAAACATCTTGAAGGTAAATAAAGAGAGGTAGAATAACTGGAAGCACTAATTGCAAAGCAAGAAGGCAAAGGAAAAGGTAAGTATGAAGATGTATTGCCTATTAAATGTTTTTCATGTAGTAAAATATGTCATTTTGCATCCAGATGTCCTAAAAGAGTTCCTAGATCTAAGCCTAAAAGGTCTAGATTCCAAAGGAAATGCTACTTTTCTGAAGAAGTAGTGACTGATGATGAGTCTGATAAAGATAATGGAAAAGAAGATGAATGGGATTTTATTGCTACCATTGAAGATAATCTCGTGGCTACTAAATCTGCTAAAGATGAAAATGATCTTGTAGTCCGAGTAGAAGAAAAAGATGAGTAGGTCATTGATAGTGGATGCTCACATCATATGACTGGTGATAAGAGCAAATTTGTGAGTCTAGAAAAGTATGATGGTGGGGTTGTAAGATTTGGAGATAACAATGCTGGTGTGATTCATCGCAAAGGATCTATTTGTCTTGGTGGTAAGGATAACACTAATGATGTTCTTTATGTTGAAGGCTTGAAGCACAACTTGTTGAGTTTTGGATAGATGGTGCACAAGGGATATGATCTGCAGTTCAAAGATGGAAGATGCAAGATACATGGAAGTTCCAGGAATATGATTGCAATAGGAAAATAAACAAAAGGTAATATTTTTCATCTGAATACTACTAGTGGGAGTTGTTTAATTGCTCAAGGAGATGAAAGCTGGTTGTGGCATAGGAGGTTGTGTCATGTAAAATTTGAAAACATTATCAAGATAAGTTCTACTCAAGTAGTAAGAGACATGCCTAGGTTAGTGAAGCTTACTAATATAAGATGCAAGGAATGTTAGATGGGTAAAAAAACTAGAGTCTCTTTCTAGGGCAAACAATTTCATTCAAATAATTTGTTGGAGCTGCTACATACTGACCTTTTTGGTCCCTCTAGAGTCAGAAGTATTCATGGAGAAAGGTATTTCATGTTGGTTATTGATGATTACTCTAGAATGATATGGGTTTCTTTCTTAAGAGAAAAATGTGAAGTATTGGAGAAGTTCAAAAGTTTCAAGGCTATGGCAGAAAATGAGAAAGGTCTAAAAATCAAGTGCTTGAGATCAGACAGAGGTGGTGAGTTCATTTCTAAGGAGTTCAACTCTTATTGTGAAGAGCATGGAATTAAAAGACAAATATCTACTCCCCGAACCCCTCAACAGAATGGAGTTGTAGAGAGAAAGAATAGAACAATTATGGATGCTGCCAGAACAATGATGATGGAAGGAAATGTGTCTTAGATGTACTGGAGTGAAGCGGTAAGCACTATTGTGTATACTTTGATTTGGGTAAATATTAATGGTAATTATGGTAAGACCCCTTATGAGTTATGGTTTGGTCATAAGCCTACTGTTAAGTATTTCAAAATATTTGGAAGCAAGTGTTATATCAGGAGAGATGATTATATAGGAAAATTTGATGCAAGAAGTGATGAAGGAATCTTCCTATGTTACTCCACTAAAAGAAAGGCCTACCGGTGCTATAACAAAAGACTGAGAAAGATGGTTGAAAGTGCAAATTTCAGAGTTGATGAGGACTCTATCAAATCATCCATACATCATAGTTATGATTCAAACGAAGACATTACAAGCTAAGGGAATAATACTCAAACACAAAATCTACTTTAGATTATTCCATATGTTCTGGTGAAGAAACCTCAAATTTTTCCAGTAAATCAAGTCAACCAGGAGGCACAGACAAGTGCAAGTGTAGAAGAAAGATCAAAAAGAGTCAGAAGTTCAAGAATGTCCCAAAACTTTGAGGTATGTAAGGCTAAATCATTATGAAAATAAAATCATAGGAGATAAGAGTAAAGGAGTGAAAACTAGAAGAAAAATTGCAAAAGAATATTGTTGATTTCCAAGATTGAACCTAAAAATGTCACCGAAGCTTGTCAAGATGAACATTGGTTGGAAGCTATGAAGGAAGAGTTGACACAGATTGAAAAGAATGACACATGGTTACTGGTTCTGAGACCCAAAGACAAAAATGTGATTAGTACTAAATGGGTATTTAGAAACAAGCTGAATGAAGAAGGTGAAGTGGTCCGAAATAAAGCAAGACGGATATGTAAAGGGTATTCTCAAATGGAAGGTGTTGACTTTAAAGAAACCTTTGCTCTTGTTGCTAGAATTGAAGCTGTTAGATTATTTCTTGCTTATGATGCATAGAAGGATTACAAAGTTTATCAGATGGATGTGAAGTCAACATTTTTGAATGGAGAACTAGAAGAAGTGTACATTGAACAAACAAATGGATTTCAACTAACAAACAAGGGAGATACGGTTTGCAGATTGAAGAAAGCTCTGTATGGACTTAAGCAAGCCCCTAGAGCCTGGTATGCTAGATTGGACAAATATCTACTGAAGCTTGGATTTACTAAAGGTATTGTTGATAGCAACTTATACTTCAAATTAGATAATGATAAGGAGTTAATTATAGAAGTTTTTATTGATGACATCATTTTTGGAGGAGATGGTAATCTATGTATGAAGTTTGTTGATGAAATGAAGAATGAATTTGAGATGAGTATGATTGGAGAAATGAAGTTCTTTCTAGGATTGCAAGTTACACAGCTGGACAAGGGGATTTTCATATCTCAGTCCAAATATGTGAAAGAATTGTTGAAGAAGTTTGGAATGGATGACTCAAAACCTGTTGGTACCCCCATGGTGACCAGATGTAAGTTGAAACATAATGATGAATCTCCTAAGGAAAATCAAACTAGGTATAGGTCAATGATCGGTGGATTGCTCTATTTAACTCAGATTAGACCAGACATTATGAATGTTGTATGTATGGTTGATAGATTTTAGGCTGATCCCAAAGAGTCTCATGTGACTGCTATTAAGAGAATCTTCAGATATCTGAAAGGAATAGTTGACTTTGGACTTTGGTATCCAAAGGATGATGATCTCACTTTGTGTGCTTTTACTGATGTGGGTTGGGTTGGTGATGTAGATGACATGAAAAGTACTAGTGGTGGTGCTTTCCTCCTAGGGAAGAAATTGGTGTCCTGGTTAAGCAAAAAGAAGAATTCCATTTCTCTACTATTGTTGAAGCAAAATACATTGTTGCTGCCAATAATTGTACTCAAGTGATACAGATGAAATAGATGTTGAGAGATATCAGGGTAATATATGAAGAGCCTATTGCCATATATTGTGACAATTCAAGTGCAATAAATATTTCAAAGAATCCGATGCTGCATTCCAAGACCAAACATATATCAATCAAGTTTCATTTCTTGAGGGAGAAAGTGAATGAGAAAGAAGTCAGTTTGGAATATGTGCCTACCAAAGAACAAATTGCAGATATATTTACTAAGCCATTTTCGAAGGATACTTTTTTAGTATCTTAGAGGAATGCTAGGGGTAATTACCCCTCTCGATAAGATCTAAAAGATGCATTTGCTTGCATCAATCCATGAACTTCATTGCTATATTCTGATCTAGATTGATGTTTCCATGGTTGCTACTCAGGGGGAGTAGTCAGATGTACAAATATGTGGTTTAGAGCATGTATATGGAAAGGTCATTGTTACCTTTTCCATTAATGTCAAAGGGGGAGAAGTGCATTGTGAAAAATATTTCTAAGGAGAAGAGCCTTGTGGGGAGAAGTGCAATTGAGAAGAAGAAGTCAGTGTGTTGGGTTGATGGTATTTTTCACATCATGTGTTGCCATCAATGCCAAAGGGGGAGATTATTGGATGTTGTGGATATGGTTGCTGATATGTGGTCGTCATTGATGTCAACACTATTAGCATTTGGTATATCAGTTGTTGTATATGACGAGGATATTGAGAAAATTGTAAGAGAAAGTGTTCCAGGTTCCCAGTGGAACTATGTAGGTCATGAAGGTGTCTTGTTCTGTACATTAAATATTAGTTGGTGTGGATTAAAGGGTCTATTTCTGAATGTTTCTAGATCATCTACTGGAAATTTCATAGGTTCGTGTGAAGTTTTGATTGTGTTGTGGTCTGACAGTGTTTATGTGGTCTCTGTCAGTGTTCTTGAATGAAGATTACATTATTATGGTAATATTAGTTGTTGTAGATGCTTCTCTATTATTTCTTGGTGTTTTCTAATGTCTCTAGATCATTCTCTATCTTTTTGGTGTGTCCACATTACTCGGAGAGCTCATGGTTGAAGATCTTTTCTTGTGCATGTTTGGGTTTTCATATTCTTGGCCGACATGTTTGGTGGTAGTGTGTTGTGGATATTCGTGGTGAAATTAATTAAAGTATTTTTGTGTTGGAGATGTTAATTTGGGTCTCCACTATGTTGTGGCCAACCTTGGTGGATTTGCATTGGAAATTTATTCGTGAATTTGGGCCGACATTGAAAATATGTTTTTTTTTTTTTTTCTGGCCGACTAGGTTGTGATGAAATCTCATGTTGTGGATATATAAGAGAAATTGGCTGAGCAAAGCTAGTGTGTGCATAAGTGTGAATGTATGCCAGAGAAAGTGTAAATGTGTGAATAGTGTTTCTATCATTTGATTGTAGAGTAGAGAGTGAAGAAGTTTGAGCGAAGTGTGAAGAAGGTTTTTTGTGCTTAATTGGAACTATAATCAGGCTTGTGTAGAAGCTATTATTTCAGTTCATACTCTATGGATCTAATCCATATTTCTGTATAGTTGGACAGTGAGTCCTCTTTTGTTTTCGAGCAGTGAGCTCTAGGCAGTGTGCCTAAATGCGTGTGCATTCCCCTTATTATTTCTCATTATACTTTTAACCGAGTATAATCTTGTGGACTAACATCCACCGTGGTTTTTCCCCTAACAGAGTTTCCACGTAAAAAAAATCTTGGTGTTCTTTATCTCTCTGATGTGTTAATTGCTTGTGGTTAATTTCTTATTCATCAAATATGAGATTAAGTTGAGTTAAGTAAGAAAATTTTAAGTTTCTGTCACAACTGATTCACCCCCCCTCTCAGTTGTGTGTCCTTGTTTTGCCAACACACCATACTCCCCAGAGAGAAAAGATTCAAGGTCCCTTTGAATGGAGGTCTGCAACAGTGTAACCAACCAACATCCAACATCTGAGAATGATTGGAAATCTACCCCATTACCTGCAACATCCCCTTTGAAAGGGTACAAATCATAAACCAAATCTCCAACCTTCAAATCAACTTCTCTTGTTTTCACATCCACCTTAGCAACTACAATCGTGGTGTAATCACCCCCTGTGATGAGCCTAGTTTTTGGTCAAATTTTGGGTAGAATTTATAGTCCACTTGCTAGCAGTGTCATGAACTTTAGTAGTTAAGTGTCAATATTTGCATAATGTTTCCCTCAAACCATCGACATTGGGTTTAACCTTATCTCTGTGAAGTTTTAATGACATTGGCATATTATGTGGATTATCTATATTAATTTTGTGTATGGTTGATGAATGTTCTTTAAAGGTGATTTTAGATGTGCAATTATTATGCGTACTGACATTGCTATGCATGACATAATTTATGGATGCTAAGTTGAGAAAGGAAACCGCCAGATGGTAATGCAGGGGAATTGTTCAAAGGAGTCAATTGAAGGACGACAACAACAAATTCCTCACGACAATCAATTGTAACCACCTTGTATTTATGGCATGGATCAATCACGGGTGTTACTGCAACACTGAGTCCACGTTTAGACATGCATGTCTGACTGGATTCCCTGTAGACATAACCCCCCTGCTACTCTTTTCCTCATTTTCCCTAAGTGGCATCCTCTTAGTTAGTGGGAGTTGACTGCCTTGTTTAGTTGGTAGTTTAAATAAGGATTTGAATATTCTTCTTGGGGATTCTTAGTTCTTGATTGTTGTTGTTACATGATATCAATGATGTACTAAGCATTCTCCATTTTCAATACAACTATGTTGCTACTTTGTTTACATATTTTTCAATGAATGAGATGATAGTCTGAATTTAAGCATTTGAGTTTGTATTAGTCTTAGTGGTTACTCATTGAAGGGGGCCCACTTGGTGAGTAATCCTTTCTTTAGAGTAATTAGTTTAGTTATTATTTCCTATTCTATACTTAGTTTAAAATCTAGCATTGACTGTTCCTGCAACCACTAGAAGTCCATTCAGTGTCTATTCTTGTAGCCAAAGCAGGCAGAGTAGTTTCCTGTCTATTCACCTAGATCTTTATTCTTGTTTTGCATTTCAAGTTGTTGGTTGATGATCAACATTTTCTTTATTTCCTTTCAAGAAATTTACTTTTAGTATTGTGTTTCT
Organism: Sequoia sempervirens; assembly: GCA_007258455.2. Taxonomy (NCBI): domain Eukaryota; kingdom Viridiplantae; phylum Streptophyta; class Pinopsida; order Cupressales; family Cupressaceae; genus Sequoia; species Sequoia sempervirens. Next base: position 241,320,994 of record VDFB02270651.1, read on the forward strand.
TAGCTGTAGAATGCAATGACTACTTGAGCCCCTAGTGCACATATAGCGTTGGCCCATTTCAAGTTTATGTCCCTGGGTTGACAAGTTAAATGCACCTCCATGATGAATGAGATAGTTGTTCAGGTTAGATGTTCAATCTCTGAATCATGGTTGTAAAGACTAAGTTATTGAATCATTGTGGAGGCTGAACATTTTGGCACTGTTGTCGGGGATGGTGTTAAGCTAGGAAGTTCCTTGGAGTCATTAGTAGTTTCTCCACTTTAGCACTTCTCTTGAATTGTTCTTAGAATACCCCTTGCTTAGACGAGTAATGATCTACTATTCTTTTTCCCATTCTTTGTGTGAGCTACCTAATGCTGAGTTGATACAACAACTAGTTGAGATTCCAAATCTGCCCAGAAACAAAGAAGAAGAAGAACCATTTTCCTTTTGTTGATGCATATCCTGATCTGACTAGTTCTGAAGCCTCCACTGAAGATCAAAACCAGATTGAAACCCCTTTTGTCTTGGGAATTCATCAAGAAAACATGGGTGATACCTTCTTGTTTGAGTTTGACATGGTCTACGAAAGTTATGAATGTACCACTGATGATCCTAGGTTTGAGCTACTTCCTACCACTTTAAAAGAAGCTACACTAGGATGGTTTATGAGTCTAGGAAGAGACGCCCTGGAAACTTGGGAGGACATAAAGACAAATTTCCTTGGGAAATACAAGGAATATTACAAGGGAGATGATATGAGAGGAAGTGATGTCTTGAGGATGCAGTAGAAGGAAGATGAGATCTTGGAAGATTACATTTCAAGGTTTTTGTTCTACATGTTGGAATCTCCACACTAGACACTCAATGAAGAATCACAGAAGCTGCTTTTGTTGAAGGGGATCAACGAGAGTTACCCTGATGCTTTGGACCTAATGGCAGGAAGAGATATCACTCAAGTTCCTTGGGAAGACATCAAGAAAATATGTCAGAACTATTCTAGATCAGCTTCAAGGAAAGGGAGATCTTACCAACCCTTTGTGGGTAAGTCATCTACTAGTGAAGTTTTAAGGATGGAGATTACTAATCCGTTGGTATATTTCAAGCAGGATGATACAAACAATCTAGCTATTTGGTTGGGTACACTTCAGGAAAAAGACAAACAGGAGGAGGCAAAGGCAACATTGGCAAAATACTGCCCTCACTATAGACAAGAGAAGGACTACAGATGCAAGATAGTAGCTAACATTGACAACAAGATTCCACCTAAAACTGAGGAAGGGCAAGTCCACTTTGATGCACAAAGGAAGCCTTGGGCTCCAAGACAAGGTATGCCACCTAATCTACTATCTTTTTTCTAGGCAAAACCAGACAACCAGTTGCATACAACCATCTTTTCAACCTCAACAATCTGCTATAATGCCTTCACCTGCTAATTCAAGCTCCAATTCACCCAAACCTGCTTAGCTACTAGCTCATCCCACACCAAACCCAAATAAGAAACCACAACAACTGTTATATTCTGTTGATCCAAATAAAATTCTTGCATGTGCTATGAGTATGAGTAACATCCATCTATGTTCAAGAACTACTGTACCAACTCCTTCCACACCCATCATCACTGAGCTACCTGTGGAAGAGGAAGAGGAACCTATGAATGATCTCATTCAGCTAGCTGTACCTAAAAATACTGAACTAGTTCTATCCAGGAAGACTACACAAGAGCCACCATTTCCTTAGAAATTAGAAGTTTCCAAGCATAAGGAAGATAAGGAAGATACAACTTTTGACATCTTGGAGCAGTTGAAACACATATGTGCCTTGATACCCCTATTTCAGGCCATAAAAAATGTTCCTATATATGGAAAAGTGATCAAGGAAGCATGCCTCAAGAAGCTAGGGAGGAAGAAGAAGGAATTGACTACAGTCCATGCAATGAGACAAATTGTTGACATCATGCTTGGAAAAGTGACCATTTCCAAGTACAATGTTCTAGATAATCCTATGGTAGCGGTTATCCACAAGATTCAAGTAAAGAGTTCCCTAAGTGACTTATGGGCAACAATCAATGTGATGACTAAGGACATCCTATACCAACCAAATGTTGCGAGCATAAAACCTACTTATACCATCCTGTAGCTTGTTGATAGTCCTACTATGAAGCTTGATGATATAGTAGAAGATCCCGTGGTAATTATAGACTCTTGGGAGCATCCAGCAGACTTCATGATTTTCTCTCTATGGTCACATGTTGGTGAGGAAGCCGAGGAAGTTAACTCAGGGGCACAACTCATGATGTTAAGTAGAAGTACTTTCTTGTAGCTTCAAGACAAAGAAAAAGTGTTATCTAGTATAATCCAGAACCATTGTGAAGCATCATCTGGTTCTGCTAATCTTGTGAAAACACTTTTGCCTATTTTTCCATTTCTTCCCCGCGGCCACTCCACCTGCAGACGAACTTCCTACAGCCACTCTGTCTGCAGATAAACTTCTTGCAGCAACAAGAATATTCCATACCATGCTCAAGGTACTATGTGTTAGTGAAACAACTATGATAGAATTGATTATTCAAATATAGGTGTCTAAAGGAAGATATTTTAATATTAATAACAAGTTAAGTGAAGAACAACAATTGTGATTGGTAGACTTAATGAGGTCTCATTAGCATGCATTTTCATGGTACTATCATGATATGAAAGGATTGGATCCTAAGATTTTCACTCATAGGATCTACATTAGAGATGATTGTCAACCAGTAGGGGAGCCTCGACAAAGAATCAACCCTACATTGAGAAAAACTATTAAAACTGAGTTGTAGAAATTGTTAGCTACTGGATTTATCTATCCTATTTCAGATAGCCAATGAATGTCTTTACTAGTGATTGTGCCAAAGAAGGAAGGGAAGTGGCAAGTTTGTGTTGATTACAAAGAACTGAATGTTTCCACTAAGAAAGACCATTTCCCCTTGCCAGTGTACACTCTCCTAACAAAAGATGTTGAATTCCAATGGACTGAAGACCATCACAAAGAATTTTCCACTACAACAAATCCCTATGATATGCTCCACTTTTTGCTCCGTTTTTTGCTTCCACCCACTATTTTAATGTATTTTTTGGATTTTTTTTTAAAACATCAGTGCTATTTATCGAGATGGTGTAGTTTTTGGCGTTTATTGCACCGATCAGTACAATCGACGCTAATTTAGGCACTAATTAGCACCCTAAGTAACACTATCTTTATCACTGATATTAACTTCGAGTGTAGCGCCTCTTTTAGCTTTGACTTTAGCTTCAGGTTTAGTGCCGTTTTAGACACCCCTATGTCAAAGAAACTTATTTATATGTCTCATTGAAACATAACTCTTGGATATAATGAAGTAATGTTGATGATACATTGAGATATTAGTAAGACAAATAAGATTGTCTCATTGACACTCTTCAAGTAATGATCAAAACATACACCACTATACCATCGGGAAGGTGAGCAACATATGCGGTAGAGCGGTATACACTGCAACCCCACAACAAGAAGCCTTGAGCAAGGCGGTAGTGCAATAAACAATATAAGGGAAGGGCAGAACATTGCTATACTATAGGGATAATCACAAGTCTCCCCAACATGGCAAAGTTACACCGATATATAAAGAAATACCGTAGAAGGAAAATATCGATGAGATAGTGGCATATTGGCAAGAGATATTAACTTGTCTCATCAACACTAGAAACCAACATCAGAGGAACATAAGATCTAATGTCAATGAGACATTGAGATGTCAGTAAGACAAATAAGATTGTCCCATCGACACTCTTCAAGTAATGATGAAAAGCATACACTGCTATACCACCAGGAAGGTGAGCAACATATGCAGTAGAGCAGTATACACCACAACCCTGCAACAAGAAGCCTTGAGCAAGGCGGTAGTGCGGTAAATGTGGCATCATTACAATTTAAAACAATAAATGTAGAAAATTCACATCAGTCACCAAAATTAAATGCTATTAAATTATTAAGGGTTTCCAAAACTAATATGACTGAATACCACACCATCCAAAGATAAGTGATTTTTCCCAATATCGCACTCAATTGCAGTGCACTAGTGTGGAAGGAGCTAAGGATATGAGAAGAAGTCCTACAAGTGTGAAATACTCAAGTAAGTGCACGAAAACTCTTTGAAAGAGCTCTGTTAATATAGAAAATCTTTCAAGGTTTTGTCATCTGAAGCCATAGTAGAGAAAATTGAAACATGCCTCCTAAAAGAAAACAATCAAAAGTAAAAGAAAGTCAGCTTAATATTAAAGATGAAGAACCTAAAGTAAAGAAGAGACCACTCCATCAATCCATATTAGATATACTTCCAGGGTCTACTAGAGAGGGTAATAAGAAGTTTCTCGTGGACACCACACAAAGTTGTAGGGATGCCCTCATTTCCAAATCTAGATGGGACCTATTTTGGTATTTTTACAGTAAGAGAAATAAGGATATTCCAGTGTCAAACACTTGGATGTTGGATATAGCAAGGTTGATTGTCCAAAGTGTGTTTGTTGATGTAGAATTTATCAGATTGCTAGCCAAACACTATCACTCAGCTACCAAAACAGTAAGGTTTCCAAACAACACAGTATTGGTAGAAGTAACTAGAAAATCCATCATTGAGTGTTTTGGCTTAAACAAGTAGGCTCTGACCAAGATAAACCTGCAGAAAAGTGAGGAGGATTATGCTAGGTTAAAAAAGACTTATAGAAGTGATGAGGTACCCCTATATATGAAGAGGCATTGGTAACAAAACATTCCCCATCTCTACTACCACTACTAAACCATTTAATGTGACAAATTTCCATTATTACTTTGTGAATACATATTTAGCTCTTTTACAAGTGTTGGGGATAGATGCTCAAGATAAAATGCCAATAGGCCTAATGATGATGGCCATGACAATTAAAAATACTGAAACTAATATTGAATATGACTTTGCTTCATACCTTGAGAAGGTGTTAGATGATGAATTATCCCAAGTTATAGAGGATAGAGCACCGATTACATTCAAACACTATTCCCTACTGTGTCATCTGATATTGTACCAGAATAGGGACCAATGGACTAAAAGAATGGACTTGGCTATAGTAGATGAGCAAGGGAATCCCACACCTGTCTAGAAATGGTGCTATATTTGGGATAGTCAATGTAAGAATTCAAGATTTGTTGTAATCTATGAAGACTTTGTAAATAGAATCCTTCAATTTCTTGGGTATGCAATACCAATATTTTCAACCAAAATGTTACAACTAGTGAGACCTTTAGCTTTAAGACTAGAGCAGGGTCATACACACAATTCTGGAGATTGGTTCTTCCTCCCGGAAGTTACAATAATAAGAGTCTATGGATGCCCTGTTGCTCCACACATACTACCAAAATTTGTGCCCCTCAGATTAGCATTTCTTGAATTTATGTGGAAAATGATGTGGATGGGGAAAGATGTAATGCACAAGCAGAAGAAAGGCACTTTCCTGCCAAACCAAACCAAGTGTGAAGATTGGACTGTAGGCTTAGACACACTAGAGGAGTTACAGTATTATTTGAAGACAAGATATGCATTGAAATCTGGAAAAGAAAGAGCCTTTGACCCTGAAAATCATATGAACAACACAAGGCACAATCTTCTTACCAAAATGATAGTGCCACACCAAGTGGATTTTGAAGAAGATTTCATAAGGAATTGCATTACTTATAGTGATGTACTTAGTAGAAGGAAAAAATGGGAATATATGAAGAGGGTTGAAGAAAGGATGAAGCAAAGGTACAAGGATTTCCTAGGATACTTTGTTGAGGAAAAGGACCCCATCAAGAGGATAGAATTGATAATTGGTAGATTTGAAGACTTGTACAAAAAGAAGGAAACATATCTCAAACAACATCATAGCGGTGCAACTGCAGAGCATACCCCAGGTGAAACCTCTAAGCCTCCCATGGAGAAATTACCTCCCAAAAGATAGAAGATAAGAAGCATTGAACAGTTAGTACCTTATGAGGATACTAAAGAGGTGGGTGATATTGAGGAAGTGGCTACAATACTCTAGTCATTGAAAGGTGATATTGAAGTTGATCAACCCATCCTTGAGAACAGTGCCAATAAACATGAGGAAATGATGGGTGATGTAGAAAAAACAAGTACAAAGGTACATGAAGATGAAAGGGAAATTGTGGCCAGGAGATTCATAGAAGATGATGAATTCATTAAGACTCTTGAGTTTAAGTATTTATGGTTGAAGATGAAGATAAAAGAATTTCAAGAGAGGATGGAATCGGTTGAAGTAGGAATTGAAGAATTAGAGAAAAATGAAATGGTAGCACAAACTTTCCATGAATTCAGAGTTGACAACATTGAAATTATCCCCCAAAAGGCTAGAGAAATGGTCTTGAAGAGAAATATGCTCATTTTCCCTAGCTTGGAATTAAAAAAAATGTTTCTTCTTGATCAAGTATGAGCTCAAGAAGATCCAATGCTAGTTGCAGAATTTGACTCTGATGAAGGTGTGAGTGGAACTGGGTATAACCCAAAGATTGAAACCTTGGCCATATGGATCAAACAAAAAAATACATAGAAGCCAAAATTATTAGATGTAATTCAAGGGATGAAAGGGGTAGTGATGGTAAGGACAATACAAGATACCACCCCTTTGGAGGCAACCACAATGACCATGCATTCGGCCATGTTCACTCGAGCAACTGTTAAGGGATTAGAAGATAGATTGAAGGGGTATGAAAAGGAACAAAGGATCCTCAATGATGAAGTTAATAAACTATTCATGGAGAATGCCAAAATGAAAGAACAATTAAGAGGAGCAGGACCCTCACAAAGCAAGGAGATGGTGTTATATAGGCCTCCTATTGCTCCAATGGATATTATGAAGAACATTTCTATAGAATAGGTAAAAATTCTAGAGAAGGAAGTGGATGATGTAAAGAAGGCCAACAATCAAACCCAGGATGAAGTGAAAAGATGAATTTTTGAAGTTATGGAAAATATTTTTGAGCACAGGATAAAATTAGTTATGGATAAACTAGAGAATGTGCATGATAGTTATAAAACACTTCAGTATACAATGGATCAAATAAAGACACATATGCTTGTATTAGATCCTTTGTTCAAAAGGTGGCAGCCTATTCACCACACTTTGGCTAAGTTATGCAAAGTTCTACAAAGAAGTCTTGATGCACCCGCAACATTAAAGCCAGCTAAACAAACTATGAAGATGATTATTGATGAATTTTAGTATGTACAAGGGTTTGATAAAAATATTGTAACATGAATGGATTTATTCCATACCTGCAAATAGTGGTATATACCTAAAATCGTGAGAGATGGTGATCAATTGGAGGACTTGGATAAGTGGAAGAAAGAATTCAGTCAGGTTGTGCATAAGTGTGTAACTCATATCCAACCACAGGATGATGATACCAATCTTCCCAAGCTAAATCAGATCATGGATGGGTTGATTGTTCTTGATGCGGGATACCTAAAGTTTGTCAATGATACAAAGGCATTACTAGATAGTCGATGGAAAAATCATCTTGCAAACATGCAAAAGATCTAGGAATATAAGTGGCCATTAGATTTTATAGTGTATTAGTGGGAGGAAAAGTATTTGGTTTTAGAAGAATAGGACACTGAGGTGAGAGCATTTGGGCGTTCATCATGGAGAGGAAGACTTTTCCAGATCAATGATCACGGGTCTTCTACATTGAATAATGGAACCATATGTCAAAATGTCTTAAGTCTTGTTATTTCCTTAATTATGCTAATTAAATAGTTGTTAGTAAAAGAAGTAGTTATGAAAGGTCATTTATTTTTGTAAAAGGCATGTAGCTTGTTGCTTCCTATATAAATAGGAAACCAAGGCCTAGTTTTAAATTATCATCATATATCATTTCCATTTTGAAGACTTATGTTATTAATATATATCAATTGAAGCAATATAATGGAGAACATCTTACTATTAGAGATTCTCCATGCCTGTGTTATCATTATGTATTTTTCTCATGTTTTCCATACTTATTTCTTCTTATATTTGAATGAATATCAGTTATTGAGCCTCAATACTGTTCTTATGTGAATGAATATGCTGATACAGTAGAGCATTTATTGTGGATGTTGGTAGAGCTGCTAATTTTTTCAAAAATTTGAGCTTATTTTGCCTTGTTACATTTTCAACATAAAAATGGAAACTATTAAAAAATAATAAAGTTAACAAAGTTGCTTATTTAAATAATTTTGAGTTACATGCATTAATATTTTATTAACTTTTTTGTCTTCATGAACATATGTTGATACAAAATGAATGGAAGAAGCATCCAAGTAATCCTAATTTTTTCTACCAACAATTCATACCAAAGATTGAACAATTTAAGGATATTGCAATAGGTATTAATTAAGGATATGATGATGATGATATATTCTTGTACTTGAATATTCTATGAAACATTTCTTATTTTCTATGAAATAGTGTATATATTCTTGTACTTGTAAATATTCTTTTACTGTTATGTTTATTAAATAAAACAAAGTTTGAATAAAAAATGCTTCACCCTTTTTTGTAAGTGAGTATGTGAATTATTGTTTAAGGAAAAATCTTACAGTGTTTACATTTTCAGTTTACTAGTTTCAAATCTTCATTTGCTATGTATATAAAATTGTATGTGCTCTTTATCTCAAATGACATAAAACAGTAATATCATTAGAATCAAGGTTTTCAATTTTAGCACCATCATTGTCTACACTTTTCATATCCTGTTCACTTTTAAGTACAATCATCAAAATTTTATTTTTATTTCTTGTCCCAGTTAATCTTGATTCCTTTAAGCACAACATAGTAGGTTGCATGTTAAATTTCAAACATTTTCTATACATTTTTTTGTATATATTATTTTCTCAATGAATCATTATGTAACAACAATTTCACTTCTGAGATATATAGTAAAAATAAATGAAAACAAATGTTTTCTTTGTCAAGGGAAATGTATGGTGAATACCCTATGTCTTTCAGATAAGTGTGCAAGTGAAATAAGACATAACTAATTGAATATGATTTTCTACTTTACAATTGGTTTTTTATGTGCTTTTTACTTTTTGCATGTGGATTACCCTCAAAAAGAGACTACTTATCTTTTCTTAAATAAGCCTTTGCATTTCCTATCTACAAAAGGAATTTATTGCTTGACAATAGGTTCATGAACCTCATACAAATTAAGATTGGTGTAAAATGCCATCCCCATAAATTTTGTTTGGTCTAGAATTATAATGGAAAATAAAAAAGCTTGCTAGGAGAGTAAAACAAGTTTTCAATTGTCCAAGTACAACATAATATTATTGAAGCATTTCAAAGTTTGGGCCATAAGAATCATAATTTTTTAAACATGGATTGCAAATAATTCTAAAAATTTAGAAGTCTTGGTCATTAACATTATTGCCTGCTACAATGTCATCCAGTGTATCATTGTCAATGTTCATATGTTCTTTCAAGTATTTAATATTATCATCCTCCTCATCTTGACTTGCATCATCTTCATCATCATTGAAATTTGACTGTAGACCATCTATATTGTTACCAGATGTATTTGGATCATCATTTTCTATACCATCCATATTGTTTTCTTCCATATCATCATCTAACTCTAGATTGTTGTCTTCTTGTGCCTAAACATAACCATCTTCAACATCATCATGGATTTCAATTTCTTTGATGTTCTCTAATCCCTCTCTCATTATGTTGGCCATCATTGTTTTGCTCAGTATCCACTAATGCATCGTCAAATACATGCCTTAATCTTGGATCATAATGTATGACAAATATCCATTTCGGGTCCAAAATATCTTCATAGAAAAATACCTGCACATGAATGGCATACATATATTAGACATTATATAAATTGTATGAACATATATACATCAATTGAATAATGGAACATTATTTTATAGACTACCCTTTTTATACAATAATTGCTATAAAACACAATTTTGACAACATAGTTTATAAAACATCAGTCCACACTCATTTATTATTCTTTGGTTTTCTACCCTTAAGAACATCCTTAGGGAGACCTTGTTCTTCCCTCTTCAGAAGTGCGTTTTAAGAAGGGGTAATCAATCAATAACTCATCTGCAATGGTAAGGTCCATAATAGCCTCAACCATTATCAATCTATCAACCTCTCTTTCCATATCTCCATCTTTATCATTTATAACCGCAAAAAATTGACAATTCAGTCTTACATTAGGGTCCCTTCCCTTACTACTATTTATAAATCCTGCAATATTTTTGTGTGTGTATGCACGTCCATCTATATACATAAGATGAACTCTATTCATTTCTTTTCCACTTTCCAATTGGAGACGATGTGTATACATATTCAAATTTAGACCATATGCTGACATGCTAGGCTTATATTCTGCTAGCCTTCTCCATTCACCACTGTAATATGATGGACCATAATATGGAATTAATCTCCTAGTGGTTTGTTCTAAAAATTTTCTATGTTTGGATCCCACATGTACATTTTGGACAATAAATAGGCCTAGATTCGCTCCATGAATATTGGAGGGTCGTATCATGTAGTTGTATCCCCAAAATTGAAACACCTCATACACTCTAGGTAGTTGTTGATCACTAGGCCAAGCGCAATATAGTCGATAATCAAATGTCTCTTTATAAATTGATCTCAAACTCAAGGGCAAGTCATCATCTCCATCACATTCATTCTCATAGGGTATGTAGTTCACCTTCCCCTTGTCTTTAAGCAAATTATACATCTTCACACCGATTCTTGTTTTGTTACTTGTTTTCGTCAACTCCTCATCTTCTGAGCTGGTATATTGGCACATATTTTTGTTAGATGTATCATCTAATAAATGATCATTTCCCTCTAGGCTGGAAGTTGGTGATCCAAGAAAATATAAACCAAGAACTTTATCCTACAAGTATCCATTAAGAAAAAAATAGTTATTTAAATAATATAAAACAATGTTTAAACAAAGTATACATGTTATTTATATCAAATTGGAAAATTCCTCACCACAATTCCTATTGGATTTGAATCGATTGTAGGAGGCACACTACCAACTGGAAGCTCATCATATATGTAATGTCTTTGTACAATCACTCATTTGAATTGTTTCTTTCCACGACATACAAAACATCCACAAACAACAATTTTCTCAAAGTATTCATCCCATGTACTATAGTCCTAACCTACCTCTTCTTCAATGCAATCATTTGTTGTGTTTGCAGTATCCATTGTCATATCCTCTTCCACCCACTGTCGTCGACATGATTTAACAGTTTTAGGTCCATGCCCACATACATATCGTGTTCTTTTGCTAGTTGAACACTTAGGCTTTGCATTTGCTCCAATATCCATCTAAAATTATCAACAACATGCATTAATTTATGTCAAGATTGGATAATACATTATAAATTTCAATAATACTTTGAAAAAAGATGGATGTATCACAAAATTCCATCATATCATTTTTCCTAAGTTAAGTCAAAATTTGAGTACCTGATGTCCCACTTCATCTATTGTGTTCTCATTTGATATGACATGATCTATTGCCATGGCATCATCTCGCCCCTATAATACACAACATAGTAAATAATGTTTAGTACACCAATTATATCATTTCAACGAATATGCTACCCAACACAAAACCTCACTTTAGTCATACATTTGACATATTGATATCATGTTTTGGCTATCCTAATTTTCAAACTTTTCCTTTGATCATAGAATCACATTTGATCACCATTCTTGTGCATTTTCAATCAATAAGTTTGACCTCAGAGGCCTCATGGACAAAAAAATGACTTTATCTCCTCTACGTTGTAGCATTTGTGAATTCATAAACACCTTCCTCCTTTGGTTGAGGTTTCTTTCTCTTCTTACCTCTATTGTATCTGTAGATTCCATTGTCTCATCTATTTCCACCCACTTTCCTCTCAGCGATTTAGTATTTCTACATTGTCCATGGCCTCCTTTGTGAATAAAAATGTCACCATAGAAGCTATCACCACACTACTGCCGAGAAGGAAAAAGAAACTTGCGGGACCGTGGTAAAAACCGCTCTATCACAGTGAGCTGATGAAGGAGCCATGGGACAGTGGTGGTCACTACACTACTGCACGCAAATGGTAGAAGACTTGCAGGACTGCGGGAGTCACCGCAACACCGCCAGGAACATAAGGAAGACTTGCGTGCCATGACAAAAGCTTTCACCGCACTACCACCAAGAAGGATGAAGCACCTTGCATAAAAACTGCTCTACCACACCGAGCTAATGAAGGAGCCACGGACAGCAGTGGTCACAAAAACAAGGCAGGAGTTGGAATTATTTCCAATGCTCTGGGTCCAGTGATACACAACAATGAAAATAGTCACTATACAATAATGGCAGGCGCTAAATTAGGCGCACTTGACGCCACCTTATACATCCCAAACAGATTACATTAACAGCCAAAAGTCGGCACTAAAGTTGGCATTAACTAATGCCAACTAAAGCGTGACTAATGAATCAAAATAAAAAATTTAAAACTTTCCCGCGTGAAGGAAGAAATTAGACAACAAAAAAGGGAAAAACGCCATGTGAAGGAAGAAAGCAGGGCGCTACTAGCAACTGATGAATGAATGAATGAATGAATGAGAGATTTTAATGACTTCCATGAGACCAAGCAGCCTAAGGGACCGAGAACCAAAAAGCTAAGGAATCTCCAAACTGTTTTCCATGTTGGACCTTATTTTATGAATTTTGACCAAAAAACTAGTTGTCTTGCTGATCTTCTCCTCAAATAACTTGTGTAGATTGTCAACTTTTAAGTTGAATTTTATGAGAAATTTGATTTAGTTTACAACACCATAGGTAAGGTTACAATTTTTTTTTCTTGCTTGAATTCATGATTGTTTACTGCTCTTTGTATTGCATTTGAATTTGTGATTATTTACTAGTTTGTGACCTAACCAATCCAAGCAACCTCTAAATTGTCCCATCATTATAAATTGTAAAACCTTTGAGAAACCAACAAAAAATTCTACCCTACCCATTTGAGCTTTGGCTCAAAATATTATAGCACGAAGCGAGGATGCCTCTATATTCTTTCCCTAACCTGGGTATTGTAGACACATAAAATGTACCAATTGACATTGTGCATCTGATCTTAACTACTAACATCATTTCATCCTGAATCATCCTTCAGTCTAACCATTTAATCAAATTCCCCTATCTGATTAAATTCATCAATATTCCTCTCTTAATTAAATAAATCAATTATCTAATTAAGTCACCTCTTCTCGATAATTAAATTAATCATCTGATCTAATTATCCCTATTTAATTAAATAATCAATTTTATTTGATTAAATCTCTAAATTCTATCTATTAAATTAAATAAATTAAAACCTTATTTAATTTAATCTAACATCATCTCTTTTAATTAAATAAATCAAAATCTTTATTCAATTAATCTCTTATCACATTCTTCTCATTATTTGATTTAAATAAATCCTAAAATCTAAGTCAAATATGTCACATCACCTAATCTCCTATTAAATTAATTAACCCTTGATTAATTTAATTCTAATTCATGTCCCATCCTCTAGCTTTTCCCACTTGCACATAAAAATAAATTTAATTGATTTATTAAATTCTCTATTTTCCTCAACAAGACATCTTTTGGAATATTCCTCCAAGTTTGAATTCAAATTCCAAGTTGACATGTACATCCAACAAGGAATTTACTCCATCTTACATGTCCTTTTCCTTGAGCCAAGTGGCATTTATTGCATTTTCCCTTCCCTCTTGCAAGTCATTTCAACAAATTTGAAATTCAAAAATATGCATTTATTGGCACAATCCTCAAAACTTGCACATCCTCCATCCACTCATAGGTTGACAAGTGGCATCTTGCCATTGGATGAATGTTAGTCCCACATTGCTCAAATTTGGAAATTCATCCATCTTGGCATTCTATAAATAAAGAGCTCATATACTCATTTTATCATCCACAAATTATGCAAAGTTACCATGCTCAAATCATTAGCAATCCTCATCCATTTTTATTGAATCATAGCTAGGTTATGCAAATTTTCTTATTGGAGCATTCATCACCTCAAGCTTGCATCATTAGGAATTGGGAAAGGGCCAATTTTCACATCAAATTGACACTAATTCCCCCATGGGATCAAGAGTTTGCTTGCTTAATTAAGATTCAATCTTTATTTTGTTATTTTATTGTGTTTTTCATTGTTTTTTCCTAATTTGAGTTATGTTAATGGATTTCATGGGGAATCCTTATTCTTGCTTGTAAATTCTAATCTAATGTGTTTGTTCTTATTGTTTTGTAGGTATTAGGATTGGGGTTCACACATTTAGTGCTAGAAGGAGGGAAAAATCTCATTTTTTATCACTTTTCTCACAAAATTTTGTGTTTTTGTTTGTGCATAGGAAAATTCCAACATTGGGAGCCCAGCATCACTATTTTAGCACCGCTGACTCTCCAGCGTCGCCATATAGCACTGCTGGAAAATCAAACTCCGACGCTTTAGCCATCCCACCTTTTTTTTTTGAATTTAAATCTTAAACAGCGACGCTGAACGAAAGTGTGACACAATTGTGCTCACTAGTTTGGGCACAAAGCGCCACTGATTGGTAAGTGGCGCTATACAACACCGCTGAGAAATCAAACTGTGACGCAGTCACAAGTTGCGCTACTGGTTGGGAGTAAAAAGTTGGAAATTTTATTTTAGCATGTGCTTTTTGATAGATAATTTTATCTTCTGTTTCTTGCTTTTTAACCTCTGTGTTTTGAAGAATCTAACTGATTTTCGTTCTTGTAGGTTGGATCAATTGAAAACAAAAGAAGGAGAAGCATGATGATGGTATTTCACCAAATCAAAGTGTTTTTAAACACTTTAGTGTTTGCTCAACACTCTTAGGAAACTATTATTTCTTTATGCTTAGGACACTAATTTCGTTTGGGTTTTAAAAAGAATCTTTTCAATTTTTGCAAAGTGTTTAAAATGAACATTAGGACTACAACTTACTAGAATTTGTTTTTTGGTTAACAATTGAACAAAACAACTCTCATTTGTCCTTCGGTGCTTTAAAAATAATTCATTATTACTTTGTGGGGTCTAAAATGAACATGTGCTATTTTTTTTTGTGAGGGCTTACTTGAACTAACTTCATTGGAAAAGGACGTATGTGCTTCTCTCGCGCTTTATAGTGATCTTGATAATCAAAAGGCCTTTTTCGTGATTTTAGGTTGAGATAAAGCAATCACCTTCACACTTCATTTTGGGTTTAAGAATTGAACAAAATATTGTGCGAGTGTGAGTGGAGCATTATTGCATACATTCTCTCTCTTTGTTGCAAACAAAGATTGATCGAGTTACGGATATTGTCTTTGCTTGCTTTTGTTTATCCTAGAGGGCTTGCCATGGGGAAAAAGTACTCACCCAAGGGAACGACTCAACCGGTAACACTCTAAAGCCAAGATTATTTCCAACTGGGATATAAATGTGGGTATTGGAATAAACGCCAATATCACGCGGTTGGCTCCGACAAGATGGATCTGAAAGGCGACTCTTGTTGTATGGTTCAATCTCCACGATCAGAAAGTCCTAATTAAAACCTATGTTTTAGAATTGTCAAAATCCTTGATCTATTTGTTGGTGCAAGAATGGTTGTTCTGAAGCCATCCCACACTTTTACAGTCTTTTAGTAGAAATGGAAAGCATGCCATGGGAGTTTCATGGGTGTTGATGCTTGGCTGCCCCGATTGACGTTAATGAGCCATGGAGGGGAGCCAGTGGGGTCAAGCATCTAACCATTTTCTAAAGATAAGCGTAGCTAGACTTGTCCAAGTGGGAATCCAACAAATATAGTCTTCCACATCCATAGGGTTGTACTTATTCTTGGTAACAAATTTCTTTGCTTGTTTGAAAACATCTTGGAAACAAACACTTAAACTTCATCATCAAAATTTCAAACCCTTTAGGAGACAAATACAATTGACTCAATCTATATGTTATTGCTTGCCCTTGGGATTCTATCCTTAGAGGTTTCTAAACATTGGATTACATCTCAATTTGTCTACTAAAGTTAAACAATAGGCAACCCTTGCCTTGAATTCATCGAATTTCCACATAACATATTTTGTGGGATTTGAAGAAATTAAGACATTGGACATCTAGCTTGAAAAACCTAATCAAAGAAAGTGTTTGTGGTAAAATAAAGTCACTAAGCAAAGCTAAACAAAATAAACTCACATGTGTCGAAACCTCATGATTTCCAAGAAGACAAATCCCAAAAATGAGAGTCCTTGGTTCAAAATCAAGAAATATATGTTCAAAATTCTTTGGTTATAAAGGTCTATAGAAGCATTTCATGTTCTTCAATACTGAGGTTTTAGGCAAACAAAGTGTCTTTTTTAGGTTCATCTTAGGATCAAAAGAAATCAAAATCTTTTTCACCCATCCTTCAAACATTGAAACAAAAATCATCTCACCATCACCTTTTGAGAAATCTTGAAAATTATCCTTCATACTAGGCTTTTTGGCAAAAATCAAAATCATCAAATCCTTGAGATAAAATCCTTGAAATCTTTATCAAATCATCTTTGGCTAGGTATGTGTAGATGCATCCTTTTTCATATGCTTAGTCAAAGTTATCAAGCCATCTTGTTTAGTTAGGCATATGTAGATGCATCCTTCTTCATATGCTTGGCTAAATTATCATCTTGTTTGAATAGGTGTGGGTAGATGCATCCTTCTCCCTACACATATTCAAATTATCATCCTTTGAGCAAATCTATCCCTTAGATAATCATCCAACATTTTAGGGTCTATTTGTTCAAAATCAAAGCAAACCAAAATCAATCAATCAAGGGAAATCCATGAAAATCAAGATCAAAATCCGAAACATATCCAAAAGTCCTAAAAGTCTAGCATTCCCCTCAAGATTTATCAAAAGATCAAAACATCCACATCATCCATCTCTTACATCATCATCATATCACTCCTTTTGATCTTTAAGATATCCTAAAATTTTCTCTTTTGTGCATAAAGTAAAGATCAATCCAAAGAATTAGAGATCCATCTCCCATATTCTTGAAAATTGATCCTTGTTTTATGGTTCAAACTAGATCTCAATACAAGAAGAAAATGGAAGTTGTAACACCCCGCTGTGTGAACCCCAAAGGACAACAAACACTGCACATATTTTTTTTTTAAGGCGAAACATTGCATACAATGAATATGAACATACATTACATGAAAGAAATTATGCAATTACAAAGTCATTCATGTCCTCTAGGGTACACAAAACGGTCATTACAATTCATAAAATTTTATCAAACGAAAGTGAATAAACAACCAAGATTACACAATGTTGACATACAACTATTAATGATCAAAAGAGTGGAAAGCAATGCATCATTTTATTGCAATTCAATTTACAGTTCAATAGTACAATTGTGGAGCATATTTCCACAAATACAACACATAATAGGCACAATAATACATTACATAATGCTTTCCTTTTTATCAATGGGAAGAGTACATCAAGTATAAGAATGATACATCAATGAAGAATAAGGTACAAAATGAGGAGTATTCTTCAACCAAGTGAAGCTATGGAACTCTGCATCCGTTTCTATACCACGAACACATCCTAGGAACCCAATGGGGTGCATATCACATTCCACCTGACTACGTGGACCCGAAGGCCTACCCCTCATGCTAGGAGATGACAAGAAATGACCCATGACCAAGACAGACAAGTAGAACAATCGCAAGACCCAACAACAAGATCAACTAAAAACATATCATACAACACTCTCAAAAAACCACTTACAAGGTGACTTCTTCCTAAGGCATACAAAGGAAAAGCAAGGGATTTCATGACACCAATATTCATTTACGCTCAACTGGAGGGTATGCAAATACTTGGGTTCCCCAACCATCTCAAATTATGACTACCGGGAAGATGAAGCATAAAGTCTCCTTTGTTAGAATTTAACACAAAAGGAAGACTTACATCATGGAACCACAAAATGACTATATAACTTCCATAACTCACGATATGACAAGTGATAAACAAAAGAAGCAATATCATAATGAGACCTTCAAACTAAAACAAGATAACATAATCAATTTAATGCAACATCAAGCACAATTACCAACAGTAAATGATCCATTAGAGCATCCAAGGAAAATCTCAATATCCTCCTTACATGATATCCAAACAATTACACTTTGGCTAATAACCACTTAATACAGACCAAACACAAAACTAAACCAAGCTTTTAATTCAACACAAATGTTCACTCTAACTAACTCCATGAAGATTTCTTAGCTTACTCACAACTTCATCCACATGACAACAATCAATTTCTAATATCAAGCAACTTGAAAGGCAATATTATCTCATTTCACAAAAGTCCACCACTTACATAATTTATTAATTTGTGTTCTTTACACCTTGATACATAAGTGCACATAATCAATATAAGTAATTATAATAATATTTATTCTAAATAACCAACTTCATATGGGATCTACAAGCCATTGGAGCATAATAATATTTTTAATTAACATTACTAATTTACTAATATCTTTATTAACAGAATTTACTAGGGAGCTTGATTATTTTAAAAGTTCCTTTAAATAAACACATGAATAAGTTTATAGAACTTTCCTAAAATTAATTTCTTTAATTAAAGAAAAAGTCCACTTTCTCCCTCTACTTTTGTCTTATATAAACTTTTCTTCCCCTCCCGTTTTAAAAATAGAATTAAGAGATTTAAGTATATAATGCATTTTATATATCCACGTAAAAAGGAAGTGGGAACATGGTGGCTGAGGATGAGTTTTTTTTTTTTTTTGTTTACACTAGTCTTGTTTTAGAATATAGGTATATATATATATTTGAATACTTTAAAAGTCCACATCATGTTTCCTTCATCACACGGGAAAGGGATAATGCATATAGAGGAAGCAAACATCTGAAAACATGTCTCTAATAAATGTGATCTAAAGGGAAGCAATGATTGCAAGATATGCACAGAATGAATTGTTTAAAGGGTATTAAGAATTTTCAAGCAATTAAAATCAACAACCGTAAAGCTGAATATTACAGCCTTTTTCTAGCATCCCCATTGCCTATGCTAAAATGGGAGCTTTGCAACAGGGAATGAATATTCATCAAATCAATAAAGATAAAGAAGATTTTTCAAATGTCGAGTATCAATTTCCTGGCAGAAAGGTCTAGAAAATATGGGCGCATAGACAAGTTGTGAGAGATGTTTTAGAGAAAAATAAAACACAACAAAAAGCGATCTGGCCGAGTGCAAATTTCCCTAAAATAATGACTGGAAACATGGCAAGTGGGATTATACAAAATTGTGAAGGTAGGAATGGATTTTATTTTATTTGTTTATTTATTTTAGTACCACTTGGGTTTCAGAATTGGCAGTTGTAGATTGATAACTCCAAAACACAGAATTAATCATCGCTCCTTGTTGACACTGTGGTTGTTAAGGATAAAGGGCCTGAAAATGCAACTGGGGTTAGCTCCAAAGTATACACTGATGTTGCATACTCATGTAATGACGATGATGAAGACGAGGTAGTGAAACAAAAACCCAAGGCCGAGGTGAATGGGAGGAGCATCAGGCATCTCATGGAGGAAAACATTTGCAAGACATGGATTCAATGATAAGGCTTTAGAAACTTTCAACCAAATGCAATTGGCGGAAGTAATGTAGCCGGTTATCTCAACCTTTAAGCTACCTATTATGTTCAAGTGATGCGGCTAAGACAGGTTGACAATGGTATCAGTGAGATTATTTAAAACTCTACAACCATCTAATTTCAAGTGATGTGAATGTAATAGGTGCCATTGTTTAGGTAGGCTGAGCAGGGAATGTGAACGCCCCACAAGGCATGCAAACAGCATGACAAAATGCCTCAAAGGGATGGGGTCTCAGTGACTGTAGGCTACGCACAAAATAGATTTAGGGGATAGGCTTAAGGAACTTTCAAGCAAAAGCAATTAGTAGGTGGAGGCGCAAATTAAGCAATTTATCAAAAGCTTTATATATACAATATTAGCACATCACAATTTAAAGTAAACTTGTCCAATACTTAATCAAAGATACAGGACGATGCATAGAAAATTCAAACCTGGGCAACTATCCGCTGAGTATCTGTACTATAACAATATCTTTCAAGTCCTTTTACCAGCATCCTACTCTACCTGCGCCATAATGGGAGCTTTGAAAACAAGGTATGGGCATCCATTAAGGTGAAGTGCAGAGTCATTGACGAGCAAAGAGGTATGTAGATGCACAGGCAAGGCGCGAATACCCCCTACATCCCTGATAGAGGAATTTTCCCCTCTTCTCTATGCAACCCCCTGGAAGATATGCATGTCGAATATGAATGCATGGACAAGGCACGTGTTTCCTCAAATGCCTTCCCTAAAGGAGCTTTCAGCGGCTGAATTAATGCAGGATACAATCTGCTGCTAAATATTAAATGAAACTTGTTATTGCGCCTAAGACAACGCACCACCATTGCTCAACATAAATGCCCGAGGTTACCAAAATTAATTGGATTACTGTTCACCTCATATGACAAGCGATTGTTTTAAAAAGGATGTTTATAACTTTAAGTCCCCCAAGGTTATCCATTAAGCAAATATTAATCTTATTTGCTATTAATGTTAATAGAATTACCTTTAATACTAATACTTGAACATTGATATCCTAATTTTAAAATACCGAAATCACTATTAGTATTGTCATATTGAAAAGTCCCATTAATTAAATTTATATTTCTCCTCATTTTAAAAAATAAGTTTTTGTTTTAATCTCTTTTAAGAACCTATTTTATTTTTAACGTAAAATTTGTCACACTCTAACAACTCCATAGCATTAGGATGAAAAACATTACACGTGTACTCAAAATATAGATATAAATTATTTTGTAGGAAACTAATATTTTAAAATATAGACTTATGATAATTGGATAACATTATTAATACACGATCTAAGATTTTTAGTCTAATATGTCAATATTATGGATAATGATACTTCAAAATCTTTATATTTTATTCTTAATTATAGACAAGAATAAATCAATGATTTATATATATATATATACTTTAATTTTCTAAGGGAACCTTATATACTTTTTGACATAGCAATTTATTTTAGCTCGCTAATTGAACAAGACCACTTAAAGTGGTAGCTCACCAAATAATCCAATAGCAAAATTATCAACAAAATCACAAATATACTTACACTAAATCCAAAAAAACTGATTTGGAGGGGCGCTCCAAAAGCCAACAAAGAAACACCCGCTTCAAGTGACCTAAACCAAACGAATGTCGAAATGAATCTAGTCGAATCAAACAATCCTTTGACTATCTCATCATCACAAAACCCACAAGAAGAAAATCAAGGGGAAGATCTTACCTTTGGGATGTCACATGAAGAAATAACTAAAATGCTCCAAAATTCGGAAAACCATAAGACCATCAACATCATGATGGGGCTTAACCCTTCACTATACATGCTTGAGCTAGCAAAACAAGGGGCCAAATTACCTTCTGATTTCGATGTGAGTACTATAGTGGAGAAATATTTACCTCCAATATCATCCACCATTCCCATCTCATCTACACCCCCACCCCAAAGCATCACTCAAAACATTCCACAAATCACATCTTTTGCTCCAACCCAACCTAATGTTAATAAGGGAAATTCATTTATTAATGCTATTCAAACACACCCCCTTGTTAATTATCACAATTTGGATGCAAATACCATCTTGGAACAAAACATACCCCAAAATACACTACATAAATATGTTCCTCTCACTTTCCATAATGATCCATCATCCTCATCTTTCTGCGCAACACCTCAAAATTCTCTCCTCACAAATCCGCAAGAAGAAGGAGACATGTTCGGACCAGGGGGCATTTTTGACACCACAAAATCTTCTCAAGAAATTGCACCCCTCACATTTCACCCCTCCCACCATTACCACCATTACCCACACCTCTACTTGGCTTGGGCATCCCACCTTTACCAAATATCAATCAAACCAACATTCCAAGCACCAATCAAAGCATCATGTCGAACTCTCAAAACTTGTCATTGATATCGCAACAAAAGATGGCAATGACACAAGAAATTGTGACATCATCAACCACCCCCCTAACATCTCAAAGCATGGTTTCTCAAGGACCAACCACCAACACGACAACACCATTCACCACTCAAAACACCAACATGACACCACCGCTCACCACCACCACAAACGCCATTCTGAATCCACCACCACCCCCACCACCACCAACTTCCAACATATCAAGCCAAAACCACATGGCATTACAAGCAGCTCAACAAGCTGCCTTTCAAAGGGGATTCCAGCAAGTGCAAAAGAAAAAATCCACACAACTAGTTGCTCAGCAAGCCGCTCAAGCTGCCCAAGCATCCCAATCCGCATTACAAGTGCAACAAGCCGCACAATCCCAAGATTTATTGCAACAAAAACAACAACAAGCTGCTCAAGCTGCTCAAGTAGCCCAAGCCGCATTATAAGCACAAAAGGCTGCTCAAGCCCAAATTCTATTGCAACAACAAGCAGCCCAAGCACAAGTAGTGCAAGCATGAGCTCAAGCTCAGGCAAACGCCCAATATCAAGCACAACAAGCACAAGCACAAGCACAACTTATTGCATAAAAATAAGCAACGCAACTGCAAGCATATCAGCAAGCAATACAACAATATCAAGAGCAGCAAGAAGCAACCGAATTGGTAGCCCAACAACAAGAGTTGTGGGAACAAAAACAAGCACAACAACAAGCAATCTTAACACAACAACAACAAGAACAACAAGTATTGTTCATACAGCAGCAAGTGCAAGCATACCTAGCTTAGAAAAATATGCAAATACCATCAAACAAAACACCAACCAACCCACCCATCCAACCCACAATCGAAATCCCCAAAAACACCTTCATCCCACCCCCTAATCCAAAAAATGACGTAACGACACAAATCAGGTTGCTCTCGCAACAAGTGCTCGATCTTCAATCAAGGCAAACCAAAAAAACACCAAGCAACTTGTGCCCCTATCCATTTGATGGGAGCCTAGTGATGAAACCATTCCCCAAGGGATTTGAGATCCCCAAGTTTGACAAATATCGTGGGACAGGAAACCCTTAAGATCACATCAGGGAATTCCAGGTTCATTGCATGGAAGTCGCATATGACGATACTTATTTGATGCAGCTATTTCCTAGGAGTTTGGTTGTCCACGCTATGGAATGGTTCTCTCGCCTACCAACAGGCATCAGAACATTCCAAGAAATTATAGACGCATTCATTAAAAATTATGCATGCAACATTGCAATGGATGTTAGTCTAGAAGAACTCTCAGCTCTGAAACAAGGTAAGGGTGAATCATTTGCTTCATTCCCACAAAGATGGTGATCCAAGGCCAATTGGAGCAAGTGGACCATGCCCGAAGAACAACAAGTTTGCACCATTATATCCAACCTTGATGGCCTCTTGGCATTTAATCTCAAGGTACAAGGGATCACCACATATGACCAGTTGATCTCCAAGGCTCTCAACATCGAAAGAGCCCTTATGACTCAACCCGCAGGATCAACTTCATACCCCGAACAACAAAACAACCGCCCACCCTCTAATTACAGTGATAAACCTCATACGTGGGCAAGGAACAAAAACATTACTAATGATGGTGTTGTCGATGCCAAGGTGGTCATTAGTGACCCTCGCCAAAATACACCCGAACCACAAATCCAAATCCAACACCAAAACAATCATCATGCAATACAACAACCAAACAACAATCCAACAATCAACAATCTCAATGAACAAAGGGGACCACCCCAACAGAACAAGAGTTATCCCAAGCAAAAGTACACTGCTTTGGGGGAACCACTTGAAGTCATCATGAAAAAGTTGATAAACGAAAAACTCATCAAGGCTCCTACCTTTGAGAATTACCAAGAACAGGATGTGAAACCTCCTTGGTATAATGAGAATCAACTCTGTGAATTCCATAAAATCAAAGGCCATACAACGAATAGTTGCATGAGATTTAAAAACATAATTCAAGATCTCATCGATAAAAGAATTATAAACATGGAACAACCTACAAGAAACCAAGACCTTAAAATATACACGAATCTGATGCCTAATCATGGCAACAAAGGGAATAACAATGATAAAGGGAAAGGCACCCACACAAACGTAAATCATGTGTATGAAATAGTCATCGCCTCCCTAGATGAAAATTGCATGGTCATCACCATCAAAGGCGCCCATGCCGATTGCGGATTCACTACAAGAGGCGGAAAAGTTACCATCGTAGGATCATCCCAGCCAAATAGAGTCCCTGCATCTATATCCATCCCTAATGGCTACAATGTCTTAGATCAGCTCAAAAGAATGCTAGCGCAAATCTCCATCATGGAGTTGCTAA
This sequence comes from Sequoia sempervirens, assembly GCA_007258455.2. NCBI lineage: Eukaryota > Viridiplantae > Streptophyta > Pinopsida > Cupressales > Cupressaceae > Sequoia > Sequoia sempervirens. Next base: position 241,345,541 of record VDFB02270651.1, read on the forward strand.
AAATATCATCTGCCCATAGGAAAATCCTTGAGGAAGCGTTGTCTTCATCCATAGTCCCCGCAGATCTTGATGCGAAACAATTCCAAGCTATGGTCGAAAATATCATTATGCCTAATCTTCTTACATTCTCTGACCAGGATTTCCCTGCTCAACCATCTCACAACCGCACACTCCACTTAGAAGCCATCATACACAAGATCAAAGTCAAACAGGTCTTGGTGGATGGAGGTGCGGGCTTGAACATTTTTTCTCTCAATCTCATCAAACAATTCAAAATCTCAGAAGATTCTATCGACAAAGGAAAGGGTATCACAATAAGAGCATATGATGATCAAGAAAGAGTGTCCCAGGGCACAATCAAACTCCCTATTCAAGTAGGGCGTGCTATCATGGAAACCACTTGTCAGGTCTTGGACCTCGACTTGTCGTAAAAATATCCTCCTAGGATGCCCATGGTTTCATGCGATGAAAGCAGTAGCATCAAATTTTCACCACTGTGTGAAATTTACACATGACGGACAAGAAGTTACCATCTATGGAGATCCTGAACCCTTCTCCTATTACAAAATCCTTGAAGAAAAGTACTATAAAATCCCCCAGGTACTAAAGAATGATGAGGGCCCATCTACACCGTACATCAATCCCACTACCCTTGCATCCACTTCTGCGATAGAGATAGGGCCCATCTACATTGTACATCGATCCCACTACCCTTGCATCCACTTCTACGATAGAGACACCTACCACTCGCGCCATCCCCACTATTTCTAACATTAAGGTCATCATCCAAGATAATGGTTGTGGAAACTACAAGCTCCCTAATAATGCTTTTGTGGTAGGAGAGTTACCACAATCTCCTAGTTCACGAGGACGTCCACAAATAAATGAAGCCTCCACATCCCAAACGTCTCCTGAAGACTATCCTAACTTCACAAGTTGGGGGGATCTTGGTCGAGAAGTTATTGAGGTAGATCCATCTCATATGATATATTAAGATGAAACACCAATAGCTTATTTACCAATGGATGACAGAAATAAGGGTCTACAAATGATGCTCGCAATGGGCTATGACAGAAACCAAAGACTTGGGAGAAATGAAAATGGGCTTATAACACCTATCGTTCTGGAGAAGCGACCAATAACAAATCTTGGCCTTGGATGTACCCCTCTGAGTATAACCATATGTGGCCGAAGTCCTCCAGTTAGAATGGTTAATAATCCTCCTCAGCCATCCCCATCAGAACTATGCTTACCAGTATCTACAGGTAGAGTCATAGATAACTTTACATTTAATATAACCGATGTCTGTAGTAGTAGTGATGACGAGGATAACATGACCAACTTACCTAGGCTATTTGAGGACACCAATTTGTTCATGATTAGCACCCTATCTTTTGAATCAGACCACCAAAATCATGAGATCCACCTAGTATATCCCCAACTCATCGACTATGACCAACGAGGACCACCGGTTCTTGATACATTCAAAATGATGAGGCGCTCTCAGAATTCATGGGATTGCAGGATAACATTCCGTGTGGGGATCACAAAGTAGGGTTCATAATGGAGTTAGATACACATGCCTATTATGGGGAAACGATTGAATCCCTCAGTCGCAAAAGTGAAAAATTAAGAATAATATCTAAGTCCTTAAGTGAAAACCATACTGTGGCACTCTTCGACCAGAAAAAAGTAAAAAGAAAGGATGCATCCAATGGTGAAAACCTCTCTGAGGCACCCGAGGATGGGGGATTCAATCTTCCTTCTAGAGCTATTCATCAAGAAAAATCAACAGTCCTAACAGAAAAATGCAATTTGGTCAATCTAGGGACAGAGGAAACTCCTCATATCACATACTATGCAGAATCACTACTATCAGAAGAGCAAGAGCTCCTAGCAGCCTTCCTAAGAGAAAGATAGATAAAATTTGCATGGAGTTATGCTGACATGCCAGGACTTGATCTAGAAACTGTGGTTCACCACTTAGCAGTGTATCTAGAAGCAAAGCCTGTTAAACAAAAGCTTCAAATAATGTACCCTCAGATTGCCTTATTAGTCAAAATAGAGCTAAAAAAGCTATTAGATGTAGGATTCATCCGACCGATAGATTATCTAGAATGGGTGTCAAACTTGGTACCTATTTCAAAACCCAATGGGAACATCAGAATCTACATAGACTTCAGAGACTTGAATAAGGCATGTCCAAAAGATGACTTCCCGCTTCCAAACATTGATATGATAGTAGACATGACAGCCAGACATGAAATTTTGTCACTAATGGATGGATTCTCAGGGTACAATCAAATCATGATAGCTAAAGAGGACCAACATAAAACAACTTTCACTTGTCCATGGGGGACCTATTGCTAGAATATGATGTCATTCAGCTTAAAGAACACAGGAGTAACATATAAAAGGGCTATGACATTGATATTCCATGACATGATCCATAAGACGGTTGAAGATTATGTTGATGATATTCTAGCCAAGTCCAAAAAGAGAAAAGATCACATAGCAACCCTAAGTGCCATCTTTAACAGAATGGAAGAGTACAAGGTCAGATTAAACCCAAAGAAGTGTGTCTTGGGCATACAATCAGGAAAATTTCTAGGATATATAGTGTCAATGAGGGGTATCGAGGTAGATCCAGCAAAGGTAAAAGAAATTCTCGAGATGGAGGCACCAAAAACATTAAAGCAATTGAGAGGTCTCCAAGGCAGACTCCAATCCATTCGAAGATTCATAACACAATTGGTAGACAAACAGAACCCATACTCTCACTTACTCCATAAGGGATTAGCGTACAAATGGGATACCAAGTGTGAAGAGGCATTCAATAAAATCAAAGAATATCTACTGACACCACCAGTCTTAATGCCACCCATCCCAAGGAAACCATTGATTCTATACGTATCAGCAACAGCAGCAGCCTTTGGAGCTCTCTTAGCTCAACATGATGAAAATGGAATAGAAAGGGATATCTATTACATCAGCAAAACAATGGTTGGGCATGAGCTAAACTATTCATTCATCGAGAAAGCATGCCTTGCAGTAGTGTTTGCATCACAGAAATTTAGACATTACATGTTGGCACACAAAATAAAGCTCATTGCCAAAATCAACCCTCTCAAGTACTTATTTTCAAAGGAAATGCTCATAGGAAGAATGGCCAAATGGGTGATGATACTGTCAAAATACACCATTGAATATGTGGAGCAGAAAGCAATCAAAGGCCAAGTCATCGCAGATCAACTTGCAAAGGCACCAATCTATTCAGAGAATCCTCTCATCTTAGAGTTTCCAAATGAATCTATTTTCAATCTCAATGTAGCTGACCACTGGAAATTGTACTTCGATGGCTCATACACATAGCATGGATCAGGAGCTGGCATCTTCTTTATCACCCCACAAGGGGACTGCATACCAAGGTCCTACAAACTGGCATTTCCCTACACCAATAACATTGCAGAATACAAGGCTTTAACCATAGGTATCAGAATAGCAGTGCAGTGGAACATTATAGCTCTCAAAGTATATGGAGACTCTCAATTGATAATAAATCAAGTGAACGATGAATACCAGACCAAGAATGAAAAGCTCACCCCATACAAGAAGTTGGTGGAGACTCTCAAAGAATCCTTCATCAAAATTACATTTGAGCAGATTCCTAGAACCAACAACAGAGCAGCAGATGACATGGCAACAATTGGATCCTTATTGGATATCCCCCACAATGTTCCAAAATATGAATTCCTGATAGAGCAGCTTCTCGTGCACATATTCGAGGTACCAGAATCAGAATTTGTGTGTGAAATCGTTGGTCCCAGTGATCCTTGGTACCACGACATTTACACATACCTTTGAATAGGAGTCATACCCGTCGATTTACCCTCAAACCTAAAACAAACCTTTGTAAAAAGGGCATCCAAATTTTTCATCCTAGGAGATACCCTATATCATAGAAGTATAGAAGGAACCCTACTGCGCTACTTAAATGTTGAGGAGGCATTAACCGCTCTAATTGAAGAACATAATGGTATCTGTGGTTCACACTCGAGTGGAATGACCATAGCCAACAAACTGCTAAGGATGGGGTATTATTGGACCACAATGGAAAGAGAGGCACATGACTATGCTAGAAGGTGCCTACAATGTTAGCAACATGGGGACCTCATCCATTCTCTAGCTCAAGAGCTTCATCCTATCATCACACCATGGCCCTTTTCGCGGTGGGGACTTGATCTCATTGGCAAAATCACACCCACTTCATCTAACGACCACAAATTCATCATAACCGCAATGAAGTACTTTACTAAATGGGTGGAAGCCATACCCATGACATATATAACTAGGAAGCAGATATCAAAGTTCATCCTAAACTATCTCATTTGCCAATATGGTGTTCCAAAAGCCATTATCTTAGGTAATGGAACACCATTTAAGAATCAGGAGGTTCATGATTTATGCAAAAAATTCAAAATCCAACATCACTTCTCCACCCCATACTATCCCCAAGGCAACGACCAAGCAAAAGCTACAAACAAGACCATTCTGAAAATCCTCAAGAAAATAGTCAATGACGTAGGTCATGACTAGCATTTACAGCTTAATCCTGCCCTTTGGGCCTATCGAACCAGTATCCACACACCCACTGGTGCCACCCCTTTTTCCTTGGTCTACGGATCAGAAGTAGTACTTCCTATTGAGATCAAGATCCCATCACTTAGGATATCACTGCAAAAACTTATCATAGATGAAGAGTACCGAGTGTCAAGATTGAATGAGCTGGAGCTACTAGATGAGCGATGGATAGATGCTTTGAATCATTTGCAAGTCTATCAGAATAGATTCAAACAGAGCTACAGTAAGAAAATTAGAAGCAAGACTTTCCAAGTCGGAGAACTGGTATTAAAAGAGAATCATAAGAATATCTCAAACCCAAGCAACAAAGGAAAATTTGAACCCAATTGGTTGGGACCTTTCATCATCAGAGCAAGTTACAATTTAGGGGCATATTAGTTATCAACACCTGAAGGGGAACCTCTGCAAGATCCCATGAATAGCTCTCACCTCAAAAAGTTTTATGCCTAAATCTTTCAAGGTATAGAACCAAAAAATACAAAAAATCAGAAAATGTCTTTAAAAAATGGTTACTTTGGTGAAAACCTGGCAAACAGGAGTCTTGGTGACAACAAAAAAATCCAAAAAAAGTTAGAAAAAGGATTGAAAATAGTAAAGGAAAAAAATTGTCCTCTAGTGAAAACCACTTCGGTAGCACTTTGGGCAAGTACCTTGGTGAAAACCTGGAAAATAGGCACCTTGTGTAAATAAGTACTTTCCATCCACCAAGATCTCTATGGCTTGTTCTGCACCATCCATCCATCACACTTCCATCATATGGCATTCAGATCTCCATCCATCACTCATCCACCCACATCCGCATAATGGCTTGGTCCTGTTTTTGTATCATGATCCCTCTTAGTACTACTCGGCCCATCCTCAAGGTCAGTTTGTCCTACCTTTATTGAAGTAGTCTATTGCATCATGCTGGGGGCATGTTCTTATCGGATTGGATTCATGTATATTCTTGAAGTCCTAAAATTAGAAAATCCAAAAACATCAAAAAATTAGAAAATCCAAAAACATCAAAAAAATTAGAAAATTCAAAAACATCAAAACATATCAAAATCTGAAAAACATGTCAAAAGTCAATCAAAAAACCCAAAAACAAGGTCATCTTTTGAACTACGTCATCTCTGAGCTTTGAACATAGGCAAGGTTGATCTTTGATCATCCCCCGAGACACTTAGGTCAGTCCTTTTAGGAGTCTGTCATAATAAACTGAGATTTCATCATGTATATCATCATCTGTAAATCAGTCAAGTCGTCAGTCGAACTACGTGGTCTCTGCATGTATAATGTAGGCAAGGCTAATCTGATGATCAGCCCCCGAGGCCCCTAGGATTGGTTTTTAGGTTAGTCTTTTGTCAAAATCTTGGAAAACCCAAAACATTGGAAAATCAAAAATCAAAACATTTGTAAATCTTGAAAAATACCAAAAACAGCCTCAGAACATCTCAAAAAGATCAAAAACATCCAAATATTTGAAAAAATCCATTTGTCTCATCTCGCTTGCACCCGCAATAATATCATTCATAATAAACGATAATAAAAAACAAGTCTAGCAGATGAAAAGTGAAAACTCAAAACGTCAAGTCTTAGGTCTAAGTCAGTACGTAAGCAAGTTGGTAACCTCTTTGTGTCGATAACCCATCATCTAATGGGTCTCATATCAATCATCATTTAGAACGATTTGGATAAACGAAATGATGTGCCACCATCCACTAACATGTCCTAGGATGCATCCTTCCTACAATGGGCATTTTCTTTTGGCAATAGTTTCGATTCTTATCCTTAGAAAACATTTCCTTTTGGTTAGCGGTATTGAAGAACATCAACTTGTTTGTTTACTTTGTCTTTATCTTATCTTATTGCGGTCATTCCAAGGACTTCTCAATGATATCCGAACAGAGGATTTAGAGAAATAGGAATGGGGCAACGATCATTTCATTTGTTTGTTGTGCTTGTTGGACGTTCTTGTAATATAACCTTGGCGAATACTTTCTTTGTTAGGTATGTATGGAGGAGGTTTTGGGCAACTTGTTGACTATTGCATTGATAGGTTATACCTTTGTATGTTTTGGTCCGAGGTGTTTGAAACTTCTAAAGTGCATCCTAGCAAGGTTTTTGTATGTTAGGTGTGAACAAGGATACTCCTATCTACTTGTCAAGTTAAAGTCCATCACATCAGATACAACACCATCCTGATTTCTATACCTTGATGTATCATACCAAGTGTGTTATCAAACATAAGAAAATTTGGCCCTTTAAAAATCCCAATTCCTCAGAAAGTAATCATCATCATCATTTTCATTTTCATCATCTTGTGTATTGTTGAAATGACTTCTTCTCTTCTTTCTCATCGCACTAACAAGGTACTATGACAGTCGTTCATCACCATCATCATCGTCATCGATCTTGCATCCACAAATAATTAGCATATTGCATCAATATAACGTATAGGAAACACATGCATTGCATTTCCATCATCATATAAACATGTTATCATAAGCATTCTTCATAGATAGGTGCATCCATTTCATTGCATCGCATTGCATTACATCAATCATCGCATAACATTCATTTGCATTTCATAACCATTTCACATTACCACCTACTACATAATCATAACAAATAGGTGCATAAGCATCATTGATAATCCATCACATACATACTTACATAACATCATAAAGTCATCTCATGCATTGGGTTCATTTTGCATAAAACATTATCATATCATTGCATATAGTACATCACAGTAAATGCATCATATTCATTGCATTATCTTTTAACATGATTAGGATAGTATTTGTTATTCTAAGCATCTTAAAACCATCTCATTTGCATCATCATATAAAACACGACCATTGCATTCACATTGCATCTTCCACTAATCATCCATGTAATCTCATAAATAGCATCGCAATCATTTTGTGCATTTCATTAATCATTCCACATAATTATAAACATAAATAGAAACATAAAAATCCATCACATACAAAGCGTACATCCATCCATAATCATTTCATATATAAGCATGATTCACATCATTTCGCATATACACCATACATCGTTTCCATATCATTTTGCATCATTACACATCACATAAATACATCTGCATATCATAAGCCAACAACATAATATAGATCTATTAGTCATAATCATTACATAATGCATTCATTATCAAAAGGAAAAGCATCCATAAGTGCATCATATAAACATAATTACATAGCATATAGAAGTAGAGTCATTCATACATGCATAAATAATTGGTACACATCACATCGCATCAAAATCATCATATCATATATATCATCAATAATATAACTGTCATAGTACAAAAATAATCAGATCACTGTACAGGTATGTCAATTAGTACAAAAAGGCCCATTGGGCTATCAAAAAGGAGCCCATAAGGCACAAAAGTTTCATCTCGATCAAGGTCTACCCATGTATGCTGCCCTCGCCCCTGTCACCGTGACCCTCTGCTGGTTTGTGGCTAGTCCACTGTGAGTACTCTAGGACCCATGCTGCTCTAGGTATGGCCTCATGATAATGCATCCAATAGTACTCAGCCTCTTAGACGACATCCCTGTAGGACCGAACAAACACTATACACTGAGAGGAGGAGGCTACCATACTCTCTAACTATTGTCTCCGGCCTAGCTCTGTGGCCACCTGTAACTCTGCAACCTGTCTCTGCTAGATGGCCTGATCTCTCTCAACCCTCATCTGATCTCTCTTAGTCCTAGCCTGATCCCTCTCGACTGTCACTATCTACACCTGGGCTTGCAACTGCACAATCAACACATCTCGGGAATCCACCTGCCCTGCCGGCTACATTGGTGGTTGTGCTCGTGGAGGTTGTACCAAAGGCTGATCCTCACCCCGTGGTGGTGGACCTGCTGGCACCTGCTGCTAGCCCTGCATCTGTATGAATGCCTGATCTGGGTGCACTGGGGGCCCAACCGGCTGGTCGGGTCAGACATCACCCCTCCATCCTCCTCCTCCCCCTCTGCCTCTAACCCTCTGTCGATCGGGGTCTACACCTAGAATAGTCAATAAGGGAGGCTATAACCAATCCTGTATGCTTGTGTCGTGCCTGGATCCATAGGCCCCTGATCATAAGCCCACGACCGAGCTACTAACTACCTAAAACTTTCAACGACCTCCGAGGTAGGAATATACCACCCCCATGAAACCTATGTCATGGTGCGGGCGAAGATGACCACATAGTCCTCATCTGGCCGATCCTGGGGCTCACCAAACTGGCACTGCACACGCCTGGGTAGATATCTCTCGATCATCGTATGCTCGCGCCCCTGCATGTAGCAATCCTGGCATGCAAAGAACAACTGATCTGCATCACCGGCCCATCTGGGCCGACCAAGGTACGGTCGCCATGTAAACACCTGCATCTCATCGAGGACCCTCCTCCAGTAGGGGATCTCGTGCTCACTTGTGTGTAAAGGACACACCGCCTCTGTAGTGCCATATGAAGGGATCATCTTAGACCACTGGAACTGAAACAACTCACGGTCGAAGGATAACAATGTGTTCCCACGCCCATATGTGGAGGAGCATCATACTTGGTCTGAGCGCTCTATCGCCCATGTAAACATACTCGTGCAGATCTCTATACAGCAAGGCTAGAAGAATAGTCCCCCATGCAAAACGAATTGGCCTATCATGAACCATCCACTCCCAGCAAAGTCCCCAACCGGGACTGAAGTATCGGCCTCGTCTGTCTGGGGCAACAAGACCTGAAAGAACCGCTGCAACAATCAGGCAGAAGGGAGGTTCTAGGGTCATGTGCTGCTCCAACTCGATCTGGCCCTCACAAATTACGATGTCCTCTATGGCGAGGACCCTGTGGCAGGCATTATGCCCCTCATCCATATCAAATATAACATGCCAACCATGAATCGGCAATCGTAGGATGCGCCAAACGTCCTCCAAAGTGACGGTGGCCTCATCGGTGGGAAGGTGGAACGAGGATGTCTCGCTGTGCCATCTCTCGGCAAGCACTGAAATCATCCCCAGGTGGGTGCGGATGGGCGCTGCATAAGCGATATACCACAGCCCCATATCTCGAAGTCGATCCTTATCTATGTCACTAAGATCCCGCAAGTAACCAAACAAATCTCGCGACCTGTGCTCTCGAGAGTAGAGCTCCCTCCCCGCGTCCTGCATCAAGGAAGGTCACCATGTTAAATTTTTTGAAAAATTCTTCGTCTGGTGTCCAAGAAACCACTCCAACGTCAGAATCCGTGAAGGTGTCGCAGTTTGATTCTTTTCAAACTCTGACGCTAGGGCACAAAAAGCTGAAATAGCACTGCCACGGTGCACTTTCCCTCCCAGTGGCACACTTTGAGCAAATAAAAGACCGTCGCGTTGCTCTTTGCAAATCACCCCGCCGGCCACGAGCTTAGCATCGAAGTTTTCAAACTCCAAACTCTGTCGCCGCAGCGCAATATCATACCAAGCGGCACAGTTTGATTTCTGAGCAACGTTATATAGCGCCACTACAGAATGACCGACTTTGAAAGCATTAATTAAGCACGAAAAATGAGAAACAAAGTTCAAGTAGGGATCACTTATCGGGGCCCCAATGTCGGATGGTTGTTGGTACATCTGGACTCGATCATAAATGTGCATCGGAAGCTGTTGCTACGCCATATCGTCAGGAGGTCAGAGCTCAAATCTCAAGGTTGCTAGATGGTTGTGTGAAAATGACTTGAAAGTGACCCCTCGGGCCCCTTTTAAGCTTGAAAATTAGGTTTTTTCACCCTGATTGGCTATCCTGCTAGGGTTTTGGACCCTTGAAGTTGTTTTTGTCCAGTTGAGGCTTGTTTTACATCGTTTTATTGTGTTTAGACACGTTTTTGGCCTCATGGAGCCTTTTCTGACCTGTCGGGCACCTTGTCCTCTTTTTTTGAGAGATCACCCAAAAATTAAAATTTTCGTCCAATCTCTCGAGGGGGCAATATAATGGCATGTTTTCTCTTGCCAGGTGGCAGTGGGGCAAGATTTTAAATAAAGAATTTTTTTGACTTTGATCGAGATCATTTATTCTTTGAACCAATGCAACAAGTGCATCACTTCAAAGAGGGGAAAAATGTAGACACGTAAAATGTACCAATTGACATTGTGCATCTGATCTTAACTACTAGCATCGTTTCATCCTGAATCATCCTTCGGTCTAACCATTTAATCAAATTCCCCTATCTGATTAAATTCATCAATATTCCTCTCTTAATTAAATAAATCAGTTATCTAATTAAGTCACCTCTTCTCGATAATTAAATTAATCATCTGATCTAATTATCCCTATTTAATTAAATAATCAATTTTATTTGATTAAATCTCTAAAGTCTATCTATTAAATTAAATAAATTAAAACCTTATTTAATTCAATCTAACATCATCTTTTTTAATTAAATAAATCAAAATCTTTATTTAATTAATCTCTTATCACATTCTACTCATTATTTGATTTAAATAAATCCTAAAATCTAAGTCAAATATGTCACATCACCTAATCTCCTATTAAATTAATTAACCCTTGATTAATTTAATTCTGATTCATGTCCCATCCTCTAGCTTTTCCCACTTGCACATGAAAATAGATTTAATTGATTTATTAAATCCTCTATTTTCCTCAACAAGGCATCTTTTGGAATATTCCTCCAAGTTTGAATTCAAATTCCAAGTTGACATGTACATCCAACAAGGCATTTACTCCATCTTACATGTCCTTTTCCTTGAGCCAAGTGGCATTTATTGCATTTTCCCTTCCCTCTTGCAAGTCATTTCAACAAATTTGAAATTCAAAAATATGCATTTATTGGCACAATCCTCAAAACTTGCACATCCTCCATCCACTCATAGGTTGACAAGTGGCATCTTGCCATTGGATGAATGTTAGTCCCACATTGCTCAAATTTGTACATTCATACATCTTGGCATTCTATAAATAAAGAGGTCATATCCTCATTTTATCACCCACAAATTATGCAAAGTTACCATGCTCAAATCATTAGCAATCGTCATCCATTTTTATTGAATCATAGCTAGGTTATGCAAATTTTCTTATTGGAGCATTCATCAACATCAACAAAGTGGATCAAATCTCTTCATCACCTCAAGCTTGCATCATTAGGAATTGGGAAAGGGCCAATTTTCACATCAAATTGGCACCAATTCCCCCATGGGATCAAGAGTTTGCTTGCTTAATTAGGATTCAATCTTTATTTTGTTATTCCATTGTGTTTTTCATTGTTTTTTCCTAATTTGAGTTATATTAATTGATTTCATGGGGAATCCTTATTCTTGCTTGAAAATTCTAATCTAATGTGTTTGGTCTTATTGTTTTGCAGGTATTAGGATTGGGGTTCACACAGGTATCAAGGAAATAGTGAACTGCTTGGAAAATTTGGGAATTGGGTCGATCACTACTGAGCAATTGCTGAAAAATAAACACAAAAACAACTTGGTTTTTCTTAGCCACTCTATAGTCACTGATGCCATGACAAATTCGTGCAATATTGCATTATGAAAGATGTTTCATGATAAGGTTATCAACACTAAACAAACTAAGTGAACATATTTTCCCTAGGTTATCAACACTAAGCAAATGCAGCAAACATATTTTCCCACAAAACAAAACTTTCATGCCATTAATTGGATGAAAACTTTCATACCTGACAGTGCGTACTTCATTTTCCTCCATAGATTGGACAAAAATAATTTTCCCTAGGTCACCTCAAAGTGTCAAGCAATGGAGGGAAGCAAGCATTGACAGTAAACTCTGGCCATAATGGGGTAGTTCATTATTAATTTATAGATTTGTAAACGTTTCCATTGTTTCTTTGAATTATACTTTTTAGTTTTTAATTTCTAAATTTAAAAGAAGAAATATAATTTAAATATATATATATGGACATGAGACTAACAAAGATAAAGAGGAATTGGCTTCCATATTGGGGGTAGACACAGTGAACAAATTGGTTAATGTGGACTGGAAAACACTTGTCAGATACATAGAAAAATAATCTATTAACGCCCCTCAAACATTGCAAACAAATCAGTTGTGTCAAAGGGAATCAATTGATTCCCCAACTAGTCCTGGATCAAGCAAAAAATCCAAGAAGAAATCAATGACAGTAAACTCTAAGAATGTGAAACAAGGAGCAGAGACTTCCACTCTTGGGACACAGAGTTCCACCATGCCATGTTATCAATCTTGCATTGGTAGCTACAATATGAAGATAGAATGCGAGAAGGTTTCAAGGGAAATATGAATGAAAAATGTTGGGAAAACATTTGTGAATAGGTTGAAGGAATCATGCCTTCAATGGTTCAAAGACCATCTACATTTTCCATTCTCAAAGATACCCATGCACCTGAAAAAAGTAGTTATCCATGACATGGAGACTAATTTTGGAATAGGTTGGTCTGTAAAGAAGATAAAGCTACAAATGTCTCAAAACTGCAAGAGATTTCAGTGCAACCAAACAAAGAAGATATAAAAAATCCCTCCTGAGCTAAGGAAAAAGAAAAGGCCAATGGATGTAAGTGTGAAAGTATGGAGAGAGCTTGTAAAAGCATATGAGAAGTTCGATACATGGAGGAAGTCTGGTGAGGAGAGTACATAGGTATTTGAATTTTCTCATAAGATTATATCAATTTATTAAACGGTATTTAAATTTTATTTGTGCATAGTTAAATTGAATTAGTATATGTTTCAGGACAAGGCCTCCAAGGCTAGGCTTGAGAAACTTCGTACCATGCATCGCAGTGGCCAGAAAGGTTTACAGGCCTTGACCTGTACATTTGTAAGTATTTTTCATGTGTTAAATGATTTTTTTTTCATTGGAAAAAGTAAATGATTGCATATTAATTAGTTTAACTAGTCCATGTGCCATGTTTTGACAAGAGGAGAAATATGGCCACCATCCAAAGCAATTTGAAAAGAATATGTTACAAAAAAAAAAGTGGAACAATTTTGTAATCTGGATGGAGAACGAGGTATCAATAGTTGAGTTTCAATAACTTAGTTGGATATTTTTCGTGTTATTAAGTCAATTTGCATCTCTTGTGTTGAGTTGTTTATTGATGCATAAGATGATTAAATAGAGGTCAAATCTAATGATGACCATTTATGTGCATGAATAAATAGTAGAAGGATGTAGATGAACTCAATTCATCTAACTTTATGCCTCTTGGCATTCATTCCTCTTCAATCTTTAATATCAAGTGCCTGAGACTTCCCTGTAGCTTTTACCTTTTGTTGTTGCCTTTCCTCTTCACTATGAGACTTGTCTCCTTTTTCCTTATATGCCTTTCCAGCTTCAGGTTCTAATTCATCCCATGTTTTACATTCCTCCTCCTCAAAATATTCTTCTTCTTCTTCATCCTCCTCTGACTCCACAAGAGATTCATCTTCTAAACCTTCCTCGTCTAATTTTGATTCCTCTTCTACATTAGAGGGTTTGTATCCTTGATTAGACTCTTCTAAATTATTAGAATCAAAATCTCTTCCATATTCAAAAATTCCCAACCAACATCTTCAATAAATTTATTTGGATCATCAATAATACTCTTCAAAATTGGCTGCCAGTTCAAGCTCATTATGCTTTCATAATACTTTATATCCATGGAGTTCAGCCATCCCTTGATGCCATCAAGGGAAGATTGAGGAATGGCATCAATGCGGAGTACATCCTGCTTGAAGTATTTGAAAATAATAGCCATATCAAATTCCTTTTTCCCAAGTCATACTCTATCAAGGTTAACAATATCAATCTCACTAATAACGATTACTAAGAAAGGTAATTCCACTAAATCTACCAAACAGTTTATCGTAGGAACAATAAAAGCAAAGGCTTTGAAAGGAACTCCATGAAAACAAATACTGTTAGGGAATTTCAATGTTGCCATTGTAGTTTGCATTAAATCCGGTACCTGCAACATTGAAAATTATCCTTATATAAGAATTCCCTCCATCTTGTTAATTGGCTTGTAACACTCTTGATGATGGCTACATGAAATCTGATTCTAATTCCTCTTCTACATTAGAGGGTTCATATCCTTGATCTGACTCTTCTGAATTATCAAAATCAGAATCACTAGCTTCCATATTCAAAAATTCCCAACCAACATCTTCAATAAATTTATTTGGATCATTGGTAATACTCTTCAAAATTAGTCGCCAGTTCAAGTTCATTCTCCTTTCATAATACTTTATATCCATGGATTTCAGCCATCCCTTGATGCCATCAAGGTAATATTGAGGAATGGTGTCAATGTGGAGTACATCCCACTTGAAGTCTTTGAAAATAATAGCCATATCAAATGCCTTTTTCCCAAGTCATACTCTCTCAAGGTTAACAATCTCAATCTCACTAATAGTGATTACTAAGAAAGGTAATTCCACTAACTCCACCAAACAGTTTAACATAGGAACAATAAAAGTAGAGGCTTTGAAAGGAACTCCATGAAAACCAAGCTTTCTAAATGGTATATCAAACTCTAGTTCAAAATATTTTAGATGAGGTTGCTCCCATATAAGCTCTCTTACTCGCTTTGACAAATCTTTGAAACTCTATTGATTTTATTTTTCTTGTCCCTCTCTTGTTGTTCTTCCTCAATTTCATCAGGATCATACATTGACCTTCTTGCCCCTCCTAAATTTTGGACCACATCCATTAACTCCACATAAAACTGGACATCCTTGGTCTTCTTGGTTCCCATGCCATGATATGGTTATGCAAATGAAAATGAAGCAAATTAATTATCTCCTTCTCCACTAGCTGGAAGAATCCATGCTTAATGTTTTGATACTTGATATCATCTCTCTCTTCTATTCTCATGGTTGAATACTAAAATCCAATATGGTGGGCCTCTAGAGTTCCAGTCATCTTTCTTCATCTTCCACCAAATGTTGGTTTGATCCACACGTCTGCTAGCCTAATTGGCTTTGTTTTTGAAAGCTTAAGTTTCTCCTGAGTCACCAATGTAGCTCTCTTTTCCTTCTCAGACTCTTTCATTGCTACAGATCATCTTTGGGATTTAATCATATGTACCACATGGTTGGTGTGCTTTGAATCCTTGCATCTAAAGGAAATTTCCTTAACATAAATATTTATAGGGAATTTCAATGTTTCCATTGTAGTTGGCATTAAAGCCGGTACCTGCAACATTGAAAATTATCCTTATATAAGAATTCCCTCCATCTTGTTGGCTTGTAACACTCTTGATGGTGGCTACATGAAATCTGATTCTGATTTCTCTTCTACATTAGAGGGTTCATAACCTTGATCTAACTCTTTTGAATTATCAGAATCAGAATCACTAGCTTCCATATTCAAAAATTCCCAACCACCATCTTCAAAAAATTTATCTGGATCATCAGTAATACTCTTCAAAATTGGTCGCCAGTTCAAGTTCATTCTCCTTTCATAATACTTTATATCCATGGAGTTCAAACATTCCTTGATGCCATCAAGTGAAGATTGAGGAATGGCATCAATGCGGAGTACATCAAACTTGAAGTCTTTGAAAATAATAGCCATATCAAATGCCATTTTCCTAAGTCATACTCTCTCAAGGTTAACAATCTCAATCTCAAGTATTAGCTAGGGAATTTGAAATTTTATTAAGGTATGTGCACTTTGATATGATGTAATATGATTATGGTTTTGTCTCATATGTTGTAATATTAGATATATAACAGAAAAATAAATTATTGCATGAAATAAATAATAAATTTTCATTCTAAATGTTTTTATTTTGCAAAACACGGGTCTTCCAAAAGATCAAGATGATCCTCAACATGATATAGATCCACAAAATATTGGTTCTGCCTATACATATCACATGGTAGAGGATGATGATGATTCACATGCGGAAGACACTGAGGCCGATGAAAATGATGATGACGACAATGACGACGACGATGATGATCATGATGGTGATGATGATCATGAGACAGTTGGTGATAGTAACTAGTGACATTCATGATCATATAGACTACATCATGGATCATTGCTGATATATCATTATGATGACTCTTTTCATGGTTACTATCATATGTATCATTTTCATAGCCTACAGTACTATACTATTGAGTTGTATCATATTGACATGTATCATTTTCAAATTTTCACTATATCATTTGGACATGTATCATCTTGACTTGTATCAGTTTGAGTTACATAATTTATCAATTTTATTTATATCATTTGTACATGTATCATTTTCACTTATGTCAACTATTGGACATGTGTCATTTTGACATGTTTTTGATGTACTAGCATATTTGACTTTCATTTATTTTAGTTATATATGATGATGATATTATCAGTATTGACTTGCCAATTTATATATATTAAAAGCGGCCGATGATTTTTGGATGGATATTTATTACGTATGATGATTTTAATTTACTGCTCAGGATGGATGTTGTCAAATTCAATTAAATTATAGATATTTGACTCACTTGTTTTAATTATAGATGATGATCATGTTACAATAATAGTTCAGGCGATGATGAAAGGTAAAATTAATGCTTGGCACCTCCAAAATGTAATTGAAAGTTTTGTGGTGAGCCACATTAAAAGAGGTGGTAATGTGGAAGCAGATGTCTTATCTAAATGGGCTTTAAATTTTGGTGAAATGAGGGAATTTAGGTTGGAGGATTTTAGAGGTGTTAAGTTAGTGGAAAATTCCTTAAATGAACAAGGTGGTGAAGCGAGTGAAGTAGGTTTGACATGACAAGTGAAGGTAGGGGTGGCGGGCAGTGGTGAAGTAGTACTTCATTAATAGAAAGTGTGGGAAATCCAAGATGGTGTTAAATGCAAGCCCTCAATTAAGATGTGTTAATTGCATTTGGAAAGGGCCGAGAAAAACTCTACAAAAAACTTTGGTGGTGGCGGCGCTAGTTGTCAAGAGAAATAGAAGCCAATTTCACCTTCTGGTCACAAAGATCTTTGTGCTCGTTTTATGGAGAGGCGTCTCGAAAATGACTGGAGGGCCTTTTCCTTATTGACGACGAGTGGCTAGTGTAGTGTTCAAAAATGATTTGTGGCAGGGATTTCAGCTCTCTGAAACATAGATACTAAACCAAAATGGACGTTTACTCCTTAATTTCAACCTAGGGCTTGGATTTAGGTGAACCAATGGAAATGGTGAGGATGGTGATGCAGAAAATTGTGCATGAAGATTTTCTGGTAGGCATGGAGTCCATTCTCGAATGGGCGGTTTTGGGTGTAGGTTTAGATTATTCTGAAGGACTAGTAGATGATGAAATTGAGGAGCTCTATGGGAGACCAGGGTTCAAACCCTTTATTCATTGGCTTGAAGGAAAATACAAAGCTTGTTGCCATGAGGAAGCATGTTTGGGATGGAAAGCACTCAAACTCTTCATCGAACAAGCGAAAAGGAAGGGCCAGAAGAATAAGTTGGGGAAGCGGTGGAAGAAGAAGCCTCTGAAGGAGATAGCCAAGCGTCCGTTGGGTCTAGGTGGAGCTCGTTAATACTGGTCATGTTTTTCTAGGTTTGATTTTGAATTCTCCCTCTGCTTTTGTTGTATTAAAGTGTGTAACTCTGAACACTGTTAATGGTGGTAATTTTTTGTAAGGATTTTACTAGTAAACAGTTATGGGGTTTATTTAATGTTTTACTCTACACATTAAGGTGCCTCTAGTTTTTGTCATCTACTGTGAAATTTTGGTAATTGTCTACACTGAACAATAGATGTAATTTTTTATCTTTACAAGCAATACAAAAATTTTGTAGGTAATTGTCTTTTTATTTAATCATATGAGTTAAATAATTAAATTACTTAGTCTATAATCATATGAGTTATTTAAGAGGCACAATATATTTAACTAATTAAATTGAAATTATTTAAGAGGCACCATATATTTACCTAATTAAATTGAAATAGAACATATTAAATTAATAAAAGGAAGCAAAACAAGAAGCATTTTTAGAAGCAAAAAAGGAAGCAACAATGGAAGCCAAATTAGAAGCAATCTTGGAAGAAAAATTGGAAGAAAAATTGGAAGCAAAACCAGAAGCAAACATGGAAGCAAAATTGGAAGCAAAATTGGAAGCAAACTTGGAAGCAAAACTGGAAGCAAAAGGGGAAGCAAAACTGGAAACAAAACTGGAAGCAAAACGGAAAGTAAAAATACAAGCAAAACTAGAAGTAAAACCGGAAGCAAAATCAGAAGCAAAACTAGAAGCAAAAATGGGAGTAGACATAGAAGCAAAACCGGAAGCCTAATTGGGCACTAATTTAGGTGCTATTTATGACGCTATTTCCCGATGCTATTTAGGCATGAACAGAGGACCTATTTTCGGTGCTATTTTCCAATGCTATTTTAGGCCCTAACGGGGGCGCTATGATCTTCTGGCACTAACTATGACATTAATTCTAGTGTTACGTTCGACACAAAATTCGGCATTGTTCATGTGTTTTTAATGCACTTCTCAACATAGGTAATGCATAGGTGCATCATCTCTCTTGAAAGACAATCTTCCACAATCAGACTATAGACCACTATCCCAAGGTCTCTAATGTCAGGTCTTGATAGTGCTTGGAATATTTTAGTTGTTTCATGTGATTTGCTAGAAACATAGGGTGGACTTACGAACTTGATGTGAGATGGATCTTGGAATGGAGTTCCTAAGGTGGGAAGTTGAAGTGCAGTTTGTTGGATGTTCGAACAACAATTATGAATTCCTATTTTATCTTAATATTTGGCTTTACAATATGCAATGAACCTTAGCATAGGCTACTTGTTAAAAGAAAAGGAAAAAGAGCAAGGGAGAAGAGATGTTCGTGGATTTGAAACTAACTATGAACAGTGATCATGGAGGTTCTATTGTGGACAACTTCCATAAATAGAATTTCACTTACCTAGAAAACTCACAGTATTATGAAACTTGTGCAAGCTTCTAAGGATTGCAAATGTTCTACAATTCATTCACCATAAACATGCATGAATAGAGACAAAAGTTTGGAGAAAATTTTAGTTTATGTCCAGGCTAACTTTGCACAGCCATCTACTAGCAATAAACAACAAAAAGCATGCACAAGAAAGGCATCAACACAACAAAAATATTCACAACCACAAAACAACATTTACTAAATCTATCAAAGCAATCTAAGAAAATGAAGAACAGAAAAAGTAAATCTGTCTAAATCATCTAACTATGGGAGAAGAATCATTAAACATGCAAGGAAACTTAGAAATCCACCAAAGTCAATGTATTTCTATTAAAATTTCTATAGCATGTCATTACAACAACACAAATCTCTCTTCAAAATGAGAGGATACCCCCTATTTATAGTGTCCAAAAGGTAGAATGAATGGCCAAGATGGATTTGCATTGTGTGGACAAGATTCACTACAAACTAGGGTTCTACCTACCCCCAAATATATTACATTTCTTATCCTTTTCCCTATTTTTTCCTCTAGTGATAGCACTGTAGCATTTTGTCCTTTAGCTATTTTCCTTTTATTGTAACCCTTTTGTAAGGAGTTTATCATCAATAATAGGGTTCCCTTCTTGCTTCTTCAAAGCAACATACTCCATCAACCTTGAGATTAATGGTTGGAGCTTATCAAATTCCATGATCTCACATTGCAGCACCTGGTAACTCCATTGCTTGGACCTGTCGGTGAGTTTTTCCCAATCTTTGTCATACTTGGCTATGTGATCCCTGAATTGTTTGGATTGGGTGAGGGCTTGGGTAGCGAAACTCAAGAAGTCTATAGTGAACTCACTTGACATTCCATCTTCCATATTCTTATGGAAATGTGGCTTTACCTTTTCTGGATCAATTTGAATGACAAGCATGTCGAACCCCGTAATTATCTTTAGATATCGGATAAAATTTTCCCTAACATCCTTGGACCAATCGATATCTGGATCCACCTTGTAGAGTACCTACTCTAGTCTCTCCTTTTAGTTCTCAAAATCGAGCTTCCACATGTCCACGATCCAATGATCATCTTCCTTGAATGCAAGCTCCTTTTCCCAAATTTTCTTTGGAAGCTTGAGGATGGCCTCAATTTTTAGGTAAGTGGACCCATATAACCTCGAGAAGTCTATAGAAAATCTCCTTGTGCCCTCGAGAGACTTCTGGACTTCTAAGAACATGTTTGTTGTCACAACAACATGACCGATGCCCATATTTCCAACATACAGGACTTGTCAGAACTAGTCTTCCATGGTCTTAGCTAAGTTCTTCCTTTTTTCCAGCTTATCTACTTGTTCCTTAGACAACAGCTGTGGCGGGGCCGAAGATGTCATAAGTTTTTCTTCTGTTGATGACCACTATTGGATATACACTGTCAAGTCAGATAGCTATGCCTTGAGCTTGTCCTTGGAGATGTTATCTTGTTGTATTAGATGCACCATTGTAGCAACAAATTCTTGAAGGTGATCCACCTTTTGTTCTCTTGAAGTAGTTCCCAGGTCAATGGTGGAGACATTGTAGCTTATTCCTTCTTCTCCCACCACAGGCATAGCTACTTGCACTATTATGGATCCAGAGGCATCCACTGTCATCTTTGATCTAATTTTAGGCTTCTTCTCCTTCTTAGTACTAATCTGAGCTCAAGCCAACATGGCCTCCAATCTTGTTCTTGGATCTTTGGGAGTCAGAGTCTTCTTTTCCAAAAAATTTTCAAGCCACTCAAGCATTAAGGACTTTTCTTTGGGTGGTTCCTGGTCACCTTCCTTTTCATGTTTTCTTATTTCAATCTCTTTATCCTTGGGAGAGTCTTTCCCTATCCTTGTATCTTCCTCCTTTTCCTCATCGAAGTCTTGGATGAACACTATGTGTTTGATGGGGGATTTAGTGGGTAGGCATACCTTGGGGCTGTGTTCCCCTTTAGTATCCTCTTTGTCTTCTTCACTTTCTTTTTTCTCATGCCGAGGTGGCACATCTTCTTGTTCTTTCTTTTCTCATTCATCTTGCCCTTTTGGGAGAGGCATGTCTTTAGTATGTTTGGGGCTTTCTTTTTGCTCCCTAGTTGGAAGCTCAATGTCTTATTTTTTATCGCTTAACTCCTTTTCTTCCTGGGATGGCCGCCTCTACACTTCCTCCTTGAAATTTTCCAATTTTCAGGCAAATTCCTCTTCAAGGTCTACATCAAAGGCCTTTGCAATGTACTTGGCACCAACATATTTTTCATCACCACCCTCAGAGGATCCTATTTCCTCTCCCCCATGGACTACCTCATCAATTTGCAGGTGTTGATGTTCTGGGTGTTCATGGTAGTCATCTGCTTCTTCTTCTAATGTCTTTGTGGCTTCCCTCTCTTGTCATTCCAACACCTCAAATATTTGTATCATGGCTTTCATCTCCAGTGGTTTAGTTTCAGGCTTTGAGATAGGAACGCTAGCAAGAACCTATGCTAGGGCAACCTAGATAGTTGGATTCATCAACACTTTAGAAATTTTGGATGGGACACTCTACATGTGCTGCAAGAATGCTTTTGGGAGTGAAGTGTCAACATTGGTATTTTTTTGTCGCTAATGAAAAAGACGTGGTTGGCAACATGGAAACATAAGAAAGTAGAGAGGTGGTGGCAGAAGAAGAATCGACCATCACGATTGGTCCAATAAGTGAAGAAGAGGTAAGGGGGACTGAGATGTCCACTGCAGGAGGTGAGGTTCCAACCATTTCCTGAGAAGCAGATGAAGGGGCAACATTAGCAACACTATTAGAGGCAGTCAGTGGAGATTTTGGTTGATCGACCTCTATTTCTTCCCCTTCATGGAGTGGGTCCTCTTGAATGAGAAGCATCTCAGTGATGCTACCTGATTTATTATGTCTTTTGGAAGGTTCACCTTCCGATGCCTTTCTTGCATACACCTTTGGGTTGGGTTGCTACTCATTAGTCTCTTTTATTTTCCTTCACTGCATGAGTGGAGGGGATTTTGAAGTTTCTCCTATCGAGGTGACAACTGCCCAATCATCTATTCCACTCAACTCACTTTCAAGCCCTTCATAGGTCAAGGCGATCCCTTGTTGTTTCAACCAAGAAACTTTCCCATCATTCCACTCTTTTCTATGAGCCTCGACAGGATTGGTTATAATGTCAAGGTCATCGACCTCTTGCTTGTCCTAATCCATTAGTGGTAGCAGTAGATTAGCAACTACATTATATCAGGGATCCATGATTGTGCTCTCATCTTCCTCCACCTGATTAGGCACTGGGAACAGGTTCACCCTTTTCACAAAGTATGTGGTCATCCACATGTAGTGCCTCATCTGCACCTCATTATCATCCTTACAATTTGCCCAAAAATCTTCAATGTTGTGCAAATGTGCATATTCTGGTCCAAGCGCCTTCCTGATGTGGCCATAGGGATCCATTCGTGTCCAGGCCATTGGAGTCTGAAATGATACTCGACCAATTCCTTTTCTGAGTGTTGGGCACACTGGGAGGTATGGAGCTCATACATCCCTCGACCGAAAGAAATGGGATAAGAAATCCCTGCTAGATGTTTACTGCTTAAGAGGGTGTGCACCTATCGTAGATGTCAAGAAAGCTCCAACAATATCATCAGGTCATTAGGATACCGGGGCAACTTGTTCGGCCTTTCTGAGAAGCCTTGAGCACGAATGTATGTAAATTTTGGGTATTGAATGAACAAAAATGCATACTATTTTAGGAAGGCATTGGCATTGTGGGAGACTCACCTCTCAAAGACACCCCCGATCAATCTAATGATATGACCTATAAAAGCATCATTTACCTTGTAGTAGTCCTTCTTGTAGTTCCTGTATTGCAACTAGGGGTACGTATCATAGACTTTGAGCTCCCTACCTTGTTATTCATTCGGAGCTCTGAACAAGCCACTATATTGCCTTCGTTCGACCAGTGAATAGACTAAGTAGGATGTCATGTAGAACTTTGAGGTCTTCTTGATGTTCATGAATTGCTCATGAAAGCAATCACTTATTATCCCTCCCCAATAAAATGTGGTATCATCCTCTCTATGGAGAATCTATTCAACAAATTAGACCATCCATTCTTGAAAGTAGGTTGCAGTAGGAGGGCCCATTACTCTGCTTAGCAGGGTTACCAGAGCATGGTAGTCTTCATAGAAATCATTGTAGAAGAGCTCCTGAGGGACTTTTGCAGCACTGCCCCTCTTTTCCTTGAGCCAATGTTTATTTATTAGCTTCTTACATTTAATTGGGTCCTTGTCCCACATTGCCTTGCACTCCTCTATGGTTGGAAATTCCATCTCCCTGAAAGTAGGGATATGGAAGGTCTTTGTTATTGCTTTGGGAGACATGTCAGCTAACATGTTTCCATCCTTGTCCATGATTGTTCTAGTTTCTGGCTGGTATGCTTCCCTACAAGCCATTACTAGTTTTGGGGCAACGAGATGGGAGGGAAGCCTGCAACTTTAGCTATTCCACTGCCTCTGATCAATCTAGTATTCTCTATCTTAGGGATGATTTTGACTCTTTGCATGAATTCATCAATGTCCACATATCCTATATTGGTGTCAGAGACTTCCTTCCAATCAGTAGTGATTTTAGATTGCAGGGGTTCCCCTTGGAACTCATATTTCATTTGGTCTTTATCCTCCTTTCCACGGGGAGCTTTGCCTATTTTTTTTCCTTTGTCTTTCTCCATGACTACCCCCGAGGGTCCTACACCCGATTCTATATATTCTACAAACAAAGGCGAGGTAAGCATAATCAAGTATGATAGCATGAAATGTTAGCCAAATCCCTGCAGATAGAGTTAGATTGGATAATACAACAATCAATAAATCTAACATTTATTCTAGATGGTCATTAGTAGCTTACTAGAGGGAATTTGGATAGTTCGAGCTCCAGGGGTCAGACTTCCCTAGCAGGATGGTTGTTTGAAGGGAAAACAAGGCAGGGCAATCTGTATGGATTCTCCCGCCTTCAGATTTAGGTGATTTGAGAAGTCCATGGAGAAAAGGGGCCCAATTTCAATATGTGGCTCAAAGCTCATTTTCAGATTAGGAGGCATTTGGGTAATCTTCTAGGAGATTAGAACCAAGATGAGGGAAGGTCATCTATATTTTTTGTTTAGAACGGTCGTGGTGAGGTGGCATTCCAGGGGCGGAGTTCTGCCAGCGCAGGTGCGGTGATTCTAAAGGGCAGTTGACAAAACTCCTTTGATTGCTTAAGTGTTCAGGTATAAGGGATGGGAAGCTGTTTGAGGGTGGTCATTTGGAAATGGTGGGCAAAGGGTGGAAGTCTGCTAGGAGAAACCCAAAGGATCAATCCCGGCCTTGAACTTGACTTCCATAATTTCTTCGTTGAGTTCTACCAACAATGGTGGTATTAGGCCCCAAAGGTCGGAAGGACATGCTCGGTTGTCCCTTTCACAATGGCTAAGATGGGATAGAATCTCAATGACGAAAATCCAACAGAGGGGACCCAGAAAAGGTTGGGACACTTAGGCTTTATCATTTATTCTTCTAGCACTGGGACGATCAGGGCCCAAAGGCCAGAGAGCAGCCACTCAATAGTCATGGGAAATGACAATGTTACCCCGATGGTCTATGGACGGAAGTCCATGAACCGGGAGCTAGAGAGTAGTTAGGATGCAGCAACTTTGACCTCCAAATAGAGCGGTGGTCTTAGGAGCGGAGTCCGAAGGATGGACAAATGAGGCTAGAATGTCATGAGTAATGGTGACAAGTAAGCAGTGCCCCAAGGATGGAGTTCCACCAGGGCGAGCCCAAAAGGTGGGTTTTCCTTTTGACAATTTGTTTTGTTTTGAATGTAAGTGACGACATTTGGAGTCAGCGGGCCTAATGGTGATGAATTCCTTGGCTGAAGAATGATGCGAGGAAGGTAAGGTTTCGCAAGCATTTAAGGGTGACTTTCAAGGGTTTTCTCAAGATTTTGTGACATGGGTTTTAAGAACCTCCCTTTTTTCTATCTAAAGCATTCATTTTTCATTCTTTTTATCCATTATTCATGCGTAAAATCACAGAAAAACACATAGGAGGGCGGACAACCAACTTACCGCTAGAACTCGATGAATGAGGACGATGAAACTGTTGATAGATGTGAAGAACTGACGAAGGGAGGCAACAGGCTCAAGGGCGACACGCGATGAATGTTCTCTGATTACTCCAATCACTCTAACTAACCTGACATGTGAAAATGGTAGGTCAAATTGGCCTATTTATAGATTTTAAAGGCATTAAATGCCTTCAATAAATGCTCGTATGACAGCCAAAAGGTTGGTGAATTTGAATTTCAAAAGCAGCCATAGCAGGTCTGAGTCCAATGCCTGGAAAGCCGTCAACAAATGGTCATTTGAAACTTACTAAGAAACAAGGGTGGCGTCAAGGATGTCAGACTCCGAGTGGTGAGAAGCCATTGAAGTATGGCTGTTAGAAATGGTGGAAGAGAAAAGGAGGTCTGACAAGAGCATCCCAATAGGTCAAGCCCGAAAGGTCTCAAAGATGTTCATTTAAACTTAGCCGCTGATGACACGGAGAAATGGAGAAAGAAGCAACAAGTCCTAGGATGCAGAAGTGTGAGGTCCTTTGGCCATTTGGAATGACAAATACCAAAGGGAAACCTGCAATGGGAAAATTACAATGGGAAACCTGCGAGGGTAAACACAGAGGGTTCAAAGGACACCAGTAGACACAACCTGCCAAGGGATCCCCACAAAGGCATGAGACTTAGAAAATTTGAGGGGATGAGACACGATCAACTTGAATTGATACTTTGAGACTCCCTGACCATTTGGGACACCAAACAAGGGGCACGTAAAATGAGGCAATGACAAAAATGACCTGGAAAGGCGAAGAAAAGAGAGGGTACTCATTCCAAATAGGGCATGTGTGCTGAAGGCACAACAAATGGCGACTCTGCTAAGGAACACTCCCGAGCGTTCTTAAGATAATTATTTATTCAAAACCTAGGATTTCTAGTTTCGCAGACCAGGGGCCGACATCCAAAAGTGAACTAGGAGAATAGGGTCCTTAGTTGAGTTACCCTACAAAACATTTCAGAAGTGTGTGTTGAGTGAATTAATTCCTTTCCCATTGAAACTGTGGCAAGTGGCAGCTAATCAAACCAAGAAAGTTACATGAATCATCCAACTGCAAAAGTAACATGGACATTGCCTCGCTACTAGTCATGCATCCATAGCCCTAGCAGAGTTGTCGCTGTGACCACATGAATATTTCTCTACTGCCAGTTGGGCATCCATAGCCCTGGTAGAGTTATCCACATGCCCATACAGTTGCTTGATTTCAAAATTTCTCTTTTCTTTCCTTTCTTTTGATATTTCATTTCAATTTTTATTCTTTTGCTCAATTGTGCAAGCACTGAAGCCTACTATGGGTTTGGAAACCACAGTGGTCACTGGAGTGGACTTAATATTTTTCACTCACGAAGTTGTCATAGCAACCACTATACAACCCTATAGAAATGATTAATATGCATTTTGTGTAGGATTTGAGATGGACATAAAAGGATTCAACCAAGGGTCAAGTTCTAAGATAGAGTTCAAATGAGGATATCATTCCATATCAATGATCAGAGACCAATAGTTGAGAGTGAATGTTTACCTAGAGAACACTAAGAGCAGGCAACAAAGTGAACCGTTCATCGAACGAGCATGACCACCACAGCAAAATGAAGGACACCCTTATCAAAACAAAAATAGCCAGGAGATGAGCAAAATGAGGCGATGCAAAAAAACAAAATGCAAGCAAATAGAAAGCAACCTATTCTAACCTATATACAAATATATACAAAAAAAGAGATCGAAAGAGCTCGGGCTTGGAAGTAATGCTTTAGGTGATGCCCGTTGATAGGCAATGAGATGTCTTCACTAGTTAAGGTCTTTAGGCAAAAAGCATTGTCTCCCAGGATTTTGGCTATTTGAAAGGGGCCAAGCCAAAGCTTGTTGAATTTGTTATGTCCCCCTTTCTTTTTGTGGGCCTTGTCCCAACATAAGACTAGATCAGCTATTCAGAAGGCCTTGATTTTGGCTCAATGGTCAAACCATATTTTGACTGCGCCCTGATGTTTGGAAAAATTTTCTATTGCGTGGTCACGTACTTCTTCTAAATGTAGTAGCTTAGCTAGGCTAGCTTCTCTATGATCCCCTCCATAAAATTCATTGACAAACTAGAGGGTGGAGATTTTCAAATGATTCAAGTATACTGGCACTAGGCTGTAAACAAGATGAAATGAGGAATCACCAAGGGCAGCCCTGTGATGGGTGTTATCTACCCAAAGGGAAAAACGGAGCTGAGTATGTTAGTCCTTGGGATTCTTATCGAACAACTTCTTAATCACAGTGATCAGATTCTTGTTTGTGGATTCTACAAGGCCATTGCCTTGAGGGTAGTAGTTGGATGAGAATTTGAGGGAAAATCCATAATCGAAAGCCCAACTAAAAAATTTTAATGAGGAGAATGTAGATCTATTATCACACACCAATGCATAAGGACAACCAAAGCGATTCACAATAAAAATTTCCAAAAAAAATTGTAACTACCTTAGTCGTGCATTTCCTACATGCAATGGCTTCTATCCATCTAGTACAATAATTAGAAGTAGTTAGAATGTACCTGTGTCTTGTAGATGATGGTGGGCTTACCAGACCAATAAAGTTGAGACCCCATTGCACAAATGGCCTCACCTCTAAAATGCCTTGCAACGGGACAACAACATTCCTTTCCTTGGTAGCAGTTGTTTGGCATGTGTCGCATGAGCGAACATGACTATGAGCATCCTTGAAGACTATCAGCCAATAGTAACCTGCTTGCAGGATCTGATGAGCAGTTGAAGGGCCGGATCCATGGCCAGTGCCAAATTTGTCATGAAACTACTTAAAGAGTCGATCTACTTCTTCTTTTCTAAGGCATCTCAGGTAGATACCTTCATGGTTCCTTTTGTAAAGTATGGATCCCTGGAGCATGTAGCTGCTACTTTTCAACCTGAGAGCGCATTTCTAAACTCCCTGTAAGTGGGATAGGCATTTGTGGTTCAACAAATAGTAGACTATGTTGTCATACCATTCCCTTGGGGAGACATCCTCTAGCTGGTACTACTGTGAGTTTATGCCCCACCTCTACTGCTGCTTCAACAATCATTTAGGTAAGTGCTTGTCCTTGTACTAACTTTATTGGTTGGATCTCCATGTCATACTCTTGCAACAGGGTAACCCACTTTTCTCTTCGCTCTCCTAGCTCATTTTGCATAAGCAATGTCTTCACTGCTGGGTTAGAAACAATGGCAAACACCTTATTGTGCAAGATGTAATACCTGAACTTCTTTACCCCTCTAACAAGGGAATATGCTTTCTTTTCTACATTATGATACCACAATTCAGCATCTTTCAAGGGAGCACTCATAAAGGCGATCGGGTGCTCATTTCCTTCATTGTCCTTTTGTGTTAGAATGTTGGCGCATGAGTGATATGAAGAAAATGAATAGATGTAGAATGGCTTTAGATAGTCTGGGCTGACGAGCACAGGTTCCTCAAGAATTTCTCTGTTAATTTCTTCAAAAGTTTGCTTTGCTTTGGGGGTCCACTCGATCATAGCATCTTGTTTCAGCATGGCGTTGAGTGGCTTGACAATTTTAGCAAAGCCTATAATAAACTTTCGTATAAAGTTAATCTTTCTGAAGAAAGATTTGAGCTCTTTATTGCTATCGGTAGATGAATCTTCAATAGGGACTGAATGCGCTTCGGGTCAATGGAGATACCTCGCTTTGAGATAACGTGTCTGAGCAGCTTCCCTTCAGTAACTCTAAAGGTGCATTTTTTAGGGTTAAGGGAAACTCCAAATTCTCAGCACCTCTAGAATCCTTTGCACAGATCAGAGACATGATCACTCTGCTTCTTTGAAAACACTATCAAATCATCCATGTAGATGATTATGCACTTCCCAACCAAGTCTTTGAAGGCAATGTCCATAACGTGTTGAAAGGTGGCACTAGCATTGATGAGCCTAAAGGGAATTCTTCTATAGGAAAAGGTGCTCCATTTAGTGGTAAACGTTGTCTTGTGGTTGTCTTCATATTGCACCATCACTTGATTGTACCCAGAACAGTCATCAAGGAAGGACATCATTTGTGAACCATTAACAATCTGTAGTACCTCGTCCAATGAAGGCACTGGGTAATTATCCTTTTTCGAGGCTCAATTCAAATTGCGGAAGTCCATGCACAATCTGATTTCTCCATTCTTTTTCCTAATTGGGACCAAGTTGGCCACCCATGTAGAGTGTCGTACTGGAAAGATAATCCTACCTGAAAGCATTTTTTGCACTTCTTTGTAAATGATTGGCTCCAACAAAGCATTGCTAGGACGTTGCCTTTGTCGGAAGGGCTTCACGTCCGGCTTGAGGTAAATGGTGCGTGTTATGATGGAGGTATCATAAGTTTTCATATCTTCATAATTCCATGCCACCACATCATGATACTTTTGAAGAGCGTCAATTGTCCCTTGCTTTTCTTCTGTAGTACACACCTTGCTAATAAAAACATTTTTTATTTCCTCAACTGTTCAGAGGTTATAAATGTCACATTGAATGCTGATGGATTCCTTCTTTGCTTGTTGGTCTTGGTCTCTAATCTGATCCAAATCAAATATACGCTCCAACTAGACCATTCCTTTGGGAATCATGTTGGTCTTGAGGTTTATGACTACTTCTATGTCCAATTCAGCTTCTTCTGGATCCGCTTCATCTATTATTTGGGTGGTAAAGACATCAAAGCTCATGATGAACTCGAGGATGTGTTTATCATCATTGAAGACTTGAAAGGAATAGATGGGGTGGATGTCAACTCAACCGTGAAGCATTTGAGGCTCAAAAGGGAAAGTGGTTGTAGCGTGCTAGTTGCTTGAGCCAAAGCATCAACTGCATGATTTTGAGAGCATGGGATCAACTAGATATTAATAGCATCTAAACTCTCTAGAAGATCCTAGACCCTATGTCTATAGTTAGCTAGTCTTTTGTCATGGAAGGAGAACAATTTTATAACTTTCTTGACTACCAGCTCGGAATCACTGAAAACTTTTGACATCTTGACATTTTTCTTTAAGGCCATAAGAAGACCATGTACTAGAGCTTCATACTTGGCTACATTGTTAGTGCAATAAAATTGCAACCTATGGGCTATGAGAAAGGTCTTACATGTTGGGCTGATGAGTTTGAATCCAGCACCGAATCCTTGCTTTGACTTAGATCCATCAAATCAAAGCGTCCAAAACTTGGAAAGCTCCTTGACGCCCGGTCCAATTAGGCCTTCATTTCCTTTTGGCTGGGTGATTGCCTCTGTGGCCTTTGGGGAATGTGTCAATTCAGTGTGACTAGCAACAAGCAGTTCTACTAGCATTTCCTTTGGTGTTTCCTTCTAAGGAACAGTTGATCCTTTGACATGCTCTATTGTTGTTTGACACATGCAACATTCAAACTCGGAGTGGGTCGTGCTGTGAATTCTACACCAATTTGGTAGAAAGAGATCCCAGAAATCCATTCGGGCACCTAGGCTAAGTTGATCTTGCACACACTTTTCCATAAACTCTTGAAATCCATTTAGCAATCCCAAAGTACCATATTTTGGATGTTCCTCTTCATCAAATTCTACCAGCATTTCCATGCTCTAAGGTGTATGGGCTAAATCAATTGGAGGGCTGCACTGCACCAGTAGGACCTTTGCAACCATCCCTTCTTGAATCTTAGCCTCTTCTTGATAAGCAAAGGGACAATAATTCCCTAACTCTATTTCAGCAAACAATACCTCATTTAAGTTGTATTCCATAATCATGAATTTCATGCATGGCTCCCGATCAATACAGATTTAATTGGGCAGTCCCTTCCATGGCAGCCACAAGTGAGAAATTTTTTTTGCGATGTATCCATTCAATGCACAAGTGAAATCCCATCCCAAGATGATTCCATACGAGTTGGGAATATCTGCAACCTGGATGTCAATAACCTGTTGCACCCTTGGTTCTATAGCAATTTGCATTGGGATCCGATTCATCTCCCCCACAATGTTAATTTGTATTTTTTCTAGCTGAGTCACCTTCTTCCTTGAAGGTGTGGGGGTAATTCCAAGGGTTTTTCACACTGCGAGCGACATGACATTGGCAAATGCTCCAGAGTCGATCAAGAAATTGTGCAAATTTTTCTCGAATATCCGGATGGTGGTGAGGAAGGGTGGTGTTTCCAACTCCCCTTGGAAGAGACCCGTAGGTGTATCCACCTGAGCTACTTGAGCTTTGTTCTTATCACCAGTCCTGTCCTTGGTCTGTCTAGAGGGTTGATCCTTTGACATTTTCCTATTGTTTTGATCTAGTTCCTTTGCAGGTTGCTTACCCATCGACTAGTTTTGAGGTGGGTCAACCTTCTTGCGATGAATTTTTTGGATAATTGGTTCCCTCAGAGGGTCTTTGAAAGAAAATCTCTTGGTTGATATTTTCAGTGTTTCCTTAGAGGATGGGGTTCCATTAATAACTCTAAAGAAGGCATGCCTGACCGCAAGACTTTAAGTAATTCGAAGGTAGAAAGGCTAATTTTTACCTTCTTGAACTCTTGTGCTACATATTCACCCATTTTCTCAATTTCAGATTCAAAGGCTCTACCTATGACAAAGCTAGCAGGCTGTGTTTGTGTTTGACTTGAGTGAATTTGGGGTTGACCTTGAAGCTATTTTTGTGACTAATTTTGTGGCTAGTTTTGTGGTCTATCTTTGTTGAAATATTGAGTGGGCACGTGAGGAAGGTCGGGATTTTTGTTGGCATTGGGGTCAGGCGGGGTATTGAAATTATTCGGTGGGGTTGAAGTCATGAAAGTTCCACTCGCTTGTCTATTTCTAAGGTAGTAAGGGGTTGTTCTTTGGTGGAACATGTGAACCTCATCTATGGGACCATTGTCTATTGAATCAAAAAGCTGAGACAAGGTTTCTTCATTACTTACATCTTTCACTTCTTCATTCTTGGTGGGGGTAGCCTTGATCTCAAGCTCATTGTGGTCACTCTGCGGGAATGGAGCTTGGTTAACTACAAGATAGGAGGAGTCGTAAGGCTCAAATGGGACAATGTCCCTACAACTGGCACTATCAACAACATTCTGGACCTCCACTTGAAAGATTTTTGCAGTTGTCTAGAATTCAGGACAATCCAACTCAGAGAATCTACTTGTCTTGTGAATCTGACATCATCCGGACAAGGCTACTTCAACAAGGTATACTCCACTAGTCACCTTCTCGTTGCCAACAGGCTGATCAAGGGGAGTAGGAACACCTCCATTGTTGGGCCTAGTGTTCCACATTCGTTTTTTCCTTTGGGAAGGTCTCCTCTCCAAGTTTTGATTTGAATTCTTCCCTCTATTATAATTATGTCTAGAAGAGGTGCTAGCTTCCTAGTTATCTCTGTTATCCTGATTAAGATTAGCCTGGAGGATGTGTTGGGAGGCATGCAACTAATTATTCTAGTTTCTCAAGTGCTTCATCTATGTGGAAATTTTCTTTATCATCTCAGTCAGCTCCTCAAGTCATTCCTTCTCGGTGTTGTTTGGCTATGGAACTTGATTTTGAAGAAAAATAGGCAGGGCCGCCAACTAATTTTGATTTGCAAGAGGGAATTTCGGTCCTGATAGGTATAATGGAGCTTGAGGTTGTTGAGAGTACACTTGCTATTGTTTGGGAGCTTGGGGGTAGGTCTGTTGTTGTTGAGGCTGCAAGTAGGAAGGCATGGGAGGCGCATGATTCATCATCTATCCAAGATGTGGGATGATGGGCAGCTGAGGCACCTAGTTCATAAGAGGTGTTTGATGAGTGAATGCTTGATTAAGCCCTTGAACTTGCATTGGATGAGACATCAGACCCAAGGAAGGCAACGGACTAGAAATATTCTACCCTAAATCAGCATTGGCAATGATAGCTTCTACATAAGCACTCACCAGCATGGTGAGCGACAGGCACATCCTTTTCACCAACGTTGACATAAGATTATCTAATGTTGCATAGTAGATGGGCAAGGCTGCAACATCATTGTGTACATATGGATCCTAAAATCTCATAAAGGTGTGATGGAAATGATCATTGAAAGAGTTGATCAGTTCATTAATTTCCCTATGGATGGACATAAACTGTCGGTACAACTTTGAAGGGCTGGTCAAAATTTTGTATTTCTATAGGAAAGCATTCATCATGAGGTCCCATGAGGTAATGGACCACCTCGAAAAATTGATATACTAATAAAAAGCTTCCTCTCCCAATGAGTATGGAAAGAGGTGGCACACAACGTCCTCATGATCAATCTACATATCCTTGATCAATGTTTCAAATATCTTGATGTGCTCTTTTGTTGTCCTTTGTGGGTCTCAAGGATTGAACTTTGTGCAGAAGCTCTCTAGATTCTTGGGAATATCATGATAAGCAGTGAAGTGCAATAGAGAAGGATTTTGCACCAACCAAGCCATAAGGGGAGGTGAAGGTGGTGTATGTTGTTGGAAAATAGTAACTTGGGGCTGCACTGAGGTAGCGGCGGCTAGGACTAGGCCTTGGGCTTAGAGGGCAGGGAAAGAGGCTACTCCCTAGTTGTCAGAAGGATGAGGCCCGAAGGCATTTTGGAGTGGCTAAGTCAAAGATGAATGAAAGGTGGAGGAAGGTGAAAGTGGAAGGGAAGTGGATGGGATGGAGGAAGAGGAAGAGGTAATGTTCCTTCCTTTAGTTCACTTAGCCCTTGTGGGGGGTTGCAACTCTCGAAATTCCCCTTTGTTTGGTGTAGACCATAAAACTCTTTGAAATATTTCAAGGGAGAATGATCCAATTCAATCCACCTTCACTTGGTCCTTCTAGCACCAGTTGTGTTGATGTTTTTTTATGCACTTTTCAACACAGGTAATGCATAGGTGCATCACCTCTCTTGAAAGACAGTCTTCCACAATCAGATTGTAGAACACTATCCCAAGGTCTCTAATGTCAGGTCTTGATAGTGCTTGGACTTTCCCAGTTATTTGATTTGATTTTCTGGAATCATAGGGCAGACTTACGTAGTTGGATGTGAGATGGATCTTGGAATGGAGTTCCTGAGGTGGGAAGCTGAAGTACAGTTTGCTGCAGGTTCGAACAACAATTATGAAGTCATGTTTTATCTTAAGATTTGGCTATACAATGTGCAATGAACCTTAGCATAGGCTACTTGTTAAAATAAAAGGAAAAAGAGGAAGGGAGAAGAAATGTTCCTAGATTTGAAACTAACTATGAATAGTGATCATGGAGGTTCTACTATGGACAACTTCCATAAACAAAATTTCACTTAACCAGAAAACTCACAGTATTATGAAACTTGTGCTAGCTTCTAAGTACTGCAAATGTTCTACCATTCATTCACCATAAACATGCATGAATAAAGATAGAAGTTTGCAACAACTCTTAGTTTACGTCCAGACTGACTTTGCATAGCCATCTACCAGCAGTAAACAACAAAAAGTATGGACAAGAAAGGCATCAACACAGTAGAAATCTTCACAACCACAAAACAACATTTACTAAATCTATCAAAGCAATCTAAGAACATGAAGAACAACAAATATCTAAATCATCTAACTATGGGATAAGAATCATGAAACATGCAAGGAAACTCAGAAATCCACCAAAATTCAATGTATTTCAATTAAAATTTATGCAACATGTCATTACAACAACTCAACTCTCTCTTGAAAATGAGAGGAGACCCCCTATTTATAGTGTCCAAAAGGTAGAATGAATGGCCGAGATGGATTTGGATTGTTGGGCTAAGATTCATAAAAACTCGGGTTCTACCTACCCCCAAATATATTACATTTTAAAATAAATTTCTTGTCTTTTTCCCTATTTTGTCCTCTAGTGACAACACTATAGCATTTTGTCCTTTAGCTGTTTTCCTTTTGTTGTAACTCTTCTGTAAGGAGTTTATCATCAATAATAGGGTTCCCTTCTTGCTTCTTCAAAGCAACATACTCCATGAACTTCAGGATTAATGGCTAGAGCTTATCAACTTCCATGATCTCAGATTGCAACACCTGGTAACTCCATTGCTTGGACCTATCGGTGAGTTTTTCCAAATCTTCGTCATACTTGGTTGCGTGGTCCCTAAATTGTTTGGATTGGGTGAGGGCTCAGGAAACAAAACTCAAAAAGTTTGTAGTGACCTCACCTGACATTCCACCTTCCATATTCTTATGGAAATGAGGCTTTACCTTTTCCGGATCAATTTGAATGGCAGGCATGTCGAACCCTGTCATTCACTTCAGATACTGGATGCAATCTACCCTAACATCCTTGGCCCAATCAATATTGGGCTCCACCTTGTAGAGTACTTGCTCCAATCTCTCCTTTTGGTTTTCAAAATCTAGCTTCCACAAATCCATGAGCTTATGATCATATTCCTTGAATGCAAGCTCCTTTTCCCAAATTTTCTTCAGTAGCTTGAGGATGGCCTCAATTTTTAGGTAAGTGGAACCATATATACTCGGGAAGTAAGTACAAAATCTCCTTGTGCCCTCGAGAGACTTTTGGACTTCTAAGACTTTGTTTGCTATCACAACAACACGACTGATGCCCATATTTCCAACATATACAACCTTCCAAAACTAGTCTTTTGTGGTCTTAGCTAAGTTCTTCCCCTTCTCTAGCTTATGTACTTGTTCCTTAGACAACAACTATGATGGGGCCAAAGATGTCGTAGGTTGTTCTTCTGTTGATGACCACTGTTGGATATACATTGTCAAGTCAGCTAGATACACCTTGAGCTCGTCCTTGGAGATCTTATCTTGCTATATTAGATGCACCATCGTAGCAATGGATTCCTAAAGGTGATCCACCTTTTGTTCTCTTGAAACAGTTCCCAGGTCGATGGTGGAGACATTGTAGCTTATTCCTTTTTCTCCCACCACAGGCGTAGCTACCTACACTGTTCTAGATCCAGAGGCATCCATTGTCATCTTTGATCTAATTTTAGTCTTCTTCTCTTTCTTATTACTAATCTTAGCTCGGGCTAATATGGCCTCCAATCTTGTTCTTGGATCCTTGGGAGCCAAAGTCTTCTTTTCCAGTTGTTTTTCTAGCCACTCGGGCATTAAGGACTTTTCTTTGGGCAGTTCCTGGTCACCTTCCTTTTCATCTTTTCTTATTTCAATCTCTATATCCTTCGGAGAGTCTTTCCCTATCCTTGTATCTTCCTCCTTTTCCTCATCGGAGTTCTAGATGAACACTGTACATTTGATGGGGGATTTAGTGGGCAGGCGTACCTTGGGGTTGTGTTTCCCTTTAGTATCCTCTCCTTCTTCACTTTCTTTTTTCTCATGCTAAGATGGCACATCTTCTTGTTCTTTCTTTTCTCATTCATCTTTCCCTTCTGGGAGAGGCATCTCTTCAGTATGTTTGTGACTTTATTTCTGCTCCCCAGTTGGAAGCTCAGTGTCTTCCACTTTATCTCTTAACTCTATTTCTTCCTGGGAAGGCGGCCTCTCCACTTCCTCCCTGACATTTTCCAATTTTTGGGTGAATTTCTCTTCAAGTTCTGCAACAAAGGCCTCTGCAATGTACTTGGAACCAACATCTTCTTCACCACCACCCTCAGAGGATCCTATTTCCTCTCCCTTGTGGACTACCTCATCAATTTGCAGGTGTTGATGTTTTGGGTGTTCATGGTAGTCATTTTCTTCTTCTTCTAATGTCTTTGTGGCTTCCCTCTCTTGTCATTCCAACTCCTCAAATATTTGCATCATGGCTTTCATCTCCAGTGGTTCAGTTGCAGGCTTTGACACATGAAGGCTAGCAAGAACCTGTGCTAGGGCAGCTTGGATGATCATATTCGTCAACACTTCAAAAAATTTGGATGAGACACTCTGCATGTGTCATGAGAGTGCTTCTAGGAGTGAGAGTTTCAGTATTGGTATTGTTACTGTTGCTAATGAAAAAGATGTGGTTGGCTAGATGGAAGTAGAAGATAGTGGAGAGGTGGTGGCGAATGAATAATCGACCATCTTAATTGGTCCAATAGGTGAAGAAGAGGCTAGGTGGACTGAGATGTCCACCACAAGAGGTGAGGTTGCAACCATTGCCTTAGAAGCAGACGAAGGGGAAACATTAGCAGCAGTATTAGAGGCAATTGATGGAGATTTTGGTTGCTCGGCCTCCATTTGTTCCCCTTCATGGAGTGGGTCCTCTTGAATGATAGATATCTCAGTGACGCTTCCGAGTTTCTTATGTCTTTTGGAATGTTCACCTTCTGAGGCCTTTCTTGCATACACCTTCAGATTGGGCTACTGCTCACCAGTCTCTTTTCTTTTACTTGATCGCATGAGTGGAGTGGGTTTTGAAGTTTCTCCTATCAAGGTAGCAACTACCCCATCATCCATTCCACTCGGCTCACTTTTGATCCCTTCATAGGTCAAGGTGA
The DNA here is from genome assembly GCA_007258455.2 of Sequoia sempervirens. Taxonomy (NCBI): domain Eukaryota; kingdom Viridiplantae; phylum Streptophyta; class Pinopsida; order Cupressales; family Cupressaceae; genus Sequoia; species Sequoia sempervirens. The sequence continues at coordinate 241,383,625 of VDFB02270651.1, forward strand.
TCCCTTGTTGTTTCAACCAGGAAACTTGTCTGTCAATCCACTCTTTTGTATGAGCCTCGACGGGCTTGGTTATAATGTCGAGGTCATCAACCTCCTACTCATCCCAATCTATTAGTGGTAGTAGCATATTAGCAACTACATTATATCAGGGATAGATGATTGTGCTCTCATCTTCCTCCACTTGATCAGGCACTAGGAACAGGTTCACCCTTTTCACAAAGTATGTGGTCATCCACATGTAGTGCATCATCTGCACCTCATTACCATCCTTACAATTTTCCCAAAAATCTTCAATGATGTGCAAATGTGTGTATTCTGGTCCAAGTACCTTCCTGATTTGGCCATAGGGATCCATCCATGGCTGGGCTGTGTGGAGTCTAAAATGATACTCAGCCAATTCCTTTTCTAAATTTTGGGCACACTGGGAGGTATGGGCCTCATACATCCCTCGGCCGAAAGAAAGTGGATAAGAAAACCCTACTAGATGTTTGTTGCTTAAGAGGTGTGCACCTATTGTAGCTACCAAGAAAGCTCCAATAATATCATCTAGTCATTAGGATATTGGGGCAGCTTGTTCGGCCTTTCTGAGAAGCCTTGAGCACAGATGTATGTAAATTTTGGGTATTGAATGAACAGAAAGGAATACTATTTTAGGAAGGCCTTGACACTGTGGGAGACTCGCCTCTCAAAGTCACCCTTGATCAATTTGATGATATGACCTATAAAAGCATCATTTACCCTACATTAGTCCTTCTTGTAGCTCCTATATTGCAACTGGGGGTACCTATCATAGACTTTGAGCTCCCTGCCTTGTTCTTCATTTGGAGCTCTAAACATTATCATAGACTTTGAGCTCCCTGCCTTGTTCTTCATTTGGATCTCTAAACAAGCCACTGTATTTCCTTTGTTCAGCCAGTGAATAGACTAGGTAGGATGTCATGTAGAACTTGGAGGTATTCTTGATGTTCATGAATTTCTCATGAAAGCAATCTCCTATTATCCCTCCCTAGTAAAATGTGGTATCACCCTCTCTGCGAAGAATCTGTTCAACAAAGTAGACTATCCATTCTTGAAAGTAGGCCGCAGTAGGAAGGCCCATTACTCTACTTAGCAGGGTTACCAAATCATGGTAGTCTTCATAGAAATCACTGCATAAGAGCTCCTGAGGGACTTTTGCAGTGCTACGCCTCTTTTCCTTGAGCCAATGTTGATTTATTAGCTTCTTACATTTAATTGGGTCCTCATCCCACATTGCCTTGCAATCCTCTATGGTTGGAAATTCCATCTCCACGAAAGTAGGGATATGGAAGGTCTTTGTTATTGCTTTGGGAGACATGTTAGCTAACACATTTCCATCCTTGTCCATGATTGTTCTATTTTCTGGCTGGTATGCTTCACTACAATCCATTAATAGTTCTAGGGTGACAATAGCAGGAGCGAAGCCTACAACTTTAGCTATTCCATTGCCTCTGATCAATTTGACATTCTCTATCTTAAGATTGATTCTGACTCTTTGCATGAATTCATCAATGTCCACATGTCCTATATTGGTGTCAGAGACTTCCTTCCAGTCAGTGGTGAGTTTATATTGCAAGGTTTCCCCTTGAAACTGGTATTTCGTTTGGTATTTGTCCTCCTTTACATGGGGACCTTTTCCTTTTTTCTTTCCTTTGTCTTTCACCACGACTGACCCCGAGGGTCCTGCACCTGATTCCATACATTCTACAAACAAAGGGGAGGTAAGCATAATCAAGTATGATAGCATGAAATGTTAGCCAAATCCCTATAGATGGAGTTAGATTGGATAATACAACAATCAAGAAATCTAACATTTATTCTAGATGGTCATTAGCAACTTACTGTAGGGAATTTGGATAGTTCGCGATCCAGGGGTTGGACTTCCCTAGCAGGATGGATGTTTGAAGGGAAAATAGGGTAGGGAAATCCGCATGGTTTCTCTTGCCTTCAGATTTAGGTGATTTGAGAAGTCCATGGAGAAAAGGGGCCCAATTTTAATATGTGGCTCAAAGCTCATTTTTAGATTAGGAGGCATTTGGGTCATCTTTTAGGAGATCAAAACTAGGAGGAGGGAAGGAAATCTAGAGTTTTAAATTTGGAACGACCATGGTGAAGCAGCATTCTAGGGGTAAAGTTTCCCCAGCGTGGGTCTAGTGAGTCTAAAAGGCAGTTGACATCACTCCTTTGATTACTTTAGTGTTCGGATAGAAGGGGACAAGAAGTTTTTTGAGGGTGGTCATTTGTATATGGTGGGGAAAGGGAAAAAGTCCACTGGGAGAAACCCAAAGGACCGAACCTAGCCTTGAACTTGACTTCCAAATTTTTTTCGTTGAGTTCTACTGACAATCGTGGTATCGGGCCCTGGAGGTCGGAAGAACAGGCTCAATTGTCCCTTTCGAAATGACTGAGATAGGACAGAATCCTAACAACAAAAATCTGGTAGAGGGGACCTTGCAAAGGTTGGGACACTTAGGCTTTATCGTTTATTCATGCAACACTGGAACGATCGGGGCCCGAAGGCCGGAGAGTAGCCACTCGATAGTCATGGTAAATGAAAATGTTACCCCAACGGTCTATGGATGGAATTCCATGGACTAGGACCCAAAGAGCAATTAGGATGCGACAACTTCAACCTCCAAACAGAGCGATGGTTCGAGAAATGAAGTCTAAAGGATAGACGAATGAGGCCAAAATGCCATGAGGATCGGTGACAAGTAAGTAGCGCATCAGAGAAGGAGTTCCGCTAGGGCGGGCCTGAAAGGTAGGTTTTCCTTTTGATAGTTTGTTTCATTTCAAATCTAAGTGATGATGTTTAGAGTCAGCAGGACTGATGGTGACGAATTCCCTAGCTGAAGAACGGCACCGAGAAGGTAAGGTTCCACGAGCATTTAAGGGTGACTTTCAACGGTTTTCTCAAGATTTTGTGACATGGGTTTTAAGCACCTCCCTTTTTTCTATCTAACGCATTCATTTTTCACCCTTTTTATCCGCTATTTGTCTGTAAAATCATGAAAAAAAACAACAGGAGGGTAGATGGCCAACTTACTGCTAGAACCCGATGAATGAGGACAATGAAAATACTGATAGATGTGAAGAACTAGTGAAGGGAGGCAACAGGCTTGAGTGCGGCATGTGACGAATGTTCTCTGATTACTCTTATCACTCTAGCTAACCTAACATGTGAAAATGACAAGTCAAATTGGCCTATTTATAGATTTTAAAGGCATTAAATGCCTTCAATAAATGCTCGTACGATAGCCAAAAGGTTGGTGAATTCAAATTTTGAAAGCTGTCGCAGCAGATCCGGAGTCTGGTGCCCAGAAAGTCGTCGAGAAATGGTCATTTGAAACTTAGCTGAGAAACAATGGTGGCGTGGATGATGTAGAACTCTGAGCGGCAGGAAGCCATTGAAGGATGACTATTAGAAATGGTGGAAGAGCAACGGAGGTTCGATAGGAGCATCTTCATAGGTCGGGCCCGAGAGGTCTCAAAGATGTTCATTTAAACTTAGCTGCTAATGACACGAAGAAGCGACGAATGAAGCAACGATTCCCAAGATGTAGAAGGGCAAGGTCCTTCAGTTGTTTGGAATGGAAAATACCAAAAGGAAACCTGCAATGGGAAACCCTCAACGGAAAACCCGGAGGGTTCGAAGGATGCCAGCAGAAGCAAACTGCCAAGAGATCCTTGCAAAGGCACAAGACTTAGAAAATTTGAGGGGATGAAACACAGTTGACTTGAAGTGATACTTTGACACTCATTGACCATTTGGGACACCAAACAAGGGCCACACAAAATGAGGTGACGATAAAAATGACCTAGCAAGGTGAAGGAAAGAGAGGGTCCCCGTTTTCTAACAGGGTGTGTGTGTTGAGGGCACAACAGATGTAAAATTCAGTGCCGAGATGACCATGCCTATTTGTGTTGAGTTTAGCATCGGCTAGCTCACCTAATTCATGGATTGAAATACACTAAAATCTGGCACTATTTTCCTATTTTATTGTAGTGTTCTGATTTAAAGGCAGCCTTGACCCATGCTCCTATTTTGAAGGAACCTAATTGGAAAACCCCTTTCTACATTTATGCCATAGGAACAGTCTTAGGACAGAAAGAGGGAGTCATGCAGCTAAACACTTTGGATGAGATGAGAAGGGTAGCTTTGTACCACACTAAAGTAGTGCAAAATCAGAGGATGAGATGGCATGATAAGGAGCAAAATTTTCAACTAGGTGATTGGGCATTATTAAATGACTCAAAGCAGCAAGATGATGCAAGAAAATTGTAGACTAGGTGGCTAGGATTGTACGACATTTCTGAGGTCTTTTCTAATGGAGTTGTTCATCTCATCACCATTGACCCTATCCAATTCAAGTTACTTGTTAGTGATCATCATCTCAGATTATATCATAAGCCAACCTCCAAGGAAGAGTTCTTGCAACAATTCACCCAGCATTCAACACAAGAGCTCCCTACAACCGAAAGTGGTAGACCTTGCATCCCACCTTTTGGTCAAATTAAGGAATGTACTTTTCATAATAAAGATTTCCACTCTAGTGGAAATCCATTTCTTCACCCATCTACCCATCCATCCATCTGTATCACCTTTTCTCTCTCTTCCATCATTTCATTCTGCCTCACTTCACTTTCATTGATTGCTCAATTATTTCTAAAAAAGGTGAAAAGGTACTTTCTCTCCACAATATTTGTACCACATCCTTCACATGCTCAGGTATGTACGTGGTAATTCTCATCTCTTCATTACCTTCTAAGTGCATTTATTTAATCATGGCACATTACTATAGGCGATTACATAATATGCTAATACTTCTTGTCAATTCACCACTCAGATTTGTGGCAACATGTCCAAATTTAGGTTGGGGGGGAATAAAAAATGAAAATATACTACCCATGTGTCAAATCACAATTTGGCTACGTAAGAAAATTTAAATAAGATGATTTGAAAATCTGGCTCGTATGTGTGAAGTGATGTTAACTGAGCCACCAACTTTTCTCTCATTTATCACCTATTTTTTGCCATAATTCCTCAATTTCCCTGTCGTAGTGTTGATTCATAAGTAGTAAATGGTAAAAAATAGAGACAAAGAAGGAAATTCAGTTGACACTGGTAGTGAAAATTTAGTAGAAATTTGTTGGCTTTCAAACAAGAATTGTAGGAGGGAAGGAATTTTGCAAAGTGATAGTGATTTCAGACAATGGGAGGTGGCTTAATTCGGAATGAGCCTTTAGTTCATGACTTTTTGTTGCAAGATGCACAATTCCTAGCAGAATTTCAACGTTGTGGATGGTTTGATTATTTCATGAAGCTAGATGGCTTTGACAGAGGCATTGCACACGAATTTGCTCAAACATTCTCTAAAGGAAAGGCCATGGTAAAAGGGTTAGAAGTTGTGGCAACCAAGGAGAGAATTGTGGAAGTTTTAGGGTTACCTGCTGATGGAGAGCATTACCCTACCTCTAGGGATTCTAGGTCAGCCAGAGCAGAGTTTACAGTACATGGCGATCCACCAATTAGCATAGACAAGCAAGGTGCAAAAAAATGTCTCTGCCTAAACCATGGAAGTAGGAAACCATCTATATTATAAGGTATCTCATCTGTGAGGGACGTTTGTCAAACCTACATTCAGTACATTTCAAGCTCTTGAGCCACATGAGGCACAGAAGGAGGATGAGCGTGCCCAATGTCCTATATAATCTTCTCTCCATCATGGTAGCTGAAACATGGAAAGGTATGGATAATTTTGCTTCCCACCATTGCTTGATTAAATTTCTAGTTAAGAAATCTTTGCATGATGCTTCTAGAATGACTTGGGAAGAATTTGTTCAAGTTAATCAAAATTACCATCAGGAAGAGTTTGTCAATGTTGAGCATTTTCCACCTAGGACTATACCTCAATCTCGTAGGTCTAGCAGAAGGTTAAGCATAACCGAAGCCACTCCTGGTGCTTCAACTTCTGGTGTTAGTTCTAGTATGAATCCACCTGTAGCTACAGAAGGAGCCATAAACATTAGTTACTCTTAAACAGAGCATCCAGAAAAAGAAAGCTCTTCATTTGATTCTAATGATGATTTCCCCCTGCAAACCCTAATGAGAACTAGGGCATGGAAGAAAGAGGCTGAAACAAGAAAAGAAAAAGAAAAATCCCAAACAAAGCCTGTAAAGAAAGAGTTGTTGAGTGCTAGGAAGAGAAAGGCTGACCCTATTCATCTTGCAGCCAAGGGAAAACATAAAAGCACCTCTAGGAAGTCAAAACTAGTTGGGTCAAATTTTTGTACGTCTTCACAGGAAAGCCCTAGGCATGATAAGACATCACATGGGGACACTAAAGCTCCAATGGAACAAGAGCATGTTGAAGAAAAAGAAGAGGATATATTTGGGGAGGCAAAAAAAGTAACACTGGCAGACCTTGCTAATATCACAGAGGAATTTGAGGATGAGCAGGGGTTCCTGCAACAAAATGAAGAACAGGAGTAGGAGATCCTACAGCCATAATAGGAAGCACAACAAGAGCTAGAGCAAAGCCAGGAACAAAAACAAGAGGTCCTGCAGAAAAAGGGGGGCAAAGGAATAGTACCCCTATAGCCATAGATAATTGGACAACCTGAGTTCATTCAAATAGTAAAATATGGGGAGTAGCCCTCGACAAAAACATTGGTAGGAATTCATAACCCTCCTAATTTTACGATTCATGTAGCAATTTTAAATTTATGGAAAGAAATAGAAAGGAGGAGGAATGGAAACAAGAAAATAAGAAACTAAAAAAGGAAATACAAGAGAAGGATGAGGTTATTGAGGAGAAAAATGAGGATATTGCTACTTTGAAGAAGAAAGTAGATGACATTGTGACCCCAGTGCCACAAATTCTAGAATGTAGAGCTCCTCCAAGGGTTTATGCCCTACACTCGAAAGAGAAATATCTCTCTTTCAAGTTGTCAAAAATTGTTTCAGACTTAAACCCCTCCATTGAAACTCCTACCAAATTCTTCAATTCCTATAGGATTGCTTCTCCTAAAATGAAAAATTTGCTATGTAAATTCTATTTGCACAATTATGCAGTCACGCAGGATCATGATTGGAACCCATTGCTATATGTTGGGGATATTTAGCTGAGAGCGTTTATGTCTTGGGTACAAAACAAGATTAGTTGGGGTGATCAGAACAATGTTTATAATAAAATGGAATCTAACATTCCCTTAGCCATTAGGTCTGATTCAAGCCACCCAAGGGATATTCACAGAGAATGGCTCAGGATGCTTCTCAAACCAAGCTATGCTAGCAGAATCATGCCCTGGATTGAAGCTGTCTACACTGAGTATGAGGTCAAAGCAACAACAAGAGAGGAGCTTGTAAGAGGATACATGTCCCAATGATGGAATAGCTTAACAGATGAGCTTAAGCAAGCCGAGCCCCATTCTATTCATAATTATGTTGCAGCATTGAATCGAATTGACAAGTATATCCAGATTGGTAGAACAGAGGGAAGATTTTGGCTTTCCCTAACTTTCCAGCCACCCATTCTCATGTGGTTCTACAAATATGATATTGCTAGAGAAAGGAAAAGATGGAACAAATTTGACAAATTGGGAGGATTTTATTGGGATCCAGACTCACGTATTGCAACCACTGACGTTGGACAACTTGTAGTTGCAAACTTTAGATCTTTGACCAAACAAAAGAATAGCCCTTCCACTACTGGAGGACTGACAAGATGTTAGGTTGGGGGGGAATGATGAGCCTAGTTTTTGGTCAAATTTTGGGTAGAATTTATAGTCCGTTTTCTGCCAGTGTCATGAACTTTAGTAGTTAAGTGTTAATATTTGCATAATGCTTCCCTCAAACCATCAACATTGGGTTTAACCTTATCTTTGTGAAGTTTTAATGACATTGGAATATTATGTGGATTATTTATATTAATTTTTCATATGGTTGATGAATGTTCTTTAAAGGTGATTTTAGATGTGCAATTATTATGTGTACTGACATTGCTATGTAGGACATAATTTATGGATGCTAAGTTGAGAAAGGAAACCGCCAGATGGTCATGTAGGGGAATTGTTCAAAGGAGTCAATTGAAGGATGACAACAGTAGATTCCCCATGAAAGTCAATTGTAACCACCTTGTATTTATGGCATGGAGAAATCACAGGCATTACTGCAACATTGATTCCACTTTTAGACATGCATGTCTGATTGGATTCCCTACAGACGTAATCGCCCTACCACTCTTTTCCTCATTTTCCCTAAGTCACGTCATCTTAGTTAATGGGAGTCAACTGCCCTGTTTATCTGGTAGTTTAAATAAGGATTTGAATCTTCTTTTTGGGGGTACTTAGTTCTTGATTGTTGTTGTTACACGATATCAATGATGTACTAAGCATTCTCCATTTTCAATATAGCTATGATGCTACTCTATTTACATATTTTTCAATGAATGAGATGATAGTCTGAATTTAAGCATTTGAGTTTGTATTAGTGTTAGTGGTTACTCATCCAAGGGGGCCTACTTGGTGAGTAATCCTTTCTTTAGAGTAGTTAGTTTAGTTATTATTTCTTGTTATGTACTTAGTTTAAAATCTGACATTGACTATTCCTGCAACCACTAGAAGTCCATTCGGTTTTTGTTCCTACAGCCAAACCAGGCATAGTAGTTTCCTATCTATTCGCCCAAATCTTTATTCTTGTTCTGCATTTCAAGTTGTTGGATGATGATCAGCATTTTCTTTGTTTCCTTTCAAGCAATTTACTTTCAGTATTGTGTTTCTTAGCTATAGAATGCAATGACTACTTGAGCCCCTATTGCACATATAGTGCTAGACCATTTCAAGTTTACATCCCTAGGTTGACAAGCTAAATGCACCTCCATGATGAATGAGATAGATTTTCAGGTTAGATGTCCAATCTCTAAATCATGGTCGTAAAGACTGAGTTATTGAATCATTATGGAGGTTGGACACCCTGCACCTGTCATAAACTAGAAATCACTTTGGATAAGACAATTGAGCCACTCCACCCTATGATTGCAAATAGGTTGCTTTCAAACATTAGAAACTTCCTTGAAATTTGCATTGTCTTTATACACTTCCTTGAATGCTTCAATACCAACACTCTAAAACTGAAATTCTTGCACTATCAATGTTCTTCTAGTCCAAATATCAACCACTTTATGACTCTAACCCTTTCTCTTCTTGTGTTTTAAATTATAGTGTTGAAGGTTGTAAGAGAGGGGGACCAACCATGTTCAAGGCCCCAAGTCAGGGGGAGCCAAGAACAGAAGGCTGCCCTAACTTACCTCAACTTAAATGAGTGTTAGGAAATGCAGGATGAGAATGATGAGGACTATAAGGTCCTTAAATCATTCTATAGGCCTAAAACACAAAATGGAGCTAGGAAAACTAGTTTTTGGGTTTAATACTACACCTTAGGAAGCTCTCAGCCCAAGGACGGAAGCTCGGTTCTGGGACAACAGTGCGACGTGTTGGCATCTCTCAGGTGCGTTGGAAACTTTATGACCAAAGGACTAAAGAGGTAAAGTCAAACACTGGAAAACAGACTAATGACCTAGCTAATTACTTCCAAAGGGCCAAAACAAAGCTATGAGGTAGGAAAGATATGTACGAATATGATAAAGTAAATAAACAAGAGTTAGAATGACAAGAATAATCTCATAGAGGTACTCGTTCGCCAGCTAACTCCAAGTAACACGTCCACCTACACAAAATGAAGAGGAAAATTGTTGGGTGGCTATGTAGGGGCCTACCTTAGTCAGACCCACATTTTGGTGTTTCCATCTCCATGGACAGCCAAGATAGCAATAATGGAGAAATGTATGATAAAGAAAGAAGTGCAATAAAAAACACTAAAACACTGCAAACAGTAATGTGATACTCAACCAAATAGTAGAGGAGAGGAGTAGAAAGCTTACCACCACCACCAAGAGCACTCAAGGCTAATGGGGGAGAAAATGAGAGGACTCAAGCCTGTGCTACAATGGTGTTGTTCCACACTTGTTATACTGAGTTGATGGAGTGATATTGTTGCTGCTATGGAGTGCAAAGTGTTGCTTGAAGGCTACAAGTGAATGCTAGAATGTTTGGAGAGTGATCAAGTTGAATCCTTAGAAGATAGACTGAATGCTTAGAGGATGAAATGAGAGGAGTGAATTTGAAGGAAGAATGAAGAAAAAGGCCATATTCAGGTCGGTTAGTCTAAGGGAGTGTTACAAGTTGACTTCCAATGAGAAGTGCAATGCCTCTACAAGCTCTAGATGTGAGAATCTGCCAGGGACATAAGCACATCATGCGGATATCTGCGCACCGCACGGGCATCCCTAATAGTTATTCCTTTGTCGACACACAAAATGGACCTCAAGTGGAATGAAGGCAGCAAGATTATGTGGAATTTAGCCTTCAAATTTGGTTTTCTAAAGTGAGGAAGGGAAAAGGGGAATTTGCATAAGGGGTGAAAATTTGATCCTATACATTTTCCCCCCACTTTAGCGAGCACGAATACTAACGATTGCTTTGATAAAGTAGATCGAAGAAGTGGTAGAGTTAGAAATGTATACCTAAACTATCGAGGAAGTAGACCATGATCTGGTGAACTTGAAAGTGTAGGACAAGCAAAGGACTTCATAGCCCTTACAAAACTATGAAGTTGAAGATTGAAAGTGCCTTATAGGCCTACACACCTACAAGGAGGCAACTCCCAAGATCTATCACATGGAAGAAGCCAAGAAAGCACCTTGCAGACTCACAAATCAGCAAGGAAGGTGTCCTCCAAGATCTCTCACATGAAGGAAACCCAAAAAATCACCTTACAGGCCTGTAGACCTATAAGGAGGCATCCCCCAAGATCTCTCACATGGAAGAAGCCAAGAAATTTCCCTACAGACCCACAAATCTGCAAGGAAGGTTTCCTCCAAGATCTCAAACATGAAGGAAACCTAGAAAAGTGTCCTACAAACCCGTAGACCTACAGGGGAGCCACACCCAAGATCTCTCACATGGAGGAAGCACCCTATAGGCTCGTAGACCTGCAAGGAGGTATCCCCCAAGATCTCTCACATGGAGGAAACCAAAGGAAGGAAAACTTTGTAGAGTCAAGATGTGGCTTCACAAGTGCACCTGTGAAGCGACATGTTTACCCACAGATAGAACATGTCAGAAAGTGGCCATATAGGAAAGTAAGTGGATTGTCGCACAGACTGTCATCAAATTGGAAAAATTTCAAAGGGATCCCTTGGGAACCTGGCATAAATAAGGGGTCCACTCAAGGGACGTGCTATTATAAAGTAGGAGTTTTCTTTCTCGAATCGATTCATCATTAAGGAATCTATTTAAAAGATGTTCACTTCATCAAGGAATTTGAAAGGAAGAATATTCCCCCACATAAGGGGAAGATCATAGCTATCCCCACTTTAGAGGAAGGTTCTTGAATTCTTTCTTTACAAACCCATGATGAAGGAAACACGTTCCATTAGGGTTTCAAGTTGAGAATGTGGTTTTTGAAAAGAAGTTTGTGAAGATTCTTGAGAAAATATTTGTTGGCAACGAATGCATTTTCTAAAAATCAAAGTGTTGAAGAAGTAGTGTTGTCACACATAAGAGGGACAACTCAAGCAAAGAAGAGAGAAAGATAAAGGAAAAGTGAAAGAGAAAAGTAAACACAAATAGAGGGCATAGGGTAGCTTGATATTTTGGGGTCAGAATTATATATATATATATATATATATATATATATATATATATATATATATATATGTATGTATGTATGTATATATGTATGTATGTATGTATGTATGTATGTACGTATGTATGTATGTATGTACGTATGTATGTATGTATGTACATACGTATGTATGTATGTATAGTAATATATAATATGAATTGTCATCAACCCCCTACTATATCAGACCATGTGAAGAATCCACAAAAAGACAGTAAAAATAAAAAATTGGGTCAACATGGAAGGGAAGCCTAAATTCCCCCAATGCTTTGTATTATCCCCAATTTGTCAAAAATCAAGTCACAAACATGGAAGAATGATCATACACATAGAAGAAGGTTTACGACACAAAAACCATGCCTGTATCCAAGCACCAACAAGGGTGACAAGGGTCATCTAGGCGCACATAGCATGATTACAGGGGAACACATCACAACACTCACACACACACATATATAATATAAAGATAAAGAATAGGCCTCCCCTAACAATGATTGACCAAGAGGTCATCTACTTTCCACTCTAGATCATCGTGGGGGGAAGGAGAATGAGCCTATAGTGGCAGAATTTTAAGAGGAGGAGCATCTAACCCTCTCACAACAAGGGATAAGGAAGAGGACCCTCCAAGGTCCTCTCCACCAAGATCTTGTGGAGCTAAGGTCAACAATTTCACAAAGATCACCAACAAGGATAAAACCTCATCCAGAGAGTTAAACATGCACTTCACAAGAGTTCCATGTTTCACCTCGATGGATGGAGAAGGTTGCACCTAAGATTCACCACTAGGCTCACCGAGTGATTTGGGAGCGGTGACAAACTCAGGAGAAGTCGGGACTGGTTCCATCACTAGGACAAAACAAGTTAGCATGAGAACACCTTTTAGAGAAGGAAAGCTCCTCTTACATCCTCCATTATTGGAAGGACCACTCTCCACCTTCTGCTTCATCGAAGGATGCTAAATCCCCACAAATGAGGCAAGGGGTGTGAAGGAAGAGGAGGAGAGAACTACAGTAGATACAAGTGAAGTGCTCGTCATATGTACAGGATTTGGGAAAGGCGATACATCTAGAACAAACATAAAAATAGGTAGCTCCACTGAAGGAGCAATGAACACCTGTACCTTTTTAGGGTCAAGCGCATTTGTACTCGCAGTGGAAGCCAGAAGTGATACAAAGCTAGTTTGAATGGAAGTATAGGGGAGGAGAGAGGAGGACACAACAGGAGGCCTTGATACAGGGGTGCTCATCTCCTCTTCCTCCCTCTATAAGGCAGCCTGCTCAGCCATGAGAGCCTTTCACTAGCGCTTATGCTCATGTGCAAGACAATTCTCTACGAATATTTGAACTAGAGGCTGAAGGCTGTGAAGGAATGGAAGGCTCCTATTCAGCCATGGGAGTATCCACTACAACCATTCCTATCGGAGGAACAAACTTCTAAATGGGAGTAGGAGGATCACGTTGAGAAATAATAGGGGTAGTCAGCTCAAATGCCTCGGTAGTGGGCCTCTTCCCACTTACTGCTTTGGGAGTAGGAGCGGTAGGAGGCCGCAGATCAAATTCCCTTTTGGAACCTCTCTTTTTGTTGTATAGATAATACCAAGGCCCAGGAAGCTCATTAGGAAGGTCTGATATCTTGATCTTGGGCCTACACCAAGGAGGGATCATTAGACTCAATAGGTAAAATCCAATCTTACTCATCTAGTACTCTTCCCAAGAAAGGAGAGCAGACGAGTTAGCCGGGGAGGAGGTCACCTTCTCCTTCCCTTTTCGAGAAGAAGAGGTAGCCAATTGTTGTGCTATAGGAAGAGCCAATTTTGGTTGCCCCTTGCCCCCGGTGTTGTACTTTATGTAGTTCTTGTAAAGTAGGTCCGTTCTCGGAGGAATCGGACCAACTAGGGCGGGCCAAAAGTGGTCTAGCAAGTATCCCCCACAAGACACTAGAGGTTAGTATCTAGTGTCATGCACTACATGCACGACACCCTCATGAGAGAACTTTAAGTATTTATGAATAACAGAGGTAATCCCATTCATGGAAGCTAGCCAAGGTATGCCTAGCTTCATCCTGAATAGATCTGACTCCAGAATGACATCGAAAACTGTGTCAACAACCCTAGATCCAACTAGGATAGACAAATTTATCGAGCCATATGGATTTAGATAAAGACCATCATGTGTGTGAATGGTAGATTTAGTTTCTTTGTATTCCTTTCTATGTAATGAATTAAGCCACAATGTCTCCTTTGTTATAATATTCACTCAACTTGTGGGATCTACTAGGACCCCTATCACAATTTTTACATTAAGGTGAGCAGGAATATAGAGGGGAGAGGGCTTGTTGTTCAAGGGAAATTCATGTGACGTGAATGTCACATCCAGGGAACCGGGCACAGGTTTTACAGTAGGAGCAACCATGACCATGTTAATATAGGCCTCGAACTGAGTGATAAAATTAGTGGGATTGACAATGATGTTAGCAGAATGTGATGGAAATGGGTCTATGTATATCTGCAATTCACTATTCACTTTCGCCACCAATTTGTTTGTATTTTTCTTGCTACCATCAAGATGAATAGTACCATCCTTGATGTGATCCTGTATTTCATGAAATAGGTGCATACAAAATTTGGTATCCTGTTCATTAACTCAATGGTACTAATAGTAGGTACTTCCATCATACCAATTAGGGTAAGGTTCCTTAAGAGGCTTAGGGTTTGGCAAGGTTACGATCTTATCCTTAACAACTTTTGCAATATGGAAGAATAAAATTATGATAACTTTGTGAACTTTCAATTGTGTCTGAGGTTGTTGTCATATGTAGCGGATACTACATTCGCAACAACTTTTCCTTTCACATAGATAGATACAATGGACTTTCCTTCAGAATGAGAGTGCGAAGAGGATCCCCCAAACTGAACCACCATCTATTGATACTCTCATAGGGCTGCACACAAATGCATGAAAGAAGGGTATATCATAAGGGAAAACTTCTCTTACCAAGGCCTTTGTAATTTCCCTATGAATACCTTCTATACATTAGAATTGGGTAGCAGATACGAGATTTGTGAGAAGAGCGCTTGATATTGCACTATAAAATTAGTAATATTTTCATTATCTCCTTGTTTACACCAGAAAAGATCTATAAAGGTCATCTTCAGCCCAATGTTAGCTTGGAACTATCATAGAAATTGGTTTATAAGTTGGTCAAATGAGAAAATAGAATTATCGAGCAAGGAACAATACCATTCAAGTGTTGTTTCCTTGAGCGATCGAGGGAATAGTTTGGCGATCAACACATTGTGATGGAAGAAGTATGTGCACAAAGTGTTAAAGGAAGACACATGTGTCTTTGGGTCCCCTTTGCTGTCGTATTTCTGAAATTTAGGAATCTCCATTCCTTGAGGGAAGGGAGTATTTAGGATCAAAACTGACAATGGGCTATGGTGGAAGAAGGGTTGGAAGATAGGTTGGGGAAAGGCTTGGGAGAGACTCGCTAATTGGCTCCACATCTTACCCATATTCTAAAGAAGAGTGTTCAAAATAGGGTCATTAGAAGATAAAGGGCTAGAGGAACCTCATCCAAAACCACCACCAAAGCCACCACCACCAGTAGGGCCTCCGCCAAAGCCACCAACATGGCCTCCACTGAAACCACTTCCACCAACACCACCCCCGTTGCCAAAGCCACCACCACTACCAAAGCCTCTACTACTCATCCTGCTAAAACCTCCACCATTAGAGGTGAAAGGAGGGGTGAAGCTAAAACCCAAGGATATTTTTTCCACTTTGATAAATTTAGGTCCCTCAGAGGTAGAGGGGATACTGATCAAGGGTATGACATCGGCCATGTACACCAACGTAGGGGCATTGACAGTCCTAGCTATCTCTCATGGTCTTAGAAGGTGACTCCTCATACAATGTTAGGATTGTTTGGAGGAGCACATGTGTTAGTTAGACTATTGGGACTAGCTAGGAGCTCTGTGCCCATTTGATCTTTTCCAACCATATACTTCAACTCACTAATGACCCCAGCGGCCCTGACCATCTTTAGGTTTCTTTCCAAATGATTTTCTAAGTCTCCAAACATTTTGCTAAGGGAAGAGACATATTTCGAAGGAATTTGAACAACATCATACTCATCCATTGATGATGGTGTAGGAGATGCGGGAGGAGTGGGGATGTGGTCAATCTTGTTAGAGAATCCTATCTTGCCCCTCGAAAACTACTCTTGCATGACTAGACCAATGGTGGGACCAGAGAAAAGGACTATAGAGAAATTTGTAGTGACCTTCATCCTTTCCATTGGAAGGTGTTGTATACTTCTAACAAGATACCCAAAGTTCATGGATTGGGTTGTGATGCTCATAAACTTTCACAACACTTAGGAGCATAATGATCGCAAGGTACAAGAGGAAAGTCTCAACACCAACAAATCAACAGATGTTGGTTCACGTCGGGTTCAAGAAAAATGTAAGAGAGGTGAACCAACCATGTTAAAGGCCCTAGGTCATGGAGAGCCAAGAGAAAAAGGTTTCCCTAACTTACCTCAGCTTAAAGGGGTGTTAAGAAATGTGGGATGAGAATGATGAGGACTATAAGGTCCTTAAATCATTTTGCATGACCGAAACACAAAATGAGGCTAGGCAAGCCAATTTTCAGGTTTAACACTACACCTTAGGAAGCTCTTTTCCCAAGGATAGAAGTGTGGTTCTTGGACGACAACATGGCATGTTGGTGTCTCTCAAGTGTGCAGGCATCTGTACAACCAAAGGACTAAAGAGGCAAGGTCAAACACTTGAAAATAGACTAACAACCTAGATAATTACTTCCAAAGGGCCAAAACAAAGCTATGAGGTAGGAAAGATATGTACGAATATGATAAAGTAAATAAAAAGGAGTTAGGATGGCAAGAATAATCTCACAGAGGTACTTGTTCACCAACTAACTTCAAGTTAGAAGTCCACCTACACACAATGAAGAGGAAATTTGTTGGGTGGTTGTATAGGGGCCTACCTCAGTTAGACCCTTGTTTTGGTGTTTCCACCTCCATGGATAGCTAAGATAGCGATAATTGAGAAATGTATGATAAAGAAAGAAGTGCAATAAAGAACACTAAAACACTACAAACAGTAATGTGCTACTCAACCAAATAGTAGAGGAAAGGAGTAGAATTCTTACCACCTCCACCAAGAGAACTCAAGGCTAATGGGGGAGAAAATGAGAGGACTCAAGCCTCTATTGCAATGGTGTTGTTCCACACTTTCTCTACTGAGTTGATCGAGTGATATTGTTGTTGCTATCGAGTGAAAAGTGTTGCTTGAAGGTTGAAAGTGATTGCTAGAATGCTTGGAGAGTGATCAAGTTGAATGCTTAGAAGATAGATTGAATGCTTAGAGGATGAAATGAGAGGAGTGAATTTGAAGGAGGAATGAAGAAAATGGCCATATTCGGGTCAGTTGGTCAAAGGGTGCATTACAAGTCGACTTCCAATGAGAAGTGTAACACCTCTGTAGGCTCCAAATGCGAGAATCTACCAAGGACATAAGTGTGTTGCATAGATTTCTACATGTTATGCGAGCATCCCCGACAATTATTCCTCTGCTAACACACAAAACAGATGCCAAGTGGAACAAAGGCAGTAGGCTTATGTGGAATTTAGCATTCGAATTTGGTTTTCTAAATTGAGGAAGGCCAAAAGGGGAATTTGCATAAGGGGTGCAAATTTTCTCCTATACAAAGGTACTCAACTCACTTGTTGTTCCTTACATTTGACAACTTTTTTACTCATCTTGGATGACACTCTTTCTATGTGCATCTGCTCAATCTCACTCTCATTAGTTTCCTTCACCCCAACCATGGTACCTTTAGCATTATAATCATTGTCATCTGTAACCTCTTGCTACTGCTCTAGTTGTAATTATTGGTAATTGGATTGTCCTTTTTCCATCAACTCAGTTTGAAAATTTTACTGCTCTGAACCTTCTTCCTTCACCAAACAATGCTCATTCAACCCTGCAATTTCCTTCATATGAGACTTGCTTCCTTTAGCACCCAAATTCCTACCACTTGCAACCTTCCAAAAAAGTTCAAGGATATCACCTTTGTTGACACCATCTTTTGCTCTAGATATCTTACATTCTTCATAGGCTACTTTACATGACATACCAGCCCCTAGTATGAATTCAATGTGATTATTTATATCGTTGACTAGAGGCAATGAGTTTGGGATCTCACTTACCACTAGATCAGCATGCTCCTATAACAAATCTTGGATCTCCAAAGGTAATTCATCAATCCTAATTGTTGTCATAACAATCCTAGGCTTGGTTATGTTTACAAATCCCATTTCTTCCCTTTCTATGTTTTTTATGAACTCCTTCTCACCTACCAACATCACAGTAGATCCCACTTATGGTTCTTGACCTTCTTCTTTCAAAGGTGTGAGAGTGTAAGAGACCCCATCCTCCTCTATGACATATGTGTTTTTCCTACCATCATGAACTTCCCTCCTATCATATTGCCATGGTCTACCTAGCAGCATATGGAAAACATCCATGGGAATGATATCACACAAAACTTTGTCCTTATATCTCCCTATTTGGAATTCTACCCAACTTTGTTCATTCACTAACACTTGTTTCCCTTTTTTTAGCCATGAAACCTTATATGGAGTGGCATGGAGTAATCTTTTCAATTTCAACTTATCTACCATTTCAATAGAAGCCAAGTTATCAGTACTACCAGAATCAATGACAATTTGACAACATTTATCTTGGCTTTTGCAAGTGGTCCTGAAGAGTGAACTTTGTGGTGGTTCCTTCTCCATGGGAACTTTGATCAAGGTTCTCCTCATTAGAAAAAACTCTCCAACTTCTAGTTCTTCAACTTGTGGTGGATAATTCACACTTTTAGCATCTTTGCCTTATGCAACTTGATTCCTCCTTTCACTCTTAAAAGAAGTAGATAATTGTTCTTCAGGTCATTGCCATGATTGATGACCTAAAAATTTATTACATCTATAAAAATTTCCATTGAATCCACTTGATCCTTCTTTAATCCAAAATATGCCCCTAAATTTGATCTTCTTCCCCTAAAACTACCCCTTGAATTAGAGGTTTTTTCTTGAGAATTACTTGTCTCTCCTTGACCCTCTTATGACTCTCCTAAATCAAAAAATGATCCTCTTCCTCTAAAATTCCTTCTCCTACCTCTGCTTTGTATCTCTTGTCTCCTTCTCAACTTGTCTTCAGCCTTCATGGCTAGTTGGTAGCATTCTTCTACCATTCTAGGGCTTTTCAGACTTAGTTCATCTTGTAGACTATATTTCAGTGCATTCAAATACCTTGCTACCTTATCAAAATCATCTTCCATATGGCCTAATCTAATACTCAATTTGTAAAATTATTTCGTATAGGTCTTCACATCCATGTCTTTTTGTTTCAAATTTTTTAGTTTCCTATACAATTGAATGACATAACCACTAGGTAGAATTTTACCTTTCAACTTTGCAACCATTATGTTCCAAGAGGTGATCTTTGATTTTCCTTTCTTCCTTCTCTCTTCTTGCACATAGTCCCACCAAAGGGAAGCATGGACCTTCAATTTTTTTCTTGCCAACTTCACCTATTGTTCCTCGGGAACATCTTAAAATTCAAATTATTTGTCTAATTCACCAATCCAATTAAGAAGTCCCTCATTGTTTAGGCCACCTAAATACACTAGGAGTTCCATCATCAATTTGGAACCTTCACCTCTGACTACTTTCAACAATCTCTCCAACATCAACTCTTCCACATCTATTTCCTCATGGGGTTCTTCTTGTGGTGGATTGTTCTCATCCATCTCTTCTTCCTAATACTCAAATCTCATGTGATCACACCTCTTCCCTAATTTATCTCAACTGTTGTAAGCCTTGCATCAAGAATTGTTCTCATTTCTCTCATCTCTTGGGCAATTTTGTCTCATATCTATTTGGCCATCCTTTCTATTGCTCTTTCAACAACATTCACCCTTGGAGACATCGTTTATTATCACAACACACAAAACTAACTTGTTCTTGAATTTATTAGCTTTGATACCAATATGATGTAGAAGGACTCACACCTAACTACCTTGACACATTCAAACAAGACTTCAATACAAATGATGCAAATTTGCACCCTTATTCATTCTTGGCATTGTGTTCTCTAGCCTAAAGCATGGGGGAAACAACCAAATAGCACTCAACCTTTGAGGACAACCTATTACAAGGGTAATTTGGTGTTTCTAGACCTATTTCAATGTACTTTAGGGGTTTCCAAATGTTCAATACCCAACCAAGTGAACAAAACGATGATTTATGCAACTCAACATTTTTTGCCACCATGTGCATTCAAGGGAATGACTCTAAATAAAGGTAATAATACTTGACACATGGATTCCTAGACCTGTACAAACCTCCTACAACTCTTTTTGTTGTTTTCCTAATCAACTATGACCAATCAATGTTGGATTTTGCCAAATTCTCAAGCCATTAAGGGTTTAGGGTAGTTTGTGCACAAATGCAAACATTCTATCATTTGGAACTACACCAAAATTGAATATCTTAACCTCTCCTCCTATCCAAGTGAGGGAAGAAATAGGATAGAGTTTTCTGCCAAATCTCATGGGATTTTATCAGTTGGAACTCTGTCCATTGCTTTTAAATTGCCTCCTGGAAACCCTAGGCAAGGTTTGACCTGTTTACACAAAAAATGCAATATCTCTCACCAAACACAATGAAATTTCCTAAAATAAAAACCATTATAAAACTAAGAGAAATATTCAACTTCTTATATCACCTTTAGGGTTGTACTAGGTCGTACCAAGCGATACAATAGGAGTTATAGTCAGTTTTTAGAGAAAAATACAATGTAGAACATGGTAAAATGTTGTTCTTCTCATTCAAAGCTTCCACCAACATTTGGAATTGATGTTACAAGTCTTATTTAACATTTTCCAATTATTTCCAACTAAATAAAATAACCAACAACATTTTTTCTTGCTATAATTACATCATTTGCACTTTTGACAACATTTTGCAAGATTTGCAACTTTTTGCAATATGACTCTAAAACATCCTAGAACCTCCTAAAATGACTCCAAATGACTCAAAATGGTCTCAAATAACCTTATTGATCCCAATGACACCAAAAAAAAAATTTATCACCATTTGCAACTAATTGCCTCAATAGGTGCATCAAGGTGCCCTTGCACCATAGTAGCATATCAGTTGTTGCCAGTTTACTTCATATTTGGGCCTAGGAGAGGATTGCCATCACTTGGTCAGATGGTATGCGAGAGAGAGATGAACATGATCCATTTAGGTAAAGGTATTCAAATTACCTTCATTACACACAACTAGAGAGACTGTCATATTGGAGAGTTGTATTTGATGACTTGACAAATTTTGTTTAGTGACTATACAGAGACTATGAGGCCTGGACAGATGATCAGGATCAGCTGGTATACTATAGATAGACTTGGTACTTGATCGACTAAGTAGATATTATTCTTGAGAGATATCTACTGGATAGGGTGCTCAAATAGTTTGGTGAGAGATAGACAAGGCCAGCAAATGATTATCATGTGAGATATGCATGCACCACTAGAGAGGAGACTGTGTGGGGTCCTCGTGTTGATTCTCAAGTAGAAGTTGCAATATTGAAAGCTCTAACACCATTTAGATGGGGATGGGTAGTGGGTCCACATGATCTAGGGACCACTAGAGAGTATGGCAGATGGTGGGCACGACATAAGCCTTTGAGATTTACCATCCCCATAGGAGGAGCAGTTGGAGACCCAATTCTAGGGGTCATGAGAGGAGGTGTGGTTGGGAACTGATAGGATTGGTAGAGACTCAAGATTTCCCATGAGAAACAACAATAGTAGAAGAGGGAACAAGATGGATAGGATGATGACCAGTAGCATGATGGCCTAGATTAGGGACACTAGTAGCAGTAGTAGCAAGCTCCTCCCCCTCAGGGAGATCTAGTTGCATAGGTGGCCCCATTGACAACTGAGAGAGATTGGGCTATGCAAGATCAAGATGCTAGGGTTGGAAAGAGGGACATAGAGGCAACTCGGTAATAGTTTGCTAACACTAAGATGATTATTTTGACTATAGAGAGGGATACTATCAGAGCTAAGTGAGATGTCTTACATCAAGAGAGGGATGCACTGAGACAAGAGGTGGTGACTGAGTAGTAGTAGCGGACTGCATTGGAAATTTCTCATTCCTCTTGAATTTTTTGAGATTAGTAGTAGAGGGAGAGTGAGGTTTTGATAGAGGAGAATACCTACTATGAGACTCTTTATGAGGCCTCGGTTCCTAGGGCAATGAGACATCCTAGATTTGGGATGCTTGGCAGTGTTACTGGTGTAAATTCATTAGGTGAGCAGTTAGTTTCGAGACAACCTTCTCAGTCAATCATTTAGCCTTATTCGTCTCACATGCAGCCATCATAGGTCACATCATGATGGGGAGAAAACCCCTCCTAGGCAGGATCAGTAGGGTTTATGTTTTATGATCTTATTTTTATGTTATTGTATTAGAGACTTGATGTAGACATGTTTTTATATATATTCATCGGCCCATCTGAGGCCTTGTATATATTTTATATATTTTGATATCACACTTAATATTTGATGATGTATTGTCACTTCTCATTTTGATGATATATATGAGATATACCATTTTGATATGGCATATATGTGTTATGAGATGTTTATGGATGCTTATTGTTAAACAAGCGTAGGACAACTAAGAGGGGGGGTGAATCAGTTGTCACACAAGTTCAACTAAAAACTTTATCACTTATCAATTATTCAACCACACTATTCTATTATTAAATATGAGCATGAAAAATAAAGAAAAAAAAGTAAATCAACACAATAAACATCATATTTTTACGTGAAAAACTCAATAAGGGAAAACCACTATGAGGGTTAACTCACAATATAAAGATTATAAATTGAATACAAAGGCTCACTGCCCAAAAGAAGACTCATTGTCCAAATAAAAAGGCTCACTACCTACAAAAAGGACTTACTATCCAATAGGGAGGCTCACTTCCTACAGATACAAAAGAGAACAAAAAGATCCACCACTACAATTAAAGCACATTCACATGACTACAAAAAAATTTATATCACTATCTTCAGCACTACTCACACACACACACTTCTACTCTTATGATTTGTGGCTTACTTTCATCACTTCGCATCACACTATCATACAACTCTTCACAATTCAACTTGCTTTTGTATCATTCTCAACCTTAGAAGCATTTACCAAGGTTGGCCACAAATAACCCATTTCATAAATTCAAATTAGGTCAGCAACTCAAAACTCCCACGATGGAAAGGAATAAGAGTGGACCAATAAAATTATTTTCTTGAAACTTCTACACGCTTCCTCAATTGAATTTTATTCTTTGAATGAAGTGTAAATACCAGGTTGGCCAAACCTAACGAAAAAATAAAATAAAATTTATGCACACACTTCCTAACAAGAAGATGACATGCAGACTTGTCAACATGCTTTAATATGCATGAAACTTCATCTTAGACTTCTTTAGATACGTCCACAGCAAAACAACATACTTCATATATTGAATATCTTTTATCAGATCATCCAAACTATGTAAACCTATACTGGAATAAAGAAACATGACTTCCAGATTACCAAACTTCAACCTTCTTTGCCAGAGCATGGAAAAAACCTTCACAATACATATCCCAGATCCGCAAAATCTGAAACAAAGCATTAGAGAACTACGGAGCAAAACCAGTTCTCCAAGGCCACAGAAGACCAACTCTGCCAAAGTAGTTTACATACCGGTGAGCGTAACTCTCACACACCATGACACCAAAAGCTAAAAATCAAGAGATATCACCACTAAATCCTTATTAACAAGCCTTTAGATCCGCACAAGCATAGGATCAACATAGGAGAAACGTGAAGCACATACCAGAGCACATTCTGAACACTTTCAACTTTTTGACTTCACTTCTTTATTTAATTTTCTCAAAAGAACTTCAAAACTCACCAACACAACACATCTATGACACTAAAAAGATAGTTCCATGTACTCACAACATCTCAACTATACATGTACAACCAACAACATACTGAATAGTGTTGACATCAATGAAAACACCACCAAATTTTCTCATACCTACAACAATCTCCCCCTTTGTCATTGATGGCAACACATGATTTGAAAAACCATCAAAGACAACATTATCCTTCACAATACTAGGAGCACCATTTTTCACATGACTTGTCTCTCCTCCTTACCCCAAATCTCTCCCACTTTGACATCAATGGCAAAGAACAACAACTCTAATTACTCCACCTTAGGAGTACACCCATACTACAACAATGAAATCATTTCTACTCCCCTTGGGAGTAGACCCATTTATCAATCCAGATAAATGAAGATTCTATGAATTCATTGGACCGGTGCACCTTCATGTGCACC
Source organism: Sequoia sempervirens (assembly GCA_007258455.2). Classification (NCBI taxonomy): domain Eukaryota; kingdom Viridiplantae; phylum Streptophyta; class Pinopsida; order Cupressales; family Cupressaceae; genus Sequoia; species Sequoia sempervirens. The sequence continues at coordinate 241,407,885 of VDFB02270651.1, forward strand.
TAGTTAGGAGGTCCAATGACCCCCAACATCTCCCTAAGATGCTCAAAACTATCCTTTAGAAGAGCCTTAGTAAATATGTCTATAATTTGTTCCTTTGTTGTCACATACTCTAGTCTGACCTTATTCTCCAACACTTTTTCTCTCAGAAAATGATACTTGATAGATATGTGCTTTGTTCTTGAATGCATAACCAGGTTCTTCAAAATGTTTATTGCACTTGTGTTGTCACAGAAAATGGAAATAGGCTCATCACATACCACACCAATGTCTTTCAGTGTTTGCTTCATCCACAAAACTTGTGTGCATCAGGATGTTGCAGCAATATATTCTGACTCTACAGTAGATAAAGAAACCAATCCTTGATTTTTACTCAACCATGAAACTAATCTTCCGCCAAGAAGGAGAGCACAACCACTGGTACTCTTTCGATCATCTACACATCTGTCCCAATCAGCATCTATATAGGCACTCAGGGTGAAATCATTACTCTTAGGGTACCATAGCCCATAATCTAATGTACCTTTAAGATATATAAATATTCTCTTTGGCTACAACATTTGCCTCTTTAGGATCTGCTTGAAATATAGCCACTAAACATATTGCATGCATAATATCTAGTCTCCTAGCAGTAAGGTACAATAGTCCGCCAATCATGGATTTGTATTTTCTCTAATCAATCTTAACAGATTCATCATCTTTGCTCAACTTACATCTAGTTACCATAGGAGTACAAACCGGTTTAGAATCTTTCATCCAAAACTTCTTCAAAAACTCTTTTACATACTTAGATTGTGAAATGAATATCCCTTTATCAGTTTGATTCACTTGTAGACCAAGGAAGAAATTTAATTCACCAATCATAGACATCTCAAATTCTTTATGCATCTCTTCAGCAAACTTTTTTATGCATGCCATCATTTCCACCAAAAATGATATCATCAACATAAACAACTACAATCAACATCTTATTATCTTGAACTTTGAAGTAGAGTTTGTTGTCAACAGAACCTTTGTTGAATCCTTTCTTTTTCAAATATTTGTCTAGTCTTGCATACCAAGCTCTGGGAGCTTGCTTCAACCCATACAAAACCTTCTTCAACTTACAAACAATGTCTGATTTGTCAGACAACTAAAACCCTTCAGGTTGCCCCATGTACACTTCTTCCTCCAACTCACAATTTAGAAAATCTGACCTAACATCCATTTGATATACCTTGAAGTCCTTGTGGGTAGAAAATGCCAAAAACATTCTGATAGCTTCCATTTTGGCCATAGGAGCAAACGTTTCTTCAAAATCTATACCTTCAACTTGTGAATATCCTTTGCATACCAGTCTTACCTTATTTGTTACTACTCCATTTTCATTTAGATTATTTCGGAACACCCATTTAGAGCCAATCACATTTTTATTCACAAGCCTAGGGACTATTTCCCATGTCCGATTCTTTTCTATCTGCTGCAATTCCTCTTTCATAGCTCTCATCCAACCTTCATCTTCACATGCTTCTTTTATATATTTTCTTTCTATTTTAGAAAGTAGACAAAAATTTACCTTAGCTGTAATTCTACTTCTTGTCTTCACACCTTCACTCTTATCTCTAATTATCTGGTCTTTCTGATGATTTTTCTGAACATATTTAGGATTCCTAGTAGTAGGTTCTGGTTCATTCTCTTCTTCTTCTTATTCTTCTACTTGTTCTTCTTCTTCTTTCTCTTCTTCCTTCTCCTTGTTCTCCTCAGGTACATGTCCATAGATAGGATCATCAGGTTCAATTTCACTTATCTCAATAGGTCTATGTATGTCTTCATCAACTTTCACATTAGCACTTTCAATGATCTTCTCAACCTTTTGTTAAAACATCTGTATTCCTTGATAGTAGTAGAGTATCCAAGAAATATTCCTTCATCACATCTAGCATCAAACTTTCCAATATTTTCATTATCTCTTTTAATATAGCATCTACTTCCAAATACCTTAAAATATTTCACAATAGGAGTCTTACCAGTCCATAACTCAAAAGGTGTCTTTTTGTTGTGTTTGATCTTAACTCCATTAAGAACATAAACAATAGTATGTACAATTTCTCTCCAATATACATCTGGTACATTGGACTCTTTCAACATAGTTCTAGCAGCTTCTTGTACTGTCTTGTTTTTTTTTTCAACTACTCCATTCTACTAAGGGGTTCTCATAGCAAAAAATTGTCTTTTTATGCCATGCTTCTCACAAAATGCATTAAATTCACTAGAAGTGAATTCACCACCTCTATCATATCTTAAACACTTGGTTTTTAGATTTACTTCATTTTCCACTCTTGCTTTGAATACCTTAAACCTATCTGGGGCCTGATTCTTTTTTCTAAGAAATGCAACCCATGTCATCCGAGTATAATCATCAATAAGAAAAATAAAATACATGTCTCCATTCAGAATTCCGGTCCTGGTTGGACCACAGAGATCAGTGTGAATCAAATCCAACATTCTGATAATGGAATTTTCTTTTCCCTTAAAACTACATCTTGTTTGCTTCCCCAATTGACAACTTCTGCAAATAGCATTAGTAGGTCTTGTGATTTTGGGCAGTCCTCAAATAATCTCCTTAGTAATAATCTTGACTAGGTTATCAAAATTCACATGTCCCATTCTCCGGTGCCATAACCAACTTTCACTTATTTGAGATACAAGACAATAACCATCAACTCCCTTCAACTGATAAATGTTTCCATGAGTTCTTCTAGCAGCAATCATATCTCCATTTCTAGATCCTTTTTTTATTTCACAGGTATTGTTCTGAAACACAAGTTTAAAGCCATTGCTACACATCTAACCAACACTTAGAAGGTTATGCCTCAAACCCTTCACAGAATATACATCATCAATATTATGCACTCCATCAAAACTAATTGAACCTTTACCATAGATCTTAGCTCCTAAATCATCACCGAACATGACTAAACCACCGTCATATTTTTCAAGTTTAGTGAACTTACTCTTATCTCCAGTCATGTGATTTGAACATCCACTATCAATTACCTAGTAGTCTTCATCCTATCTTGCATGAAAAGCAGTAACCAAAGTACCTTCCATCCTACTCTTCTTAACCTTTGGAGACTTCTTACTTACACATTTTCTAGAGTTAGTGGATATAGATTTACTTTCCAAATCTAAGAATAAGAATTCACTATCATCAATCTCATTTCCAAATTCATCATTAGAAACACCTACCTCTTCCTTAACATAGTACAACTTCTTGTAACACCAAGAAAATACAGAAAGAAAAGATTAAGAGTAAACATGCAATGCAAATCTAAATGCAATCTAATGCTAAGCAACAAAGCACAAAGGAAGTCAAAAACGTAAATAAAAATTGAACAATCTCACCAAATTTGTACGTATTTCCATGATTCATCTCAATTTCCCTTCTCCATTTTGCTATTATAGTATAATTGCCCTCAGATTTTAAAAGATTCGTGCAAGTATAACCTATGATAGTGATTTAGCAAAACATCGAAAATTCAAGATAAGTGCTCACAAAAGTCAAGATTTCGAGAGAGATTGGAATGATGAAGACCAGATCAATTTATAGAAATTTGATTATTCGAATGACAGGCCAGGATTGAAAGATCAACGGACGGTTGAGATTGACTGATTAGTCATGCATTCTGATAACAGTTAGTAATGACATGAGTGATGCAAATTAGAAATAGAATTAAAGATTAAATAAATGATTTAATCTTCCAGTTTGGTATTCGAAAATAGAAGAATTATATTTGCATGACAAAGATGAAGATTGATTAAAGCAACTGTTGTTTGAATCCACGCACAAGATTTAATTAATTAAATAGGAATATTTAATTAATTTGCATGTACATGCAAATGAGTTAGAACTGGATGATTGAATGATTTGACGAAGAGATTACTCAAGAACACCACTCAGACATTAAATCGAGAGTTAATTGAATGATTTGAATAGATCTTTGAGTCGAGTAAAAGTGAATACTTAGATAACTCACACAATTATCTAAATATAGAGGAATGTGTTAAAATAGAATTCATGAATTAAATAATTCATTTAATTCAAGATTTTATATTTGAAGAATAATTAAATAAATAAGATTTATTTAATCAAGTGATGAAGGGATTTAAATGAGTAATTAAATAAATAAAGAATTTATTTAATTATAGTTGAAGTATGATAAAGAGTAAATTAAATAAGAATTTATTTAATTTGACAAGAAGGATAAGGTTAATTAGTAACATAATTAAATAAAAATCATTTATTTAATTAATCAGATAGAATAAAGAAAAGTGTGAATTAATTAAATAATTAAGATTATTTAATTAATAGAAGAAATAACAGACTATAAAGAATAATTAAATAATTGACATTATTTAATCATGACCATGGAAAATATGAATTATGAAGAATATTGAAGTCGCAGGCTTAGACAAAATTTTGGTGTCTACATTTTCCCCTCTTTGATACAATGTCATTTCGGCATTGTGTCAAAGAAAATCGATATGAAATATGCCCCAGTCATGCCCCGATGTAAAACAGGTGAAGGTATGCCCCCTCGGGAAAATTGGCAAATTGTCAAAAAAATTCAGAAAAAATTTGGAAATGATCCCGATTTGTCCATTGGATAGCTAGAAATGCAGTGGAGTTGACGGATTTGAATTTGGAAGTGGTATGGATGGGTACGGGTTGATAGAAATTGGAAGTTCACGCGGCCAACAGAAAGAAAACCCTAGGTATATATAGAAATTGGGGTGAAAACCAATTCATTTTCACCCTCCTAGCCTCAAGAATTGAAAATTTGTTTTGCACCTATAGCGACGATGTCTCTCATTCCGAACACCCACCATCGAGCCTACAGGATCCGGACCTTCCGGAGGCCAGCTGACGCAGACCCCTCGGTATGTACCTCAAACTTGTCTTTTGAAATTTTCAAATGTGTGCGTGTTTTGATGTATTTAATGTAAGTTTTAGTTATGCGTCATTTTGTTAAAACGCCGCATGTGAATGTGCAAATGACGCATTTGCATGCGGAACAATGCATTTGTAAATTTACATTGAATGTTTAGCATAGGTTTTATGCGGTTTGATGTAGTTGTAGTTTAATGAAATGCATTTGATAATCAGCATCGCATGTGCATTTACAATAGTCGCATTTGTTTATTTTGCAACACATATGTAGTTAATTTGACGCAATTGTATGTATTTCAACGCATTTGCATTTAAAAATTAATTGTTCGCGGTATCTTTTGAGAATATACGCATATGCATTATGAAGCTATGCATGTGAAAAGGAACGACGCATGTGTCTAATGAAATGACACATCTAAATTTTGTGCACCGCATATGTTAAATAACGACGCATGTGAAAAATAATAACGCATTTGAATAGCAATTAATTTAGTCAGTTTGCATTGGAATAGATGTTTTATGCTGACATGAGGCATGTATAATGCCATTGCAGGTTGTGCTAGATACAGTATATACTCAAGAGTCGAGACCGACAACTTTTCAGTTTAGAGACAGCTTGCAGAGTGCAGAGTGACATTTCCTTTAGCACCTTGGTCTTCTTCACGTTATAGACATGCCCCAAATTCGGGCAAATCAGGGATTATTGACAGCATTGTGCAAGCGGTGGCACTTGGATACATCTTCCTTTCACTTGCTTACTAGAGAGGCCATCGTTACTTTGGAGGATGTCTACCAGATACTCAAACTTCCTATTAGAGGCACACGAGTGAGGTATGATACCCAGAGGGGTGCGGCCGAGATGTGCAGATACTATCTGCATGCAAATATTAGACAGTTAGGGTTCGACCACTATGATATTAGGTGGTGTGTGTTGGCTCAGAGGTACAGGCAACTAGACTGTCTAGTGTGTACTCTGATAGGTGGCATAGTGCTTCTTGACCGTTGAGGTCATGGTTTTCCAGTGGGGAGATGGAGGAGGTTTTGGTGATGGTGGAGATGATGGCAGAGGTGGACGACAAGGGGACAGGAGAGGGAGACATGGACAAAGGGGACGAGGGCCACCATTGTCACCGATCTGTGAGGAGGGACGAGGGGATGAGGATGTGGCCATGCCAGACATTGGGAGAGGAGGGGAGGAGGTAGATGTTGCGATAGGCAGAGAGGAGCAGCCCACAGAGGAGGCCATTCCAGATATCCCGACAAAGGAGGAGGCAGACAGAGGGGAGGCAGGCAGAGAGGAGGCAGAGATTGATGCCTTGGGCTTGTCGGGTGCCTACCAGGAGGATGAGGAGGAGGATGATGATCATGAGAGAGAGATTCATGATCAGATTTTAGAGGAGTTGGATGAGGAGGATGGGGTAGCGAGGGCCAGGCAGGATGACACAGGGGCAGTGGATCCTGACATAGCCACATTGCATGCGCAGGTGGCATCCTTGGAGGAGCAGATGAGAGTCCTAATGTCAAAGAGGGATGTATTACAGATAGACAGGGATAGAGCCATCATGGACAGAGATCAGGCTATAGCTCAGAGACAGGAGACTGAGCAGAGATTCACAGAGCTCAGAGCCTTATGTACTGGACCATCAGTTGCATTTTCTAGAGAGTTAGTCAGAGCTAGGAAGAGAGAGACATATTACCATGATTTGTATGAGGTAGAGGTTCCTCTAGAGAGACAGGCTCCCAGCTTCTCACAGGAACGTAGCAGCAGATCACAGACCAGGACTCACACCAAGACAGTTAGCACAGAGGGTGTGGAGCAGCCACGTAGAGCAGGTCCGTATGATAGGCCTCACTCAACTCATAGGTCATCGAGTTCTTGGCATCAATCATCTACACATGCCAGCCATGACAGCAGTGGTAGTTCAGGATAGGGATATTTATTGATATGTATCGAGACATTGTATTATGATTCTATAGCCTGTGGGCTCCCATGTATTATTGATACATTATGACATTGTGATGTGACACGGTTGAGTGATATATATATATATGATTTTTGGCAGTGATTCTCATGATATGCATTTATATTTATTGATTATGCAGTCATTTATTTGTACATGTGATGTTCATATGATATGCCTATGTGATGGATGATCATGTTTATTTCATGATGTTTATGCAGCTAATGATATAATGTTGATTCTATGTGATGTTGATTCTATATGATATATGCAATTTATAATTATGAGATGCAATATGATGTTATATGTACAATGCATGCTACATGTGATGCTATATAAATGTAATGTGATGCAGGTATTTACATTTGTTTTGTACATGGAATGCTTATGATATGTATTGTATGATGATGAATTTCTATTATGCCATGATTTCTGAAATATGATAAATGCCTATATGTATGTATTTTTCTAACATGTATGTGTATGCAGGATAACTTATATTGTTGTGTGTCACAGGACTCCATCATAATGTAAGAAAGAAGAACTGTTAGTGTGGAAAGAAAGATTGAGAAATAATAAAGAAATGTGACGAATGTTAGTATTAGAAATCTTCGAGGTTTCACTGTATCACAAAAGGTATTGCACTTTACCATCATTGTGCGAGACTAATACAAATGGAGACAAACACCATGATATAGCATAGATCAAGGTGTGCAAGGTCACCCACTTGTGAACAACAGACAGTCGTAGACAAGGATTGTCGTTAACTCATACTAAGGGCACAAGGTGCCCCAGTCTTTTTGTCATGAAAAACCACAGACAGCAAACAAAGTAAAAGATGGGTCATGAGATGTCATCGCTCCTCTAAATCCTTCATGGGACATCCTTGAGGAAACTAGTAACATGACTCAAAATCCAATTTAAAAGAAAATTGACAGACAACAATCAAAGAAAACAGAATTCTGATACATAGTTGCTTCTATAAATCCTTCATGGGACATCCTTGAGAAAGCTAGTAACATAATTCCTATTCATCAATTCAAGATAAATGATAAGATAAATAAGCCAGTAAAATATTTGCCAAAACTTGATCTGTTTGTTGAATTTGTTTCGATTGATAAAAGAATTGATTGATAAAGCCTGATGTTAGGAGATACACATACCAAATAAGACTATGAGTCTAGTTTCGATGTTATGACTATCTGTATAAGGCATGACAAAGCCTGGTTTCAAAAAGACATGTATCGTATAAGACGTTGAGTCAGAAGCCATTGATGTGATAACCTATGTAAGGCTATGTTTGATTGTTTGAAAATGTCGATTATGCAGGAAGGACTCATCCTGTATAAGACATAGATTGCCATGCCGATAACTATATTCAGGAAGGACCCATCTTGAATAAGATACCAGATGGTTGTTGTGATGATGTTTGTTTCCAGGAAGGACACATCCTATAGTAGACATTCATTGATCTGTTTGGATTGTTTTGTTTGGCAAGTTGTTTGATTTGACTTAGAGACATTATTGACTTGTTCACCAGATTGATACATGACTTGATACGATGTGTTGACAATTGACTGTGTGTGACGACAAACCCTAAAGGACTGACCTAGTGCGGCCTCGGGGGCTCATCGATTGATGGCCTTGCCTACGTTATACACGTAGAGACCTCGTAGTTCGACTTGAATTTGACTAACAAGACTGACTACAAATAGAAGATGTGTGTGAAAGTGAATGTGACGAACCCTAATGGACTGACCTAGTGTGGCCTCGGGGGCTCATCGATTGATGGCCTTGCCTACGTTATACACGCAGAGACCTCATAGTTCGACACGACCAATGACCTTGTCATATAGACATATGGATTGAATCATGATTTTATATAGACAAACCTAAATGGACTGACCTAATGCCTTGTGGGTACATCGAAAGATGGCCTTGCCTACGTCCAGTTGCAGAGGCAACGTAGTTCAACAAATGACAAAGACTAACAAGTGCGACTAACTTTGACTCTGTTTTATGGATTTTCGAAATGTTTTGATTTTTTTATCTTTTTGAAGTTTTTTGATGTTTTTGTGTTTTCTCAGGTCATTTTGTGATGTTTGTGAATTTTTCTATGGTTTTATGTCTTTAGTACAACCAATGGAAGAATCGATATGACACATGTCAAGCGTTTTCCCCCAGTCAAGTATAAGACCAATTGATTATGAATAGGGTAAAATGGGGGATATGAAATGCACTCGATGTCAATCGTTCTAGGTTATGGGAAATACTACCACTTATTATGAATGGTATATGCAAGCGATGGATACGAAAGATAAGGGATATGTATAGGGATAGGTAGTATGCACAGGGATAAGGACTATGTACAGGGTAGAGGACTATGTACAGGGTAGTGGACTATGTACAGGGAAGTGGACTATGTACAGGGATGTGCTAGATTAGAATAATAGTAGACAAAGGAGCAAGAGTCAAGTACACATGGCGCCTTTTTGCCAGGTTTTCACCATGGCACCTATCCAAAGCGCCACCGAAGTGGTTTTCACAATTTTTCTTTACTATTTTCTGGATTATCTAATTTTTTTTTGTGTTACCAAGATGCCTATTTGCCAGGTTTTCACCTTGGTAACGATTTTTGTAATTTTATATTTTTTTTGAATTTTTGCTAATTAAGACAAGGTTCTTAGAAGCTATGCATAGAACTTCTTCAAATGCAGACTATTAATTGGTGAGGACAATGATTCCCCTTCAGGAGTAGAGAGTTGCTACGCTCCTGATCCAAAAGATTTTGTAACAATATAAGGTCCCAACCAATTTGGTTCAAACTTTCCTAGTTTGTCTCTTTCTACTTGATTCTTTGGGTTCTCCATTAAAACCAGGTCACCAATGTCAAAAATTTTGTTCAAGACCTTCTTGTTATAGCTACGATGAAGGAGATTCTGATATGCTTGGAGATGGTCTAGTGCCTTCTATCTTTGCTCATCCAGGAATTCTAGCTCATGGAGTCTCGATACTCGGTACTCTTCATCATCAATGTGGCCTTTCAAGGATACCCTTAGGGAAGGAATCTCGACCTCAATAGGAAGAATAGCTTCAGAACCAAATACTAGTGAGTAGGGAGTAGCACCAGTGGGAGTACAAATACTTGTGCGATAAGCCCATAAGGCAGGGTTAAGTTGTAAATGTTAGTCACGACTAGCATCATTGACAGTCTTCTTGAGGATTCTAATGATGGTTTTGTTAGATGCCTCTGCTTGGCCGTTACCTTGTGGGTAGTATGGAGTGGAAAAGTGATGTTGAATGTGAAATTCATCATACAGATGGCGAACTTCTTGATTCTTAAAGGGGCGGCCATTATCGGTAATTATGGACTGAGGGACACCATACCGATAGATGATATAATTCAGGATAAATTTAGAAATTTGTGTGTCGGTAATGTATGTCATAGGAATGGCTTCAATCCACTTCGTAAAATACTCAGTGGCAGTGATAATGAATTTGTGTCCATTAGATGATGTGGGGTGGATCTTACCTATGAGGTCGAGTCCCCATTGGGCAAAGGGCCATGGTGATGTTATAGGATGAAGTTCCTGTGCTGTCGCATGTATCAAGTCTCCATGAACTTGGCATTGGTGGCACTTCATTACAAAGACATATGAGTCTTTTTCCATAGTAGGCCAGTAATAACCCAATCTCATTATCTTTTTGGCTAAGGTAGGACCGCTAGAATGGGAACCATAGATACCCTCATGCACCCCACGCAAGGTTGCTTGTGCTTTAGTAGAATCAAGACATCTCAGTAGGGTATTATCTAGGGTGTGTCTATATAGTGTGTCTCCGACGATGGTGTATTTGGCTGACTTGCGGAGGAATGTCCTACGTTGGTTATTTGATAGGCTAGTGGGTATGACTTCGGCATGAAGGTAATCATAGATTTCTTTGTACCATGGGGAATCAGGACCAACAATGTCACAAACCATTTCAGAATCTAGGATATCATAGGTTGGGACCAAAAGTTGTTCTACCAAGAACTAGAACTTAGGCACGTTGTTAGGAATGTTGAGAAGTGATGCAATTATAGCCATAGCGTCTGCTGCCATGTTTAAAACATGAGGTGTCTAATGAAATTTGACCTTTTCAAAGTATTCTTTAAAGCTATCAGCCATGTGTTTGTAGGGAGCAAGCTTCTCATCCTTAGTCTCATAATCATCATTTACCTATCTGATTACTAGTTGAGCATCGCCGTATACCTGTAGATGCTTAATTTTCCACTTGACTACTATGCATAACCCTGTCACTAGAGCTTCATACTCTGCTATGTTGTTAGTACATGGAAATGCAATCTTGAATGAATTAGGGATGGAATCACCCTGTGGTGTGATAAACAATATACTAGCACTTGAGCCATGATTTGTGTGTGAGCCATCAAAGTATAGTTTTCATGTTATGTTTGTGTCAATTGTAAATATAAATTCATCAGGAAAGTCTGCCACTAATGGGTGATCTTCCTATATTGGTGCATCAGCTAACTGATCAGCAATGACCTATCCTTTAATAGCCTTTCTTTCTACATAATGGATATCATACTCACTAAGTATCATAACCCATTTGGCCAACCACCCTGTTAATGTTGCCTTTCTTAGAAGATATTTCAGAGGGTCTATTTTAGCAATCAGCATTGTTTGATGGTTTAGCATATAGTGCCTCAATTTTTGGGTAGCAAATACTACTACAAGACAGGCATGTTCAATGGTACTATAGTTGAGCTCATAACCTACCAAAGGCTGACTGATATAATAGACTGCCCTTTCATGACCTTCATCGTCATTCTATGCAAGCAATGCTCTAAGTGATGAATGGGTTGTTGTGATATAAAGAATCAATGGTCTTCCTTCAACAGGTGGCATTAAGACTGGTGGTGTGAGTAAATATTCCTTAATCAGTTGAAAAGCCTCTCCACACCTAGCTATCCATGCAAAGGGGACTCCTTTCTTAAGTAAATGTTGAAAAGGATGTGTCTTATCTACTAACTGCACTATAAATCTTCTGATGGATTGCATCCTTCCTTGTAATGTCCTTAGTTGACTAAGATTAGTGGGTGGAGGCATGTCTATGATTGCTTTTACCCTAGTTGGATCCACTTCAATGCCTCATCTGGAAATGATATAGCCTAACAGCTTTCTTGACTTCACTACAAACACACATTTCTTGGGATTGAGTCTCACCTTATACTTCTCCAACCTTTGAAATATCTTGTCTAAAACCTGTAAATGTTCTACCCTTGTCTTGGATTTAACAATAAGGTCATCGACATAATCCTCCATAAGAGTGTGTATTAGATCATGAAAGATAGTGGTCATGGCACGTTGATAGGTTGCTCCAGCATTCTTGAGTCCAAAGGGCATAACATTCCATCAATGCGTACCCCAAGGACAAGTGAAAGTTGTCTTAGGTTGGTCTTCAGTTGCAATTCTGATCTGATTATATCCTGAAAAACCATCCATAAGAGACAACATCTCATACCCCGTTGTCATGTCAACTATCATGTCTATATTAGGTAAAGGGTGGTCATCTTTAGGACAAGCCTTGTTTATATCTCTAAAATTAGTGCAGATGTGGATGCCCCTAGTTGGTTTAGTGACCGGTACAAGATTGGAGATCCAATCGGCATAGTCGATTGATCTTATGAAACCAACGTCTAACAGTTTCTTGAGTTCTACCTTGACTAATAAAGCAATCTGTGGATGCATTTTCCTCAATTTTTGTTTCACTGGTTTGGCACTTGGTTGTAAGGGAAAGTTATGTAGAACAAGTTTAGGATCCAAACTAGGCATGTCTGCATATGACCAAGCAAAATTTATATGTCGTTGTGCAAAGAAGTTGTGGAACTCTGGCTATTTTTTTGTTGTCAATGACGCTGCAAAATAAACCAGTCGAGGATTCTCTTTTGTGCCTATGTTGACTTCTACTGATTCTTCAACCAACATGGGTGACTTTTCCTATGCAACGGGGAGAATTTTCAAACCTCCATCCTTAGATGCCTCAAAGAGGTTTTCACCTTCGGATGTGTCCTTTCTTTTTACTTTTTCATTGTCTAAAGGTGCCTTTCGGTTTTCACCTAGAGACTCATCCTTTTTATCTTGTTTATTCTTTTTCTCATTTTTTGCGACTGGAGGGTTCAACAGATTCCCCAAAATATGCTTTGTTGTCCAAGTCAATGATAAAACTAGCCTTGTGATCAACGTTAGGTATGCCTTCTCGTAATCCTAGGAACTCGGCAATTGCTTCGTTGTTCTCAAAAATGTCTAAGACGGGTGTGTCTTGTTGATCCCAATCAATGAGTTGGGGATAGACTAAGGGCATGTCATCATCGAAGTTATCAAAGTTTAATGGGGTCAAGGTAAGGATTGAGTTATTCATATGGTCACAAAAGTCTTGTACTAAATCTTGTTTTCTCTTAGGTTTAGGTATAGGTAGATTGATAGGTGGGCCTAATGCCAAGGTTTGATTATTTGAAATAGATGTATTGGGTTGCCAAGAGGTAGGATCAAGTGATTCCCAATAGTAGTGTTTAAACCACTCCTCCTTTGTCATTTTCTTTGGTGGACAGGAATTCAATGGATTTGGTGAGGAACTTAACATTAAGTCAAGTTCCCCAAATAACTTGTCAAGGTCCATGGAAGAGGTAGAGGATAGGGAATCCCACTCAAAATCATTAGAGTCGGGGGAGTCACAGTGATATTGGTCCAATGGTTTGTGATATGTCCTAATATCTTCTAAAGCACTTACTTCCTCAATTAAGGGTGATGTGGTACTAGGAACGCCAATCTGAATCGATTAAAACCCTAGCCCCATGCCTTTTGGCCACTAAGAAACAAATATCGGTTCAATCCTCCCATCTTGGTTTAAGCCTAAACCACTCTATCCATCATATCCCTTGCTTTGCATGATTGTGAAACCCTTTCCATATAGATCTGTAGGAATGTGAGCTAGTAAGGAAAGTTGTTCATTATCTTCCTTGTACAACCAGGAGGTAACATCTTCTGTATTTACAACCTCTTTGCTTAATTCACCCCATTTAGTGAAATTTGTTGTAGGAGGAACATGTATAGTGAAGACTAGATCAATTTATAGAAAATTGATTATTCAAACGACAGGCCAGGATTGATTAAGAGCAAAAATGCAATACAAATCTAAATGCAATCTAATGCTAAGCAACAAAGAACAAAGGAAGTCAAAAATGTAAATAAAACTTGAACAATCTCACCAAATTTGTACATATTTCCATGATTCATCTCGATTTCCCTTCTCCATTTTCCTGTTATAGTATAATTGCCCTCATATTTTCAAAGATTTGTGCAAGTATAACCTATGATAGTGATTTAGCAAAACATCAAATATTCAAGATAAGTTCTCACAAAAGTCATAAGATTTTGAGAGAGATTGGAATGATGAAGACCAGAATTTATAGAAAATTGATTATTCGAACGACAGGCTAGGATTGAAAGATCAACGGACGATTGAGATTGACTGATTAGTCATGCATTCTGATAACAGTTAGTAATGACATGAGTGATACAAATTAGAAATAGAATTAAAGATTAAATAAATGATTTAATCTTTAACTTTGCATGACAAAAGAGATTTCGAATGCATCTAATTAATTATATTTAACATGCAAATGAGTTAGAACTGGATGATTGAATGATTTGATGAAGAGATTACTCGAGAACACCACTCAGACATTAAATCGAGAGTTAACTGAGCGATTTGAATAGATCTTTGAGTTGAGTAAAAGTGAATACTTAGATAACTCACACAATTATCTAAATATAGAGGAATGTTAAAATAGAATTCATGAATTAAATAATTCATTTAATTCAAGATTTTATATTTGAAGAATAATTAAATAAATAAGATTTATTTAATCAAGTGATGAAGGGATTTAAATGAATAATTAAATAAATAAAGAATTTATTTAATTATAGTTGAAGTATGATAAAGAGTAAATTAAATAAGAATTTATTTAATTTGACAAGATAAGGTTAATTAGTAACATAATTAAATAAAAAGCATTTATTTAATTAATCAGATAGAATAAAGAAAAGTGTGAATTAATTAAATAATTAAGATTATTTAATTAATAGAAGAAATAACAGACTATAAAGAATAATTAAATAATTGACATAATTTAATCATGACCATGGAAAATACAAATTATGAAGAATATTGAAGTCGCGGGCTTAGATCAAATTTTGGTGTCTACACTTCTTATACTTTGTATCCTTCCTATCCTTATCCTTATAGTCCTAGTTATTTTTATATGTAGCCCTATTTAGACATCTCAGAGCATAATGACCAATGTTACCACAATGAAAAAATTTAAAGGGTAACATACCTTTATATTTTTCGGTAACTTTCTTTAATTTCATAGTGAAGTTTGCTTCCAACTCTTCATCATCGCTATCTGGTTCTTCAATCTTCAAAGCCTTAAATGTCATTTTTTCCTTCTCTTCTGTCTTGTCATATTTATGAAACTTCCTTATCTCAAATGCTTGCAAGGTGCCGAAAAACTCTTCTAGAGTATACTTCTTAGGATCATACATTTTTTTAATAATAGAGATCTTGTCGCTGTAACATTCCAATAAAGTGATCAAGATCTTCTCGATTATATCTTCATATGCTAGTTTTCCTCCTTGATTTCTAACTTCATTTGTTGCCAGTTCAACTCTCTTAAAGAAACTTGTAAATTATTCATCATCTTCCATCTTTAGGTTCACATATCTATGCTTTTCCACCAGCCTCTTTGTCAATTTTACCTTTTTATTTCCGTCATACATGTCTTCCAACTTCTTCCAAACTTCATATGTAGTATCTAGATAACTAACCTTAACTCACTCATTTTTAGATAATCCATTGCAAATTGCATACTTCGCCTTCTCATTTTCTTCATAAGCAAAGATTTCATCTATAGAATTAACACTACTAGATGGAAGTGTATACTTATTCTAAATAGCCTTCCAGGTCTTGAAACCAAGAGAGCTAATATATCCTCTCATTTGTCCCTTCCAATCATTGTATTCAGTTCCATCAATCATAGGGATTGCCAACTTGTGTGCCATCGGATCTTCCTGAAGTGGTTAAGCTCTACACAAGAAATCAAAGGCTTTGATACCAATTGTTAAATAGGAACTGACAACTGAGAGGGGGGTTGAATCAGTTGTCACACAAGTTCAACTAAAAACTTTATCACTTATCAATTCTTCAACCACACTATTCTATTATTAAATATGAGCATGAAACACAAATAACGGAAATTAAATCAACACAATAAACACATTATTTTTACATGGAAAACCCAATAAGGGAAAAACCATGGTGAGGGTTAACTCACAATATAAAGATTATAAACTGAATACAAAGGCTCACTGCCAAGGGCTCACTATCCAAATACAAAGGCTCACTGCCTGCAAAAAGGACTCACTGTCCAACAAGGAGGCTTACTACCTAAATATACAAAAGAGAAAAAAATGATCCACCATTGCAATTGAATCACATTCACAAGATTACAGAAACTCTTATCTCATTGTGTTCAACACTACTCACACACACACACTTCTTCTCTTATGATTTTTGACTTACCTTCGTCACTTTGCATCACACTGTCATACAACTCTTCACAATTCAACTTGATTTTATATCATTCTCAACCTTAGAAGCATTTACCAAGGTTGGCTACAAATAACCCATTTCATAAATTCAAATTAGGTCAGAAACTCAAAATTCCTACAGTGGAAAGGAATAAGAGTAGACCAATTAAATTATTTTCTCAAAACTTCTACACGCTTCCTCAATTGAATTTTATTCTTTGAATGAAGTGTAAACAACAAGTAGGCCAAAAATAATGAAAACAAAAAATAACATTGATGCACATGCTTCGTAACAAGAAGATGACACGTGGAAACCTCAACACACTTCAATATGCACTAGACTTCATCTTAGATTTCTTCTGATACATCTGTAGCAAAACAACATACTTCATACACTAAATACCTTTTAGTAAATCATCCAAACTATGCAAACTTGTACTTGAATAAAGAAACATGACTTCTAGATTACCAAACTTCAACCTTCTTCACTAGAGCATGGAAAATACCTTCACAAGACATATCCCAGATTTGTAAGTTCTGAAAAAAAGCATCAGAGAACTACGGAGCAAAACCGGTTCTTGAAGGCCATAGAAGACCAACTCTGCCAAAGCAGTTCACATACCAGTGAATGTAACTCTCACACACCATGACACCTGAAGATAAAACTCAAGAAATATCACCACTAAATCATCATTAACAAGCCTTCATATTTTCACAAGCATAAGATCAACACGGGAGAAACGTGGAGCACATACCAGAGCACATTCAGAACACTTTCAACATTTTGACTTCACTTCTTTATTTAATTTTCTCAAAAGCACTTGGAAACTCACCAACACAACACATCTGCAACACTAAAAAGATAGTTCCATGTACTCACAACATCTAAACAACATCTCAACTATACATGTACAACCAGCAACATACTAAACAGTGTTGACATCAATGGCAATACCACCAAATTTGCTCATACTTGCAACAATCTCCCCCTTTTTCATTGATGGCAACACATGATGTGAAAAACCATCAAAGACAACATTATCCTTCACAATACCGGGAGCACTATTTTTCACATGACTTTTCTCTCCTACTTACCTCCAATCTCTCCCCCTTAGACATCAATGGCAAAGAACAACAGCTCTGATTACTCCCCCTTAGGAGTACACCCATACTGCAATAATGAAATCATTTCTACTCTCCCTACGAAGTAGACTCATTTATCAGTCCAAATAAATGAAGAGTCTGTGAATTCATAGGACTAATGCACCTTCATGTGCACCTAGTTAGGATGGCCAATGACCACCAACATCTCCCTAAGATACTCAAAAGTATCCTTCGGAAGAGCCTTATTAAATATGTCTGCAATTTGTTCCTTTGTTGTCACATACTCCAGTTTGACCTCATTCTCCAACACTTTTTCTCTCAGAAAATGATACTTGATAGATATGTGCTTTGTTCTTGAATGCATAACTAGGTTCTTCAAAAAATTTATTGCACTTTTGTTGTCACAGAAAATGGAAATAGGCTCATCACATACCACACCAATGTCTTTTAGAGTTTGCTTCATCCACAAAACTTGTGTGCAGTAGGATACTGCAGCAATATATTCTTCCTCTACAGTAGATAAAGAAATTGAGTCTTGCTTTTTACTCAACCATGAAACTAATCTTCCACCAAGAAAGAAAGCTCCACCATTGGTACTCTTCCAATCATCTACACATCCGGCCCAATCAACATCTATATAGGCACTCAGGGTGAAATCATTACTCTTAGGGTACCATAGCCCATAATCTGGTGTACCTTTAAGATATCTAAACATTCTCTTTATGGCTACAACATGTGCCTATTTAGGATCTGCTTGAAATCTATCAAATAAACACACTACATGCATAATATCTAGTCTGGTAGCAGTAAGGTACAATAGTCCACCAATCATGGATTTGTATTTGCTCTGATTAGTCTTAACAGATTTATCATCTTTGCTTAGCTTACATTTGATTACCATAGGAGTACAAACCGGTTTAGAATCTTCCATCCCAAACTTCAACAACTCTTTTACATACTTAGATTGTGAAATGAATATCCCTTTATCAGTTTGATTCACTTGTAGACCAAGGAATAAATTCAATTCACAAATCATAGACATCTCAAATTCTTTCTACATCTCTTCAGCAAACTTTTTACACATGCCATCATTTCCACCAAAAATGATATCAACATAAACAACTACAATCAACATCTGATTATCTTGCAATTTGAAGTAGATGTTGTTGTCAGTAGAACCTTTTTTGAATCCTTGCTTTTTCAGATGTCTATCTAGTCTTGCACACCAAGAATTGGGAGCTTGCTTCAGCCCATACAATGCCTTGTTTAGCTTACAAACCATGTCCAGTTTGTCGAACAACTGAAACCATTCAGGTTGCTCCATGTACACTTCTTCCTCCAACTCACCATTTAGAAAAGCTGACTTAACATCCATCTGATATACCTTTAAGTCCTTGTAGGTAGAAAATGCCAAAAACATTATGATAGCATCCATTATGGCCATAGGAGCAAATATTTCTTCAAAATATATACCTTCAACTTGTGAATATCCTTTGTGTTATCACGGAATCTAGCAGCGCTCGTTCCACGGATAACCCCCTACGAAATTTGTCTGTTTCCTAGGATTCGTGAAGTTCAAACACGCATAACGAGGTGATTTTCAAGCCACCTTGAAATGTGTTCCAAAGCCTCGAATAGTCAATTTGAGCATCCCCCTATGTTCGCCTCACGAAGACCTTCGAAACGAGCCCCTTCGCAAAGTCTCACTGTTCGTACTTAGTTAATTGTGAAAAATGCAGTTGCACTAAAAAAGTGTGCTCCTGCTCACAAGCCAAAAATTGGCGAAGTATAAAAAAGTGCAGGGGAGCTAATTTTTAGTGCCCCTGCATGAAAGTGAAATCTTAAAAATGTAATGGCACTGAAAAAGTGCACTATTACACTTTTTATCAACACTTAGTTTTTTCTAGCCTCTTTTTCTGGCCTTGGCGCATTTCTTCATGTGTTTGCAGTTTTCGTTCATTGTGCCACTTTTCGTGCCTAAATTTATTGCTCGACTTGAGTTAGGTTTTCATATCTTTCTTTCACTTAAAAGTGTTTTATTGTTCCTTTTTCATTTTTCATGATCTTCAAACTGTATTCCTTCTTGCTGGGCGAAATTCTCTCAAGCTGCAAAACACGTTTTTGGAGATTTTCAAAATTCCTCTTAACTAAATTCCGCACTTCCTCTTGGTGAGTCGTTCTCTTTACTTTCTCTCCTTTTTCCTTCATTATTTTGTACATATCTTAGGTTTTACATGTGCGTTTTTTATTCTTACCTTCGTTTCTTCATACATTTTTTCTAAACACGCGTTTCTCTTTCATTTAATGGCTTTTTGAATATCTTTCCTGGTGTATGGACGTTTCTTTTCATCCCAATCTCATTGTCTTTCTTTCTTCATATGTCCATCTTGTGTCTACGTGTTTTCCTAATACAGAACTTACGCAATGGGGTTTTCATGGCTCATTTTGGTGTGATTTCTCTATTCCCACTTTCAAGCATTGACGTATTTGCTTATCTGTATCACCATCAATGTATATTTGTGTAAAGATGTAGGTTTGTCTTTCCAAAATGTGTGGCAAGAAGGTTCCTCTTCAAAAATACATTTTTCAAATGCTTCACACGAAGAAATTTGTGTCTCAAGAGTTCAGCGTTGTTTTTCAACCTCACTGCGCATTATTTTTTCCAAAACTCAAGCTTCAAATGTAATAGCATCTAAAATGTGCGCTTATACTTTCTTTTTGTTCTTCCCAAGTGTAATTTACCAACTCCACAATGAGGGATTTCATGGCACTAAAAAAGTGTGCCCTGACATTTTGAAATATTTTCTAACACTGAAAAGTGCAGGAGCGCACTTTTTCAGTGCCCCTGCATCAAAGTCAGAATTCCCCAAAATGTAAGGGCGCTGAAAAAGTGTGCCTTTACACTTTTCACAAATTTTCCCTCAAACGTTTCAAACTTGCAGTCCTGAACCTCACTCCTTCCATTTTGTGCATTGTTTTGCGTGCCTTGTCATCCGCTCCACTCTTTCCCATCATTGTTGCTCGTTTCGTGCATTCCCATGCTATCTAACGACTAATGTTTGTTCTGGCTCAACACTTTGTAGTCTCTTTTCAAAGACCTTTAGAGTTGAGTGATCAAATTTTTAGTTGTTCTTGATGACTACCAGTAAACCTTTGTCTTCTTCAAAAGCAAAAGGAAAAATGAAGTATAAATATCAAGGTGTCTATCCGCCGACTGTAGTGGTCTCCAAGGTGGAAGAAATAAAAGACACAGAGGTTGGCCATCAGGACTTGGTTGATTTTGCGAAGCAAACAGAGATGAGACCTCTTCCTGACCCAATGAGAGAAATTGTACACAGTAACCTACATTTGGTAGCTATGTTCCCTACAGCCGCACACAATACGGAGTTTGTCCTTCAAGTGGCATCTCACTACATCAGAGAAAGCAGAAGTGTGATCGATTCTTCTGGGCACGAGATTCTAAGACTTGACCTTGATTTCTTTGACATTGTGTTTAAGGTTCCTCAAATGGAAAAATACATTAATATCTCTATACAAAAAGCACAAGAAGTCTTTGACGCTGATCCCAACAAGGCTAAAAACCTAATAAATACCCAATGGTTGAAGAAGCCTAGACAATCTGTTTCCAGATGGCCAAAGGGACTCCTGTGAAGTGATTTCAAGGATGACGTCAAAGATATGATCACATTTTTAAGCAGAGTAAAAGGCTTGCCAGAATCGTCCACTTTTCATGATTGGATGTATGAATACATCAGGATTATAAGAAGACAAAAGGTGCACATTGACTGGGGAAAACATATCAGTGATGAAATACATGAGCAGCTGATCAATGTGCCTTCCACATTGAAATTCTATATGAATTCTTACCTGGTGTACGCAGCGGCCGTAATGAGACAATTCCCAGGTCTATCCACAAAAGGAAATCGGATGCTAGTACCTGTGTACAGATTTTTCTATCAATTGGAGTTGAAGGAAAGCTTCCATCACTTTAGGCGGGTTACAAATGCTTTCTTCACACCTTTTCTTTTCAATTTTGATCCAGCTCTCGAAAGGAGGGTATCTGATGAGGCTTATAAGGTGGTAAGTAAATTTGGATGCCTATTTCTTCAATTCCCAATGTTTACTTATTTAAGAGTAGGGTAATACACTGGTTGTCCTTACATGTTTCCACGTTATCCTTCGGATAAGTGGGTTCTCATGGAGACATGCAGACAGCTGATTTTAGTGCAAAAAGAACGAAGAAGTAACCACAAGTGTGGATTCAAGTTCCCACTAACAATTGGCAGATATACCATCCCAACTATACAAAAAGCCAAGTTTGTTTATGCTGAAATGCAGATCATGACAATCAAGACCTACAGGTATAGGTTTGATTTTGATTACTGAGATGTCAGAAAGAAATTTTAAAAGGGTCATCATCATAAGTACTATTTTGAAGACATCTGGGATGATTGTAGAGATGAAAAATCCATTCACAAAATGGATTATTGTAGGTTGATTGTTCAGCAGATCAAAGACCTTGATATTGCTAACCTACCAGAGGATTTTGCATATCTTGGCGATATCATGAATGCTCTCTATGATGAACAAGAGGTTTCTAAAAGGCCTTTGCTTGCAATTCAATGGTCTAGGAAAGAAATTACCAGTATGAGAGAGAGATTGAAGCCAATCCTAGCCAACACTACAGAATGGTTACATAAGCATGGTTATGAAATGAAAAATTTTAGAACAGATTCGGAAGGAGAAGAATCTGAAGTAGAAGCTCACCAACAGCAAGAACTCTGCATGTAAAATAAATTAGCAGTTGTTCCCACTTCTTCACAAAGAGGTCCCAGGATCAATTTTACTGTTGGAAAGAAAGATACCCAGTCTATCCCAGAAGGAGAAACCATAGAATCCAATCCATCTCGCTCTAAAGGTAAAAATTCCATTCCAGAGGAGATAGATTCTGATGAAGAAGGTACTTCTAGTGATCAATCCGCTGAAGATGAAGATTTAGCAGAAGCAGACTCCGATGCAGAAGAGGTTTCTGAAAGCGGGCAAGAGTCTGAAGAAGATTCTGAAGAAGAATCTAAAGGTGATTTTGAAGGTGAACCAAAATCGGAGAGACAAGAGGGTGATCAACAGGAACCCAGGCATGATCAAGAAAGAACTACTTCTCCTCCTGAGAATGTAGTTGAGGAAATTCCTAGAACATCATTGCTTGTGATTTCTAGTGTTCATCATACCCCTCCAAGTTCAAGAACTCCTCCACCTCATGTTCCCTCATCACCCATTCCTACCACATGCATTCCTGCAGTCGAAATATCCACTATTCCTGCAGCATCAACCTTGCTTGATACTCCCTCGATGAAAAGCATTCATATGGTTGATATATTGTCAAGTCCTTCATCATCCATTCCTAGCCTGTCTTCACCAACGTATGATATCACTTCTGAAAATGAATTCAATTGTTTCATGAATGAGTCAATGCGTGATCAGCTCAATGTGTAGTCTACAGGAGCAATGATGAAAGACACTTCTCCTATTGTTACAATACCCATGGTAACCTCAGATGTGACAATAACTTCAGAAGTGACGATGACAACTGAGTTGACAGTGAATCCAGAAGTTCACACCTCTTTTCTTCCTCCTTGGCTGATATCTCAAGTGTCAAAGCGTAAGAAGCAAATGATCTCTCCAGAGGAGCTCGACCTCGAAGAGATAGTCCTTCCAAAGGCTAAAGGGAAGAAAAAGGAAAAATTATACTCAAGGCTGAACGTTGACAAGACTGGTAACAAGTATGCAGAGATTTGCATAACACCGCAAGAAGAAGGTGATGTCAATATGGAGGACTACACAGTGACAAAAGTCCAGCTTGGAAAGGTTACCAATGAAAGTGCAAAGGTTGATGCGCAAGTGACATTGGATATCTTGGTTGGAAGACTGGATAAAATGGAGCAAGCTCGCAATATGTACAAACAAGGGTAGAGCATTATGCCACTGTTGTGAAGAGACTTGTTGGATCTCCAACTAATGCACAACTGCTGACAGTGGTAAGTATTGAAGACCCAGCTGTCAAGAAAGCTGAGAAGTTCGCCTCCAAAGGTAGAGTGTGTATGATTTTTTTGAGAAGATCATAGAACATGGATCTCATATCATAATTGTTGCGGACAAGAAAACTACTTTGTTGGCCAAGCTCACCACAGAGCTTGATAATGAAAAAAGTGTACTTTCCCAGGAGCGCAGAAATATGGAAAAATGTATGTTGTCGTGGTTGGAGATGAAGCAAGTAAAGCTCAATAAATTGGTGGAAGTTGGGGTAATTCCTGACAAAGAAAAGTTCGTTGAGGTAAGAGAATCCTTGAAACATCGAATTCAAGTAATTCAATCTCTTACGGAAGATCTGCACCTTGGCAGGAAGATGTCGAAGGACATTGTGTTATTCTTGAAAAAGGTATCAAGGAGTTACCAGGTCAACTTCTTGAAGAAAATCGTATCTTCCTGCCGACCACAGAAATATCTCATATCTTCAAAGAAGCCATCATGAAGTTGATTGACAGTTCAGACTTTTTAGAAGCCTCACTGAACGTCATTTGTGATACAAGGCTCACATTGGATAACCTGAAAACGCATCTTGACAAGTGCAAGAAGGTTCACTCATCTACCATGAGATTGATCATGAGAATTCACACCATTATGGATTACACCGTTGGTCCGAATGAGAAGTTCGTGCAAGAGACCAGGAAGAAATACGAAGACTTCCATACCCAAAGCAAGGAAACATGAAGAAGGTTCCTGATCTCCAGTGTTAGACATTTTCGGTGCATTCCTTTATGCATCTTGTAAATATTTCCTGACATCTTAAATGTCTTTTTGTAAATTGTAATTGCACCAAGTTCGAAGATGTAATCTTTTGAAAACAAATTACACTTTGACTTTGGTCAAAGTTAGGTGAGATCTCCTTAAATCGCTCACCTAACTTTCCTTGATTTTCTCAATTAGATTCCTAATTTTTCTCATCCCTCTTTCTATATAATGTGAGGGATTTCTATTGTAAATTTATCCTTTAGTATTTTGCAACAAAGTGTTGCCCTTCTTGAAGCAGAATTGTGAAACTTTGTGTTCATGCTTTGTGAATGAAATTTGATCAATAAAGAAGAAGATTGCAACCCAGACTTTGTGTTGGATTCAATAATCTTGTGAATTGATCTCATTTGGTGGTGATTAGCTTATGGAATCTGAAGGACTCTAAGTAATTTATGAAAACTTTGTGTTACATCCTTTATTTAGATTTGCATTTGTGTTTTGTTTAACTTTGGTTGAATGATCTACAAGACTTTGTGCTCGTAATTGTTCATGCTCTTTGATAATTTGGTTGGATAATCTACAAGACTTTGTGCTTGTAATTGTTCATGCTATTTGAGGAATTGTTGTGTCTAAGAAGACTTTGTGCTTCCAACGTGACAAACTACACACTTTTCACAGATCCACCATTGAAAAGCTACGGAACGACTTTGTGCCTTCGTGAGCTTTCCTTTTTATTTTATTTGTTTATTGTTAATCACTTCTGGTATCTCTACACTTTTCTTTGACAAGATAGAGGTATTGGCATTACTGCTAGTTGATCGTTTAAAGTTATTAAGAATTGAGAACTTCCAACAGTGAAGCATTGTAAACATCTTCTCTGAAAAAAGAGAGAAGGATGAATGTAACACACCCCCCCCACTTCGTAAGTTTTATGTACATTTTTTAATTACTTGTTTGTTTTACCATCGCTTCTGTCAGTAGTAAGAAGGGCGCCTCCCCTTTCCGAGAGGAGAGATTCACATCTCACATAGCTGTGGCTGAAGTCCAAATTGTGTAATCTATCGAAAAGTTGATTACATAATTTTCACCCAACACTTTGCATACCAGTCTTGCCTTATTCCTTACTACATTTTTATTCATCTTATTTTGGAACACCCATTTAGAGCCAATCACATTTTTGTTCATAGGCCTAGGGACTATTTCCCATGTCTAATTATTTTCTATCTGCTACAATTCTTCTTTCATAGTTCTCATCCAACCTTCATCTTCACATGCTTACTTTATAGATTTGGGTTCTATTTTAGAAAGTAAACACAAATTTATGCCAGCTACAATTATGCTTCTTTTCTTCACACCTTCACTCTTATCTCCAATTATCTTATCTTTCAGATGATTTTTCTGTACATATTTAGGAGTCCTAGCAGCAGGTTCTGGTTCATTCTCTTCTTCTTTTTCTTCTACTTGTTTTTCTTCTTCTTTCTCTTCTTGTTCCTTCTCCTTTTTCTCCTTAGGTACATGTCCATAGATAGAATCATCAGGTTCAACTTCACTTATCTCAATAGGTCTATGTATATCTTCATCAACTTTCACATTAGCACTTTCAATGATCTTTCTCAAACTTTCGTTAAAACATTTGTATTCCTTGCTAGGAGTAGAGTATGCAAGAAATATTCCTTCATCACATCTAGCATCAAACTTTCCAAGATTTTCATCATCTCTTTTAATATAGCATCTACTTCCAAATACCTTAAAATATTTCAGAGTAGGAGTCTTACCAGTCCATAACTCAAAAGGTGTCTTTGTGTTGTTGTGTCTAATCTGAACTCCATTAAGAACATAAATAACAATATGTATCTCTTCTCTCTAATATAAATCTAGTACATTGGACTCTTTCATCATAGTTCTAGCAACTTCCTGTACTGTCCTATTTTTTCTTTCAACTACTCCATTTTGTTGAGGGGTTCTCAGAGTAGAAAACTGTCTTTTTATGCCATGCTCCTCACAGAATGCATTAAATTCACCAGAAGTGAATTCACCACCTCTCTCACATCTTAAACACTTGGTTTTTAGATTTACTTTATTTTCCACTCTTTCTTTGAATACGTTAAACCTATCGAGGGCCTAATTCTTTGCTCTGAGAAATGCAACCCATGTCATTTGATTATAATCATCAATAAGCAAAATAAAGTACCTATCTCCATTCAGGCTTCCGATCCTGGTCAGACCATAGAGATCAGTGTGAATCAACTCTAGAATTTTAGTAGTGGAATGTTCTTTTACCTTAAAGCTACATCTTGTCTACTTCCCCAATTGACAACTTCTGCAAACAACATTAGCAGGTCTTGCGATTATGGGCAGTCCTCAAACAATCTCCTTATTACTAATCTTGACTAGGTTATGAAAGTTCACATGTCTTATTCTCCGATGCCATAACCAACTTTCACTGATTTGGGATACAAGACAATGACCATCAACTCCCTTCAACTAATAGATGTTTCCATGAGTTCTTCCAGCAGCAATCATATCTCCATTTCCGGATCCTTTTCTGATTTCACAGTTATTGTTCTGAAACACAAGTTTAAAGCCATTGCTACACATCTAACCAACACTCAGAAGGTTATGCCTCAAACCCTTCACATAATATACATCATCAGAATTGTGCACTCCATTAAAACTAATTCAACCTTTACCATAGATCTTAGCTCCTAAATCATCACCGAACATGACTAAACCACCATCATATTTTTCAAGTTTAGTGAACTTACTCTTATCTCCATTCATGTGATTTGAACATCCTCTATCAATTACCCAGTAGTCTTCATCCTATCTTGCATGAAAAGTGGTAACCAAAGTACCTTCCATCCTATTCTTCTTAACCTTTGCACCCTTCTTACTTACACATTTTCAAGAGTTAGTGGATACAAATTTACTTTCCAAAGCTAAGAATAAGCATTCACTATCATCAACCTCATTTTTAGATTCATCGTCAGAAATACCTTCCTCTTCCTTAACATAGTACAACTTCTTATACTTCTTATCCTTCCTATCCTTATCCTTATAGTCCTTGTTCTTTTTATGTGTAGCCCTATTCAGACATCTTGAAGCATAATAACCAATGTTACCACAACTGAAACATTTAAAGCGTAACATACCTTTATATTTTTTGGTACCTTTCTTCAATTTCCTGGTGAAGTTTGCTTCCAACTCTTCATCACTGCTATCTGGTTCTTCAATCTTCAAAGCCTTAAATGTCATATCTTCCTTCTCTTCTATCTTTTCATCTTTATGAAACTTCCTTATCTCGAATGCTTGCAAGGTGTTGAACAAATCTTTCAAAGTATACTTCTTAGGATCATACATTTCTTTTATAACAGAGATCTTGTCGATGTAACATTTCGGTAAAGTGATCAAGATCTTCTCAATTATATCTTCATCTGCTAGTTTTCCTCCTTGATTTCTAACTTCATTTGCTGCCAGTTCAACTCTCTAAAAGAAACTTGTAAATTCCTCACCATCTTCCATCTTCAAGTTCACAAATCTATGCTTTTCCACCAGCCTTTGTTAATTTCACCTTTTCATTTCCTTCATACATGTCTTCCAACTTCTTCCAGACTTCATATGCAGTATCAATAGAATTAACCTTAACTCGCTCAGTTTTAGATAATCCACTGCAAATTGCATACTTCACCTTCTCATTTTCTTCATAAGCAAAGATCTCATCTACATAATTAACACCACCAAACAAAAGTGTATACTTATTCTCAACAACCTTCCAAGTCTTGAAACCAAGAGAGATAATATATCCCCTCATCAGTCCCTTCCAATCAATGTAGTCAGTTCCATCAAACATAGGGATCGCCAACTTGTGTGCCATTGGATCTTCCTTAAGCGGTTAAGCTCTACACAAGGAACCAAAGGCTCTGATACCAATTGTTAAATAGGCATAGGAAAATTGAGAGAGGGGGGTGAATCAGTTGTCACACAAGTTCAACTAAAAACTTTATCACTTATCAATTCTTCAACCACACTATTTTGTTGTTAAATATGAGCATGAAACAAAAATAACAAAAAGAAAATCAACACAATAAACACCAGATTTTTATGTGGAAAACCCAATAAGGGAAAAACCATGGTGAGCGTTAACTCACAATATAAAGATTATAAACTGAATACAAAGGATCATTGCCCTAAAGAGGACTCACTGTCCAAATACAAAGGCTCACTGTCCAACAGGGAGGCTCACTGCCTATAGATACAAAAGAGAACAAAAGGATCCACCATTGCAATTAAAGCACATTCACAAGATTACAGAAACTCTTATCTCACTATCTTTAACACTACTCACACACACACTTCTGCTCTTATGATTTGTGGCTCACTTTCGTCACTTTGCATCACACTATCATACAACTCTTCACAATTCAACTTGCTTTTATATCATTCTCAACCTTAGAAGCATTTACCAAGGTCAGCCACAAATAACCCATTTCATAAATTCAAATTAGGTCGGCAACTCAAAATTCATACAATGGAAAGGAATAAGAGTGGACCAATAAAATTATTTTATGGAAAGTTCTACATGCTTCCTCAATTGAATTTTATTCTTTGAATGAAGTGTTAACACTAGGTCGGCCAAACCTAATGAAAACACAAAAGAAAATGGATGCACACGCTTCCTAACAAGAAGGTGTCATGTGGACACCTCAACACGCTTCAATATGCAAGAGATTTCATCTTAGACTTCTTTAGATACATCTGTAGCAAAACATCATACTTCATACACTGAATACCTTTTACCAGATCATCCAAACTATGAAAGCCTGTATTGGAAGAAAGAAACGTGACTTCTAGATTACCATACTTCAACCTTCTTTGTCAAAGCATGGAAAAGACCTTCACAAGACATATCCCAAATCTACAAGATCTAAAACAAAGCATCTGAGAACTACAAAGCAAAACCAGTTCTCCAAGACCACAAAAGACCAACTCTGCCAGAGCAATTCACATACCGGTGAACGTAACTCTCACACACCATGACACTAGAAGCTAAAACTTAGGAGATATCACCACTAAATCCTCATTAACAAGCCTTCAAATCCACACAAGCATAGGATCAACATAGGAGAAACACAAAGCACATACCGAAGCACATTCTAAACACTTTCAACATTCTAACTTCACTTCTTTATTTAATTTTCTCAAAAGCACTTGGAAACTCACCAACACAACACATCTGTAACACTAAAAAGATAGCTCCATGTACTCACATCATCTCAACAACATCTCAACTATACATGTACAACCAACAACATACTGAATAGTGTTGACATCAATGACAACACCGCCAAATTTTCTCATACCTACAACACTTATATGTATATGATAGATGATTTATGATTATATTCTCATGTTTTTGTAGTTTTATGATGCATTTATATGATATGGATGAATGGATGATTTATGTATGTATGCAATGGATAACATTTATGACATATGATGTTTTATTTATGTGATGGACATGATATACACTGATGAGTTTTTGGATGCAAGATGCATGCAATACTAATGGCTTTGTGATGCAAGATGCAGATGTTAGAAGACCTATTAGTATGATTAGAGATAGATAGAAGTGTTAGATGATTGATCTAATTTGTGAAAATCCATAGATTATGATTATGATGATATGCATTGATGAGATGATTGATGTTATACCTTGATGATATGTGATTATATGCATTGATGAGTTTTTGTTTTGTTTCATGGAGGACTAAGTAGTTTTTAACAATCCTTATTGATCTAGAAAATAGACACGATGCACTAGGGTATTAATGACCAAGGTGGTTTTTTTATCTATTGTGTGGACTTTGACTCTACACACAGATTATTCTTGCTCATACTAGACATATGAAAACCCTATTAGAGTGTATGGGTGAGAAGTTTGAAAAAAATTTAGAGTATTTATACAAAAAGGTATGGAGTACCTAATATGCAACCACTACACAAATTTCCCCAAAATGACTTCCACACATAAAACAAAGAAAGTATTCATATTGGTAGTATTGCAAAAGCATCCAAGAAATAGAGAAGATAGAAAATCAATGATCAATTCCCTATTCCTTCCTCTCTAAACCCTATGGACATCCTCGAGAGATCCTAGGAATGTGACGATAAGATAAATAAAAAAGATAAGATCATAAAATATAAACAATGTTGTTGTATCACTTTCCATAGATGTTTTTATGTTTCAAGATGTTTCTCCATTGATGTTGTATATTTTAAGAATTTTTTATTCATTAATAAATGTGCCAAGATGTTGATGATGATTCTCAAAAGGTAGGGTAGTTAATACTTAAGCATTGTTTTAGTCTAATGATGTCTAGTCATTTCTTTTCTTTTCTTCGAAGTTTTGGATTTTGATTTTTTCATTGTTTGTTGATTGCATTGTCAAAGGTTGATGGTGATGAATGTTTATTATGGATGGAAATTTTATTACTAATAGGTGATAACGGAGAGGATTTTTTAGATTTTTTGACTATTTTTTGTGCTTTTTGAGGTTATTTAATGTTTATTTTTTTGATGTTTTATAAAGATTTAGAGACCAAGAGGGGGGCCAAAGGGGATTGACCTAGTGCCTCGAGGGCTCATTAATGATGGCCTTGCCTACGTGCAAGCTCAAAGACAACATAGTTCGACTATATTGAGTGACATTGTTTTTTGGATTTTTTTGACTCTTTATGAATGTTTTTGGATTTTGATAAGATAGAATGTTTTATATTTTCGACCAAGTTTAAAATACCAAGAGGGACACCTAAAGGGACTGACCTAGTGCCTTGAGGGCTCATCGATGATGGCCTTGGCTACATGCAAGCTCAAAGACAATGTAGTTCAAATGTATTGACTCGATTATGCCTCGTCTGGAGATGACCTATAATTTTTTTGGGACTTTGTGTTTTATGACTTAGTTTTGGATTTTGATGGCTTTCTAGATGTTTTTGATTTTAATAGTTTTATAGATGTTATTTTGAATTTATTTTGATATTTTTTGTAAGTTATGGGATGAACAAGGATCCAATTTGCTACCAATTTCAGGAGGTTTCCCCCAGTTTAAAATAGGATTACATTTTATTAGGGATAGGTGGATAAAATGGATGGTGGATAGAGATGGTGTAAGAAGGTTCAACACTTGATCAGTTATCCAGCCATGGTTGGGTGCACATTTTATTATCTGATGGGTAGAGTGGATGTGATAGATGGATAGTGTCGTTAGATGAGGATGTATGAATTATTCAAATGTAGTGCATGTTTACCAGGTTTTCACTACAGTACTGATCCTAGAGGTGCCACAAGGTGGTTTTCACTTAAAGGATGATTTATTTCTCTTTACTATTTTCTTAATTTTTGATTTTTTTTTCTTTTTTGCTTGGAATATTTAGATACACTTAGGTATAGAACTTTTTCAGATGACTGTTGTTAAGAAATTCGAATAGAGGTTCTATTTTTGGCGTAGCCAAATAATATGCTCTAGAGTCATAGCTTGCTATAATGATGTAGGGACCTCACTAGTTGGGTTAAAACTTACCTTTTCCATCTTGATTTAGTTGGATTTTCTGATTTTCCTTTAGGACCAAGTCACCAACGTGAAAGTTCTTATTTCTAATTTTCTTATTATAGCTTCACTTGAGCTTATTTTGATAGGTCTATAGATGGTTCAATGCACTCAAGCATATTTCATCTAAGAGTTCAAGCTCATTGAGTCTGGATACCCAATACTCTGTTGCTAACAAGATCCTTTAATGATACTCTTAGGGATGGGATTTCAACCTCTATAGGCAGTATTTCTTCAGATCCATAGACCAAGGAAAAGGGATTTGCACCTGTAGGTGTGTGGATGTTGGTTCTATAATCCCATAAGGCTAGGTTTAGCTATACGTGCCAATCATGGTTGGTGTCATTAACAATTTTCTTTAAGATTTTCAAGATGGTCTTATTAGATGCTTTAGCCTAGCTATTTCCTTGGGGATAATATGGGGTTAAAAAATGGTATTGGATAGAGAATCTCAAGCAAAGCTCATGGAAATATTAATTCTTAAACAAAGTTCCATTAGTTGTTATGATAGTCCATGGGAGACCATATCAAAAGATCAAATAGTTAAGAATGAAATTAGCTATTTGTTTTCCTATGATATAAGTTAAAAGAATAGCTTCTATTCATTTTGTATAGTACTCTATGCAATGATGATGAATTTTTGTTCATTGGATGAGGTTGGTGATATCCTTCCTATTAATTCAAGTCCCCATTGAGAGAATGACCATGGAGTGGTGATAGGATACAACTTTTGTGTGGGTGCATGCATGAGATCTCCATGTTGTTGGCATTGACGAAAATTCTTGGAAAAATGAATTGCTTCTTGCTCCAGTGATGGCTAGTAGTACCCTGTTCGTAGCAACTTTTGGACTAGGTTACGCCTACTAGAATGGGACCCACAAACACTTTCGTGTACCTCTTGCAAGGTAGTTTTTTCTTCTTTTGTATTAAGACATCGAAGTAAAATACCACTGAGACTTTGGCAGTATAGGGTTGTAGCTACTAAAAAATGTCCTAATCAATATCATACACTTGAAACAGGTTTACTAACATCATTTCCTCTTTAACCCATTTTATTTTTGCTTAATTAATTAAATTAGCCTAGCTATTTAATTAATTTTGTCATTTTCATCTATTGGCCTAATCAATTTAATCAAGTTAATTCATCCCCCTTCATGCTAACATTTCATCTCATTAAATTAAATACATCAAAATATTTAATTTAATTCCCTAAGTTATCTTATTTAATTAAATAACCCTAAGTTATTTAATTAAATATCATTTCATCTCACCCCCATTCATTAAATCATTTAATTTAATGAATATCACTTTAATTCCTCCAAGTTCCCTAATTGCATGATTAAACCTTGTTTAATTAGCAATTAAACTAACTTTCCTCTAGGAAAAGGGAATATTCCCATGGAATATTCCTTATCCCTTTTTTTTGCACAATTTAAACATTGTTCTAATTTGTAAATTTCCTTTTTCCTCACCCATAGGAATATTCTAAAGAATATTATTATTCCTCCATCATTTGAAAACGGGATATTTTCACTTGGATTCTTAAGCAATTTTTAACCTTTAAGCTTTTGAACAAGTCACCTTTGACCTGTGTGAGCAGGTCAAAAGTGTGTTTGTTTGAGGCAAGTGTGAACCCTTGATTAAAATCTCATCATGCATTCTCATCCGTTGATGAGAATCCATGATCCATGCCTCTCGTCTCCTTCATCTTGGACCATTGATTAATCATTTTGATCTCAACCCTTCATTCCTCATTTTCTCTCATATAAATAGGTCACTATTTGGAGACAAATGGATCCATCTTTTAGAGAAAATTCATGTTGTTGAATTCACTTGCATCCATACACTCATATTTAATCACTTTTTAGCTTATCTTAGTTAATTTTAATTGCATCATAACTTAGAGCATCCATTAATGGTTTCCATGCATCCATCTTAGCTTGTTTATAAATTAGGGTTTTTCATCTTTTAACATAACTTTAGCTTATATTAGCTTAGCAATAGCATAATCAGTGCATTTGTAGCATAAAATCATGGTAACTTAGCTTGTATCATGTCCATTTTTAGCATAAACTAGGTTTTCATACATCAATCACAATGGTTTCATCAATTCTCTTCCATAGAATTGACTGAAATAGGCTCACTGATCATGGGATTGGGAAAGAGTTGTCATTTCACATCAACACGACGCCAATTCCAAAATGGGATAAATTTCAAATGGGTTAGATTAGGAATTTAACTATTTTCTTAGTTTGTAGCTTTCAATTTCAATAAAATTCTTAGTTTAGATTTCCAATTTGAATGTGTTAAAAGGAACAAGACAACTGAGAGGGGGGGTGAATCAGTTGTCACCAAATTCAAATACTAAACTTCAACACTTGTCAATTTCACAACCACTCTATTCTCTTATTAAGTATGAACATAGAATGAAAATAATAGAAAGTAGAATCAACACAATGAACACCAGATTTTATGTGGAAAACCCAATAAGGGAAAAACCACAGTGAGGATTAACTCACAATATAAAATGATAGAAAAACCAAATACAAGGGGCTCTTTGCCCAGGGCTCATTGCCCAAAATAGGACTCACTACCTAGAATAGGACTCCCTGTCCATATACAAAGGCTCACTATCTACAGAAAGGACTCACTGTCCAACAGTGAGGCTCATTGCCTATAGATACAAAAGATAACAAAAAAATCCACCACAACAATTTACACACATCCGTAACCTTGATCAGAAGATTGCAGAAACCTTTAGCTCACTGCTTTCAGGAATCTAACACAATGAAGTATTATTGCCTCAACTCACTTTTGCACAACTCTACTCTTCACCCATGGTTTTCTTTCTTACTTTGCATCATGCAATCCTTCACATTTCGAATTGAATTTATACCATCTTCAACCTTAGAAACATTCTCCAAGGTTGGCCACATACGCTTCATTTCATAAATTCAAACTAGGTCAAAAACTCAACATTCCCACAGTGGAAAAGAATGAGATTAGACCAATTAAACACTTAACCAAGACCAAAAGCAATGTCTAAGATCACCCATATGCTTCCTTGATTAAATTTTAAATTCTTCATATGAAGTGTAAACACCAGGTCGGCCAAACCTAATGAAAACACAAATGAACATTAAAGTACATGCTTTCCAACCAGAAGATAACACACAGATGATGTAACACACTTCATTATGCATGAGAAAACATCATAGATACTTCCAGATACATCTGTTGTAGGTGTAACAACCTTCGAACATAGAACTCTTTCTAGCATTCTATTTGGACTATGCAATTCCACAATCAACTCTAAAGCTCATCTTCTAGAGTACCAAAACTCGAACATCTCTACCAGAACCTAGAGAACATAATTACAAGACATATTCCATATCCATAAGACCTCAAACAAAACAATGGAGCACTGCGAAGTAGAAACATTTCTCCCAGTTCAACTCTACCAAAAAATTTCACACACTGGTGAACACAACTTTCACCTTTCGTAAAACCAACTACCACAAATTAGGAGATATCACCAACAGATAACCAAAAAAAAACCTTCAAATCCACACAAGCAAGGTATCAACACAAAAGAAACATTGAGCACATACCAGAGCACATTTTGAACACATACATAACTCTAACTTCATTCTTTATTAATTTTCTCAAAAGAACTTGGTAACCTATCATTTCAGCACATATGCAACATCATAAGGATAGCTCTATGTACTCACAACATCTCAACATTATCTCAACTATACATGCACAATCTACAACATACTAAACTATGTTGACATCAATGAAAACATTAATAACAATACCACCAAACTTTCTCATACTTGCAACATAATGATCTTGTTTGTAGATGTACATTTGTTTAGCAAATTTATGCTTTGATTCATCATGAATCAAGTATAATAGACCCTCATTGACATTTCCTCATCTCACAAGGGTATCTCCAAGGATGGTAAATTGAGAAGTTTGATAGATAAAGGTTTTCTTTTGACTGGTTGTTAGGTGGGGTGGTATGATTATGTGTTGGATATAGGCAAATGTGTCTTCATACCAAGGCAAGTCAAGACCAACAACATCACATACGAGTTTGGATTCTAGGATATTGAATGCCAATATAAGTAACTATTCTACTAGGAATTTGTATCTAGGAACATTCTCAGGTATGTCAAGGAGTGAACCAATAGTGGCCATAACATCAATAGCTTTATTTTTAACCCTTGGGATCTATTCAAAGATGAGGACCAAAAAGTATTTCTTGAAATTGTCCACCATTCTCTTGCATGGCATGAGCTTGTCATCTTTAGTCTAGTATTTGTTGTTGACCTGCCTTATGACTAGCTAGGAGTCACCATAGACTTTTAGTTCTTTGATCTTCCATTCCATGACCATTTTTAGCTCAATGATCAATGCTTCATACTCGGCTATGTTATTTGTACAAGGGAAGGGAATCTTGTATTCTTTGGGTATTCTTTGGGAATCTTGTATTCTTTGGGTATATTATTTGTCCACCATTCTCTTGTATGGCATGAGCTTGTCATCTTTAGTCTAGTATTTGTTGTTGACCTGCCTTATGACTAGCTAGGAGTCACCATAGACTTTTAGTTCTTTGATCTTCCATTCCATGACCATTTTTAGCTCAATGATCAACGCTTCATACTCGGCTATGTTATTTGTACAAGGGAAGGGAATCTTGTATTCTTTGGGTATACTATCTCCTCGTATTGTAAGAAATAGGATACCAACCCTTGAGCCATGTTGAGTATGGGATTCATCAAAATATAAAGTCCAATGGGTTGAATGAGTTGTTAGTAGGATGCTCTCATCTAGAAATTCTACTATGAGGGGTTAATTATCTTCAATAGGTGCTTCTTCTATCACCTATCCCTTGATGGATTTCCTGTCAATGTATTCTATTTTAATTCACTAAGTATCATGACCCACTTAGCAATTCTTCTAGTAAGAGTTTCTTTTTCCAAGAGATATTTCAAAGGGTCCACTTTAGATATCAACTTGATTTATCTATTTAACATTTAATTCCTAAGCTTTTGTGTTGCGAAGACAACTGATATGCATGCTTCTTCAATTGGTGTATAATTTAAATCATAGCTGACCAGGGTATGGATGTTGTAGTAAACTGCTCTTTCTTTATTCTGTTCATCAAGTTTTTCTAGTAGACCTCCCAAATCTAATGTTGTTCTAGATACATATAGAATCATTGATTTATCCTAAATTGAAGGAATCAATACTAGGGGATTGAGAAAATAGTCCTTCACCTATTAAAAATCTTGATCACACCTTCTATCCCATTTGAATGTTACATCTTTATAGAGCAGGTGTGTGAATGGGTGATATTTATCCACTAGTTGTGCAATAAACTATCTGATAGACTAAATCTTTACTTATAGATAGCATGGTTGTTTTAATTTTCTTGGGGGAGGCATTTCCAAGATATCCTTTACCTTAGCAGGATCTACCTTAACACCTCTTATGGATACAATGTAGCCCAATAGTTTCCCATAATTTACACCAAACACACATTTCTTTGGATTTAGACACAAGTTATAATCCTCTAGTCTGTCAAATATCCTAGCTAAGTTAGACAAGTGTTCTTGTCTTTTGACTAATTTAGCTAATAGGTCATCTACATGGTCCTCCATGGTGATGTGCAACATGTCATGGAATATTGTAGTCATTTCTCTTTAATATGTGGATCCTACATTCTTCAAGCCAAATGGCATGATGTTCTAACAAAAATTTCCCCAAGTGTAGGTAAAATCTATTTTCTGTTGATCTTCAGGAGCTATCTTTATCTGGTTGTACCCAAAAAAACCATCCATTAGGGAAAGCATTTCATGAACAACAGTTAGATCCACCACTATGTCGATGTTGGGAAGGGGAAAGTCATCCTTAGGGCATGCCTTGCTAAGATACCTAAAGTATATAGAGATCCATATGCCCTCAATGGGTTTCGACATTGGTACAAGGTTGGACACCCACTCAGGATAATCTATAGGTTTGATGAATCTCACATCCAATAGTTTCTAAAGTTCCACCTTGACTAATAGTGCTATTTTTGGATGCATCTTTTGAAGCTTTTTCTTAACTGGTTTCATTGTAGGAAATGATATTAGATGATGCACCACTAAAGTTTGATCTAGCTCAGGCATATCTACATATGTCCAGGTGAAGTTGATCTTACATTTCTTGATGAATGATGATAATTTTACTCTTTCCTCAGGTTCTAAGGAAGCTACATGATATGTTACCTTAGGTTCCTCTATTGTTCCAATGTTGATATCTTCATAACCTTCAACCAAGGTTGTTGATTGTTCTTGAAACTTTGTGATGGGAATATTGAACCCTCCATCTTCAAGTGCCTTGGAGATATTTTCACCCTTAGATACATCTTTTTTTTTCCTTTTTCATGATCTAATAGAGCCACAATGTGGTTTTCCCTAGGGGATCTTATTTTAATTTTTAGATTTTTCATTTCAATTTTGTGATTGGAGGACGCAATCTACCCTCCAAAGTATGATTATTTCTCAAGTTCTATGAAAAAACCAGCCTCATGATCTCCTTGCGGTATACCATTCCAAAATCCCATAAACTCAGTGATAGCTTCATTGTTCTAGAATTGGTCCACAATAGGTATGTGATGTTGATCCTAATTGATCAACTGCAGGTGAAGGGTAGGTTATTATCATTATCTAAAAATATTTTGGAGGATGTGGAAAGGGTAAGGATAGTAGAGTTATTAGGTTCCTAGAGGGTATCTAGTTCATAATCACTAGAGGCATTAGAATCCCATTCCCATTCATTGGAATCGGTTTCACTATGGTAGTTACCTAATGTCTCAATGTCGGTAGAAGGAGATATTTCCTAAAAAGAGGTAGTTTCAATGTTTGGTATGACCACATCTATCAAACCATAACCTAGTCCTAGATTCTTCTTACATGTTCTATTATGATGGGTTCTCTCATAGGCCACCTTTTCCAATGCATCCCATATTTCTTTCCATTTGATAACCTTTATTATTAGAATCCACAGGAAGGGGATGTAGTTGTTTATGTTCATCTTGTTGTTCTTATTTGTAGAGCCATGATGAGAGGTCCTCTTCAACACCACTTCATCCTTCATGTCTCCCCACTTGGTGAAGATAGTAGGTTTGACTTCAAAGGTTACAACTTGAATATGGATAATTTCCTTTGGTCGTCCATAGAATTTTGGTGATGAGGGAAGTTCCCCAATGCAGAAGGATTGTTTGAAGTGGTATTATGGCCCACAACCCTTGTTAAGCACCTAGATATTAAGATTGGATTTGTTGGAAACAAGTAACACTGAGAGGAGGGGTGAATCAGTGTTGTGCAAAAAATTGAATTTAATATTCTGATCTTTAACCCACTTAAAGCATTCAACCAAAAGATATATGCATAAATAGAAAACAACAACCATAGCACCATAACACAAGGATTTTTACATGGAAACCCTGTTAAGGGAAAAACCACAGTGGATGGTCAATCCACAATATAATCTAAGTATACTCAAAAGAAAGATTACAAAAGGGAATGCACTTGCATTCAGGCACACTACCTAGAGCTCACTGCTCAAAATAAAAATGCTCACTACCTTACAATGATTTGGATTAGATCCAAGAGAATGAACTAAGAGAATAGCATCTACATATGCTTTATTATAGTTTCGATTAAGCTCAGTAGTCGATATTCTATCCTTCTGACTGAATCTTCAATTCTGCTATGCTCTACACAAACTCGCACTACAAAATCTTTAATGCAAAAGTGAAACTATGCATAATCACTCAATAACCCTTCTGATAATCACAAAACATATCAACACTCTTATGCACTCTCAAAAATGATATATCTGCAACAAAGAATTTAGGCGCAACAAGTCAGCCTCAATAAAACTTAGAAATATTCACAACTGTTGGCTTAAACCATAATTAATATTTAATGTGCATCCACAACTTAGCTTGGAACCAAAACAAAATGTTCAAACACAAAGACATTCAAATAAACATTCCTTGAATGTCCACAACATGATATACCAACTAAGTTAGCCACAAAACATAGATGAACAGAAAGATATCCAATTGGATCTCCATACTTGCACATAACTTGGTACGAGGCACTGAAATTTTTGGATAACATAAGAAATAAATTAATTGA
This sequence comes from Sequoia sempervirens, assembly GCA_007258455.2. NCBI lineage: Eukaryota > Viridiplantae > Streptophyta > Pinopsida > Cupressales > Cupressaceae > Sequoia > Sequoia sempervirens. Next base: position 241,448,123 of record VDFB02270651.1, read on the forward strand.
CCTCCCATAAGATCCACAACTCAAAATAACAATAGAAAATTTGCATGAGAATCAAAGACCACAAAACTATCGGATGCTTTGTTCTTCCTCACTATCCTCAATTTGTCTATCGGTAGGACAAAATGATGACATACGGATCCAATCACAAACTAGAGTTGCCATCAATGACAACACCTGAAAATATTTGTAGTGTCTCTTGCCAACAATCTCCCCCTTTGGCATTGATGGCAACACTTAGTGAAAAATGACTAAGTGTTGGATCAGTACCACCAAGAACTACACTACCAGTTCAAAAACTCCAAAAAGAAGCTTCAACCAGGTGTAGGAGCACCATTCAAGGGTATTGATCCATTTAGGTATATGAGATCTAGGTTATAGGTTTTGGTTGGACTATGTTTAAATAAGGTATATGAGACCATTTTTGAATGTAAATGATCATATTTGATTTGTATTAGGTGTCTAGGGGTTTTAGGTTTCAAAACAATGTTAAGTGTTCATTTGGAATAATACAAGTTGATAAATTGTAATAAGACAAATTTGGAAGGCCAACAGTCAAGGCCTTTTAAAAGTTGGTTTTGGAAGTTGAGGAGGTTTTTTTTGGTAGGAAAACATTATAAAAGGCATGAAGAATTTGAATACAAGGTTGTTGAATAACTTGGAAGACATTTTTGAAGTTAAGGATTGAATAAAAGGTTGATTTTCTTCATTTTCTAGATTTCTTTGTTGCAACGGCAGATTTACTAGTCCATATAGGACCTTTTGGCCACAAATTTGTTTGGTTTCTATAGTGTAGTGTTTCAACTCTCATTTTAATTTATTTTGATGCTTTTATCTTAAATTTGGTTCATTTAATCTTGAACTTTCTTCAACCGGCCTAAATAGGGCATTCTTGGTTTGAAGGGTTAAAAAGCATGTTATAAGCCATCCCACCTTTCTGTATGACCTGTTACTTCATGGGATGGATTTTATTTATTAGGAAAAGGTGAGATAATGTTGAATTTGAGTGGGGAAGGTCTGAGAGAGAGTTGGGTGTGAAGCCCAAGGAGGAAAACTATGAAATTCCTTATGAAAATTGAGGTTTTAATGAGTCAAGTTGAGTTCTGATGATGGGAAATGTTATTTTATGTTGAAAATAGCATGATCAGGGAATTTTGATTATGTTTGAAGATTTTTTAAGGTTTGGAGAGTTTGGCAAGTGTGAGTTTCATTAAACCCTAGGGTTTCAAGGCTCCTTGAGAGGGTTTTATGGTTTTGCCATTAGGAGGTTGAATCTATGAGGTCTGATTGAGGAATTTGGGGTTTTGAGACATATTATTTTTTTCCCCAAGGTTTCATGGTGTTTGGAAATGTTTAAAGGGTGGTCTCTTTGTAAATTTGGGCTAATTTGATCTATGAAAAGTGTTGGAAACTTGATTTTAGCAATCTGTTGCAAAACAACCTAAGGTGAATGTTTGATATGTTATTTTGCACTGAAATGGGTCTCTGATGTGGGTGGTGTTGTGAATTGAAAGGGTGTGTGAGTGGTGTAATACCCGATTTAGTGGTTTTGTTGTGTTACAAGCAAACAGTGTGAAGTTGTTGAATGGTGAGATTCTGGTAATTTGTGAAATTGAAATTTGTTTTCATTGTTTGGAATTGTATTTGGTTAGTTTGCAGGCATTCCCCTACTGCTTCAATGTGGTATCAGAGTAAAGGTACTAGATTCATGTAGAAGAGGATTGAAGATTGTGAAAGAGTGATTAGAAGGTGAAGAGGAAAGTTTGCAAGATGCCTCCAAAAGCAAAGAACATAGCAAAGGAGATGAATGAAATGAGAAACCAATACATGAAGGAGATCATAGAATTGAAAGAGAGATTGGCATCCCTAGAGACTTACAAGAGGAGAGAAGCAGTTCAGAGTAGTGAGTCAGAAGAAGAAGATGATGAAGATTTTGAGGATGTTGAAGAAGAGCTTGAGCAAGAAGACCAAAGAAGATCCAAGTTGATAAAGGTTGTAAAAGGTGACAAATACAAGGTAAAGATTTATGTGCAAAATTTTGGTGGTAATTTGAATGAAGAGGAATTGTTAGATTGGATAGCTTGTTTGGATAACTATTTTGAATGTGAAGAGATTCCTAAAGAACAAAGAGTGAAGATTGCCAAAACAAAGCTTAAGGGTCATGCACTTGTATGGTGGGATTATCTATAGACAGAAAAAGAAGAAAAAAAGGAAAGTCAAAGATTGTGGATTGGGACAATATGGTGGCTAACTTAAAAGGTAAGTTTCTCCCTTCAGATAATCAAGTTCAAATGTTTAAGAAGTTGCAAAATTTGAGACAAAAGGAAATGGATGTAAAGGCTTACACTGAAGAATTTTATAGATTGAGTATGAGGTATAATCACAATGAAAATGAAGAAGAGAAAATTGCTAGGTACTTGGGAGGCTTAAGAATGAATATACAAGATGAGTTGGCTTTGACTAACCCTAGAAATGTAGAAGAATGTTACAAAATGGCATTGAAGGCTGAAGAGAAAGTGAAGAGAAGACAAGAGAAAATAGTAAGAGGAAGAGGTAGCACTATGAGAAGAAGATGAACATTTTCTACTCCAAGGCAAGCAACTGAAAATAAGGGAGAAGAATCAAGCAAGAGATATGAAAAATTTGTTGATTCCAAAGGTGGATATAGATGCACAAGGGGAAGATTTGGAGGTGGAAGAAGCTCTAACACTTTTATGGGAAGATGTTATCATTGTCAAGAATTTGGACATCCTACTTGGAGGTGCCCTGAGAAAGCTAGTTCACCAACAAGTGGAGGAGAAAGAAGGTCTGAAAGAAGAGCACAAATAGTCCATGAAGATGAGGCTGAGAGTTGAAATTCTAATTCACTTTGTGTTGCTCCTAAGGTGGGTGAAATGTTGATGATGAAGACTCAATTCTTGAAGACCGCAAAGGAAAGAGAGTTGCTTCAAATAAAGGCCTTGTTCAAGACATCTTGTAGATGGAAGGATAAGGTATGTAGAGTCATTGTTGATTCAGGTTGCACAAATAATATTGTTTCAAATGAGATGGTAGAAAAGTTACATTTGCAAAGAGTTCCTAGGGAGAGACCTTATAGGGTATCATGGGTTAGTGAAAAGAAAACCTTGGTGGTGAATGAATAAGCAAAAGTGGAGTTTCAAATAGGTCAGTACAAAGATGAATTCCTTTGTGACATTCTACCAATGACTTGTTGTCACATGTTACTGGGTAGGCCCTGGCAATTTGATAGATTAGCTATATACCATGGTAGGAAAAATACTTATACTATAGAGAAGAGTGGGAGAACATTCTTGTTGACTCCATTGAATGAAGGAGTAAATGATTATGGTGAGTTAATTATGCTTGGAAGAAAGGAGTACACTACTATTAATGAAGGAAGAAGCAAGTGTGTGGATCTAGAAGTTAAGGTGCAAGAAGTAAGTAAGGAGAGTCAAGGTAATAGACAGGCAGTGCCTAAGGAGAATATTCAAGGTTGGCAAATTAAAGTAAATGAGATGGTGTCTTAGACTGGTAAAGGACAAATTGAGAGAAGAGAGCCTTTGGAAAGGAAAGAGTACAAGGATAACATCATGATTGGGGTGGTAGAATGTCCTATACCACATAATAAAGTAAAGAATCGGTCAAAGGGTGATGCAAGGATAGTCGTTGGTGATAAGGAAAGGACAGTAACAAAAGGTAGAGTGGTTGTTGGTACAGAGGTTTATAGGAATGACAGGGCAGTAGGAAAGATGAAGAATGATGTGACTAAGGTAACAGTTGATAGGATAGAGTACGAAACAAGTACAGGTCTGACAAATAATCCTAAATGCATGGGTACAGTGGAAAACACAGAGGCAGGTATGAGAAAGACTAATGATTGTAGGAATACAGTGAATACTGATAGAAAAGTAAGTGAAAAAAATAAGGGATAGAGAATGGAACTAAGTGTAGGGTTGAAAGTTGCGGAAAGATAGAGTACAAATGTAAAGAAACATGGTATGGTATAATTTGGAGTTAATAGTGATGGCAAACACCCCTTAGCACAGTATGCACAGTTGGAATCTAAAACAAAGGAGGGTAAGATTGTCAAGGATAGTAAAGAGAAAAAAGATCTTGATAAAGAAGATCAAAGAGGACAAAGACATGGATCATATCAAGGAGGATATGTTACATTGCACTTTCCAAGAGACTTGGAAAAAATTCAAGCTAGGGTGTATGGTGTAGGAGCACCATTCAAGGGTATTGATCCATTTAGGTATATGAGATCTAGGTTATAGGTTTTGGTTGGACTATGTTTAAATAAGGTCTATGAAAAAAAAATTGAATGTAAATTATCATATTTGAGTTGTATTAGGTGTCTAGGGGTTTTAGGTTTCAAAACAATGTTAAGTGTTCATTTGGAATAATACAAGTTGATAAAGTTGTAATAAGACAAATTTGGAAGGCCAATGGTCAAGGCCTTTTAAAATTTGGTTTTGGAAGTTGAGGAGGTTTTTTTTGGTATGAAAACATTATAAAAGGCATGAAGAACTAAAATACAAGGTTGTTGAATAACTTGGAAGACATTTTTGAAGTTAAGGATTAAATAAAAGACTGATTTTCTTCATTTTCCAGATTTCTTTGTTGTAGCAGCGGATTTACCATTCTGTATAGGACCTTTTGGCCACAAATCTGTTTTGGTTTATGTAGTGTAGTGCTTCAAATCTCATTTTAATTCATTTTGAGGCTTTTATCTTAAATTTTGTTCATTTAATCTTGAATTTTCTTCAACCGGCCTGAACAGGGCATTCTTGGTTTGAGGGGTTAAAAAGCATGTTATAAGCCATCCCACCTTTCTGTACGACCTGTTACTTGGTGGGATGGATTTGATTCATTAGGTAAAGGTGAGATAATGTTGAATTTGAGTGGGTAAGATCTGAGAGAGAGTTGGGTGTGAATCCCAAGGAGGAAAACTATGAAATTCTTTATAAAAATTGAGGTTTTAATGAGTCAAGTTGAGTTCTGATGATGGGAAATATTATTTTATGTTGAAAATAGAATGAGAAGGGAATTTTGAGTCTTTTTCTAGAGTTGTTAAGGTTTGGAGAGTTTGGGAAGTGTGAGTTTCATTAAACCTTAGGGTTTCAAGGCTCCTTGAGAGGGTTTAATGGTTTGGCCATTAGGAGGTTGAATCTTTGAGGTCTGATTGAGGAATTTGGGGTTTTGAGACATTTTATTTTCTATGCCAAGGTTTCATAGTGTTTGTGAATGTTTAAAGGGCTGTCCCTTTGTAAATTTGGGCTAATTTGATCCCTTAAAAGCATTGGAAACCTAATTTTAGCAATCTGTTGCAAAACAACCTAAGGTGAATGTTTGATGTGTTATTTTACACTGAAATGGGCCTCTGATGTGGGTGGTGTTGTGAACTAAAAGGGTGTGTGAGTGGTGTAATACTCGATTTAGTGGTTTTGTTGTGCTACATGCAAATAGTCTGAAGTTGTTGAATGGTGAGATTCTAGTAATTTGTGAAATTGAAATTTGTTTCCATTGTTTGGAATTGTATTTGGTGAGTTTACAGGCCTTTCCCTACTACATCACAACCTCTTCTTAGAAATGAAACTCCCCCTAAGATGATTACACATTTTTCACTGTACAACTCTCCCCCTTTGACATCAATGGCAAGAATTGAGGAACCAAAAAGAACAAAATTTCAAAACTATATAGGCATGATTTGGTAACTTACATAAATTGAAAAAATATCTACAAAATATCTCTTCAACATGCTCAAATTGGTGTCCCAAACCCTTTTGAAACTTTTTATAATTGTTATGTGACCACAAACTAAATAAGATTGGGCTTCTGCAGTTTCAAGATTTACTGGGTCACGAGCTGCCATAGCATCTTTGGTCTCTTTTAATGCATTTACCATTATTTCAATCTTTGGACCAATTAGTCCTCTAAGCTCACTTGTTCTTCCTACAATCCTTTTATTTTCATGATTCAATCTCCTTATTTTGTCAAGAAAAGATATTACTTGACCTTCTTGCTCACCAACATTACCGACTAACAAATTAAAAGCATTAGAAATGGTAGCCAACTATTTTTCAAGATCCTTCACTTTCTTCTCATTGGAATCAATGAATTTTGACAAAAATCAAACATGACTTATACACTTTTCCACCTTCAAATAGAGCATCTTGAATATTTCTCATACAGGTGGCTAACAAATTTTTATCTTTTGTAATCAGTTCTTTCAATCCACCAAATCTCTTTTCCTTAAACTCCATCTACACTTTAATCATAGTTGGTTTTTCAAAAGATTTGAATTGAGTACTTACAAAATTTATGAGCTTCTTTAGCTCATTGGAAGAGGAACCAAGCAGATCCTTGACGCGAGTAGGCATTAATTTCTCCAGAACTCCAGATGAAAGACTTAGTAATTCACTATCCTCTATGTGAGATTTTAGAATCTTCTCACTGGCCTTTGCTTTTACAATTGATGTGACCATCATTTGAATAGGGGACAAAGTGGATAGATTGATTGAACCTTCAACCAATTCAGGATCAAAGTCTTCATGTTGTTCAATCAGAGATTCCTTCACTGCCTCAACAGTGTCTCTTGCCTCAACTTTGATTTCCTTGACTTGAATTTTTTCTTCTTCAACCTTGGGTTCCTTAGAGATTGTTTCTTAATTTCCTTTAGGTGCTTCAACTTCTTCATTTTGTACCTCCTTCTCCTCAACTAATACAACCTTAGGAACTTTAGTTTCCATAGGTATTTTTGTATTTTCCACATCAAGAGGAATCTAATTATCCTTAGCATCTTCATTCAACTTCTCATTTTCTGGAGAATTTTTAGTAATCACTTCTTCAACATTAATCTTATTCTTTGACAAAAATGCTTCTATAATTTTCTTGGTTTCACTAACAATAGCATCAGTTTCACCGATCATAAGTTTATTCACCCTTGTTTTGCTTTTAAAATCCTTTTTGGCATTTTCCAAGAGTGAATTCATTGCCTTGATTGACATTTTTGGACATAGATCTACAAGAATTATTTTCTCATATTCTCTTCTTTTTTCATGGCACTTAATCTTCTCGACTCCAAGACTTCATACAAACTCTCTGAAAAACCGGATATAATTTCAATAAGAGCTTTATTGAAAATATTCATATGTTTAATTGTGGCTTCTTCAAGAATTCTTTGACCGAATTTATCAAACATTATGTACCATTCGTAGAGGGGCTTGAGGTTTCCATCCTTAACAATAGCATTTGTGACTTCCTAAATTGACATACCAGGTTTGACAAATTTTTCCTTCTTCTTTTCCTTTTCTTCTTCACCGAAAGATTTTTTCTTAGCTAGCTTTATAGCCTAAGTGCATGTAGCCTTCATTTCTATCACATACTCATCTGTATTAGTATCCTCATCTTTTGTAATGGATTCATAGGTTCTTGTGCTCTTATTTTTCTTCCTTTTATCAAAAGCATTATCTTGAGCTAGCTTGGTTGTAGGAGTGGACAAGGATGGGGAACTCCTGGTAGATCTAGT
>VDFB02270651.1:241455750-241468458 GCA_007258455.2 Sequoia sempervirens
CAGAGTTACAGGTGGCCACAGAGCTAGGCCGGAGACAATAGTTAGAGAGTATGGTAGCCTCCTCCTCTCAGTGTATAGTGTTTGTTCGGTCCTACAGGGATGTCGTCTAAGAGGCTGAGTACTATTGGATGCATTATCATGAGGCCATACCTAGAGCAGCATGGGTCCTAGAGTACTCACAGTGGACTAGCCACAAACCAGCAGAGGGTCACGGTGACAGGGGCGAGGGCAGCATACATGGGTAGACCTTGATCGAGATGAAACTTTTGTGCCTTATGGGCTCCTTTTTGATAGCCCAATGGGCCTTTTTGTACTAATTGACATACCTGTACAGTGATCTGATTATTTTTGTACTATGACAGTTATATTATTGATGATATATATGATATGATGATTTTGATGCGATGTGATGTGTACCAATTATTTATGCATGTATGAATGACTCTACTTCTATATGCTATGTAATTATGTTTATATGATGCACTTATGGATGCTTTTCCTTTTGATAATGAATGCATTATGTAATGATTATGACTAACAGATCTATATTATGTTGTTGGCTTATGATATGCAGATGTATTTATGTGATGTGTAATGATGCAAAATGATATGGAAACGATCTATGGTGTATATGCGAAATGATGTGAATCATGCTTATATATGAAATGATTATGGATGGATGTACGCTTTGTATGTGATGGATTTTTATGTTTCTATTTATGTTTATAATTATGTGGAATGATTAATGAAATGCACAAAATGATTGCGATGCTATTTATGAGATTACATGGATGATTAGTGGATGATGCAATGTGAATGCAATGGTCGTGTTTTATATGATGATGCAAATGAGATGGTTTTAAGATGCTTAGAATAAAAAATACTATCCTAATCATGTTAAAAGATAATGTAATGAATATGATGCATTTACTGTGATGTACTATATGCAATGATATAATAATGTTTTATGCAAAATGAACCCAATGCATGAGATGACTTTATGATGTTATGTAAGTATGTATGTGATGGATTATCAATGATGCTTATGCACCTATTTGTTATGATTATGTAGTAGGTGGTAATGTGAAATGGTTATGAAATGAAAATGAATGTTATGCGATGATTGATGTAATGCAATGCGATGCAATGAAATGGATGCACCTATCTATGAAGAATGCTTATGATAACATGTTTATATGATGATGGAAATGCATGCATGTGTTTCCTATATGTTATATTGATGCAATATGCTAATGATTTGTGGATGCAAGATCGATGACGATGATGATGGTGATGAACGACTGTCATAGTACCTTGTTAGTGCGATGAGAAAGAAGAGAAGAAGTCATTTCAACAAGACACAAGATGATGAAAATGAAAATGATGATGATGATTACTTTCTGAGGAATTGGGATTTTCAAAGGGCCAAATTTTCTTATGTTTGATAACACACTTGGTATGATACATCAAGGTATAGAAATCAAGATGGTGTTGTACCTGATGTGATGGACTTTAACTTGACAAGTAGATAGGAGTATCCTTGTTCACACCTAACATACAAAAACCTTGCTAGGATGCACTTTAGAAGTTTCAAACACCTTGGACCAAAACATACAAAGGTATAACCTATCAATGCAATAGTCAACAAGTTGCCCAAAACCTCCTCCATACATACCTAACAAAGAAAGTATTCGCCAAGGTTATATTACAAGAACGTCCAACAAGCACAACAAACAAATGAAATGATCGTTGCCCCATTCCTATTTCTCTAAATCCTCTGTTCGGATATCATTGAGAAGTCCTTGGAATGACCGCAATAAGATAAGATAAAGACAAAGTAAACAAACAAGTTGATGTTCTTCAATACCGCTAACCAAAAGGAAATGTTTTCTAAGGATAAGAACCGAAACTATTGCCAAAAGACAATGCCCATTGTAGGAAGGATGCATCCTAGGACATGTTAGTGGATGGTGGCACATCATTTCATTTATCCAAATCGTTCTAAATGATGATTGATATGAGACCCATTAGATGATGGGTTATCGACACAAAGAGGTTACCAACTTGCTTACGTACTGACTTAGACCTGAGACTTGACGTTTTGAGTTTTCACTTTTCATCTGCTAGACTTGTTTTTTATTATCGTTTATTATGAATGATATTATTGCGGGTGCAAGCGAGATGAGATAAATGGATTTTTTCAAATATTTGGATGTTTTTGATCTTTTTGAGATGTTTTGAGGCTGTTTTTGGTATTTTTCAAGATTTACAAATGTTTTGATTTTTGATTTTCCAATGTTTTGGGTTTTCCGAGATTTTGACAAAAGACTAACATAAAAACCAATCCTAGGGGCCTCGGGGGATGATCATCAGATTAGCCTTGCCTACGTTATACATGCAGAGACCACGTAGTTCGACTGACGACTTGACTGATTTACAGATGATATACATGATGAAATCTCAGTTTATTATGACAGACTCCTAAAAGGACTGACCTAAGTGTCTCGGGGGATGATCAAAGATCAACCTTGCCTATGTTCAAAGCTCAGAGATGACGTAGTTCAAAAGATGACCTTGTTTTTGGGTTTTTTGATTGACTTTTGACATGTTTTTCGGATTCATTTCATGCCTGAATTTTCTAATTTTTGATGTTTTTGGATTTTCTGATTTTTTGATGTTTTTGGATTTTCTAATTTTAGGACTTCAAGAATATACATGAATCCAATCCGATAAGAACATGCCCCCAACATGATGCAATAGACTACTTCAATAAAGGTAGGACAAACTGACCTTGAGGATGGGCCGAGTAGTACTAAGAGGGATCATGATACAAAAACAGGACCAAGCCATTCTGCGGATGCAGGTGGATGAGTGATGGATGGAGATCTGAATGCCATATGATGGAAGTGTGATGGATGGATGGTGCAGAACAAGCCATAGAGATCTTGGTGGATGGAAAGTACTTATTTACACAAGGTGCCTATTTTCTAGGTTTTCACCAAGGTACTTGCCCAAAGTGCTACCGAAGTGGTTTTCACTAGAGGACGATTTTTTTCCATTACTATTTTCAATCCTTTTTCTAACTTTTTTTGGATTTTTTTGTTGTCACCAAGACTCCTGTTTTCCATGTTTTCACCAAAGTAACCATTTTTTTAAGACATTTTCTGATTTTTTGTATTTTTTGGTTCTATACCTTGAAATATTTAGGCATAAAACTTTTTGAGGTGAGAGCTATTCATGGGATCTTGCAGAGGTTCCCCTTCAGGTGTTGATAACTAATATGCCCCTAAATTGTAACTTGCTATGATGATGAAAGGTCCCAACCAATTGGGTTCAAATTTTCCTTTATTGCTTGGGTTTGAGATATTCTTATGATTCTCTTTTAATACCAGTTCTCCGACTTGGAAAGTCTTGCTTCTAATTTTCTTACTGTAGCTCTGTTTGAGTCTATTCTAATAGACTTGCAAATGATTCAAAGCATCTATCCATCGCTCATCTAGTAGCTCCAGCTCATTCAATCTTGACACTCGGTACTCTTCATCTATGATAAGTTTTTGCAGTGATATCCTAAGTGATGGGATCTTGATCTCAATAGGAAGTACTACTTCTAATCCGTAGACCAAGGAAAAAGGGGTGGCACCAGTGGGTGTGTGGATACTGGTTCGATAGGCCCAAAGGGCAGGATTAAGCTATAAATGCTAGTCATGACCTACGTCATTGACTATTTTCTTGAGGATTTTCAGAATGGTCTTGTTTGTAGCTTTTGCTTGGTCGTTGCCTTGGGGATAGTATGGGGTGGAGAAGTGATGTTGGATTTTGAATTTTTTGCATAAATCATGAACCTCCTGATTCTTAAATGGTGTTCCATTACCTAAGATAATGGCTTTTGGAACACCATATTGGCAAATGAGATAGTTTAGGGAAGAACTTGATATCTACTCTAGTTGGAGTATGTCATGCATGGCTTCCAACCCATTTAGTAGCAATTTCATTGCTGTTGGCGATGAATTTGTGGTCGCGATGAAGCGGGTGATTTCGCCGGTCCCACCGCGAAAAGGCAAGGGCCATGGTGTGACGATAGGGATGGCTCTTGAGCTAGAGAATGGATGTAGAGGTCCCCATGTTAACATTGTAGGTGCACCCTCAGTACATAGCCATGTGCCTCTCTTCCATTGTGGTCCAATAATACCCCATCCCAGTGCTTTGTCAAGTTATGGTCATTCCACTGAAAACCACGACACCGCTATGTTCTTTCACTAGAGTGGTTAATGCCTCCTCAAAGATGGTAGCGCAGTGAGGGTTCCTATACTTCTATAGGCGATATAGGGTATCTCCCAGGGATGAACAATTTGATGCCCTTTCTTTACAAAGTTAAGGTTTGTTTTAGTTTGAGGGTAAATCTACTCCAGTACAACTCCTATTCAAAGGTATGTGTAATGTCGCGGGTACCAAGGATCACCGGGACCAACACCCATTTCACACACACCGACATTCTCGGTACCTCAATACTGCAAAAACGAGAAGTCGCCTTTCTATCAGAATTCATATTTGGAACATTGGTGGGGATATCCAATAAGGATCCACTTCTGCCATGTCATCCGGCCGCTGTCGTTCTGTGAATCGGCTTCAAATGTAATTTTGATGAAGGATTTCTTGAGAGTCTCCACCAACTTCAGGCTGGGGTGAGCTTTTCGGTCTGGACCGGTATTCATCGCTCACTGATTTATCACCTGAGAGTCTCCATATACTCAGAGCTACTGTTCCATCAAAGATCGCTATTCTCGATGGTCTATGGCTAACGCCTCGGTCGCAATGTTATCGGGTGTAGGGAAATGCCGCTTGTAGGACCTTGGTATGCAGTCCCCTTATGGGGTGATCTTGATCCATGTTGTGTGTATGAGCCATCGAAGTACAGTTTCCAGTGGTTAGCTACGTTGAGATTGAAAATAGATTCATTTGGAAACTCTAAGATGAGAGGATTCTCTGAATAGATTGGTGCTTATGCAAGTTGATCTATGATGACTTGGCCTTTGATTGCTTTCCACTCCATATATTCAATGGTGCGGGCTTGACAGTATCAATTCACCCATTACTATTCTTCCCATGGCGTTTCCTTTTGAAAATAAGTACCAGAGGCTGATTTGGCAATGAGCTTACTTTAAAATGCCAAACGTAACAATGTCTAAATTTATGTGGATGAAACACCACTGCAAGGCATGCTTCACGAATGAATAGTTTACTCATGCCTATTGTTTTGCATCGATGTAATGATGTTCCTTTCTATTCCATTTCATCATGTTGAGCTACTAGAGTTCCAAAGCACGGCCACGCCATGGTCGAGCAATGATAGAATCAATGGTTTCCTTTGGGATGGGTGGCATTAAGACCTGCGGGAAATGCGAGATATTCGATTTTATTGAATGCCTCTTCACACTTGGTATCCCATTTGTACGCTAATCCCTTATGGAGTAAGTGAGAGTATGGGTTCTGTTTGTCTACCAATTGTGTTATGAATCTTCGAATGGATTGGAGTCTGCCTTGGAGACCTCTCAATTGCTTTAATGTTTTTGGTGCCTCCATCTCGAGAATTTCTTTTACCTTTGCTGGATCTACCTCGATACCCCTCATTGACACTATATATCCTAGAAATTTTCCTAATTGTATGCCCAAGACACACTTCTTTGGGTTTAATCTGACCTTGTACTCTTCCATTCTGTTAAAGATGGCACTTAGGGTTGCTATGTGATCTTTTCTCTTTTTGGACTTGGCTAGAATATCATCAACATAATCTTCAACCGTCTTATGGATCATGTCATGGAATATCAATGTCATAGCCCTTTTATATGTTACTCCTGCGTTCTTTAAGCTGAATGACATCATATTCTAGCAATAGGTCCCCCATGGACAAGTGAAAGTTGTTTTATGTTGGTCCTCTTTAGCTATCATGATTTGATTGTACCCTGAGAATCCATCCATTAGTGACAAAATTTCATGTCTGGCTGTCATGTCTACTATCATATCAATGTTTGGAAGCGGGAAGTCATCTTTTGGACATGCCTTATTCAAGTCTCTGAAGTCTATGTAGATTCTGATGTTCCCATTGGGTTTTGAAATAGGTACCAAGTTTGACACCCATTCTAGATAATCTATCGGTCGGATGAATCCTACATCTAATAGCTTTTTTAGCTCTATTTTGACTAATAAGGCAATCTGAGGGTACATTATTTGAAGCTTTTGTTTAACAGGCTTTGCTTCTAGATACACTGCTAAGTGGTGAACCACAGTTTCTAGATCAAGTCCTGGCATGTCAGCATAACTCCATGCAAATTTTATCTATCTTTCTCTTAGGAAGGCTGCTAGGAGCTCTTGCTCTTCTGATAGTAGTGATTCTGCATAGTATGTGATATGAGGAGTTTCCTCTGTCCCTAGATTGACCAAATTGCATTTTTCTGTTAGGACTGTTGATTTTTCTTGATGAATAGCTCTAGAAGGAAGATTGAATCCCCCATCCTCGGGTGCCTCAGAGAGGTTTTCACCATTGGATGCATCCTTTCTTTTTACTTTTTTCTGGTCGAAGAGTGCCACAGTATGGTTTTCACTTAAGGACTTAGATATTATTCTTAATTTTTCACTTTTGCGACTGAGGGATTCAATCGTTTCCCCATAATAGGCATGTGTATCTAACTCCATTATGAACCCTACTTTGTGATCCCCACACGGAATGTTATCCTGCAATCCCATGAATTCTGAGAGCACCTCATCATTTTTGAATGTATCAAGAACCAGTGGTCCTCGTTGGTCATAGTCGATGAGTTGGGGATATACTAGGTGGATCTCATGATTTTGGTGGTCTGATTCAAAAGATAGGGTGCTAATCATGAACAAATTGGTGTCCTCAAATAGCCTAGGTAAGTTGGTCATGTTATCCTCGTCATCACTACTACTACAGACATCGGTTATATCAAATGTAAAGTTATCTATGACTCTACCTGTAGATACTGGTAAGCGTAGTTCTGATGGGGATGGCTGAGGAGGATTATTAACCGTTCTAACTAGAGGACTTCGACCACATATGGTTATACTCGGAGGGGTACATCCAAGGCCAAGATTTGTTATTGGTCGCTTCTCTAGAACGATAGGTGTTATAAGCCCATTTTCTATTTCTTTCCCAAAGTCTTTGGTTTCTCACATAGCCCATTGCAGCATCATTTGTAGACCCTTATTTCGCCATCCATTGGTAAATCAGCTATCGGGTGTTTCTATCTAATAGTATTATATGAGATGGATCTACCTCAATAACTTTCTACCAAGATCCCCCAACTTCTGTGAAGTTGTGGATAGTCTTCTCGTGAGACGCTTTGGGATGTGGGAGGCTTCACTGCTTCCAGGACGCCCCCGTGAACTAGAGATTGTGTGGTAACTTCCTACCACAAAAGCATTATTACAGGAGTCAGAAGTTTCCACAACCATTATCTTGGATGATGACCTAATGTTGGAAATAGCGGGATGGCGTGAGTGGTAGGTGCCCCTCGATCGCGGCGATGTAAGGGTGGATCGATGTAAAGGTAGATGGGCCATGTCTCTATCGCAGAAGTGGATGCAAGGGTAGTGGGATTGATGTACGGTGTAGATGGGCCCTCATCATTCTTTAGTACCTGGGGGATTTTATAGTACTTTTCTTCAAGGATTTTGTAATAGGAGAAGGGTTCAGGATCTCCATGGATGGTAACTTCTTGTCCGTCATGTGTAAATTTCACACATTGGTGAAAAGTTGACGCTACTGCTTTCATCGCATGAAACCATGGGCATCCTAGGAGGATATTTTTACGACAAGTCGAGGTCCAAGACCTGACAAGTGGTTTCCATGATAGCATGCCCTACTTGAATAGGGAGTTTGATTGTGCCCTGGGACACTCTTTCTTGATCATCATATGCTCTTATTGTGATACCCTTTCCTTTGTCGATAGAATCTTCTGAGATTTTGAATTGTTTGATAAGATTGAGAGAAAAAATGTTCAAGCCCGCACCTCCATCCACCAAGACCTGTTTGACTTTGATCTTGTGTATGATGGCTTCTAAGTGGAGTGTGCGGTTGTGAGATGGTTGAGCAGGGAAATCCTGGTCAGAGAATGTAAGAAGATTAGGCATAATGATATTTTCGACCATAGCTTGGAATTGTTTCGCATCAAGATCTGCGGGGACTATGGATGAAGACAACGCTTCCTCAAGGATTTTCCTATGGGCAGATGATATTTTTAGCAACTCCATGATGGAGATTTGCGCTAGCATTCTTTTGAGCTGATCTAAGACATTGTAGCCATTAGGGATGGATATAGATGCAGGGACTCTATTTGGCTGGGATGATCCTACGATGGTAACTTTTCCGCCTCTTGTAGTGAATCCGCAATCGGCATGGGCGCCTTTGATGGTGATGACCATGCAATTTTCATCTAGGGAGGCGATGACTATTTCATACACATGATTTACGTTTGTGTGGGTGCCTTTCCCTTTATCATTGTTATTCCCTTTGTTGCCATGATTAGGCATCAGATTCGTGTATATCTTAAGGTCTTGGTTTCTTGTAGGTTGTTCCATGTTTATAATTCTTTTATCGATGAGATCTTGAATTATGTTTTTAAATCTCATGCAACTATTCGTTGTATGGCCTTTGATTTTATGGAATTCACAGAGTTGATTCTCATTATACCAAGGAGGTTTCACATCTGGTTCTTGGTAATTCTCAAAGGTAGGAGCCTTGATGAGTTTTTTGTTTATCAGCTTCTTCAATATGACTTCAAGTGGTTCCCAAGCAAGCGGTACTTTTTCTTGGGATAACTCTTGTTCTGTTGGGGTGGTCCCCTTTGTTCATTGAGATTGTTGATTGTTGGATTGTTGTTTGGTTGTTGTATTGCATGATGATTGTTTTGGTGTTGGATTTGGATTTGTGGTTCGGGTGTATTTTGGCGAGGGTCACTAATGACCACCTTGGCATCGACAACACCATCATTAGTAATGTTTTTTTTCCTTGCCCACGTATGAGGTTTATCACTGTAATTAGAGGGTGGGCGGTTGTTTTGTTGTTCGGGGTATGAAGTTGATCCTGTGGGTTGAGTCATAAGGGCTCTTTCGATGTTGAGAGCCTTGGAGATCAACTGGTCATATGTGGCATCCTTTAAAATCTTTGAGATTAAATGCCAAGAGCTACCGGCGTTGGATATAATGGTAAAACTTGTTGTTCTTCTGCATAGGTCCACTTCTGTTCACTACCTCTTTGATCACCTTTTCATCTTTGTGGAATAGAAGCAAATGATTCTACCCTTACCTTGTTTCGTGAGTTTAGAGTTCTTCTAGACTAACATCCATCAGAATGTTGCATGCATAATTTTTAATGAATGCCTATAATTTCTTGAATGTTCTCGATGTCGCTGGTAGGCTAGAGGACCAATTCCATAGTGTGGACAACCAAACTCCTAGGAAATAATGCGATCAAATAAGGAATGCCATGCTACTCCATGCAATGAACCTGAATTCCCGATGTGATCTTATGGGTTTCCCCGCCCCACTATACTGTTTCAAACCTTGGGGATTCAACTCCCTTGGGAATGGTTTCTAATTACTGCCCCATCAAATGGATAGGGGCAATGCTGTTTCTGCGTTCTAGTGGTTTGCCCCTGATTGAAGATTCATCTCTGTTGGCGCAGAGCAACTTGGATTTGTGTCGGCACGGCCATTTTTTGGATTAGGGGTGGGATGAAGGTGTTTTGGGGATTGATTGTGGGTTGGATGGGTTGGTTTGGTGTTTTGTTTACGATTTGTATTTCTTCTAAGCTTATGTTTGCACCATCACCAGAGAATAATTTTGAGAGCCCTTTGTTGTTGGTGCCAAGATTGTTTGTGCTTTGTTTTTGTTCCCCACAACCTTGTTGTTGGCTACCAATCTGGTCGTTTTGTTGCTCTTTGATATTGTTGTATTGCTTGCTGATATGCTTGCAGTTGCGTTGCTTATTTTTATGCAATAAGTTGTGCTTGTGCTTGTGCTTGTTGTGCTTGATATTGGGCGTTTGCCTAAGCTTGAGCTCATGCTTGCACTACTTGTGCTTGGGCTGCTTGTTGTTGCAATAGAATTTGGGCTTGAGCAGCCTTTTGTGCTTATAATGCGGCTTGGGCTACTTGAGCAGCTTGAGCAGCTTGTTGTTGTATTTTTTGCAATAAATCTTGGGATTGTGTGGCTTGTTGCACTTGTAATGCGGATTGGGATGCTTGGGCAGCTTGAGCGGCTTGCTGAGCAACTAGTTGTGTGGATTTTTTCTTTTGCACTTGCTGGAATCCCCCTTTGAAAGGCAGCTTGTTGAGCTGCTTGTAATGCCATGTGGTTTTGGCTTGATATGTTGGAAGTTGGTGGTGGTGGGGGTGGTGGTGGATTCAGAATGGCGTTTGTGGTGGTGGTGAGCGGTGGTGTCATGTTGGTGTTTTGAGTGGTGAATGGTGTTGTCGTGTTGGTGGTTGGTCCTTGAGAAACCATGCTTTGAGATGTTAGGGGGGTGGTTGATGATGTCACAATTTCTTGTGTCATTGCCATCTTTTGTTGCGATATCAATGACAAGTTTTGAGAGTTCGACATGATGCTTTGATTGGTGCTTGGAATGTTGGTTTGATTGATATTTGGTAAAGGTGGGATGCCCAAGCCAAGTAGAGGTGTGGGTAATGGTGGTAATGGTGGGAGGGGTGAAATGTGAGGGGTGCAATTTCTTGAGAAGATTTTGTGGTGTCAAAAATGCCCCCTGGTCCGAACATGTCTCCTTCTTCTTGCGGATTTGTGAGGAGAGAATTTTGAGGTGTTGTGCAGAAAGATGAGGATGATGGATCATTATGGAAAGTGAGAGGAACATATTTATGTAGTGTATTTTGGGGTATGTTTTGTTCCAAGATGGTATTTGCATCCAAATTGTGATAATTAACAAGGGGGTGTGTTTGAATAGCATTAATAAATGAATTTCCCTTATTAACATTAGGTTGGGTTGGAGCAAAAGATGTGATTTGTGGAATGTTTTGAGTGATGCTTTGGGATGGGGGTGTAGATGAGATGGGAATGGTGGATGATATTGGGGGTAAAGATGTCTCCACTAAAGTACTCACGTCGAAATCCGAAGGTAATTTGGCCCCTTGTTTTGCTAGCTCAAACATGTATAGTGAAGGGTTAAGCCTCATCATGATGTTGATGATCTTATGGTTTCTAGATTTTGGAGCATTTCAATTATTTCTTCATCGACATCAAAAGGAAGTAGATCTTCTCCTTGATTTTCCTCTTGTGGGTTTTGTGATGATGATATAGTCAAAGGATTGTTTGATTTGACTGGATTCATTTCGACGTTTGTTTGGATTAGGTCACTTGAAGCGGGTGTTTCTTTGTTGGCTTCCATTTTCTTCTTGTAGTGAGATCTAATTTGCGACCATAAAACAAGGATCAATTTTTCAAGATAATGGGAGATGAAATCTCTTGATTCTTTGAATTGATCTTTACTTTATGCACAAAATAGAAAATTTTAGGATATCTTGATGATCAAAAGGTGATATGACGATGATGGATGAGATGGATGATGTGGATGTTTTGGTCTTTTGATAAACTTGAAGGGGATGCTAGACTTTTTAGGATTTTTTGGATATGTTTCGGATTTTGATCTTGATTTTCTTGGATTTCCCTTGATTTGATTGATTTTGATTTGCTTCGATTTTGAACAAATAGACCCTAAGATGTTGGATGATTATCTAAAGGATAGATTTTCTCAAAGGATGATAATTTGAATATGTGTAGGGAGAAGGATGCATCTACCCACACCTATTCAAACAAGATGATAATTTAGCCAAGCATATGAAGAAGGATGCATCTACATATACCTAACTAAAAAAGATGGCTTGATAACTTTGACTAAGCATATGCAAAAGGATGAATCTACACATACCTAGCTAAAGATGATTTTGATAAATATTTCAAGGATTTTATCTCAAGGATTTGATGATTTTGATTTTTTCCAAAAGCCTAGCATGAAGGATAATTTTCAATATCTCTCAAAAGGTGATGGTGAGATGATTTTTGTTTTGATGTTTGAAGGATGGGTGAAAAAGATTTTGATTTCCTTTGATCCCAAGGTGAACCTAAAAAAGACACTTTGTTTGCCTAGACCTAGGTATTTTTCTTATTGACTTTATTTTACCACAAACACTTTCTTTGATTAGGTTTTTTCAAGCTAGATGTCCAATGTCTTAATTTCTTCAAATCCCACAAAATATGTTATGTGGAAATTCAATGAATTCAAGGCAAGGGTTACCTATTGTTTAACTTTAGTAGACAGGTAGGATCAGAAATCAATGTTTAGGAAACCTCTGGGATGATAGAATCCCAAGGGCAAACAATAACATATGGATTGGGTCAATTGTATTTGTCTCCTAAAGGGTTTGAAATTTTGATGACGAAGTTTAAGTGTTTGTTTCCAAGATGTTTTCGAACAAGCAAAGTATTTTGTAACCAAGAATAAGTACAACCCTATGGATATGGAAGACAATATTTGTTGGGTCCCCACTTGGACAAGTCCAGCTACGCTTATCTTTAGCGAATGGTTAGATGCTTGACCCCACTGGCTCCCCTCCATGACACTCACTTATACAGGGAAACCAAGCATCAACACCCATGAAACTCCCATGGCATGCTTT
>VDFB02270651.1:241468558-241625159 GCA_007258455.2 Sequoia sempervirens
GAGGATACTTTGATTATTAAGTTGTGAGGGTGACAAAAAATAAGGTGGGTCTGATTTTCTGATCACCTAGTTTTCACAAGGTGAGAGCATAATCACTTACCACCTTCAAGCACAGTCAAACAAAATCAAGCACATGTTCATTTTAATGCACCAATGGAAGTGTTCCTAAACTAGAAATCACAAACACCTTGTTTGAGAAATGAGTCTTCGACTAACGGAGCTGCAAAACCACAAATTAGTAGTTTCATAAATGTCTTGGACCAACGAGAAAGCTACAAAAAATGAAGTTAGAATAAGAGATTAAAAACTAAACTAAAAGTTAGTAAATAATTAAACTAGAAAATAAAAAGACTAAACTAAGAAAAAGGAATTAAAGAAAACTAAAAACTAAGAGCTCAATTTTTTTGTTGTTCCAAAAGAAGCAGTTTTTGGGAGCCCCATTCCAAAGCCACACGCTACAAACAAAAGATTAGTAAAAATAAATAAATAAATGAAAACAACAAACTAAAATAGTGATAACTTTTTCAAAACTAAATAAAAATTTAAATCGTAGATATCTATGGAAAGCTAAGACATAGACCTTCAAAACCCATAAATTTTTTTACAAAATCTTGCAAAACAAAAGTGTTATAATTAAAAAAAATAAAAAAATTGAATTTGAATAACTAAATCTTAAAAGCTGCGATCACTAAAATGACCATAACTTTATCAAATCTCAACAAATTTCAAACTGTTTAAAGTTCTAAAAAGCTAAGAACAAGAGCTACAAAACCCAGAAAATGTTTTAAAATATTTTGTGCACCCATTTTTCTGTGCTCAAAAGAAGGTGACAGGATTTCAAACAAATTCTTGGCTGTAACCTGCAAAACAACAAAAACAAAGCGAAACAAACCAATTTTTGCAATTTTAAAATTCAATGGGTTCCTAAATGAGAGATAGGTTAGAAATCCAAATAAAATAATAGTTAAAATGACAACCAGCACCTCTAAAGCTTATTAACCTACATCAAGAAAGAAAACAAAAGTAAGCATAAGAAAATAAAAACATTAAATTAAAATACTCCCCAATAGCGAACTTCGGATCACTTCTCTTGCTCTCTATTTCTTTAAATATATATAATGTGACTCTGATATAAATACCGTGATAAGTAGAAAAGTTGGAAATAGGCGTTAAGCTGAAAATGGAAGAGTTGATTTCCCATAGACAACTCATTCAAATGAATGGTTGAGATTAATCTTCTAAAGGTCCCAAGATCAATGGTTCAAAATTGATGCACCAAGAATATGCTATTCTTGGAGGAATCATGACAGGAAGACATGTAAAGACATGCAGGCTAGGACATGCATGCAAGAACATGCAGGGACATGCAAACTATGACAGGAAATGAATGTTATGACAGGGGATTATGATAGGGTATCTTTGACCAAGTGGTGTATAAATAATTTATTTTAAATTATTTATTCGAAAATGGAGGAAATGGACAAGTGGAAAATAAATAATTTATTCAAGTGGCCGGCTGAAATAGAAATGAACAAAGTAAATAAATAATTTATTCAAATTGGCTATTTTGGAAAAATGAAAAGATGAGCATTTAATTAAATTTATTAATTTAATTAAATGGAGAGATAGAAATTAGACCTTAAATAATTAATTTAGATTAACTATTTAATTAGGAGAGGTGGCATGGGATAGTTAAATGATTTTAATAATTATTTAACTATGGAAGAATTAAAGGACCATGAATAGATAAATAATTAATGGTAATTATTTAACTGTAGATGAAAGATGACAAAATAGTTAAATAAATAATAATTTATTTAACTATTGAAGAAGAGGAAGAAATTAGTGATGCAATTAGTTTATTTAATCGATCAGGATAGAATAAAATGAATTAATTAAATAATTAAAATTATTTAATTAATAGATGAAAATGGACTGGATAACATAATTAAGTATCTTAATTATGCTAGGACAAAAGTGGCGAGAAATGGAGCTTGCAGGCCTAAGTCAATTTTTAGTGTCTACACCTACAACTTGCTTGTAGAAAGTTGTCTTTCATGAGAGGTAGTACACTTGTGTTCTACTTGTGTTGAGAAGGTGCAAAAACGCCCATCAATAGGGGTGATATGTGAAGTTAGCACTAAATGAAAGAATCATACTCTCCATGACTTAGGAAAAGAACAAAGCAACATGACACATTTATTGTCTTCATTAATTTTTACATCTACAGAGGCAAGTTGACTCAAAATCATTTTTAAAAAAAAATGCTCAACTACTGAATCACCTTCTTTCATCTTGCTCAAGAAAATAATTTTATTTTCAAACAAAGCTTATTTACCAAACTTTTAGCTTGATATATCTCACCCATCCTTTTCCAAAAGGCATATCTAGCCTTTCTTTTTGATACATTTAGAAGAACAAAAATCCACAAGGCATAACCAAATTGTAACCCAAGCCTTCTTTTCCATTTTGTCCCATTCATCTTGATTGACCATAGTGGGTTTCTTCTCATTTGTAACAACCATCCATTGATCTCTCTCCTCTAAAAGGTCCTCTATTTTTAGTTTCCATAACTCATACTTGGTGCCATTGAATTTCTCCAAATCCAAATATAAATTTGATGTAGCCATGACTTCTACCCACAAATCTACCAAAAAAAATCACCAAAAATCCAATTCTAGTACAAAAAACCTTCCCTTTGCATCCATAGGCACCACAATTGGCTAGCCTTTGATACCAAATGTTAGAAATAAAGGTGAACACCACAAATTAAAATATAAAAATAAGATTAAAAATTTGAAATTAAACCCTTATGATCATGAAAACCATTAATCCAAAAGGTCTTAATTATAGATTACCATTAATGGACGTTAAGATAAAAACAACCATATAATAAAATAAAAAAATCACATAGAATCAACACATAACACAAGAATTGTGCAAAGAAACATTTAAGGGAATAAAATACACAAGAAAGAGGCCAAGATCATATTAATCTTCAAATACAAGAGACATAGACAACAATCTTATTTTTACTCCTAGTTCTAGTAGCGTCATTGTACTTGTAAAAAACATTCTATATGTACACCATCCAAGAACCCCAATATGTAGAGTTTTAGAGAAGCCTTATGGGCACAAAATGGGCATCCAAATTTTCCTTTTCAATTATTTGTGCCTTTTCCATTGGTTTTCCCTCCTTGGAATGTGAAACAACATTCAAATTTTCCTTCTTTAACTCTCTTTCCTATGTGCCCAACTTGGAAAGTTCAACAGTCACCTTTTACTTTATTATTTTGTCTTTTATCACCCCCTTTCTAGGTGTCCATATGAGGGGATAAGAAATTATGTACACAAGAAATGATTTAATTACAATTACCCCTTAACCCCTTCCTTATGAATGCATCTACAACATATAATTAGGACATTAATTCAGTGGCATGGGATTGACAAGGTTGATGGAACCTTATCCTAACATAAATTGTATTTGTTCCTACCCAACAAATCTTTTATTTTATGAAAATTTAAACATTACAAATTCATACTATGATCAATTGAGTGATT
Source organism: Sequoia sempervirens (assembly GCA_007258455.2). NCBI lineage: Eukaryota > Viridiplantae > Streptophyta > Pinopsida > Cupressales > Cupressaceae > Sequoia > Sequoia sempervirens. Next base: position 241,472,120 of record VDFB02270651.1, read on the forward strand.
TAATTTTATTTCCTAATTAAATTTCAACAAATTTAATAAAATCACAGGTAATGGTAAAATTCATTTGTAGTCATGTGAAACCTTTAAATAGTTGTAAGTCACCTTTACAAATACATTGTGCCTAAATCCAAGCTTAATATATTCTAGACTTAAAAATTCAAAACTTGAGGAAAGCTAGTTAGAACCTATCATCAACCTTCACAACTATTGCATAACTTTATAAATGTTAGTGTGAAAGGGGTACTTTATCTAACTACTTCATTTCTTAGCTATTTCTCCACTAAAGTCCTCTTCACACTAGCTTAACTTTACATAGGGATAAGGGGGTTGAGCCTTTAATGACATGAGTTGTCACACCTCATAGGATGACAACACTTTCATAATCTGGTTGCATCTACCTCTTCCCTTGGCCTATATAACCAAGACATTTCCTTTGTAATCTCAATTCTCAAGCTAAACATAGCTTTGCATTCTTGAGAGGAATACAATTTATTCCTTCTCATATTTTTGGTTTTGCTTTCCTTCAGTCATTAGTATCTTGGGTTAGGCTAGTTAGAAAATCTCACATGGTATCATAACCAAATTTGAGTTGTGAATTAGCAATCCTTTAGGAAATCTGAGAGTGTAGAGTTTTTTTCAAAACACTGAGTATGCTCTTCTCTTGCATCCTCAGATGATCTGGAGAATTAGAAAAGTGTGAAGAAAATATCAATTTATAGGGGGTTCATCCATTGAATTGCTAGTTGTGGGTCTTTTGAAGCTTCTTGGAGAGATTCTAAGCTCACCATTGAGTCCATAGCAATCGAAATATTCATAGTTGCCCTTTATTTCACCTGAAATGGACATCAAAGGCTAGATCTGCAACAATTTGAAGTGAGAAGTTCACTAATAGATCCAACAAAGAGCCATCATTTTAGAGCACTTTGGCTCAAATACAACCCTAGAATCGTGCTCAAAAGGCCCAAAAACCATAAAATTAACTGTCAAAACGTCGATTTCATACAAAGTTGCCAGGTAGCTAAATTTGGCAGATTATTTAGTGGTGGCCAAACTAGAGATAAACTAAATTTATCTAGCAGAGTGTTGTATTTGGTAGAGTTATAAACTAGCTGGCGAACATCTATTTTTGGTGGACCGCTAACTTTAGCAACAGATCAACTAAATTTGATGGATTTTTTAAAGATTTTTATACCACCTCTCCATTGATACAATGATTTTTAAAGGTCAACTTTGAATGCTCATAGCTTGGGTTTCACAACTCCATTTTTAGTGCAATTTTTATTTTATTTGGGCTAACTTTTCATGCTCTATGCATTGGTGAAGATGGTTTCAGATTTTAAGCGCACAAATTTTTCAGAAATTGCTGATTCTCAAAGAGGACACCTCACTGTTCTTGTTTTGTAAACTTCAAAGCTAAATAAATTTTGCATACGACCTCAGATTGAGTTGATTATTTTTTTGAAAGTGTATGAATTTTCATGTGCTTTGCATTGATTTTTTTTTTATTTCATATGGAATTTTACTAAATATATACTTTTAGCACATGCTCATTTCTTGAGGATTTGTAAAAGCATTGAAATCCAAAAATCTATAACTGCACTAAATATAAAGTGCCAAATCATTTTTCTCTTGGGGATGTCCTTTGATTGATTAAATAAGGGAGGTCTATTATTTTCTTTGTGCTTGAACATCTCTCATACTTTGTGCTTTGTTTTTCCTTCATAATGGGTACATTTAAGTTTCCATTGCTAACACCATACAACTATAACACATGGCATCAAAATGCATAGAATTCCTTAATCCAACTAGGATATATACCTTATTTTGAGAAGAAGGTAACTAAACCCACAAATGATAAGGAAAAACTAATTTGGATGTTTGAACATACAAAAGCTCTTGGTTGTTTAAGGAGTTTAGTTTCTCTTGATATAATGTTTTAGATTGAAGCATGTAAAGATTCACATGATGCATGGGAAAAATTGAAGTCTCTCTATGGTACAATTGATGAAGTTCATGGTTATCAAATTGACAATGAATTAATCAGTCTCGATCCAAAGTCTTTTGATCATATCCAGGATTATGTAACAAAGGTCAATGACCTTAGAGCACAATGTAAATCTTGTGGATTAGAGAGGAAAGACATTCAACTTGTCTATAACACTCTAAACAAACTTGGACCTGAATTTGTAGCTTTTGTTTCTAGCTTTCACACTCATAGGTTGGAAATGGAATCTACATTCACTACACCTTTTGCTTTATTTTCTAAAATGTTGAGGCAAGAACAAGGTAAGCTTCTATCAATGGGCCTTCTTAAGCCTTCACACTCAAAAGCTTTAATGGGTGGTCAACCAAGGGGTTAGAAAGAATCAAGGAAACCTGACAACAAACAAAAGCAGTTCAAGAAGAAGTCACAAAGAGATAAAGTACAATCATCTTATACAACAAAATTGTATTCCAACTCATCCTCTTCAAAGGGGTATTTTCAAATGAAGGAAAGGCCAACTTGTAGCTACTGCAAGAAACTTGGTCATGAGGAACATTCTTGTCATAAAAAGTAGATTGATGAGTTAAAGCATCTTCTTAAATAGAACAACATTAATATTCCTTCTTCTGTTTCTCAGGTCTCCTCTAATCATTCTTCAAAATTAGGTAAAGGGAAATCAACTTCACTTATTTCTATTGTTTATTCTTCACAACAATGGATTCTTGACTCAAGTGCATCACATCACATGGGTTATATTAAAGAATAGTTTTCTTTGTTGAAGCCTTGTTCTTTGCACCAAATTATCATTGGGGATGATTCTCCAGTGGATTTAATTAGGAAGGGTTCAATTGATATTGGCAAGTGTACATTTGAGGATGTCCTCTATGTGCCTGGTCTGTTAGCCAACCTTCTCTCCATCTACCAAATCATTCAAAATGGTAGAAACGTTGAATTCACTCAAGATTCTATCAACATAGAAAATATTGAAGATAATGTACTCCTTTCAATTGGTAAGGCCAATCACGAGTCTCACTTATATGATTTCTCTCATTTTGTACCTGATTCCCATTCCATCACATTGTTCACCCATTCAAATTTTGTGAGAAAACTATGACATGAGCGGGTTAGCCATCTCAACTACCACTATCTTCAGTAACTCAACAAACAAAATATGGTCACAAGTCTTCCTTAAATTAATTTTTCTTGGATGGTGTATGTTCAAGTTGTGCCTTGGGAAAACATCTTGAGGACAAGTTTGACAAAGAGAAGGCTTGGAGAGCTTCAAAATTCCTTGAATTGGTTCATAGTGACTTGGTGGGTCCTTTTACATCATTATCTTTAGGTAAACCCATAAAATTGGTTTACAATTCTAGTAAGGAAGGAAAATTGCAAAAAACCTGCTATGATTTTTTTTTTCTTTTAAGGGGTTTGCACAAACTAGGGTGTTTGAATGGACCCAAAAGGGGTTCAAATGGACCTTGGTTCGAGCGAACCATATTAAATAAAGGGATTCAATTTTTTTTCATTTTTTAATGACGAAGACAATGGAAAAGAGGGGGATCACTTGAACCTAGGTTCATTCAAACCCCCCTTTCCCCCTCTTCTCCCCCCTTCTCCCCCTCTAGCACCAAATTTTTGTAGAATTTTTCCCTTTGAAGCTCAAGTTGAGGATGAAAATGAAGCAGACTTCATAGACTCAACTAGATTATGGTAGTCCTCAGAATGAGCTATCCATTGAATATAATTTTAATATGTTTTGGTTTTATTATGTATTTATTTTTTTAGTTTGATTAAACATAGGTTTTCACTAAAAATCAAGCTCTTTGTTCTGCACACTTGGAAAAATAGCAGATTATCAAAAATAAAATTTTGAAAAATATGTTCAAACTAGGTATTGATGTCCTTGATCCATTAAAAAAAATTAATTTTGATACATACAATTTATTTTTTGTTGTAGATGGTCCTCCTATGTCTAAATTGTAATTGATTTGACTTCAAAACTTGATTAAGGAAAAAAATTTAATAAAACACAATGAAACCAAATGAACTAGTTAGATATCATAGTTACAAATCTAAATTCAAAAAAAATATAATTTTATCCTTCATAGAAAAAGATTTATGTTGTATAAGGTGAGCATCACTCCTTAAAAATGGTGTTTACTGATAAAAAATAGTTTTGAAGGAGATGGAAAAAGAAGTGCAATATGATTCCAAAAATTTTGAAAAAATTATATTTAGAATCTATAGACAAAATGTCACAAATCACTAGTTTGCATCATCTTCAAATTCCTCACTGTTTAGTTGCTATAGGTTCCCAAAAGTGAAGATTTAGTTAGAAAAAATTAGTTTAGTGTCTAGTTTTTCCAAAAATTGTAAACCAGTATTGTGGGATCACCCCTTTTAGTAAGGCTCATTATTTTCTCACCTTCATTTATGACAATTCTAGATACACATTTTCTCATTATTTCAAGAGTTTAAAGCTCATGCTAAGAAAAAATCTAGAAAGTGTGTCAAAATTCTCCACATTGATAATGATAGAGAATATGTGAACCATTGATATGAGCAATTCTATACTCTTGAAGGGATTGATCTTCAACATAATGTTGCCAACACATCACAAAAACATGGTGTAACTAAGAGAAAAAATAGGTCACTAAAATAAATGGATGGCTACATGATCCACACTCGCTCCCTTGCATCTGCATATTGGGTATAAGCTATCAATTGTGCTACTCATACCCAGAATAGAGTTCCACATAAGGCATTAAAGGGAATCACTCCAAAGCTTGGTGGGGTTGAAAACTTGTTGTGTGGAACTTTAGAGTTTATGGCTCCCTAGCATGGGCACATATTCCTTTAGAGAAGCACAAGGCCTTGGAACCTCAAAGTCAACCTTGCATCTTTGTTGGTTACCCTAATGGTGTTAAAGGATATCAGTTAATGGTTCCTACAATACATGATCTCTTCATTGAGTGTAGCGTGAATTTTGAGGAAAGCTCTTTTAGATCATCCTCTACTCTTCCTTCCTCCATAGTGGATTTATAGGATTCTAACATAAAGGATTTTCCTCAAGCTTCCTCTAGTCATCAAGTTGATCATGATATTTCATCTTCCTCTTCACAGAGTTTTGAATCTCCTCTTGCTTCCCCTACCATGCCTTGTTGGGATCACCAAACACTTGATTTTGTAGGCGATATTGTTGGGGATCCTTCAAATACAAGGACTATGTCACACCATCACAACATTCCACATTCCTACATCGCCATAGCTTCAAATCTACAACCATTTTGTGAAGCATCTGGTATTGCTGAGTGGGATTCCATAATGGAGGAAGATTACAACTCTTTAATGTAGAATAAAACATGGGTTCTTGTTCCACTTCTTAAGGGAAGAAAATTGGTTTTGTGTAAGTGGATCTATCGAACCAAATTTGTAGCAGATGGCTCAGTTGACAAGTATAAAGAATGACTTGTGGCCAAAGGTTTCTCTCAAGTACCAGGTATTGAATACACTAGGACCTTTTCCCCTATTTCCAAAATGAACTCTATTCTCTTACTACTTTCTATTTTTGTAGATCATGGTTGGGTTGTACATCAAATGGATGTAAAAAGTACATTTCTTCATAGAGATCTACATGAATAAATTTATATGGAGCAACCACAATGATTCATTCAAGATTCTTCACTAGTTTGAAAATTAAGGAAGTATCTCTGTGACCTCAAATAGGCTCCACGAGCTTGGTATGCCAAAATATACTCCTTTCTTCTCTCCATTGGGTTCTCGATATGTCACTCAAATATGAATGTCTACATCTTGTGGCAAGAGGGTGCTCTTCTCTTCTTGGCTCTCTATGTTGATGACTTGATTGTCATTGGGATCACTTCATCCATCATCTCAACTGCCAAGATTTCTTTGCATGAAAATTTTTCCATGACTGACTTTGGTCTCTTGCACTACTTTCTTGGGACCAATATTACTTAGACCTCTTCTAATATCTCACTTGCATAGACCAAGTATGCTCTTGCTCTTTTGTCACATTTTCATATGGCTGATTGTAAGCCTACATCGACTACCTTTCTATCTGGAGTTAAGCTTGAGGCCAAATGTTCCACACCACTAGTTAATGCCACTTTGTATCATCAATTTTTTGGTAGCCTCATCTACTTGACTCATATTCACCCCAACATTTCCTTTGAAATTGGAATTGTTTCAAGCTTCATGATGGAGCCCCATGAGCTTCATTAGAAAGCTTCCAAACGCATCTTTCACTACATTTAGGGAACTCATCAATATGTAATTCACTATGCAACAAGTACAAGTTCAAACTTACTTTGATACACAGATTTTGATTGGGCTGGTAATATTGATGATCACAAGTCCACCTCTAGATACAATTTTCACTATGGTTTTGGTCCCATTTGTTAGTAGAGTGAGAAGAAACTATCATTGCTCTTTCTTCAATTGAGGTTGAGTATTGGCGGGCTATCAATGCTATCACTGAGGCTATTTGGATTCAAAACATCCTCACTAAACTTGGTATTACCTTTCAGAAGCCATCAATCATCTATTGTGACAACCAGAGCACCATCTAGATCTTGAAGAACTCAGTCCATCATCAATGAACCAAACACATCGAGATCCATATGCATTTTCTTTGGGAGCTGATTCAAGAGCAAGTCATTGATTTACGATATATCCTATAGCAGATCAAGTTGTAGATATATTCACCAAACCCTTCATTGAGAGCACTTGTATGTTTATCTTTGGTCTCTCTTGGGGGTGAGGGAAATCTCTTTTGGGGGGGTCACTTAGACCTTCTTTATTCAACCTCTAATGGGCAGGAGTTTTTTCCCATTGGGTTTTCTCCTTCTTTTATCATCGAGAGGTTATAATGTACATGGGTACCTCATCAAGCCTAGTAGTTGGGACCCATATTTGCATCTTTTCATTGTATATTTATCCCTAAGTTGCACTTAAAGGGGGGTGTTAGTGTGAAAGGGGTACTTTATCTAACTAGTTCATTTATTAGCTAGTTCTCCACTAAAGTCCTCTTCACACTAGTTGAACTTTGACATGAGTTGTCACAACTCATAGGATGACAACACTTGTCATAATCTGGTTACATCTATCTCTCCCCTTGGCCTATATAACCAAGGAATTTCTTTTGTACTCTCAATTCTTAGGTTGAATATAGATTTTAATTCTTGAGAGGAATACATTTGATTCCTTCTCATATTTCTACTTTTGCTTTCCTTCAGTCATTAGTATCTTGGGTTAGGCTAGTTAGCAAATCTCACAATAAAACTAAAAACTATGGTGAGAAACTATACTTATGCCACTAAGATTATTTAACCATTTGATGATCCTCATGTAAACTATTTTAACAATAAAATTGTGAGTCAATCTAAACCATCTTGCAACACTTTCAAGAGATTCAACCTAATTGTGAATGACTTGCAACTATGACCACAAAATTGACTACTTTAACTTTAATAGACAAATTGAAATTTCAAAACTATTATGAACCTTTGTAGCCAATACTTAATTATGAAAGCATTAATATTTCTAATTTTATCAAATTGAGTCAACAAAGGGACTCCACATGCAACTTGGAAGATTAACATGGCATTTAAGAGGTCAACTTAATGACATTTCTTTTTAATGAGTATGAAACATTTTACCAAGGTAAAAAATGAGAATAATACTCATCCTCCAAGTTCACATCCAATAACATGGTTTATGTTTTTAACTCCATAGTGTAATACTACACACATTTACCACAATTACCACTTTCCAAGAAGGTTTCTAGGTCTACTAAGTTTTCATTAGCATCTCTAATACCAAATTTCTTGATGAGTGCTCTCTATTAATCACATAGAAGATTGATTTTTTCTTATGCACTCTTGTTGTTGGATCATATGTTCTTGTTTTTGTCTCATCCAATTCTAGTTTTTTTGACATGATATTCATTTTGTTCTCAAGGGCTATCACTATTTTATTTACATTTTTAAGGTTCTCCATTTTCACAATATTTATTCCACATTTGAGTAGAGATAATTGGATTGTAAGGTAACACTACTTAATCTTTTTCACCTCTTAAGGTATAAAACAAAAATTCACTTCCAAAATTCTCATAAATATGAAAACCATTTTAATTCCAATATGATTCATTGAGTTTTAAATTAAAAATTCATTTAACATTGTTCTACTTGTATTTAAAAATGGCATTTTCAAGGAGGGATGAATGTTGTTGAAAATTTTAAAAATTAACATACTAAAATTAAAATATTCAACTTAAAAAAAAAATGGTTCTACAACACCCACTAACCTAAGAAAATTAAAGTTGGTAATGGAAATCATACTTATATAATAATAGATTTAAAAATTAGGCAATTATAAGGAGTTATTATGGATACAATTTTTGTTAGGAAAATGGTGTCTCAACCATGCAATTACATGAGGTTACTATTTATATTAAGTTTACATTTGAGCATGGTTGATGAAAATTTTTATACAAATATTTATATTGGCTAAATAAGCATGCTCATAATTTTTTTTCACAAGATCATGTTTATATTTGAAGATATTAAAGTTTTCATTTTTCAAAGTTTCAAACAGCTTGTCAATCAAACACCCAGATCAAAAGTTATGGCCTCCAAAAGATGGGTCTCCTAAAATGGGAGATGTAAAAATGTGTTGGACACATAAATAAGTTGTAAAGGAGGAGTTAACACATCATAGGCATCTTTTATTAGAGATAAAGATGGTGCCACTGTTTAGGTGGTTTTAGCTCATGGTTTTGTAATATTGTTTGACAGTGTTATGTATTGTATCTCATATATATTAGGTGCATGAGATGAAGGTTGTGTGTAATAGTATTATAGCTGTTGAGTTCCCTCTGAAGCTTTCATTTGTGATACTATCGTGAGAAATATTTCTTTGCAAGTATATTGTAATCTTAATTATTTTTGAATAATATATTAGGTGGCTTTTGGAGTGTGGGGTTTCTCTCGAAAGGGTTTTCCCCACGTAAATCACTGTGTTATGGTATGAATTTTATTTATGTTTAATTCTATTTAATTTTATGCAAATTTTCAAATCTATAAAAAAATTCCTTAACCCTCCTCTCAACATTAATGTAGGAAGTTGTTCTGCTACCTTAGCTTCCTTACAATTTTTTCCTTGCTCCACTTGATTACATATACACAATTGTCAAGCCTCTAATTAAAAATATGAACTAGTTGTATTCTCCTTTATTTTGATCATTAAAACATTCTATATTGTCTTCCCTCTTCAAAACATACTTTACACCTCTATTTATGATTAGTGGTAGTGTTATAGGATTGCTATCAGATTGTAGAAGGTACCTTCTAAAGCTTAAGAAAAAATGTCATTTTATCTCAAATTTAATTTTAAATAATTGGAGAACAATCCTACATTTATATGTTTAGTTGTACCAATAGGTAAAGGTTTATCCTTGATTGTAATTATTATTATTATTTTTCCAAACTCGTCTTAAGGTTCCTTTCAAATATTTTTCCTAATCATCATGGATCATTAACAACGATTCCATGTTGGTGCGTCTCATCAAATGGGTTACCATAATTATCAAAGAATTAGTCTTGTTTGTGTACTTAATCCATGGAATCTTCTAATGAATTATAATTTATTCATTTATATTTTTGGAACAATCTAGATTATAAATAATTGATAACTTGATGAATAAGTTGTTGAAACTATGATTTGTCTTTATGCTAAGGTATTTTAATGTTTAATGAACACGGATGTTAGCTTAGTATGAATGATGAGATGATTTTAAAAATTCAAACCTATTAGATAACTATTTAAGATTATTTTCTAAAGAGCACTAGAAAAAAAACATGAAATGTATATATAGAATTATTAGGGAGTGTAATGTCCATACCAATCTAGGCCTTTTGAACTATAAATATTGTCATTAAATGTTAGTTCAAGCATAATGGGGCCAATGTTAATGCAAGAGATAACTAGAGATAAAGATTTATTTTGGAGTAACTATACTATTGGGTATTAAATATGTTTCCTAGGTTAAAAAGATGAAGATGTAGAAAGGAGGTTGGTACTAGTGGTAAAAATAGGGGTTGGTTTCATCCATTTTACTACCTTCTCATATTTTTTTTTATCTATTTATTTCTTGTGTTGATGACATGTAGATCATATCTACTATAGCCTCTAGTAGGTTCAATTTGTTATTTTTCATAAGGCTTCACTCTTTTGGACCCACGAGCTTACTTTTTCAATGTTCATTACATTCGTGAAGGTGACATGTGTTGACATTGTACACTTTCTTGCCAGACCAAAAACATATACTCTTGGTGATTTGCACACGAGCACCACGTGGAAGCTCTGCTCACCACATTTTAGCAATGTTATGTGACTGTTATTATTCAGGACTCATATTTTTGAAGGTGCCATGCATCAGGTGGGAAAAAGATCAAGTTTTTTTGAACTCAAGGATTGATTAAAAGTGTCATTGGCCCAAGATTGGTCGTGAGAGTTTGAAGTGATGCCACATGTTGGGTCTGGAAATACAAACAGTATCAATGAATTTCCATCTATTTCATCATGCGATTAGAATGGGGAGAGTGTGATTTACACATGGCAATGTCACCGTGAAGTGAGGAAGCTATAATTTCCCACTCACGTAGTTGTAATGGCTACATGATGGTGGATCTTGTGGGAGGTATGATGCTAGAATCTTTTTAGTTGCAGCCATCTCCTTTGGTGAGAGTCTTTTCTCTATTCATTAAGCTCTCCTCTTTGTTTTGGGGGTTCTTATTTTTTTGATTATTGAAGGACTTAATACAAGAATGAATAAAAATATTGTAACATAGCAGACCTTAATATAATATGTTCTTGAATAATTCAAACAATATATATAGAACTATACCTTATTTACCTTTTCTATGTTTTCATCTTTGTTATTCTATTTTAGATTTCATATTTTGTGTCGATTTGAGGTGTTGGAAATCATGAATTGTTCTCTTCTAGATTTTAGATTTTCAATTACCATAGTACATTGAGTTTTGGATCATGTTTAATACTTTTTCAAATTTATGTGCAATCTAGTTTAATTGATGTTTTATTATGCTATATCATGTTTGAAATGTTATAAAAGCTCGGTGCATCACCTTATAATACTTCATTTTATGCATTATTTTTTCATTTCTTCTCCCTTTTCCCCCCATGTTAACATAATAAAGAGTTGGCTTCTAAAATCCTAGAGGTTACATTCTATAGAGCGCATCTTAGTTCCCCATTTGTAGAACTTACCATAGGATGTTCTTTCTCTTAGATGTTAGCTTTAGAGGTCAGCATTTCATTTTCTAGCATGCTCAGTGTGACCAATATACTTCAAGCCAATGATGATGTAGGTTTATGAGTTGTAGACCCATCACTAGATCATCAATAACAAGTAATCTTGGATTACTCTTACCTTTGTTGGTGACTGACAGATGGAAACAAAATTCAAGAAGCAGAGCAACAAAAAAACCAACACAAGATCAAGTACATGAGGTGCAAGCTCCAATGGCTACTAGAAATTGTGTATTATGAAATAGAATTAGACCACTCATTCCCCCAATTCCTCTAGAAATATGGGATCCCATTCCTACTAACACTTTAAAAGTATTCCCTAAGTTCATAGGAGAAGACTTCAAAACACTGGTAGAACATTTCTAAGATGTCACCGATGTGTGTATGGTGCATCATGTCATAGAGAAAAATGCAACACTAAGGCTCCTTGCCACTTCATTCAAAGGGAAAGCCTTAGACTAGTATAGATCACTAGCCCCTAATTTAATTTCTCCATGGGATCAACTTGGGGATAGGTTTTTTGAAAGATTCACAAAGAAAGGCAACCAATCTTCCTTGCTCTATTAGTTAATAACCATTAAAGGGATCCTTAAGAAGTTACATATTTCAATACCAGGTTTCATAAAAATTGGAAAATATTCCCCATAATAGCTAGACCTCTAGTGGGTATGGCTATTGTATTCTACTTGAAGGCTTTTAACTTTGGCATAATTGTAAGATTCAGCCTTTGGGAGGACAAACCCTTCTCAATTCATATGACTTGGTTGTTAGAGCTAAGAATAATCTTATAGATACTGGAAAGCTTCCTCCCTAGCTGCTTATGTCAAATTTCCCTAAAATACCACATCCTCCACCTGAAGACTCTCCTAGTACATCTACCACGCCTCCTTTAATGTATGTGTATCCTAATGCATAGACTAATGTAGCTTCTCCCACATCCTTAGTTGCAGAAGTAAGCGATATGAAAATTTTGATGCAAACCTTTTCAAATGAGATACTTAACCTCAAATGGAAACAAGTTGCATCACCTAAGCCCACTTACCAAAATTTTCAAGTAAATAGACCTCCCTTCTAGAAAAATCAATACCAGGGAGGAGCATAAACAAATAACTAGATGTAACCTTCAAATTAGATAGTTCCAATCTCCACTGTGCTTCAAACTATAACATCGAATCATAATAGAGAAATTATAGGTGGTTAGAAGAACCTGGCAGATGACACTAATTATTGGTGTCTCCCCTACAATGATGCTCACATGCCCCAAAATTTCCCTAGGGGTAATCTCCAATAGAGGATCTTAGAGAAATGAAATCAAGGAATCATTACTGATACAAGAGAAAGTCCCTATCAATCCTCAGGAGTGGAAACTGCTATCTTAGTGGTACAGATGCATGGCATGTCCCTTGAACAAGAAGGAGAATTTGCTTTGGATCATGCTCTTTTTTCTTGGATGGAGGGAGAGGATGTAGTGTTCACTAATGTCACAAATTTTCAAAACCCCTTAAGTTCAGTTAAATTATTTCACTCAATCTAAAAGGAGGTTGACTGGATTGCATATACCTATTGTGCCACAACCAAAGCTAGTTCCCAAAGTGGTTTTGGAACCACCAAATAGTAGCTCTGACATTCTAAAAGTAGAGTGAGGTAATAGTGAATAAGGCAAAAGATTCAAAATCCAAAATAAATAGATCACTCAATGTAGTGGATCAATTGAAGAAGGCGTCGACCCAGTCTCATTATGGGATATTTTGGATATTCTAAAAAAAACCTTTTTGTCAAATAAACTACCACCAACAACTGATGCAGTCCTAAAATGCAATTAGGAGAAAGACAAAAGGACAATTCAAGAGTTGTGGCATTCTTAAAAACAAAGGAAAAGGAAATGAAGGAGGAGGTAAGTAAGCCAAAACCTACCTTTTTTTCTTGACCCTCATTGTAGGGGATAAACTACTATATAATTCTATGATTAAATTTGGTGCCGACACCATAGTTATGCCTAAATTGATTGTAGATTCATTAAAGTTAGAATATCAGCCCCTTGATAGAGGAATCATGCAATTAGATGGAAAATGGTCTAGGCCATATGTCTAATTAAAATCTTCCCTCTGATCCTATATTCATTTCCTAGAATTACAGTCACCCAAGAGGTGGTAGTGTGAGAACCCCAATCCTAGTACTTGCAAAACAATGAGAAAAAACACATTAGATGAGTAATTGCAAGTAAAAACAATGATTCCCCATGAAATCCATTAACATAACTAAAATTAGGAAAAAAACAATGAAAAACATAATGAAATAACAAAATAAAGATCAAATCCTAATTAAGCAAGCAAACTCTTGATCCCCTGGGGGAATTGGTGCCAATTTGATGTGAAAATTGGCCCTTTTCCAACTCCTATGATGCAAGATTGATATATGTTGATGATGATTGATGAGTGATCCACTTTGTTGATGAAGATTGAGTGCTCCAAGCCAAAAACTTGCATAACATACCTAAGATTCAAGAATGATGGATGTAATTTAATAGATATTTGAGCATGGTAACTTTGCATAATTTGTGGATGATAAAATGAGGATATGAGCTCTTTATTTATAGAATTCCAAGATGGATGAATGTCCAAATTTGAGCAATGTGGGAATAACATTCATCCAATGACAAGATGCCACTTGTCAATCTATGAGTGGATGGAGGATGTGCAAGTTTTGACGATTGTGCCAATAAATGCATATTTTTGAATTTCAAATTTGTTGAAATGACTTGCAAGAGGGAAGGGAAAATGCAATAAATTCCACTTGGCTCAAGGCAAAGGAAATGTAAGATGGAGTAAATGCATTGTTGGATGTACATGTCAATTTGGATTTTTGAATTCAAACTTGAAGGATATTCCAAAAAGATGCCTTGTTGAGGAAAATAGATATTTAATAAATTAATTAAATCTATTTTCATGAGCAAGTGGTAAATGTAGAGGATGGGACATGATAAGAGATTAAATTAATCAAGGGTTAATTAATTTAATGAGACATTAGACAATGTGACCTATTTGACTCAAATTTATGAATTTATTTAAATCAAATATGAGAAGAAGGTGATAAGAGAATAATTAAATAAAGATTTTGATTTATTTAATTAAAAGAGATGATGTTAGATTAAACTAAATAAGGTTTTAATTTATTTAAAGACAGACTTAGGAGATTTAATCAAATAAAATTGATTATTTTAATTAAATAGGGATAATTAGATCAGATGATTAATTTAATTATTGAGAAGAGGTGACTTAATTAGATAACTGATTTATTTAATTAAGAGAGGAATATTGATGAATTTAATCAGATAGGGGAATTTGATTAAATGGTTAGACCGAAGGATGATTCAGGATGAAACGATGTTAGTAGGCGAGATCAGATGCACAATGTTAATTGGTATATTTTACGTTTCTACATTTTGCCCCTCTTTGAAGTGATGCACTTGTTGCGTTGGTTCAAAGAATAAATGATCTTGATCAAAGTTGAATTTTTTTTGTTATTTAAAAAAAATCTTGCCCCACTGCTGCCTAGCAAGAGAAAACATACCAATATATTTCCCCCTCAAGAGATTAGATGAAAATTTAAATTTTTGGGTGATCTCGCGAAAAAAAAGAGAGGACAAGGTGCCCGACAGGTTCAAAAAGGCTCCAGGAGGCCAAAAATGTGTCTAAATGCAATAAAATGATGTAAAACATGCCTCAACTAGACAAAAACAGGTTAGGGGGTCCAAAACCTCAGCAGGATAGCCAATCAGGGTGAAAAAACCCTAATTTTCAAGATTAAAAGGGGCCCAAGGGGTCACTTTCAAGTCATTTTCACACAACCATCTAGCAACCTTGAAATTTGAGCTTTGAACTCCTGATGATATGGCACAATGACATATTCCCCTGTACATTTTTGATCGAGTTCAGACATACCAGTGGCCACTCGGCATCGGGCCACTGGTAAGTGACCCTTTCTTGAGCTTCATTTTTTTTTAGCTTTCATTTAATGCATTCAAAGTCGGTCACTCTACAACGGTGCTATATAGTGCCGCTCAGAAATCAAACTATGTCGCTCAATGTGATATTGCGCCGTGGCAGTAGAGTTTGGACTTTGAAAACTCCAACGCTGAGCTTGTGGCCGGCGGGGGTGATTTGTAAAGTGCAATGCAACGGTCTTTTATTTGTTCAAAGTGCGTTGCTAGGAGGGAAAGTGCACCGCAGTGGTGCTATTTCGGCCTTTTGTGCCCTAGCGTCGAAGTTTGAAAAGAATCAAACTACGACGCCATCATGGATTCCAATGCTGGAATGATTTATTGGATGCCAAACAAAGAATTTTTCAATTTTTTTAACATGGTGACCTTCCTTGATGTAGGACACGGGGAGGGAGCTCTACTCTTGAGAACACAGGTCACGAGATTTGTTCGGTTACTTACAAGATCTCAGCGACAGAGATCATGATCGAATTCGAGATATGGGGTTGTGGTATATCACTTATGCAGTGCCCATCTACACCCACCTAGGGATGCTATCAATGCTGGCTGAGAGATGGCACAACGAGACCTCTTCGTTCCACCTTCCCATCAGTGAGGCCACCATCACTCTAGAGGACGTTTGGCGTATCCTACGATTGCTGATTCATGGTCAACATGTTATATTAGATATGGATGAGGGGCGTAATGCCTACCATAGGGTCCTCACCTTAGAGGACATTGTTATTTGTGAGGGCCAGATCAAGCTAGAGCGACACAGGACCTTGGCACCTCCCTTCCGCCTGGTTGTTGTAGGTGTTATTTAGGGTGTTGTTGCCCCAGATAGGTGAGGCTAATACTTTAGTTCTGATTGGGGACTCTACTGGGAGCGTATGGTTCACGATAGGCTAGTTCATTTTGCTTGGGGCCTAGTTCTTCTAGCCTCCCTTTATAGGGACCTGCACGAGTATGTCTACATGGATGGCAGAGCACTCAGAGTAGGCGTGGATTTTCTTCATCTCTGGGCATGGGAGCACATTGTTGTGCTTCGACCATGAGTTGTGTGTGGTGAAAATTGTTAGTATCAAAACAAAATAATAAAAACACACCAATGCAACATTAAACTAAAGAAAGCAAAATAAATTGAATTCAAAGAAAACAAACAAAGCTTCTTCAGAACTGTTCCATTGTCCTCTATCTACAGTGATTCACTTGAAGCTATTACTCTTAGATTGTGTAAGCAAAGCTTCTTAGAATGGCAACCTGAAGAATGAGTATGCAAACCTTCTCTATCCTATATGTTGGTGGAGTGAAATGTTGATGTACGGATATGCATAGGGGTTGTAGATTATGCACAGGGGCTTTGGATTATGAGAGCTATGATATGGGGTGGATAGGCCATGATATGGATTTGTTAATTTGCTAAACTATGCTATGCTATGATTCTAGAATGCTATGGATGTTGAAAGGCTAAATGGCTATATTTTTCCCATATGAAAGCTTCTCTGTTTTCAAAGAACCGACAGTTCCTTTTATAGATTTTCACAGGAAAGAACCTAGCTAGCAAAGATCAATGGCTGTAAGATTGTCTGGTAATTTTGAATGGTGAGAGATGAAGAGGTTGAGAGGAATATGGAAGATGTTGGGAGGTTGGAGAGAAGAATGGAGGTTTGTCTTCAACCCACGAGAACAAGCTTGCTTAGAAACAAAGGAATTTAATTTTCTGTTTTTACAGTTTGTTTCACGGTTGTTGAAGATGAATCCAAATAAATTAAATAAATTTATTTAATTTTATGTGAATTATGGGTTGGGGAATTTTTGAAATATTTTTATATGAATGGACATTAAAAGATTTAATTAAATATTTTGGAATATTTAATTGTAATGTGACTTTAGAAGTTTTGATTAAATATTTAGAATATTTAATTGTGAATAGACTTTTGAGGAATAGAAGAATACTTAATCTTTATTTGAATAAAATATTCAAACCAAGATTATATATGATAATTAATATAAATAAATCGTAATGTTTATTTAATTAATTAAGAAATGGATAAGAAAAGTGATTAAATAAACTTATTTATTTAATTGAAATGAAAGAATGAACAATATAGATAAATTATTTGAATTTATTTATACGCAAATTGAATTCATAGATTTAATTAAATATTTTGGAATATTTAATTGATTACCAGACTATTGTTATGTGACCATTTTTAGGTGTATACATTTTGCCCCTCTTTGAAGTGATGTGTTTTACGCATTGCTTCAAAGAATTTTGAAATTTTCCCCAGATGTTAATTGTCAAATATTTGATAGGTATATGCCCCCTTGAATGATGAATCGTTAAGATTTTGATTTTTTTTTCTTTTTTTTTGTTCTTTTTTTTTGGAATTTTTCAATTTTTTTGATTTTTATGATTTTTAAGATGTTGATTCATCGTTCAAAATTTGTAATGTGAATAAATTGAAATGAAAAGATGTGGAATGAAAAATTGATAATCAAAATTGTCCCTGCAATGATAAAATGTGATAAAATTTACCCAATTTTGTCTTTAAATAGGTTAAAAATGTCATTTTTCATGTCATTTTCCATGTCATTTTCTAATTTTAACCTACTAAAAAGTGAAAATTTTGAGCTCTAGAGTAAAAAAATGGTACTTCCTATCCACCAACACCATTTCGAGTGCATCTAACGATATCAGCGGCCGACACACTATGGACCTGTAGTATGTACCTTGTTAAAATTTTAGCTTTCAAAAAAATTTCATTTAGGACACGTTTATTAATGTTTTAATATGAAAAAGGTGTATTGTAGCGCTATTTATCTTTTCTATAGCACTTTTTATGATTCCAGTAGCGCTCGCTATTTCGTAGCACTGATTGATAGTTATTTAGCGCTCTTTGTGTTTTTTCTAGCGCCTGTAACATTATAGCGCTCGTGATAGATTTTGTAGAGCTGATTTTGTTTTTCGTAGCACCGACGGTCTTGTAGCACCCGTGATAGATAGTCATAACATCGAAACCAGACTCAAAGTCTTATCTAGTATGTGTATCTCCTGAAACCAGGCTCAAACAAATAAGATCAAGTTTTGGAAAATATTTTACTGGCTTTTGACTTTATGGCTTATTTATCTTATCATTTCACTTGACTTTATGATGGGAATTATGTTACTAGCTTTCTCAAGGATGTCCCATGAAGGATTTAGAGAAGCAACGATGTATCAGAATTCTATTTTCTTTAACTACTATCTGTTGACTATCTTTTATTTTATGATTGGAATCCTATTACTATCTTTCTCAAGGATATCCCATGAAGGATTTAGAGAAGCAACGATGTATTAGAATTCTATTTTCTTTAACTGTTGTCTATCAACTATCTTTTAACTTTGATTTTGAGTCATGTTACTAGTTTACTCAAGGATGTCCCACAAAGGATTTAGAGGATTGATGATGTCTCATGATCCATCTTTTATTTTGTTTTCTGTCTGTGGTTTGTCTTGACAAAAATACTGGGGCAATTGTGCCCTTGGTATGAGTTAGGACAATCCTTGTCTGCAATTGTCTGTTGTTAGCAAGTGGATGACCTTGCACACCTTGATCTATGTCATATCATGGTTTTTTTCTCTATTTTTATTAGTCCCACCCAATGATGATAAAGTGAAAATTCCTTTAGTGATACAACAAAACATTGAAGATTGCTAATACTAACATCCATCTCATTTATTTATTATTTATTAATCTTTCTTTCCACACTAACAGTTCTTCTTTCTTCCATTATGATGGATTCCTATGACACACAAAATATAAATCATCTTGCATACACATTCATGTTAGAAATATCATTTCCAAATCATACATCATCAATAATACATACATCTTGCATTTGAAATATACAAACATATAGGCATTTATCATATCTAGGACACCATGGAATAATAGACATTCATCACCATAGATTACATATCATAAGCATTACATGTACATAACAAATGTAAATACATGCATCACATTATAAATTTATAGCATCACATGTAGAAATCATTTAACATATAACATCGTATTGCATCTCATAATTATAAATTGCATACATAACATCCATCGACATCATAGATATTAATACATACATCATCACATAGAATCAACATCACATCATAGGTTGCATAAACACATCATAAAGTAGATATGATCATCCATCACATAGACATCTCATATAGACATAACATGTATAAATAAACGACTGCATAATCAAAATAGAACTGCATATCATGAGAATCACCACCAAAATCATATATATATATCTCAAAAGTGTCACATCACAATGTCATAATGTATCAACAAATATGGAAGCTTGCAGGCTATATGAACATAATACAATGTCTCAATACATATCAAGAAATGTCCCTATCCTAAACTACCATTGCTATCATGACTAGAGTGTGTGGATGAATGATGTCGAGATCCTGGTGACCTATGACCTAAATGTGGCCTGTTGTATGGACCAGATCTGTGTGGCTGCTCAACACCCTCTGTGCTAACTGTCCTGGTGTGGGTCCTAGTCTGAGACCTATCACTACGTGCCTATGAAAAACCTAGAGCCCATCTCTCTGGAGGAATTGCTGCCTCATACAAATATTTGTAATACAAAGCCCTCTCAACAGATCAGACTAACTCTCTGGCAAATGCATCCAATGGTCCACTACAAAGAGCTCAGATCTCAGAAATTTTTTACTTAGTCTCCTATCTCTAAGCTATGGCTTGATCCCTATTCATATAGGCTTTGTCCCTCTCCATCCATAGAACATCTCGCTCAGACATCAAAACCCTCATTTTCTCCTCCAAAGATGTAAGCTGAGCATGAAGTCTAGCAGTGTCAAGATCAACTGCCCATGTATCATCCTATATCACCCTCTATAAACCATCATCCTCATCCTCTAGCTCCTTCAAAATCATGTCTTGGACCTCACACTCCTGATCATTTTCCTCCTCGTCATCATCCTGATAGACACCAAGTAAGCCAAGGGCATCAATCTTAGCCTCCTCTCTTCCTGCCTCCTCTACATGATCCTCTAGAATTTCTTGCTCTACAACATGCTCCTTCCCAAAAACTCCAACATGCATCTCATTCCTGCCAATCTAAACATGCACCTCCTCCTCACCTCCACCAATATCTAGCATGTGCACATCCTCCTCCTCTCATCCCTCCTCGTGGATAGGTGATAAAGGTGGACCTCATCCCCTTCATCCACCCCTCCCTCTCCCACCACCCCTCCGACCACCTCCACGAACATATCCATCATCACCATGACCACCTCCACCTCTCTCAACTCTGCCTCTACCATGCCTATTGTGTAGTCCTATCCCTCACCGCTCTATCAGTGCATCCTGATCTGGGTCTGTAAGAGGAATCAGCCTATGAACAACCCACCACTATTCATATGCCTCGGTGGTACCTAGATCTACCAAACCATCTCTCCACCCCCACTGCATTGCCTACAATGCATCAATATCTGCCTTGGCAATGGCCACTAGTATCTCTGTACCACACAGTGTGATCTCTCGCAAAGAACTCTCAAACTCTACTTGTCCTCTAGGCTCATCCCGAACCTTTGTGAACTAACGCAACACACGATCTGGAAAATGTCTCTCTATAATATGAACATGTGAAATAGTCTTCCCAATCAGATACTGTGTCTGATGAAAATATGGCAATTTATCATCCTCGTCTGACTACTCTGGACAACCCAAACTGTATGGTATCCATGTGAATTGTACCATGGTATCAATAGCATGTCTGAAATATCCAATATCTCCCATATGGTGCTAAGTATTAGCCCCTGCATAATGGAAGGCATAGGGTGCTCCATGCTGCACATCAACTATAACAAGTGGACAAAAGATGGCAATGTGTTCCCACACCCATACCATCAAGAGCGCGGTACCACAACTCATAGACTATGCCTCTTGGTAGGCTATATCATGCAAATGAAAATATAACATGGCAAGAAGAAAAGGGGCCCAAGCATACACCTCTTGATGCTCTAACATACCAACCAACATCTCTCCCCATCCCATAGGAAATCCATGACCTCAATGATTAGGGAGGACTACACCACCTATCAATGTACACAATAGAAAGTCCAACTACCTATACCTATAAGCCAATACATGCCATCTAATCTCATAATGGTCAAAACATAACTGTCTAATGTCCTCGTGAGGGTAATATCTACACATCTCAACAAAACCCCTCTAAGTATCATACATCACCCTAGTGCCTCTAATTGGAAATCTAAGAATCTTCTATGCATCCTCTAAAGTAACTGTCACCTCTCCTATAGGCAGGTGAAACAATGATGTCTCCGAGTGCCACCGCTTGCACAACACCGTTAGTAGCCTCCAGTTTTCCCAAATGATAGGCATGTCTGTCACATGGAGGAGACAAAAATTCCATAAGAACCATTTCTCCACACTTTACAAACTATCCCAAAAGTGAAAAGTCAATGGTCTCGACTCTCACGTATACACAAGGTCCAAAACAACCTGCAACAGCATTATACATGCCTCATGTAAGAATAAATCACCTATCCTAATGCAAAGTGACAAAATCAAATGCTAGTCAAATGCGTCATTCCTTTGCAATTGCATTACAGGAAACCAAATGTGTCATTTTATTATTCAAATGCATCATAAAATGTCGCATGCATCATTTTACATAACAACAGCGTATGGAAATATCAAATGTGACTCATTACATCTTTGCATACAAACATCCATCCTAAATGAAAATGCATTGAAACATTCTCAAACGCATAACCAAAATCTACATGTGTCTATGCTAAATGCAAATGCGTAACTATTTCTCATATGCGTCGAAAGAAAAAACAAATGCGTCAAAATTTTAAACACCTACGCTAAGCATCATATGTGAATTTACAAATGCATTGAGCCACATGCAAATGTGTTGATTACACATTCAAATGCGACTTTCCACTATAGTGACACATGCTGAAAATTGAAATTAAATGCATAAAAAAGTGTGAAAATCAAAAATTCAAAAGTCGAGATCTAAGTACATACTAGGGAGTCCACATCGGTTGGACCCCTGAAGGTCTGGATGTTGTACGCTCGATGGTGGGTGTGTGGAATGGGAGACATCTTTGTTGAGGGTGAAAAGAAAAAATCTCAAATTTCAAAGCTGTGATTAAAAATGACTTGGTTTTTACCTCATTTTCTATTTATACCCAAGGTTTTGGTGGCATTTCTTCTAACTGGATACGTAAAATTCCAACTCCAATTGAACCATACCCATCCCTAACACTTCCAAATTAAATTTCGTCAACTCCACTATAGCTTTGGTTGACAAATTGACTAATTGGGACTATTTCCAATTTTTTTGAATTTTTTTGAAAATTTATCAATTCTCTCGAGGGGGCTGTCAGAACCCCAATCCAAATACCTGCAAAACAACATGAACACATTAGAAGATGGAATGCAAGAAAGAACAAGGATTCCCCATGAAATCCATTAGCATATTTTAAAATAGGAAATTAAACAAGAATGAAATGAAAGAGCAATAAAGCAAGCTAAATCCTATTGAAGACAATGCAAACTCTTGATCCCATGGGGGAATTGGTGCCAATTTGATGTGAAAATTGGCCATTTCCCAACTCCTATGATGCAAGCTTGATGAATGTTGATGAATGATCCACTTTGATGAAGAATGGTGAGTACTTCAAGACCAAAATTTGCATAACCTAGCTACCAATTCAAAAATGAGGATGGAGATTGCTAAATATTTGAGCATAGTAAGTTTAATCAAATTGTGGATGATAGAATGAGGAGATTAGCCTCTTATTTATAGAATGCAAAGAAGGATGAATGTCCAAAATAGAGAAATGTGGGACTAACATTCAACCAATGGTAAGAAGCCACTTGTCAACCTATGAATGAATGGAGGATGTGCAAGTTTTGAGGATTGTGCCAATAAATGCATATTTTTGAATTTTGAATTTGTTGAAATGACATGCAAGAGGGAAGGAAGAATCCATTGAATGCCACTTGGGTCAAGGAAAATGACATGTAAGAGAGAGTAAATTCCTTGTTGGATGTACATGTCAACTTAGATTTTGAATTCAAACTTGAAGAATATTCCTTAAAAGATGCCTTGTTGAGGAAAATAGAGATTTAATAAATCAATTAAATCTATTTTCATGTGCAAGTGGTAAAAGCTAGAGGATGGGACATGAGAGGAGATTAAATTAATCAAAGTTAATTAATTTAATGAAGCGGTTTAAATGATGTGACCTATTTGACTTAAATTTATGGATTTACTTAAATAAAATATGAAAAGAATGTGACAGGGGATTAATTAAATAAAGATTTTGATTTATTTAATTAAAAGAGATGATATTAGATTAAACTAAATAAGGTTTTAGTTTATTTAATTTAATAGATAGACTTTAGAGATTTAATCAAATAAAATTAATTATTTAATTATATCGGATAATTAGATCAAAATGGTTAGTTTAATTATTGAGAAAAGGTGACTTAAATAGATAACTAATTTATCTAATTAATAGAGGAATATTGATGAATTTAATCAGATAAGGGTATTTGATTAAATGGTTAGACCAAAGGATGGTTTAGGATGAAACGATGTTAGTGGTCAGGATCAGATGCACAATGTCAATCAGTACATTTTATGTGTCTACATTTTGCCCCTCTTTGAAGCAATGCACTCATTGTGTTGGTTCAAAGAATAAATGACCTCGATCAAAGCCAACAAATTTCATTTTCAAAATCTTACCCCATTGCTTCTCAGTGAGAGAAAACATGCCAATATATTGTTGTCTTGAGAGATTGGACGAAAATTTCAATTTTTGGGTGATCTCACAAAAAAAAGAGGACAAAGTTCCCTACAAGTCCAAAAATGCTCCAAGAGGAAAAAAAACATGTCTAAACGCAATAAAACAATTTAAAACAAGCCTCAACTAGACAAAAATAGGTTCAAGGGTTCAAAACCCTAGCAGGATAGCCAATCAGGATGAAAAAACCCTAATTTTCAAGCTTAAAAAGGCTCTAAGGTGTCACTTTCAATTCATTTTCACACAACCATCTAGCAAACTTGAGATTTGAGCTTTGACCTCCCGACAATATGGCGCAACGACAACTCCTGATGCACATTTCTGACCGAGTCTGGACATACCAGCTGCCACCCAAGATTGGGGCACCAGTAACTGATCCTTGAGCTTTATTTTTCATTTTTAGCATTCATTTATTGCTTTCAAAGTTAGTCATTCTGTAGCGACGCTATATAGCGTCGCTCAAAAATCAAACTGCATCGCTCTATGTCAGATTGCACCGTGGCGATGGAGTTTGGAGTTTGAAAATAAACTCCAAATTTTGACACTGAGGTCATGGCCCACGGGGTCATTTCCAAAGTGTGACGCAGCGGTGCCTTAATGACAGGAATCATTTCAAACTACACTACTCAAAAGGAAAGTGCACCGCGGCAGTGCACTTTTGGAATTTTGTGCCCTAGTGTCATAGTTTGATAAAAATCAAACTGTGATGCCTTCATGGATAGAGATGCTGGAGTGGTTTCTTGGACGCCCGACAAAAAAAATTCAAATTTTTTAACATGATGACCCTTCCTAATGTGGGATGCGGTGATGGAGCTCTATTCCTAATAATAGAGGTTGTGGGATCTCTTCAGTTACTTGCGAGACCTCAATGACAGAGATCAAGATCAATTACGAGACATGGGGTTGTGGTACATCACCTACGCAGCGCCCATGTTCACCCACCTTGGAATGATGTCAGCGCTTGCCAAGAGATGGCATAGCGAGACCTCATCTTTCCACCTTCCCACCAGTGAGGCCACCGTCACCTTGGAGGACATTTGGTGCATCTTGAGATTGCCAATTCATGGTCGGCACACTATTTTTGATATAGATGCCGAGTGGAATTCCTATCACACAATCCTCACCACAGAGGACATTATTATTTGTGAGGGGAAAATCAAGCTTGAGCATCATAGGGCTCTGGTTTCTCCCTTCCGCTTGGTTGTTGCTGTGATTATTTCAGGTCTCATTGCCCTAGATCGACGAGGCTAGTACTTCAGTCCTGGTTGGGGACTTTGTTGGGAGCGCATGGTGATGCATGACAGGCCTACTCATTTTTCTTTGGGGTTGGTTCTTCTTGCATCACTATACAAAGATCTTCACGAGTACATCTACTTGGATGGTAGAGCACTCAATGTAGGCGTCACACTCCTCCACATATGGGTGTGGGAGCACATTGTTGTCTTTTAGCTGTAGGTTGTAGTTTCGATGGGGCCTGATGATCTCCTCGTATGGTGTTACAGAGGTGGTGTGTCCTTCACACACACAGGCGAGCATGAGATTCCCTATTGGAGGAGGGTCCTAGATGAGATGCAGGTGTTTATATGGCATCCATACCTTGGTCGGCTCGGATGGGACGATGATGGAGATTAGATTTTCTTTGCCTGTTAGAACCGCTTCATGTAGAGGCAAGAGCACACGATGATAGAGAGATATCTTCCCAGACACATTCAGCTCCAATTCAGTGAGCCTCAAGATTGGCCAGACGATGATTACGTGGTCGTATTTTTCTGCACCATGTCACAGGTTTCATGGGGGTGATACATTCCTATTTTTGAGGCCATGGACAACTTTAGACATTTGGTGGCTTAGCCATGGGCTTATGATCAGGGGCCTGCAGATCTAGACATTACATAGGCATACAGAGACTAGTTCTGGCCTCCCCTACGATTGACAGTTCTAAGAGAAATCCTCGATCAACAAAGGATGAGAAGTAGAGGGGGAGGAAGAGGATGGAGAGACGGTGCATGACAAGACCAGCCAGCCAGGCCTCTAATTAAGCTAGTTCAGCTAGGTCACGGTGATGTGTAGATGCAGGATCAGTAGCAGGTGCCAACCATGTAGCAGGAGCAAGCAGGTGCACCACCACAGGCTGGGGGTGAGGATTAGCCTCAGGTAGAGCCTCGATGAGTATATCTAGTAGGGCAGGTGGATCCCTGAGATGCATTGATTGTGCAGTTGCATGCCCAAGTTCAGATCATGACAACCGAGGGGGATCAAGCTAGGACCAAGAGAGATCAGATTAGGGCTGAGAGAGACCAAGCTGTCCTGCAGAGGTAGGCTGCAGAGCTACAGGCGGCCATTGAGATGGGTCAGCGAGAATAGTTAGAGAGCATGGCAACCTCCTCCTCTCAGAGCACAATGTCCATTCGGTCCTATAAGGAGGCCATCTAAGAGGTGGATTATTAACACATGCACTATCATCAGACCATGCCTAGAGTAGAGTGGGCCCCAGACTACTCGCAGTGGACCAGCCATAGACCAGCAAAGGGTCATAGTGATAGGGGTGAGGTAAATAGACAAGATGGGTAGACCTTGATTGAGATCAAGATGATACTTTTTGTGCCTTATGGGCTCCTTTTTTATAGCTCGATGGGCTTTTTTGTATTTATTGACATACATGTACAATGATCCAATTATTTTGTACTATGACAATTACCCGATGGTGATATATATGAGATGATGATTTTGATTTGATGTGATGTGATGTGAATATGCTTATTTATGCATTTATGGATGGTTCTATTTCTATATGCTATTCAATGATGCTATGATGTGATGCGATGGATGCATTTCTTTCTAATGATGTATGCATTATGACTAGATCAAATATTATGCTATTTTATTCATGATATGCAGATGGATTTATATGATATGTGATGTGAATGGATGACGATGATGATTTATATGATGATCTATTTATGTTGATGCAAATGGTGCTATGATATGTGATATTGAATGTAATATGAAAAATAATATGGTGTATACGTGAACTGTTATGTGAACTATGCTTATAAAATGTTTATGGATGGATGTACATTTTGCATGTAATGGATTTTTATGTTCCTATTTATGCTTATAATAATGTGGAATAATTTATGCAATGAAATGTTAAAAAATGATTGCGATGCTATTTATGAGATGATATGGATGATATAATGTGGTGTAAATGTAATGGTTGTGTTTTATATGATATGTATTGATGATGCAAATGAGATGGTTTTTAAGATGCTTAGAATAACAAATATTATCCTAAACATGCAATGTATGTGATTCATTTAATGTGATATATGAAATGATATGTTAATGCAAAGTGGTATGATAGTGTTTTATGCAAAATGAATGTAATGCAGGAGATGACTTTATGATGTTATGCGATGTAAATATGCAATGGATTATCTATATTGGTTATGTACCTATTATGTATGATTATGCAGTAGGTGGTAGTGTGAAATGATTATGAAATGGTTATGCACATGAATGTTATGTGATGGTTTATGTGATGAATGCAATGTGATGGAAAAAAGTGGATGCAATGTAATAAAAAATGGATGTGCTTATCTATGAAAATGTTTATAATAACATGTTTATATGATGATGGAAATGTAATGTGTATGTTTCCTATATGATATGTTGATGCAATATGCTAAATATTTATGGATGTGGGATCAATGACGATGATGATAATGATGATCAACTATCATAGTACCTTGTTAGCGCGATAAGCAAGAAGGGATGAAAGAGAAGAATTCATTTCAACAAGACACAAGATGATGAATATGAAAATGATGATGATTACTTACCGAGGAGTTGGGATTTTCAAAGGGCCAATTTTCTTATGTTTGATAACACACATGGTACGATGCATCAAGGTATAGAGAACCAGGATGGCGTTGTACCCAGTGTGATGGACTTTGACTTGACCAATAGATAGGAGTATCCTTGTTCACACCTAACATATGGAAACCTTGCTAGGATGCACTTTAGAATCAAACACCTCAGACCAAAACACGGAAAGGTATAACCTATCAATGCAATAGTCAACAAGCTGCCCGAAACCTCCTCCATACATACCTAACAAAGCAAGTATTCACCAAGGTTATATTAAAAGAACGTCCAACAAGCATAGAAGACAAAAGATGATGATCATTGCTCAATTCCTATTTCTCTAAATCCTTTGTTTGGATATCATCAAGAAGTCCTTGGAATGAGCACAATAAGATAAGTCAAAAGGATAAAGATAAAGTAAACAAACAAGCTGATGTTCTTCAATACCACTAACCAAAAGTGGATGTGTGTTTTAAGGATAAGAATAGAAACTATTACCAAAAGATAATGCCCATTGTAGAAAGGATACATCCTAGGACATGTTAGTGGATGTTGGCACGTCATTTCATTTATCCTAAGTGTTCTTTCAAATGATTGATATGGGACCAATTGGATTATAGGTTATCGACACAAAGAGTTGACCCACTTGTTTACGTACTGACTTAAACCTAAGACTTGACGTTTTGAGTTTTTACTTTTCACCTACTAGACGTGTTTCTAACTATTTTACCAAAGGTTGAGGATGATGATAGTATATTATGAGTGGGGTTATTGTGGGTGAAAGTGAGATGAGACAGATGGATTTTATTTATTTATTCATTTCAAATATTTGGATGTTTTTGGAGTTTTGCAATGTTTTGAGGTTGTTTTTGGTATTTTTTGAGATTTTCAAATGTTTTCATTTTTGATTTTCCAATGTTTTTGAGTTTTCTGAGATTTTGACCAAGAGACTAACATAAAGACCTATCCTAGGGGCCTAGGGGGCTGATCAATAGATTAGCCTTGCCTACATTATATATGCAGAGACCACGTAGTTCGACTGATGACTTTGTTTTTGACTTTTTGACCTATATTTTGGGATTTTGAAATGTTTTGAATGTTTTTGGATTTTTATTTTTTTATTTTTTATTTTCAAATATTTGGATTTTTTTGGAGTTTTTCAATGTTTTGAGGTTGCTTTTAGTGTTTTTTAAAATTTTCAAATGTTTTGATTTTCAATTTTCTAATGTTTTGGGGTTTTTGAGATTTTGACCAAGAGACTAACCTAAAGACCTATCCTAGGGGCCTCGGGGGATGATTAATAGATTATCCTTTCCTACGTTATATATGTAGAGACCACGTAGTTCAACTGATGACTTTGTTTTTGACTTTTTGATTGACTTTTTGACCTGTTTTGGGATTTCAATATGTTTTGAATCTTTTTGGATTTTCTAATTTTCTGATGTTTTTGGGATTTCTTATTTTAGGACTTTAAGAATACACATGAATATGATCCAATGATAACATGCCCCCAGTGTGATGCAATAGACTACTCCGATAAAGGCAAGACAAACTAACCTTGAGGATGGGCCAAGTAGTACTAAGAGAGATCATGATACGAACACAAGACCAAACTATGGTGCGAATGTGGGTGGATGAGTGATGGAGGAAGATTCAAATGTGATGGATGATGGAAGCGTAATGGATGGATGATGTAGAACAAGCCGTAAAAGATCCTGGTGGATAGAAAGTGCTTATTTACACAAAGCACATGTTTTCTAGGTTTTCACCAAGGTACCTGCCCAAAGTGCCACTAAAGTGGTTTTCACTAGAGGACGATTTTTCTCTTTACTATTTTTGATCCTTTTTCTGAATTTTTTTTTCTTTTTTTGGATATTTTGCTTCTTTTTTTTTTGTTGTCACCAAGATGCCTGTTTACCAGGTTTTTGCCAAAGTAACCATTTCTTTAGAACATTTTCTACTTTTGTTTTTTTAGTTCTATACTTTAGGCATAATTTTTTTGAGATGAGAGCTATTCATGGGCTCTTGTAGAGGTTCCCCTTAACTGATATGCCCCTAACTTATAACTTGTGATAACAAATGGTCCCAACCAATTGGGTTCAAATTTTTCTTTGCTACTTGGGTTTGGTACATTCTTTTGATTCTCCTTTAATACCAGTTTTTTGACTTGGAAAGTCCTGATTTTGATTTTCTTGTTATAGCTCCTCTTGAGTCTATTCTGATAGACTTGCAAATGATTCAAAGCATCTATATGTTGCTCATCCAGTAGCTCCAACTCATTCAATCTTGATATTCGGTACCCTTCATCACAGATGAGGTTTTGCAGTGATATCTTGAGTGATGGGAGCTCGATCTCAATGGGGAGTACTACTTTTGATCTACAGACCAGGGAGAAAGGGTGGCACCGGTGGGTGTACAAATGTTGGTTCAGTAGGCCCAAAGGGCAGGATTAAGCTGCAGATGCCAATCACAACCTGTGTCATTGATTGTTTTCTTGAGGATTTTCAAAATGGTTTTGTTTGTAGCTTCTGATTGGCCATTGCCTTAGGGATAGTATGGGGTGGAGAAGTGATGTTGGATTTTGAATTCTTTGCATAAGTCGCGAACCTCCTGATTCTTAAATGGTGTCCCATTATCTAAGATAATGGCTTGTGGAACACCATAGCGGAAAATGAGATAGTTTAAGATGAAATTTGATATTTTCTTCCCAGTTATATATGTCATAGGTATGGCTTCCACCCACTTAGTAAAGTACTTAGTGGTGATTATGATGAATTTATGGTCGTTAGATGAAGTGGGTGTGATTTTTCCAATGAGATCAAGTACCCACTGTGAAAAGAGTCATGGTGTGATGATGGGATGAAGCTCTTGAGTTGGAGCATGGATGAGTTCTCCATGTTGCTAACATTGTAGACAACTTCTGGCATAGTTATGTGCCTCTCTCTCCATTATAGGCCAATAATACCCCATCCTCAGCAATTTCTTGGTTATGGTCATTCCACTCGAGTGTGAAGCACATATATTGTTATGTACTTCAATTAGAGTAGTTAATGCCTCCTCAGCATTTAAGCAGTGCAATAGGGTTCCTTCTATGCTCCTACGATATAGGGTATTTCCTAGGATGACGAATTGAGATGCCTTTTTGACAAAGGTTCATTTTAGGGTTGAGGGTAAATTTGTAGGTATGACTCCTATTCGTAGGTATGTGTAAATGTTGTGGTACCAAGGATCACTGGGACCAACGATTTTGCACACAAATTCTGATTCTGGTACCTTGAGTGCAGGCATGAGAAGTTGCTCTATCAGGAATTCATATTTTGGAACGTTATGGGGGATGTCCAGTAAGGATCTAATTGTTGCCATGGCATCTGCTACTCTATTGTTGGCTCTAGGAATCTACTTAGATGTAATCTCAATGAAGGATTCTTTAAGAGTCTCCACCAATTTCTTGTATGGAGTGAGTTTTTCATCTTTAGTTTGGTATTCATCGTTCACTTGGTTTATTATCAATCGAGAGTCTTTGTATACTTTGAGAGCTATAATGTTCCATTGCACTACTATTTTGAGACCTATGGTTAAAGCCTCGTATTCTACAATGTTATTGGTGTAGGGAAATGCTAGTTTGTAGGACCTTGGTATGCAGTCCCCTTATGGGGTGATCTTGATCCATGTTGTGTGTATGAGCCATCAAAGTACAGTTTCCAGTGGTTAGCTACGTTGAGATTGAAAATAGATTCATTTGGAAAATCTAAGATGAGAGGATTCTCTGAATAGATTGGTGCTTATGCAAGTTGATCTATGATGACTTGGCCTTTGATTGCTTTCCACTCCATATATTCAATGTTGTATTCTGATAGTATCATCACCCATTTGGCCATCCTTCCAGTGAGCATTGCTTTTTACAGTAAGTATTTGAGAGGGTCAATTTTGGCGATGAGTTTTATTTTGTGTGCCAACATGTAATTTATAAATTTTTGTGATGCAAACACTATTGCTAGACATGATTTCTTGATGAATGAATAGTTTATCTCATTCCCAACCATTTTTCTACTGATGTAATAGATGGTCCTTTATGTTCCATTTTCATCATGTTGAGCTAGGAGAGCTCCAAGGGTTGCTGTTGGTAACACATAGATAATTAATGGCTTTCTTGGGATTGGTGGCATTAAGACTGGTGGTGTAAGTATATATTCTTTAATTTTATTGAATGCATCTTCACACTTTGTATCCCATTTTTACGCTACTCCCTTGTGGAGTAGGTGAGAGTATAAGTTTTGTTTTTTTTCCAGTTGTGCTATGAACTTGCAAATGGATTCAATTCTGCCTTGGAGACCTCTCAATTGCTTTAATATTTTTGGTGCCTCCATCTCAAGGATTGATTTTACCTTTGTTGGATCTACCTACCTCTCATTAACACTATATATCCTAGCAATTTTCCTGATTGTACGCCGAAGATGCACTTCTTTGGGTTTAATATGACTTTGTACTCTTCTAGCCTATCAAAAATGGCACTTACTGTTGCTATGTGATCATTTCTCCTTCTGGATTTGGCTAGGATGTCATCAACATAATATTCGATAGTTTTGTGGATCATGTCATGGAAGATTAAGGTCATGGCCCTTTGGTATGTTGCTCCTGCATTCTTTAAGCCGAATGGCATCATGTTCCAATAGTAAGTCCCCCATGGACAAGTGAAAGCCATTTTATGTTGGTCCTCTTTAGCTGCCATCATCTGATTGTACCCTGAGAATTTGTCAATTAGTGACAAAATTTCATTTCCAGCTGTCATATCTATGATCATGTCAATGTTTGGAAGTGGGAAGTCATCTTTCAGACAAGCTTTGTTCAAGTCCCTAAAGTCTATGCATATTCTAATGCCCCCATCAGGTTTTGAAATAGGTACCAAGTTTGACACCCATTTTGGATAATCTATCGGTCAAATCAATCCTACATCTAATAGCTTCTTTAGTTCCATTTTTACTAGCAAGGTGATCTGAGGGTGCATTTTTCTGAGCTTTTGTTTAACAGGCTTTGCTTTTGGGTATACTGCTAAGTGGCGAACCACGATCTCTAGATCAAGCCTAGGCATGTCAACATAGCTCCATGTGAAGTTTATCTCTCTCTCTCTTAGGAAAGCTACTAGGAGCTCTTTCTCTTTTGATAGTAATGATTCCACATAGAATGTGATATGGGGGGTTTCTTCTATTCCTAGGTTGACTAGATTACATTTTTTTGCTAGGACTACTGATTTTTCTTAATGAAGAGCTCTCAAAGGAAGATTGAATCCCCCATTCTCAGGTGCCTTAGAGAGGTTTTCACCATTGGATGTGTCCTTTATTTTTACTATTTTTTGGTTAGAGAGTGCCACATTGTGGTTTTCACTCAAGGACTTAAATATTATTCTTAATTTTTCACTTTTGTGACTGAGGGATTCAATCGTTTCCCCTTAATAGGCATGTGTATCTAGCTCGATTATGAACCCTAATTTGTGATACCCACATGGAATGTTATCCCATAGTCCCATGAATTTTAAGAGCACCTCATCATTTTTGAATGTATCAAGAACTGGTGGTCCTCATTGGTTGTAGTCGATGAGTTGAGGATATACTAAGCAGATTTCATGATTTTGGTGGTCTAATTCAAAAGATAGGATGCTAATCATGCAAAGAATGGTATCATCAAATAGCCTAGGTAAGTTGTTCATGGGATTCTCGTCATCGCTACTACTATAGACGTTGGTTATATCAAATGTGAAGTTATCTATGACACGACCTATAGATATTGGTAAGCGCAGTTCAACTACAGTTTGTTGAGGAAGATTTTTTACTTTTCTAACTGGAGGATGTCGGCCACGTATGGCTATACTCAGAGGGGTACATCCAAGGCCAAGATTTGTTATCGTTTGTGTATCTAGAATGATAGGTATTATAAGCCCATTGTCATTTTTCCCAATTCTTTGATTTATGTCATCCATTGGAAAATCAGCTACTGATCTCTCATCTTGGTATAGCATATGAGATGGATCTACCTCAATAAATTCTTGGAAAAGATCTCCCCAACTTGTAAAGTTGGGATAGTCTTGAGGAGATGTTTCAGATGTGGAGGCTTTATTTATTTGTAGATGTCCCTGTGATCTAGGAGATTGTGGTAACTCTCCTACCACAAAAGCATTTTTAGGGATCATGTAGTTTCCACAACCGTTATCCTGGATGATGACCTTAATGTTAGAGATAGTAGGGATGGTGGGAGTGGCGGGTGTCTCTGTTGCAGAATTGGAAGCAAGAGTTGCGAGATCAATATATGGTGTAGATGGGCCCTCATCATTTTTTGGTACTTGGGGGATTTTATAGTACTTTTCCTTGAGGATTTTGCAATAGGAGAATGGTTCAGGATCTCCATGGATGGTAACTTCTTGTCCTTCATGTGTAAATTTAACACATTGATGGAAAGTTGATGCTACTACTTTCATTGTATGAATCCATGGGCATCCTAGGAGGATGCTATATGGTAGGTCGAGGTCCAGGACCTAACAAGTGGTTTCCATGATAGATAGCCCTACTTGACTAGGGATTTCAATTGTGCCCTGGGACACTCTTTCCTGATCATCATATTCTCTTATTGTGATACCCTTTCCTTTTTCGATAGAATCTTCTAAAATTTTTAATTGTTTGATGAGCTTGAGAGAACAAATATTCAAGCCCACACCTCCATCCACCAAGACCCTTTTGGATTTTCTCTTCTGTACTATGAATTCTAAGTGGAGTGCATGGTTATGAGATGGTTGGGTAGGAAAATCTTGGTTGGAGAATGTGAGGAGATTTGGGGTAAGGATATTTCCAACCATAGCTTGGAATTGTTCCACATCAAGATATGCGGGGACAGTGGATGAAGCCAATGCTTCCTCAAGGATTTTCTTATGGGCCGATGAGATTTTTAGTAACTCCATGATGGAGACTTGTGTTGGCATTCTTTTGAGCTGATCAAGGACATTATATCCATTAGGGATAGATCTAGGTGTAGGGACTCTGTTTGGCTGGGATGATCTTGTGATGGTAACTTTTCCACCTCTTGTGCTAACTCCACAATTAGCTTGAGCTCCTTTGAAAGTGATTACCGTGCAGTATTCATCTAGGGAGGCGACGATAGTTTTATACACATGATTCACATTTTTGTGGGTTCCTTTCCCCTTATTAGTGTTATTATTCCCTTTATTGCCATGGTTAGGTATTAGATTCGTGTATATCTTAAGGTCTTGGTTTCTTGTTGGTTGTTCCATGTTTATAATTCTTTGATCGATGAGATCTTGAATTATTTTGTTTAGCCTCATACAATTATTTGTGGTATGCCCTTTGATTTTATGGAAGCCACAAAGTTGATTCTCATTATAACAAGGAGGTTTCACATCTGGCTCTTGGTAATTCTCATAGGTGGGAGCTTTGATGAGTTTTTCATTTATCAGCTTCTTCATGATGACTTATAGTGGTTCCCCAAGATTAGTGTACTTTTTCTTGGGGTAATTCTTGTTCCGTTGGGGTGGTACCCTTTGATCATTGACATTGTTAACTATCGGATTGTTGTTTGGTTGTTGTGTTGCTTGATGATTGTTTTGGTGTTGGATTTGGATTTGTGGTGTGGGTGTATTTTGGTGAGGGGCACTGATGACTACTTTGTTATCGACGAAACCATCATTAGTAACATTTTTTTCCTTGCCCATGTGCGAGGTTTATCATTGTAATTGGTGGATGGGCGGTTGTTTTGTTGTTCGAGGTATGAAGTTGATCATGCGGGTTGAGTCATAAGGGCTTGTTTGATGTTGAGAACCTTGGACATCAACTAGTCATATGTTGTCATCCCTTGTACCTTGAGATGGAATGCCAAGAGGTTGTCAAGGTTGGATATGATGGCGCAAACTTGTTGCTCCTCACACATGGTCCATTTGCTTCGATTGGCCTTGGATCACCATTGTTGTAGGAATGAAGTGAATGATTCACTCTTACCTTGTTTGAGAGTTGAGAGTTCTTCAAGACTAACATTTATTGTGATATTGCATGTGTAGTTTTTAATGAATGCGTGTATAATTTCTTGGAATGTTCTGATGCCTGTAGGTAGGTGAGAGAACCATTCCATAGCATGGCTAGCCAAACTTCTAGGAAATAGCTACATCAGATAAGAATCGTCATATGCAACTTCCATGCAATGAACTTGAATTCCCTGATGTAATCCTCAGGGTTTCCTATTCCTCAATATTTGTCAAATTTGCGAATCTCAAATCCCTTTGGGAATGGTTTCATCACAAGTCTCTTGTCAAATGGATAGGGACACAAGTTGTTTGGTTTTTTTGTGGTTCGCCCTGATTGAAGATTGAGCACTTGTTGCGAGAGCAACCTGATTTGTGTTGTTACGTCATTTTGTAGATCGGGGGGTTGGATGAAGGTGTTTTGGGGTGTTTCAATTGTGGGTTGGATGGTTTGATTATTTGGTGTGTTTTTTGATGCTATTTGTACATCCTATTGAGCCAGGTATGCTTGCACTTGCTGCTATATAAACAACACTTGTTGTTGATCTTATTGTTGTGCTTGTTGTTGATGTGCTAGGATTGCTTGTTGGTGAGCTTGCTATTGTGCTTGTTGTTGTTCCAACAACACTTGTTGTTGGGCCGCCAATTGGGATGCTTCTTGCTACTCTTGATATTTTTTTATTGCTTGTTTTTGTGCAAGAAATTATGCTTGTGCTTGCGCTTGTTGTGCTTGATATTGGGCGTGCACTTGTGCTTGAGCTTGGGCTTGTGCTGCTTGTTGTTGCAATAGAATTTTGGCTTGGGTAGCTTTTTGTGCTTGTAATGTGGCTTGGGCTTCTTGAGCAGCTTTTGCAACTTGAGAAGCTTGTTGTTGTTGTTGCAATAGAATTTGGGCTTGTGCGGCCTATTGTGCAATTTGGGTGGTTTGAACTTTTTGTGTTGCTTTTGTGGCTTGTTGGGAAGCTATTTGTGCGGCTCTTTTCTTTTGCACTTGCAAGAATTCCTTTAGATAAGTAGCTTGGTGAGCGGCAGCTTGTAATGCCATGCTATTTTGGCTTGATAAATTGGAGTTTGGTGGTGGTGGGGGTGGTGGTTGTGAGCGGTGATGTCATGTTGGTGGTTTGAGTGGTGGATGGTGTTGTTGATGTGGTTGGTCCTTGAGATCCCATGCCTTGAGATGTTAAGGGGGTGGTTGATGATGTCGTGATTGCTTATGTAGTTTTCATCTGTTGTTGCGATATTGATGACAAGTTTTGAGAGTTTGGCATGATGTTTTGATTGGTGTTTGGAATGTTGGTTTGATTTTGATTGATATTTGGTAAAGGTGGGAGTCCCAAGCTAAGTAGAGGTGTGGATAATGGTGGTAATGGTGGAAGAGGTGAAAATGTGAGGGGTGTGAGTTCTTGATAAAATGATGTGGTGTCAAAAATGCCCCCAGGTCCTAACATGTCACCCTCTTCTTGTGAATTTGTGAGGAGAGAAGTTTGAGGTATTGCGTGGAAGGATGATGATGATGGATCATTATAGAAAGTGAGAGGGACATAATTATGTAATAGATTTTGGGGTATGTTTTGTTCCAAAATGGTATTTGCATCCAAGTCTTGATTGTTAACAAGGGGGTGTGTTTGAATAGCATTAAGAAATGCATTTCCATTATTAACATTGGGTTGGGTTGGAGCAAAAGATGTCATGATTTGTGGAATGTTTTGAGTGATGCTTTGGGATGGGGTGTAGATGAGATGGGGAGTGTGGATGAAATTAGAGGCATGATCTCCAAATATGGTTCCACTATAGAGCTCACATCAAAATCAAAAGGTAATTTGGCCCCTTTTTTTGCTAGTTCAAGCATGTATAGTGAAGGGTTAAGCCTCATCATGATGTTGATGATCTTATGGTTTTCCAGATTTTGGAGCATTTCGGTTATTTCTTCATGCGACATCCCAAAGGTAAGGTCTTCTTCTTGACTTTCCTCTTGTGGGTTTTGTGACGATGAGATAGTCAACAGATTGCTTGATTCGACAGGATTCATTTCGATATTTTTTTGGCTTAGGTCACTTGAAGCAGGTGTTTCTTTGTCAGCTTCCATGTTCTTCTTGTATTGAGATCTAGTTTGAACCATAAAACAAGGATAAATTCTCAAGAAAATGGGAGATGAAACTCTAATTCTTTGAATTGATTTTATTTTTAAGCTCAAAAGAGAAATTTTTAGGGTATCTTGAGGATCAAAAGGTAATATGATGATGATGCAAGAGATGGATGATGTGGATGTTTGATCTTTTCATAAATCTTGAGCGGAATGCTAGGATTTTAGGAATTTTGGAGATGTTTTGGATTTTGTTTTTGATTATTTGGATTACCCTTGATTGATTGATTTTGGTTTGCTTTGATTGAAAAAATAGACCCTAATATGTTGGATGATTATTAAGGGGTACATTTTCTCCAAGGATGATATTTTGAATATGTGTAGGGAGAAGGATGCATCTACCTACACCTATTCAAACAAGATGATAATTTAACCAAGCATATGAGAAAGGATGCATCAACATATACCTAGCTAAACAAGATGGTTTGATAATTTTGACTAAGCATATGAAAAAGGATGCATCTACACATACCTAGTTCCAAAGATGATTGGATAAAGATTTCAAGGATTTTGTCTCAAGGGTTTGATGATTTTGGTTTTTTCCAAAAAGCCTAGCATGAAGGATAGTTTCAAGATTTCTCAAAAGATGATGGTGAGATGATTTTTGGTTCGATGTCTGAAGGATGGGTGAAAAAATATTTTGATTTCTTTTGATCCTAAGATGTACATAAAAAAGACACTTTTTTTACC
This sequence comes from Sequoia sempervirens, assembly GCA_007258455.2. Taxonomy (NCBI): domain Eukaryota; kingdom Viridiplantae; phylum Streptophyta; class Pinopsida; order Cupressales; family Cupressaceae; genus Sequoia; species Sequoia sempervirens. Next base: position 241,511,017 of record VDFB02270651.1, read on the forward strand.
TAAACCTTGTTATTGAAGAACATGCAATGCTTCTATAGACCTTTATAAATAAGAAGTGATTCAATTTGAGCATACATTTCTAGATTTTGAATCAAGGACTTTTGTTTTGGGATTTTGAATTTCTTGGAAATCATGAGGTTTCAACACATGTGAGAGTTCATTTTGTTATCTTTGCTTAGTGACTTTATTTTACCACAAACACTTCTTTGATTAGGTTTCCCAAACTAGATGTTAGATGTCTTAATTTATTTGAATCCCACAAAGTATGTTATGTGGAGATTTGATGAATTCAAGGCAAGGGTTACCTATTGTTTAACTTTAGTAGACAAATTGAAATGTAATCCAAGTGTTTAGAAACCTCTAAGGATAGAATCCCAAGGGCAAGCAATAACATATGAGTTGGGTCAATTGTATTTGTCTCCTAAAGGGTTTGAAATTTTGATGATGATTTTTAAGTGTTTGTTTCCAAAAAAATTTTGAACAAGAAAAGCATTTCGTAGCCAAGAATAAGTACAACCCTATGTATATGAAAGACTGTATTTGTTGAGTCCCCACTTGGACAAGTCTAGCTATGCTTATATTTAGTGAATGGTTAGATGCTTGACCCCAGTGGCTCCCCTCCATGACACTCACTTATATGGGGTAGCCAAGCATCAACACCCATGAAACTCCCATGGCATGCTTTCCATTTCTACTAAAAGATCGTAAAAGTGTAGGGTAGCTTTAGAACGACCATTCTTGTACCAACAAATAGATCAAGGATTTTGACAATTCTAAAACATGGATTTTAATTAGGAATTTTTGTTTGTGGAGATTGACCCCTACGGCAAGAGTCCCTTTTTCAGATCCATCTCGTTAGAGCCAACCACGTGATATTGGCATTTATTCCAATACCCACATTTATATCCCGGTTGGAAATACTCTTGACTTTAGAGTGTTACCGTTTGAGTCGTTCCCTTGGGTGAGTACTTTGTCCCCAAGTCAGGCCCTCTAAGATAAACAAAAGTGAGTAAAGACAATATCCGTAACTCAATCAATATTTGTTTGCGACACAAAGAGAGAGAATGTACGCAATAATGCTCTACTCACACTCGCACAATGTTTAATTCAATTTTAAGCTCAAAAATGAAGTGTTGAGGTGATTACTTTATCTCAACCTAAGATCATAAGAAAGGCCTTTTCATTCTCAAGATCACTATAAATCACGAGAGAAGCGCATACGTCCTTTTCGACGATGTTATTTTAAGTAAGTACTCACAAAAATAAAGTTGCACATGTCCATTTTAACCTTTCAAAGCAATTGTGTGTTTGTTTAAAAACACCAAAGTCAATGTGATAAATTGCTTTGTTCAATTTTTAATCCCAAAACGAACTCTAGTAGATTGAAGTCCTAATGTTCATTTTAAGCCTTTTGTAACAAAAATTGAAAGGTTCTTTTTAAAGCCCAAATGAAACTAGTGGATCCTAAGCATAAAACGATAACAAATTTTCCTAAAAAGGACTAATGAATCCTCAAACAGTGTTAAAAAAACACTAAAGTGTTTAAAAACACTTGTTTTTGTGAAATGACACCATTATGCTTCTCTTCATTTTCGTCTTTAATCGATTCAACCTACAAGAAAAAATAGTTAGATTCTACAAAATAGAGGTCAAAAAGACAAAAAATGGACAAAATAATCATAATTTTTAAAAAAGCACATGCTAAAAATTGAATTTCACTTCATACTTCCCTTCAACGGCGTAATCCATGATGGTGTCACAATTTGATTTCTCCAGCGGTGCTATATAGAGCCGCTTACCGGTCAACATCGCTCTATAGTAAGTCCAGTGAGCATGAATGCATCACCCTGTTGGTTAGCGGTGTAGTTTGATTTTTTTGAAAATTCCTGCAAGTTTGATTGGTCAAGCGGTGCAATTTGAAATTTAAAATCTTGGGTGGGAAGACTTTAGCATTGCAGTTTGAATTTCCAGTGGTCTTATATAGCGACGCTGGAGAACTAGCGGTGCTGAACAATGACATTGAACTTGTAAACAAAGAAAAACACATGAATTTGATAAAAAAACGTGATTGAAAGGTGAGATTTCCCTCCTTCTAGTGCCAAATGTGAGAACCCCAATCCAAATACTTGCAAAACAATATGAATAAACACATTAGAAGATGGAATGCAAGCAAAAACAAGGATTCCCCATGATATCCATTAGCATATTTTAAAATAGGAAATTAAACAAGAATGAAATGAAAGAGCAATAAAGCAAGCTAAATCCTATTGAAGATAATGCAAACTCTTGATCCCATGGGGGAATTGGTGCCAATTTGATGTGAAAATTGGCCCTTTCCCAACTCCTATGATGCAAGCTTGATGAATGTTGATGAATGATCCACTTTGATAAAGAATGGTGAGTGCTTCAATACCAAAATTTGCATAAACTAGTTACCAATTCGAAAATGAGGATGAAGATTGCTAAATATTTGAGCATAGTAAGTTTACTCAAATTATGGATGATAGAATGAGGAGATTAGCCTCTTATTTATAAAATGCAAAGAAGGATGAATGTCCAAAATAGACCAATGTGGGACTAGCATTCAACCAATGGCAAGATGCCACTTGTCAACCTATGAATGGATGGAGGATGTGCAAGTTTTGAGGATTGTGCCAATAAATGCATATTTTTGAATTTTGAATTTGTTGAAATGACATGCAAGAGGGGAGGAAGAATGCATTGAATGCCACTTGGCTCAAGGAAAAGGACATGTAAGAGGGAGTAAATTCCTTGTTGGATGTATATGTCAACATAGATTTTGAATTTAAACTTGAAGAATATTCCTTAAAAGATTCCTTGTTGAGGAAAATAGAGATTTAATAAATCAATCAAATCTATTTTCATGTGCAAGTGGTAAAAGCTAAAGGATGGGACATGAGAGGAGATTAAATTAATCAAAGTTAATTAATTTAATGAAGGGGGTTAAATAATGTGACCTATTTGACTTAAATTTGTGGATTTACTTAAATCAAATATGAGAAGAATGTGACAAGGGATTAATTAAATAAAGATTTTTATTTATTTAATTAAAAGAGATGATGTTAGATTAAACTAAATAAGATTTTAATTTATTTAATTTAATAGATAGACTTTAGAGATTTAATCAAATAAAATTAATTATTTAATTAAATTAGATAATTAGATCAAAATGGTTAATTTAATTATCGAGAAGAGGTGACTTAATTAGATAACTAATTTATCTAATTAAGAGAGGAATATTGACGAATTTAATTAGATAAGGGTATTTGATTAAATGGTTAGACTAAAGAATGGTTTAGGATGAAACAATGTTAGTGGTTAGGATCAGATGCATAATATCAATCGGTACATTTTACGTGTCTATAGGGGCATACCATTGCTTCCTCATCATTCTTCCTCATCCTACTTTCACTCGGGCATGATTGGGGCATTTTATTTATTATTCTTTGACACAATGCCGAACAGACATTGTATCAAAGAGGGGCAAATGTAGACACCGAAATCTGGTCTAACCCTATGACTTCAATTTCTTCATAATTCGTATCTTCATGGTCATGATTAAATAATGTCAATTATTAAATTATTCTTTAAAGTTCTTCATTTCTCTATTAATTAAATAAGTCTATTTATTTAGTTAATTCACTTTAACATTTATTCAACAATTAATTAAATAATCTCAATTATTTAATTAATTCTCATTTTCTTTATTCTATCTGATTAATTAAATAAACGCTTTTTATTTATCCTTCTTAACAAATTAAATAAATTTTTATTTAATTTACCCTTTATCATATGTCAACTATAATTAAATAAATTATTTACTTATTTAATTATTCATTTAATCCCTTCATCACTTAATTAAATAAATCTTGTTTATTTAATTATTCTTCAAATATCAAATCTTGAATTAAATAAATAATTTAATTCATAAAAATCTATTTTAACGCATTCCTCTATATTTAGATAATTGTGTAAGTTATCTAAGTATTCACTTTGACTCGACTCGAGATCTATTTAAATCGGTTAGTTAACTCTTGATTTAATGTCTAGGTTGCTTTCGTGAGTAATATCTTTGTCATATCATTTAGTCATCTAGTTCTAACTTGTTTTTGTGTACATGTGTATTAATTAAATATATTTATTTAATTAATTAAATCCTGAGTGTGCATTCGAACAGAGCGTTGCATTAATCCTATCTTTATCTTTGTCATGCAAAGACTATTATTTTGTTTTTGAATACCAAACTTGAAGATTAAATCATTTATTTAATCTTTATTTCTATTTCTAGTTTTTTATCACTCATGTCACTACTAACAGTTATCAGAATGCATGTCATATCTTTTGATCTCAACCGTCTGTCGATCTTTCAATCCTGGCCTATCATCCGAATGATCAATTTTCTATAAATTGAATTTTCCTTCATCATTTCAATCTCTCCCAAAATCTTATTACTTTTGCAAGCATATCTATTATTTGAATCTTCGATGTTTTGCTAAATCAATATCATAGGCTATACTTGCACAAGAGAAATTTGAGGGAAATTATACTACAATAGAAAAAAGAAGGGAAATTGAGGTTATACATGGAATTATGTAGATATTGGGTGAGATTGTTCAATTTATTTATGTTTTAGCTTTCCTTTGGCCTTTGTTGTTTAACTTAGATGCATTAGAGCTTAGATTGCATTGTTGTGTTCTTTTAACGTTTTCACTACATTTTCTAGATGTTACACAAGGTACAAATGTTTAGACCTGCACCATTATCTATCAACACTCTTTTTACCATGCTCTTATAGACACTAACCTCTATGTATAGGGTTTGGTTGTGAAATGGATTTAGTATGTCTTTCTCAAAAAATACTAAATGATTGTTGGTCTTGATTTTTCCAACCATGGCTTGGAACTAATTTGGATCAAGTTCATTGGGGATTGACGCTTCTAATGATTTTTCAAGTATTTCCCTATGTGCGGGTGATAGTTTTCACAACTCTAAGATTGAGATTTAGGCAGGAGTCCTCTTCAACTGGTCTAAAATGTTGTAGTCATTCATTGTCTTAGTTGTAGGTTTGGGTGGGGATCCTTGTATTATAACTCTCCCTCAATGGGTAGTTACATTGTAGTTATCTTATCTACCTCGTATTGTCACTACATTTTCCTTATTTTCATCCACTTGTGAGAGGGTTCCTAAAACCCTATCACCATATGTGTCATTTACATTGTGTTACTCTTGTTCTTTTCCTTTGTCATTCCTTTTAGCGTGGTTCAGGATCAGGTTGGTGTATATTTTAAGGCCCTTATTCCTAGGATGATATTCAAAATCCACTTCTCCTTTATCCATCAAGTCTTGGATGATGTGTTTGAGTCACATGTAATTGTTGGTCATGTGTCATTTGATCTTATGGAATTTTCACAAGTCTTTCTCATTATACCATGGAGTCTTGAAGCTAGGTTCCTCATAGTTTAGGTGATCATTCACCTTGATGAGGTTTTGTTGTACTAGTTTACGCATGACTATTTCAAGTGACTCTCCTAGTACCATGAACTATCTCCTAGGTTGATCATATTTTCTTTGTTGCCTGCCTTGATTTGTTTGTTGATTGACTACCTAATTTCTCTTGGGATAGGTGAGCTAGTTATTTTGTGTGTTATTTGGAATTTAGCTTGTTTATGCCAGCTGCATTTGATTTTGAGGTGTGTTTTGTGCATTCCATAGTATTATACCATCAACTAATCCATCATTTGTGATGTTCTTGTTCTTTGCCCAAATCTTAGGTTTATCGTTGGAACTAGAGGGACTCTTTTGAACTATTTAATTTAAGGACTCCCCTTGCAATGAGGGATCTCTCAATATGTAATCCATTTTCAATTATTTCTTCAAATTTTGTAGGGCATAACATAGTGAGATGGTACTTGACCTCAGGTAGGACATTGGAAATGAAGATATCTACCAATTCGTTGTTAGGAATGGGCCATTTGCAAAGACTAGCCTTGTGTCTCCATCATTGTAAGTAAGAGGTAAAGGACTCTCCTTGAAACTATTTAATTGTGGATAAACTTGTGATGGTCACGTCTTGCTCTATGTTAAATGAAAAGTGACTTATAAACTTGCTAGATAGTTCGCTGAAGGTTTTAATTCTTGGTTGTAGATAGGTGAACCACTCCATAGCATGACCTATAAAGTTGTGTGGAAAGAGTCTCATGAGATAAGCATTGTTGTTTCATACCTCCTTACATGACACTGAAAATTCTTGTACATGCTCTACTGAATCTCCTCTTCCTTTATATTTTTTTATCAAACCTAGGTATTTCAAAATTCTTTAGAAAAGGTAGTGCAGTGATGGAACGATCGAATGGGAATGGACATATTTTCTGAAGGGTGTAGGTCTTCTTTTTTTCCTACCTATATGTCTGTTATCTATTGGGTGACAACCTCTAGTTTTAGTTCCATCTCTTTTTTCAGTACATTTTTTTGCAAGCTTTGCATGCAATAGCCTTATTGTCCCACCATGCTTTGGTCATAAGTTAGATATAATAGGGGTGTAAGAGAGGGGGACCAACAACATTCAAGGCCCCAAGTCACATAGGGCCAAGAGTGGAAGGCTTCTCTAACTTACCTTAGCTCAATGGGGTGTTAGGAAATGTGGGACGAGAATGATGAGGACTATAAAGTCCTTTAATCACCCTACAGACCCAAAATACAAGATGGGGCTAAGCGAGCCAGTTTTTGGGTTCAACACTATGCCTTAGGAATCTCTTTGCCTGAGGACAAAAGTGCAGTCTTAGGATGATAGCACAACGAGTTGACATCTCTCAAGTGTGTTGGTATCTATACGATTAGATAACTAAAGAGACAAGGATGAACCTAGGAAAATAAGCTAACAATCTAGCTAATTACTACTAAAGGTCCAAAATAATGTTATTAAGTAAAAAAAATACTCTCTAATATGATAAATTAAAAATGTGAGAGTTAGAGTGGATAGAATGATCTCACAAAGAAATTTATTCGCTAGCTAGCTCCCCCAAAAGCCCATCCACCTACACACAAAGAGGAAGAAAAATGTTGGGTGGTTGTATAGGGGCCTACCTCAGTCAGACCCCTGTTTAGGTGTTTCCACCTCCACAACAACTAAGAAAGAAAGTATGATAAAGAAAGTAATGCAATAAAGAACACTAAAGCACTACAAAACAATAAATTTGCTTACTCAACTAAGTAATAGAGGAGAGGAGTGGGAAGCTTACCACCTCCACCAAAAACACTCAAAGCTAATGGAGGAGAGAATGAGAGTACTCGAGCCTCTACTACAATGGTGTTGTCCCAAACTTTCTCTACTGAAGTGATGGAGAGAAGTTATTGTTGCAATGGAGTGCCAAAGTGCTGCTAAAAGTGCTTGAGAATGCAAGAAGTGAGTGCAAGAGTGTGAAGAAGTTGAACTGAAAGCTTGGAAGAAGTTGAAGTGCATGTACAAGGAGGGAATTTGAAGGAGAGATGAAGAAAATGGCCATATTTAGGTTAGTCAGCCGAAGAGGGTGTTACAATTTGACTACCAATGAGAAGTGTAATGCCTCTGCAAGTTCAACTTCAAGAATCTACCAGGGACATAGGCACGCTGCGCGGACATCTACGTACCACGCGAGCATCCCTAATAGAAATTACCCCACCAACACTCAAAATAGGCACTGTATGGAATGAAAGTAGCAGGCTTAAGTGTAATTAAGCCTCCAAACTTGGTTTTCTAAAGTGGAGAAGGGAAAAAGGTGAATTTGCATAAAGGGCGCAAATTCACTCCTATACATTTTTCTCCCACTTTAGCGAGCACAAATATTGATGAGTACTTCGATAAAGTAGATCGAAGAATGTATGAGGTTAGAAATGTATACCTAAACCATTGAGGAAGCAAACCACAATTTGACAAACCTATAGGTGTAGGGCAAGCAAATGACTTCATAGCTTCTTAGAACTATGAAGCTAAAGAAAGAAAGCATCTTACAAGCTTGTAGACCTACAAGGAGGAAACCCCCAAGATCTCTCACATGAAGGAAGCCCCATGAAGTAAGCACCTTATAGGCCTTCAAACCTACAAGGAAGGTGTCCCCCAAGAACTCTCACATGGAGGAAGCCAGGAAAGCACCCTATAGACCCACAAACTTGTAGAGAAGGTATTCTCTAAGATTTCTTGCATCAAGAATACCCAAGGAAGCAACCTACAGACTTACAGACCTGTAAGGAAGGTAAACCCCAAGATCTCTCGCATGGAGGAAACCCAAGGAAGTGCCCTATAGACCTGCAGACTTGTACGAGAGCCACCCCCAAGATCTCTCACATGGAGGAAGCTCAAAGGAAGCACCATATAGAATCTCAGACCTATAGGGAGGTATCCCCCAAGATATATCACATGGAGGAAACCTAGGAAAGCAGACTCCATAGAGTCAAAAAGCAGACATGTAGGCAAGTAAGTAGACAGTCACATAGACCATCGACAATTTGGAAGACTTTCAAAGGGGTCCCTTAGGAACCCATCATGAAGAGGGTCCTCTCAAGGGATGCATAATTTGAAAGTAGATGTTTTCTTTCTCAAATAAATCCATCATCAAGGGATCTTCTCATAAAGGAAGAGAATGCCCTCACACAAGGGAAATGTTATAACTGTTCCACCTCAAGCAAAAAAACTCTCCATTTTTTCAAAAGGATCCCTAATTCTGAATGTTGTTTTTGAAAAGGAATGTTTGTAAGGATTTTCGAGAAAAGATTCATTGGAAATGAATGCTTTTTCCAAAAACCAAAATGTTGAAGAAAGGCATTGTCACACATGAGAGGGACATCTCAAGCAAAGAAGAGAGAAAGATAAAGAGAAAAAAAAGAGAAAAACACAAACAAAGGGCACAGGGGTAGCCTGATATTTAGGGGTCAAATCTACTCATAAATATATATATGTATAATAATAGTATATAAATGAAATATCATCAACCCCCTACTATATCAAACCATTTGAAGAATGCATGAGAAGACAAAGTAAAAATAAAAAGTTGAGTCAACATTGAAGGGAAGCCTAAATGCCCCCAATTCTTTGCATCATCCCCAATTTATCAAAAATCAAGCACAAACATGGAAGAATGATGATACAAATAGAGGAAGGTTTATGAAACAAAAACCACACCTATATCCAAGCACTAATAGGGGTGACAAGGGTCATCTAGGCACACATAACATGATCACGGGGGAACACATTTTGAAACACACACACACAATATCAAGAAGAGGCCTCCTCATAACACTGATTGACCAAGAGGTCATCCGCTTCCCACTCTAGATCATCGTAGGGGAAGGAAGATGATCCTATAGTGATGGGATGTTAAGAGGAGGAGCATTCAGACCTCCCACAATAATGGCTAGGGAAGAAGGCCCTGCAAGGTCTTCTTCATTGAGCTCTTGTGGAGTTAGGGTCAACGATTTCACAAAGATCGATGACAGGGCCGGAACTTCATCCATGGAGTTAAACATGCACCCTATAGGAGTTTTGTGTTTAACTTTAGTGGATGAAGTAGGTTGCACTTGAGATTCACCGCTAGGCTCATTGAATGACTTGGGAGCAGTGACGAACTCAGGGGAAGCTGGGACTGGTTCTGTCAGTAGGACAAAACAAGTCAGCACAAGACCACCTTATGAAGAAGGTGGGATTTTCTTATGTCCTTCACTATTGAAAGGACCACACTCCACCTTTTTCTTCATTGGAGGAGATGAACTCCCCATAGACGAGGCTAGAGGTGTAGAGGAAGAGGAGGAAAGAGCCACAGTGGATACAAATGAGGTATTAATCATATCCACTAGCTTTAGGAAACATTGGATATCCAGAACGGACATCAACAAAGGTGGCTCCACCGAAGGAGCGATGAACATTTGTACCCCTTTGGGGTTAGGTGAATTCATACTCGCAACGGAAGCTAGAAGCAATGTGAAACCAAGTTGAAGGAAGGAAAAAGGATGGGGAGAGGAAGATACTATAGACATCCCTGAAGCAGGGGTGGTTGTCTCTTCCTCCTTCCTTTATGAAGTGGCATACTTAGCCAAGAGAGCCCTTTTTAGTGCTTGCACTCGTGCACAAGGAGATTTCTATGAATCTTTGAGTTGGAGGCTAGAGGTTGCAAAGGAGTAGAAAGCTCATGCTCAGCCATGGGAACATCCATTATGGCCGTCTCTAATGGAGGAATGGATTCTTGAATGGGAGCAAGAGAAGCAGGTTGAGAAGCAGCAGGGGGAGTCGGCTCAAGAGCCTCGACAATGAGCCTCTTCCCATTCAGTACTTTAGGAGCAAGAGTGGTAGGAGGCCATAGATTGAATTCTCTTCGAGAACCTTTCTTTCTATCATATAAGTAATACCAACATCTAGGGTATTCATTAGGGAGATTCAAGATCCTGAGCTTGGGCCTACACCAAGGAGGTATCATCAGACTCAGCAGATAGTCGCTGGGCTGACTCATCCAATAATCCTCCCAAGAAATGGGAGAGGAATAGGTAGTTCAGGCAAAGGAAACCTTCTCTTTTCATTTATAGGAATGAGAGGGGGTCAACATGGACTTCTCCTCTCTCTTCTGGGAAGGGGGATCAGTTAGTGTAGACTTCTCCTCCTCCACTCAAGAAGAGGAGGCGATCAACTGTTGTATCATAGGAAGGGTCAGTTTTGGCTATCCCTTGTCCCGAGTCTTATACTTTACATAATTCTTGTAAAGTAGGTTCATTCTCAGAGGAAACAGACTGACTGAGGTGGGCCAAAAGTGATCCAATGGATACCCACCATGGGACACCAAGGGCTGGTATCCAGTGTCATGTACTACATGCATGGAACCTTCATGGGAAAATTTTAAACATTTGTGAACATTAGAGGCAACTCCATTCATGGAAGCTAGCTAGGGTATGCCTAACTTCAGCCTAAATAAATCCAACTCTGGAATAACATCAAAAATAGTTTCAATAAACCTAGGTCCAACTAGGACTGACAAGGTTATCGAGCCATACAATATGAGACACATACAATCATGTGTACAAATGGTAGATTTTGTTTCTTCATACTCTTGCTTCTGTAATGAATTTAATACCAATGTTTCTTTAGTGATGACATTCACATGGCTTGCGAGGTCCACCAAGACTCTTGTCACAATGTTACCATTGAGGAAAGTGGGAATATAGAAGGGAGAGATCTTGTTGTTTAAGGGAAAATATTGTGATGTGAATGTTATGTCTGGTGAACCGGGTGCAAGTAGAGTAGTAGAGGTTACCATGACCAAGTTAACATAGGCCTCAGGTTGAGTAACAAAATTATTGGGATCAATAATCATGTTAGCAAAATGTGACAGAAATGGTTTCGTGTATATCTGTAATTCACTATTAGCTTTCACCACTTATTTTTTAGCATTTTGTTTACTCCCATCGACGCAAATGGTACCATCCTTGATGTAGTCTTGTATCTCATGACATAGCTACATACAACATTCGATATCATGTCCATTAACTTCATGGTACTAACAATAAGTGCTCCCATCATACCAATTAGGGTAAGGATCCTTAAGAGGCTTAGGACACAGCAAGGTTATGATCTTATCCTTCAACAATAAATTACCAAACTACAACTCAAGGACATGTTGTTCTAGCCCATTCTCAAGAGCTTCAAGAGATAAGAAATATATTAAAAATTGTTGGAAACAATTTAGTGAATATCAAGAAGCATGTTGGCCAAGAGTCCAGACCTTACCAAGCCCCATACCAAGCAAATAGGCCACCTTATCAAGCTGATTTCCAATGACAAAGAAGAAATTACAATCCTAGGCCTTTTCAACCATATAATCCTAATGATACCATCTCTTCAAAAGAGCTCGTACCTATGCAAAAAAATATGGCACAAGAATTTGTGTGGTGTTATCCATGTAATCAACCTCATAACCAGGCTACATGTATGAAATGAGTGGTCAATCAGGCTCTTATGGTACAGAGCAACTATGTTGCTTCTAAAAATGTGACAAAGGAAAATAGTGATCAACAAGGTTCCCAAATGTAACAAAATGATCTTGATGTTTCCTTAATGAATTGGAAAGGCAATGAATTTTGTGGAGTGAATCATTTACAAGGGAAAAATTAGTCACATACCTCCATTCTAGCTAATACGAGGTCAAAGAAAAGGGCTATTGATTTGGGACAACAAGCTATTTCTAAGGGGTAGCAAGCAAAAAAGGACCAACAATAGGATGGTAAAGATAAAATTTAAACTTCTACAGTTCAACAAGGGGAAGTTAGGCCTACAACTTCAAAAAATGTTCATATTTTCCAAGGGGTCAAGTTATGGTTGGTAAAGAACAACCTAAGATTCAATCACAACCTTTTCCAACACAAAATGATGTTGCTTCTAAGGGACAACAAAAGGTTAGTACTCCTGCATTTAATATTGCTGATCATATGAAAAATTCCACTTTTAGCTTGTCTATGTTGGATGCATTGCATATTCCTAGCAAAAAGATTTATTGCAAGAGGCTTTGGCTAATATTTCAATTTTAGATGTACCTACTAAAGAGCAGCGTAAAGTAGTGCTTGCAAATAGCTTTGAAACCAAGAGTGGGCAGTTAGCTCAAGAAGTTAAACCACATCCATTTTACATTAGTTTGATTATTGGTGAACACTTAGTGCACAATTGCATGATTGAATCAGGTGCAAGTAGTTATGTTATGCCAAAGAAATTATTGGATAAGCTAGGATTGACATATGAGCCTCTATCAAAGGGAGTAGTTCAATTAGATGGTACAAAAATTAAATTTGTCAGAGTGATTAAAAATATACCCCTTACCTTACATGCTTGTCCAAATTTTTCAATCCCACAGGATATCTATGTTATAGATATGCCACATTTCATTTCCATTTGCCTTTCTAGGGACTTTACTACAAAATTGGGTGGGTATTTATCATTAGATTGGTCACATATGTTTTTTAGAACTAGATATGGCACTAGAGTGACCATCAAATTAGAGCCCCAAGCTAACGACCACATAGAGCCATATGTGCCTAGTACCATAAATGAAAACCTATCCATCCAAGAGCAATAGGATCAATCCCTAACCCTAGACCCCAACACACCTATTGAAGGCATACCTGATATTAATCTAGATGAGTGGGTAGCCGAGAATCACAAAGTTGGCCCTTTTAGTCACATGGATGAGGTAGGATTAGGCATTTACATGATTCAGGAGCATTATGCAGTTGTTCCAAATTTGGTTAAGGATGAAAAACAGTCAGAACAACAAGGTAATCAACTTTGAAAGTTATATTTTGATTGATCAAGAAACAAAAGTGGGTGTTGGTGGAGCTATGTTGATTTCTCCTAAAGGAGAAAGGTATTATTTAGCCTTAATATTTTCTTTTAGTTTTCAAATAATGTAGAAAAATATGAGGCACTTATTCATGGACTAGAATGGGCCAGAAAGAGAGGTATAAAATGTTTACAAATTTTTGGTAATTCTAAATTGATAGCAAATCAAGTAAAAAGTATAAATGTTACAAAAAATGATTTTCTCAAGTTGTATAAGCATAGGATTTGGGATTTAATTGAAGATTTTGATGCTTTCAACTTGTTATCCATTCCTAGAAACCAAATTAAAGAAGTTGATAAGCTAGTTGTCATAGGCTCATAATTTGATGTTTCAACTAATGTTCATGATGTTGAGGTATAACAGTATGTAAAGGCGATAGTGAGACCATCTGTACAAGATAACAATGTTAATTGGTAGGTTTTTGAAAGTGACGAACAAATTATTAACTTTTTGATGGAGGAGGCTGAGTTTGCAATTGGAAACCAACAAAAATGGTAGCAACAATATGATAACCATATCTTATAGTTGAAGTCAAATAAGCTACCCAAAGGTTTGGTAACCTTAGAATCAATTTTTAATTTTGATAACCAAGTCAGAAGGGATAAAAACAGTATGTCAGTGAAATAGGAGCACTATGAACCCATTGAGATATTTAGAGATAAGCTACTTAAGCTTGGTAAGGTATGTACCAAAGAGGAACAACAAGCTTTTATTTTGATTTTCCAAGAATTTAATGATATTTTTGCTTGGGAGTATGGAGATTTAAAGGGTTTTAACCTTGATTTAGCTCAACACACCATTGAGTTGGAGCCTAAAGAAAAACCAGTGAGGTAGAAGCAAATAACTCTAAACCCCAAGCTAGAGCATCTCATCCAAACATAGTTAAACAAGCTAATTGAAGGTAACATCATCTTTCCAATTAAGCATACACCTTGGGTTTCTAACTTGGTACCTGTAAGAAAAAAGAATGGTGAGATTAGGTTGTGTGTTGATTTTCATGATTTAAATAGAGCCTCTCTTAAAGACCATTATCAATTTCCCTCAATGGAACAAATTTTACAAGTTGTATTAGGTTCTAACAAGTTTTCCTTATTACATGGATATTCAGGATATAATCAGATTTTAGTGGAGGAAGATCAGTTCAAAACTATCTTTACTACCAAATGGGGTACCATGGCTTACCAGAAGATGCCATTTGGTTTGTCCAATGAAGGGGGCAACCTTTCAGAGAGAAATGGATATGCCTTTCCAAGGCCTCATTAACAAGTTTGTACTTGTTTATTTAGATGGAATTACTATTTTTTTCAAAGAATGTCAATGAACATTTAGATCACTTAAGGCAAGTCTCTGAGAGATGCAAAGAATATGGGGTTTCACTTAACCAAAAGAAGAGATTTTTTTTGTCCATGAAGGTAAGCTTCTCGGACATGTAGTTTCCAAGCATGGTATTTCAATATACCTAGAAAGGATCACTGATATTCTAGCATTACCCCTACCAACACACAAGAAAGGCTTAAAAATATTTCTAAGTAGGATCAATTTTGTAAGGAGGTTCATACCTAACATTGCAGCATTATTGTAGCTTCTTACCTCAATGCTTAAAAAGAATATCACTTTCAACTGGACTAAAGAAGATAAGAGGATTTTTGAAGAGATAAAAGAGGCCCTTACAGCAACTCCAACACTCATAAACCCAAATTTTGATAAAGATTTTATTTCATATGCATTTGGGAGTGTTGATACTATTTCAAACAGGTTTTTTCAGTAGAATGAGGAAGGATTAGAGTAGCCTGTGGCATTTTTCAACCAAGTTTTGCAAGATTATGAGGTAAGATACTCCTTTTCTAAAAATCATGTGCTATCAATTGTTAGAAGTCTTAAAAATTTAAGAATATGCTTTCTAACAACAAGATTCAGTTGTTGGTTTCCCATCCTACAATTAAATATTTATTGCTCAACAAGGATATCAATGATAAGAGAGCAGGTTGGATAACTAGGATAATGGATTATGATGTCAATATCAAGGTTGCTAAGTTGGTTAGAGGAAAAGGTCTATGTGAACAACTTGCTAGAAATGAAGAAAAAAACAAAGAAATTGATGAGCAAGTTGCAACAGTGATTAATAATGAGGAACAAGATGCTATTTCAACTCCTACAAATTGGATTCAACAAATGATTCAATACTTACATATTGGTGACTATTCTGAAGGTTTGGAAAAAGAAAAAAGAAGGCATTACAGACTTCAAGCCATCCCTTATGCTATTATTGATGGAGTTTTATATAAAAGTGATTTTCATGGAGTTTTGTTGAGATGTGTTGAACTAGACCAGATTGATAGGATTCTAGAATAATTTCATGATGGACCTTCTGGAGGCCATTTTTCACCAAGAACTATAGCTCTAAATATCATGAGAGCTAGATATTACTGGCCTAATTTGTTTAAAGATGCATATGCTTGGGGTCAAAAAATGTAATAAATGTCCATTATTTGGAGGAAAGCAAAGACTTGTTGCCTTGCCACTACACCCCATTCAGGTAGAATACCCCTTTTCTAAGTGGGGTCTTGATTTTATTCATCCTATAAACCCACCTTCAAGTGCAGGTCACAAATGGATATTAACAACAACAAATTATTTTACTAAGTGGTCAGAAGTTGTTGCATTGAAGAAGGTGAATGAGACTGTTGTTTTAAATTTCTATCAAGATCTAGTAGCAAGGTTTGGTACTTCTAATTCCATTATTTTTTATAATGCATTGAAATTTATAGGCTTAAAGGTATTTGATTAGTCAGTTAAGAATAAAATATATCTAAATACCTCATCAAATTATTACCCTAACAAGAATTTGATCAAGATTATCAAAAAGACAATTGAGGATAATCAAAGGACCTGGCACGATAAATTGAAGCTAGCCCTTTGGGCTAATAGAATAACTCTTAAAAGAGCTATAGGAAATTCACCTTATGTTCTTACTTATGGTAAAGAGGTTAAGGTTCCTATTTCAGTTGAGTTGCCTACATTAAGTCTGATTAAAGAACTGAAAATGTTAAATGAAGAGCCTATGGAAATTAGGCTTGCACAACCGATGGAACTAGAGGAGACAAGAAAAGAGGCATTGAGAAATCTGGAGATCCATCAGGCTCAAATGAAAAGGACCTTAGATAGGAAAGAAATTCTAAGAGTGTTTAAGGAGGGTGATCTTGTTTTCAAGTGGGATGAACTTAAAAGTAAACCTAGAAAACATACCAAGTTTGATGCCATGTGGGATGGCCCTTATGTAATTACATAATGCAAGCAACATAATGCTTTTTAGCTTTCAAGTTGAATGGAGAGGTGTTTCCTATCACAATGAATGAGATTCACCTCAAACAGTGTTATTGAAGATCAAAAGTTATTGTTGTACATAGTTAAGTAGAGGCTTTCAATTAATAAGTGCTCATTGCACATCTTTTTCAGTTTAGTTTTTGTTTTCCAATAAGTGTTGATGTGCATGTTTGTTGGCCCTGCCTTAAACAAAGCTATGGTATTTATTTTTTGTTTTTTGTTTTGCTATTGTTCATGTCTCAAACAACAAAGTTATTGAAGGTTTTCTAAGTAAAAAGACAAAAAATGACTCTATGCCCAATGGATAAGTTGAAGTTACTGATCTAATATTCCTAACAAGAAAGCATATAGTAGAGGTCACCAAAATGTTACCTAATTTTGCTTTTGGCTCAATCAGGTAGAGCTGGAACAACATTTGCAACTAGAGATAAAAGGTACACATGAAATTTCTCCTAAAGTTTTCATCATTATACAAAACATGCAATCAAATTAACTTTCAGTTTTATTATGCAAGTGTATACAAGAGAAAAGATTGCACAAATTTTGCATAAATGTTGTTTTTTATTGATAATTGCAAATGTATGGTGTCCCACACAAGTCGTGGGAGTAACTGATTCAATGCAATATAAAATCAAACTATACATTTGAAGAAAAAAAGGAAAGTACATATGAAAGGAATAGGGATCCGTCATTTCCTGAATGACAAATCCCAAAGTTGAATTGCTGCATCTTTAGCTCCTTTCACTTGGTTGCTCCAGAATTTTCTCTGCTACTCTAGAAATGGTGTTAAAGCTCAAGATTCATATTCTCTTCATACACAATATCAACAAACATATAATTTACTCTCATAAGGCATTAAAATCAATTTTGCAGTTATCACAAATATCAAGGAAAATCAGAAGATCATCATCAATATCCATCAAATTTTGAACTTCTTTTTTTTAACTAACATGTTTGTTTGTTGTGTAGGTATAGGTAAATTTTTCATTGCTGGATCACTTTGTTCAATGGGTATGTGCAGGATCATGATGGGCCAAAAAGTGGCGATATGATGGGTATGTGGCTGACGACATTTTTTCTACCAAAAACTGATGAAATGAAAAGGGTTTTTAAAGGAGATTCTCATCTTTCAACCAATATAAATGATGCTTTAATTTGAATTTAATAAATAATAATTATTGTGGTTAGGGTGGTCAGACAAACACCTACTTATTTTTTCCTTGAAATTTAAGTACTGCTGCATTGAAATTTCAAATTTTCACCAAATAGATTTATTTATTTTTTAAATAAACCTAGTAGTTTAGAAACTACATTCAATTTGATACAGATTCTATTCTTACATATTTTTGAAATAATATAGATAACTTATTCATTTTTTTACATCAAGTTTCCTAACTCTAAATTATATGAATTTTATCACCACTTAAGGGCCTATTTTTTCCATGATGATCCTGCACATACCCCAATATCACATCATATGGAGAAAATGGGCTCCCACAAGGGTTGAGCCTAGCATGTTTCCCTCTTGATGTTTGAGAGGGATAAGAGGTGTGTATTCACCATAGAAATCACAAGAGATTGCTCATCACTTCAAGTATAATTTAGACATATTTACAATGCAAAGGAATTTTTATTGATAAAAAAGAAACACTATTTAGCAACAAGAAGCATTACAAAGGCTTGTAGATGCCTTGGAATAGCCTAATTAAAAGACATAGATATCACAATTTAGGGTCACAATTACATGATAGGTTCATTCAAGCTTCTTATGCAATTTGATAGGATCCATAGTTTTTGAATATTCATTGACAAAGGCACAACATTATAAGATGAAGAGGGAAGTGTGTAAATAGGACAATCACCCTAAAGCTATTAGAAGTTCAATATCAAGTATGGGAAAACTTTGATAAGGATAAGGACAACATCACATGTATCAAAACAAATCATAACAAATGCACGATTGCAAATGACACAGATGGTCCATAGAAACAATAAAAAACAACAATGCATGAGAAGCTCTTTTGAACCACAAAATATTGTCACATTGGTTGATAATGTGAAGGATGCAAGAAATCAACCATTATCAAGTTACAGTGCAATGTTTTAGAAAACAGAGCTACAATATTCAATGAACAATACAATAAAACAGTCATGTTTGTTTTCATTCTTTGTCATGTGCATGGCCACATTCTAATAGTTCTCAATGGTAGATCATGAAATGTTCTACTTTGCAGAAGTTTGTAGTAATAGAGTTTGTGTACATAGAGAGACATGACATGCTTCAAGAGCACCCATATGAATACATTCATAAAGGAAAACATGGTGTTCATTGAGACATATTAATACAAGCGCAGCAATGACTACCATAGAAGCTAGTGATAGCCCTCCACAAGAGCAATAAAAGGATCATTATACCATAAAGGAGGACATTCATGAAGTACATGGGAGTGGTAATTATGAGATGTATCATGTTGGAGACATTTTGGACAAAGGGATTTTTAGTTGGAGCAATTGAGATTTCATCATATCTTTAAAATTATTATCTATTTTATTGAGATTTTTGAACAAAAATTAGGAAACAAGAAGGCGAAAAAACCTAATAAATTTCTCACCAACCTAGTTCGTAGTTTGTGATATGTTTTCACCAATCCAGAGCATAATTTTTGAAGACTGACTGAGTACAATGCATCTAGATGTTGAGGAGAAAGCTACAATGATTATGAGGAAAACTCAGAGTAAAGTATTAAAAACTATGCAAGGGACGAGCCAAGAAAGGAGGGTTTGTAATCTTCTTTAGAAAGCAAAGTATGAAAAACCACATACTACAATGCACATGACAACCAATAGAGCCACATGTAATATAAAAACAAGAAGTGCTCATCAAGTGAAAACCTATGTAGGATGTTGGAGAAATCCACAAAAAGGAAACTAACTTCATCATGTTTTCTTTAGAAGCCTCAATCATTTCCAGGAAAATGAAAGGTCGACCTCCCACTGTGGTGAGGTGTGAGGAAAGAACATAGATAAACGGGATTTTAAACAATTTTTCCTTTTAGGAATAGAAAAAAAAATGCAAAACTTCATAAATGTTGAGAAAATACAAGAAAAGCAAGATGTTCCCATCATTTTCTCTCACTATGGAGCTTGAATAGCTTTTTCTTTCATAATCATTGAATGGAAAAATATAATTTATGCAAATAAGAGCTTACCCACGTGTGGATTCAAGTGATTTTTGCATGATATCTACAGGAAAACCTCCATAGAGCTTCAAACTCTAGAGAATATCCATTGAAACCCTTGGCGGTCTAGAGTGTAGTGAAGTTTCTATAAAATGCTGTGTGAAATGAATGAAGTGAAGAAAGGCCACAAGTGTTTTGTATTTAGGGTTCTTTTTTTCCCTAAGTATTGACCGACCCTTTCATGGGTGTTTTCCACTTTATTTTAAACAATTTTACATAGGTATTAATACCCCCTTGTAATGTGTTTAAGTGCCTTTGAATATTTTACAAGGATTGCAAAATCAAAAACAAGTCAAGTCACCCCCCTCAAATCATGCATGAAGTTGAAATCAAAGTTTAAAATGTAAACATTATTGAAGCTATCAATTATAAATTGCTTTAATAAATGTCATGCAAATGCAAAAAATAGGAAAATCTACAACACTTGTTAAAGTAATTCTTAATTGATTACTTTAATAATTATTTAGATTGATTACCTTCATTTCAAGATCATGCAAAAATCAAGAGGTGGGGATAACTGGAGTGCCTTTGAAATTCTTAAATCTAGCAAAATCAAGAGAGGAGTGAAACTGGAGTATTTGACCTTGATTTTCAGCCAACTGGAGTGGGTTTGGGTCAACTTTGGTCAAAGTGATTGACAGGGAGAGTTTGAAGTTGTTTTAGCTCAATTTGCATCAGTTTTGATCCATGTTTTTGGGTCTTTTCCATTTTGCTCGGGAATCACTTAGGAGGGTTTTTTTTTTTAGTGCAATTCACTAAAAGTGTCACCTCTTAGCACTTTGACTCTATTTTTGTATATAGAGGAAAATACTTAGTCTTTTTTCCTTAGTTCTTGCTTCCTACTTTTTAGTGCATTCAAGAGAGTTAGAAAGTTTTATAGCTCAACTTTAGAGTTTATATATAACAATTTTATTTCCAATAATTTTTTTAGTTTTGTAGAAGGATTCCTTTTGGCCTTTCAATAAAAATCAAGTGTTTTCCTTCCCAGATATCAAGTGCCATCTTTTATGTTTGATTTGATAGAAATTTATTGTTTTTAAATCAAAAAACCTCTATTTTTTGTCATTCATAAGTGTATGTACACAATTTAGCCCAATTTCACAAGTCATACATTGTGCAAATGATTTGTTCTATCATTCTAGTTGTGAAAAACATTATTTTTCCTTCAAAGAGGGTAAATTTATCAAGTCTTTGTGCGAATCATTTATGTGGTTTAGTTGTTCGAATTAAGTTGTGCAAATAGGAATATTGAAAGATCCTTGTGAATCAAATTGCATATTCATTATCATTTAGGTGCATCACCATCTTACTAGTTTCAATCTTTACCATTCATTTTAATCCTTCTATCCCTTTTCTTGCATAGGTCATTAAATTCATAGAAAAAATAAAAAGGGTAACCATCCCATAATTTGGAGATTCATCTTCATTATGAGCAACCCACAGGCTCGAAGGTGTTTCCATGTTACACAGGATTGTTGAGCTTGTCAACTTTGCATTCAGGGGCAATCCTACGTGTTAATAGTGATCTTGTAGTTATCATAAACAACTTCCAAGCTTTTGTGAACGTTTTTCTAACTCCTATCCTTTTGAAAATATAGGATAGATAGAAAAGTTCTAGTACATTTTGGTGGATGCGATATCTTCTCAAGATGCACCCTTTGGCAAACTTTTTTCTAAGGTGATTCTTTGGAAGGCAAAGTATGGATTTCCACTTAAGGATTTTTCTCTTGCCATATCTAAGGATCTTTCTCTTGGCTAGAGCATGAGGGATGTATATCTATTGCCATGCAGGAGGTGGTAACATGGGTCTTTTGACTGCTATGTTCGCTTTCTCTTCCTCTTCCTCTAAGATTTGTGTTGTGTTTCTTCACTAGTTGGGTGTTTCATTTTTCTCAAATATGAAGGTTCTTAAACTACTAATGATATCAGTCTGTTCACCTTCAATGTGTGTGAAACTAGGTTGTAGGATTAGTGCTACAAGGTTTGGTTGTTGAACTAAAGCAACTAGTTGCCAAATGGTCATATGGTGAAATTGTGGATGTTTTGATATGGTTTGTTATGAAGCTCAAGACCTTAGCGTTTGAGTGTTGTTTGGGGTGATACTACCTTTGGAACTCAAAATTTTGAGGGGCCTAGATTGATATCTCACTTCTCCTTCTAAAGGATATGTTGCGGGAATGCTTACCTGAACTATCTACGAGTTCCAAGTAGTTGTTGATATCGTAGAAGTTTGAGTGAGGGAATAATCCAGGTTTGTGTGCTTTGATTCTGATTTCCAAAAATAGGATGGAATGGTGAAATTGGATGAAGGGTTGTATGACTTATTTGGTTTTTCAATTGTTTCATTCTAACAAGGATCCCGTAAGCAGTTTGGTTCATTTTCCCAATTATCAGCAAGATAGAGCAATAGTGCTGGTTTCTAAGAAAAAGCGCCAATCTAGGAGCAAGAGAGGCTAGATTTATCAATTGCGGGCTAAAATGTGTCAAGTGCATGGGTTTTTTATGAAACAAGTGTGAGCTGGAATAACAAGTGCACTGGTTCTGTGTGTTTTCGTCAAGTTTAATGATTACTTAGGAAAAGGCGAGTTGTTCTGACAAGTGCGAGCATATTAGTGGCAAGTACATTGGTTTCTAGGAAGCAAGTGTGTGGGTTCCATATCAAGTGCACAATTTTTGTCAAATGCAACTGATTTTCATTAGTGGTTTTTTTGGGACGAGAGCAAATGCAATGAAATTTTAGCAACTGCAGCAGAAAATGGGGTAACTATGCAGGAATTTTGTGCAAAGGTAGTCTTTGTGTGTTTTGTTTCTAGTTTGAGAATCTTTCTTTGGATTTTTGCAAGTTTAAGTTTTTTTTCCTCAATTTCTCTGTGTTTGGAGTATGATAAGTGACACCTCAACTTTGGACTAACTCAAAAAACATGGATTTGTGTGACCTTCATATTTATGGCCTCAAGTTGTGAAATCATGACACCCAAGCCATAGTTGCTAAATGTTTACTTTGATCCAATGTAGCCTGAAATTAAAGCTTAAATATTCATAAACCTTTAAGGAAAAATCCTTTCAAGGAGTGCAAATATAGGGTTTTTTTTTAAAGCATACACTAAGTCAGAGTTTGTGAGTCAACCATTATATTCAATGTTTGTTTGGATGTATTCTTTTTAGATCAAACACAAATTTTGATGTCAAGTTTGTTTTGAATGTTTTTGGCATGTTTAACATAAACAAACATTTACAACCCTAGGGATAGAAACCATTCTTTTAGGTAGGCCTGCCTCATGCTCTGAAGAGACAATTTTACATACAACTTATGGCACGGGCCTGTAGTCGTACTTAGCAAGTAACTTCTTAGAAGTAAATTTTGATGCACCACTTTCAAAGAATGTTTTTGGATAAAGGGGTGGCTTCTAAAATAGTTTGGCTCTTAGTAATGGTTTGGGATTGAGTTTTGGTTGTCTATACATGTGGCATTTTTCTCAATTAAGAGGCCTCCCAGCCCTTGTGGGTTCTTACGTATCACACGGATACGAAGGGAGATAGATGTTGGTATAAAATAGTCCCAAGCGACGAATGTGAGAACTTTCTTCACACCCACAATTATTTCTATAGCAGTCCAAAATGAGAATATCGCATGGGTAACCTATGTATTCTCCCATGCGGGATGTATCTCAATAGGTAGGGCTTCTAAAGGTTTGCTTTGAAAATAAAGATGTGAAACTCAAAATATTGTCGCTCACCCAAGATTTCCAAAAGGTGTGAGGGGAGAAGACAACCATCTAGCTTGCCAAACACTGAATGCACAATAGACAATTCATAGCAATTTGATTCTTTTTAAGCACCTCGAGCAGTGTTATCCCCAAAACTATGTGAATAAAGCATAACAATTGTTCTTTTTAATTGCACCAATATGAAGTATTTTGGATATCAATCACTTAAGATAACAAAGGTGCAAGACAAAAAAAATAGTTTGTCCATTTTTAAGCCCAAATATGAGTGTTTCTAAAGTGATTCCAATCTTACTTGGTCAACAAAAGCAAATACGAGCGTGCGTCAACAAAAATAAATCGTTTTGGTCATTTGTTTTTTTTCTTTTTATGCACCAAAATCAAGATTCCTAATTATGAAAAATTGGAAAGAGTTCACGTTTATAGCATCCAAATTGAAATGTTTGTTGTTCTTTTTATGCACCAAATGACAATTCCTAATTTAGAAAAACTTTGAAATGGTTCATTTTTAAGAGCACCGACAATGAAATATTTATTTGTGTTCTTTTTAAAGCACCAAATAAAAATTCTTATTTAAGAAAGCTTTCAAATTGTTCATTTTTAGAGCATCGAAAGACAAATGTGTTTCTTTGTAGGTTCCTTTTAAGCACCAAAACAAAAGATTCCTATTTTAAGAAAGTTTGAAATGGCTCATTTTAAGAGCACCTTAAAAACAAATGTGTTTTGTTTTTTTTATGCTCCAAAACAAAATATTCCTAACTTTAAAAAAACTATCAGTAAATCTAGAGTTCTTTGACCGTTTGTCTTCCCTATAGAAAATGTGTTAGTGTTTCTCAAACCCTACATACAAACACATTAACAGCTGTCATGCATTCAAAAACAGACATCTGTTAGCAAAAAAAAATCAATTAAAAATTTGTAAATCTCAGACACAAAAATGTCAAAGCAAAAATACAAAAATCTCAACAAGTGCACCCTCTGTCATCAGTCAAATGCGCTGAAAAAGAGCAAGTGCGCCCTCTATCATTAATCAGATGCATGGAAAAAGAGCAAGTGCATAGGTTTTCTTGACAGACAATTGCAAAAAAATTTGGGACAATGCATGAAAAAATTTCAGCTGCACTCCGGAAACCTACAACTTCAATTTAAACTCATGAAAATGTTAGTAGTTAGGACCGTGGTCCCACCAGGCGTGCCAAAATGTGTGAGGGACAAAATCATAGACATAAACAAGAGAAATGTAATTGAAATCATAATCTAATCTAAGATCTATTCCTACACTTACAAAATGAAACTAAGCTATTATAGAATTCAAGAACATGAAAATGATATACATAAACAATTGACTTTAATAATGAAACTGTCATCCATCTCGTATTAGAGTGTTTTTTTCTAATGTTGGATTGCTCATATCACTACAAAGCTTCCATAGTTCATGTACAAAAATTTGAAGAACGATGCATTGCGTGTTGGTTGATCAAAAAAATGTTGAAGCTCTATCAATGGTGGTTGTAAATGTTGGCAGTACTTTGTTGTGCAAATGATGTTGACTCTTCAATCATTTTTTGTGAGGAAAGAGGTTTGTTATATAGAAAGTGTGATTCAAAATGGATAATCAGGATTAAACAATGGTGCATCAAAATTGACGGTTGAAAGTTGTTAAGAGAAAATAAACACGAATAGATTGTGCAAAGTAGATTGCACAATTTGTGTGATTAAGATTTAGATTGATCAATCAAGATTTAGATGGCTTAGCTAATATTTAAATGGTTTAGTCAACAAATTAGATGGCCCAATCAACAAGTGGGTGAGTATAATTGATTAACTGATTTAATTAATTCATTCATTTTTGGAGTTGAACGTGCAAATCAAGTTTGACTTTTGCAAACAAAGTTGCATTAATTTGATTTGATTTTTCATGATGTTTTGAATAATTTATTTCAAATTATTCAAATTTGGAGGGAAAACGAGTTAATTAAATTATTATGATTTAATAATTCAATTGACTTATGAGAATAACATGTTTTGTTGATATAAATAAATAATTGGTGTTATTTAACTAATCAAGACAAAATAACGTGAAATTAAAATTTTATTAAATAAATGTAATTTATTTAATTGGTCAAAATAATGAAAATGTGAATTAATTATATAATATTGTTTTATTCAGTTAATAGCAAAAATACGATTTTAAGACTATTAAATTAATGAAATTCATTTAATTAATCAAAAAATGATGGAACAGTGAATTAATTAAATAATGTTGTATTATTCAATTAATAGGGGAAATTAAGATTTTTGATGTTTTTATGTAAAATACAGTGAGAATATCGTTTAGGGTGTGTGATAAGTGTTAAGTGAATTTTACATGTCTACAGATCTATAAAGTTGCCCACAATGCATACGGCTGTAATTTGCTTCATTTACCACCTAATAGCTAAGAAATTACCAATATACTCCTATTCATGCCTATTTAAGCATCCAATCTATTTGTATCATATTCCCCGGTTGAGATGTTACATTGTTGGAAAATATTCTCCTTATAACCAATAATCTCATTGTATTAAGTAGGTTTTAGTATACGGAGTCCAGACTATATCTAATAACTGCTACAAGTATATGACTCCATACTTTAGAATTTCCAAATATTCAGCAAGATGCTCTGATGTTGTCATGGCAAAGAAGAACATAGATAAACAAAGAGCCTGGATATGCATACTTGCCTAGCATTCCTATTCTGGAATTTGTGATTTTTTTTAATTTTATTAGCTTAAAAGAAAGAAAGAAGAGCTTGTACAACAAGGAAACCCTTTTGTCTAGGATATTCTTGTGAGCCTCTGCATAGGCTACATGGGTGAATTACCCCATAGTTATGGCGATTGGCTGCAATGTACATCCACACATGCCCATAATATGCTTAAGCCCCCTAGGCTAGTGTGTTCATAACATTGAAGCCAATCTTGTAGTTGGTGGACGAACAAGGGATCGGGTGTAAGCAACAGGTAATGTCATGAACTTTGTCGCTTTACTAACAAATGCCCGCTTTGTGAAGTTATCATAGTCATTAGCTTCAATTGCATCTAATATCTGGCGATAAAGGATCAATGAAGCCCATACCTGCAAGCACAAAAATGGAGTACTTATTTTGCCCAATAAATCAAAGCAAACATACAAGATAAGCCATATGAAACTCCATTCCAGTTAATCCATAAAAACACTCATATACCGGCCATCTACTTGCTTTTTCAAGCTCGTTGACACCTTTTTCCGCATCATCAAAAAACATTCTTGCCCTTCTGATCTGATCTTTCATAAATGACCTCCATTTGTCAGTGACCTTCCCAGAAAATATATCTTCATCAGATAGTCCACTTTGTGCAAGCTCATCTTGAGGTAGGTATATCCGGCCACGACGAGCACTGTACAGTAAGACAAACATATATGTTGATTCAGTCAAAGAAAGTCTATTAAAAAGATGATCCAATAGAACTTCTATCTAGTTCACAACAAAGAGAGTATACTTACTCTTCCCCGACATCACGCAAAATGTTGGTAAGCTGATTTGCAATTCCCAAAGCAAATGCAGAACTGTATACACTTTCTGTTGTTGCTTGTGATTCTGGTGCAATACCCATTACAGGAACACTCATCAATCCAAATGTGCCCGCAACATAATAGCAGTAAAGATAGAGTTCATCAAAATTCTTGTAACGAGATTTCGTCAGATCCATTCTCATCCCCTCAATCATATCCCTAAATGGCTGAAAGAGACAGAAATCAATAAAATCCATTCAGCCTTCTTATCAACCAGCAAGAACCAGCAAAGAAATGCAAGAAGAAGATCAGAATAAACATTCTGAATTAGGTCATCCCATAGAACTACCATTTTAAGAATAATAAACACATCAATGGATTAAATAAAAGGCAAAGACATCTTGTAAAATGCAAGATAAACAATGCCCAAGGATGCCAGCAGAGCCAAATTTCAATATTTTACTCCACTCAAGGCAAGCTTTTGACCTTGAAGTCTGCATCTAATGTACTTCAATACAAATCACCAGGAAACACTTTCAGAGTACCATAAGAAATTCCAAGTCACATTAATATGGGTTCCATATAGGCTATGTAATAACCTGGATGTCAACAGGATATTTCGCAACTGTATCTGATAAAGCTGCATCAAGCATGTCATATGGACTACCATTAAAAAGGTCCTCCAGCCTTTGTTCCCATTGATCAAGTGCCTTTGGTGTGATGAGTGAAGCAGTAGGGCCATCTACAAGTTCATCGGTCCTTCTGCCCCATACTGTATATAAAAGTTAAGCATGTTAGATTAGGATACAAACCATTATAGATTTATAAGTATCAGAAGGAATTGGAAGGCACTTAACAAACAAAAAAGTAGTCCTCAAATAATATAAGTGCATGTCAGATTAGGATACAAACCATTATAGACTTATAAGTATCAGAAGCAATTAGAAGGCACTTAACAAAGAAAAAAGTAGCCCTTGAATAATATAGGTGATATTGATTTGATATACTTTGCATAGTATAGCAGCTATAAAGCCTGATAAGGGTTATCAAAATGAATGACGAGTGTGCTACAGGCCTGAAAAGTAGAACTCGTAAGTCTGAGGGTGTAAAGATCAAAATCACCAATAAGTTTTTACAAATCTAATAACCTAAGAAGAGATGCATTGTAGCTACATCCACATGACTGAAAATGTTACTGAAGGATATCATAAACCTGCAGCAGACCCTCTCCTCCTTACTGTAGACTGGACTTGAAACTTTGAACTAATAGTACATGTGCAAACCTGAAGATCAAGAAGCATGCAAAACCCATGTCAACATTTTACAACCATATCAAACTGTATTACATAAATTTCATCTATATTTCCAAAGCATGGAATTACTGGAGAATAATCCCCCTTGCAGTATTTGCATGCACCAAGCTGTTACAATATGAATTTTATTTTTTTGTTGTTCAATGAGCTGCCTCATTTACTTAATACTGACATAGATGATAAGGTTGTATCTTTTTCTTATATTGTCTAAGGAAGTGTATTTAAACATTGAATATGCTTAGAGTTTCTCTTTCTTTCTCCCATTGAAGTTGTTTAATTCTTTCCTGCCATTCATCTGGTCTTTTTCCTTCTTCCAACTTCATATAAAATTTTCACATGAGATTTTTCTCAGACATACCATTATTTGTTTTACATTTCTTAGCTAAAGATTTCTCATGAGATTTTTCTCACACACCACTATTTGTTTTACATTTTCTGGTTATATTCTATCTTGATGGTTTTGGTAACTATTAGTTTTGGACTAACAGTGAATTTTTTTTTCACCCCATTGTCCAGCAACTCTCTTTTGCTAAATTCTAAGCCATGTGAATATGTTGTAGCACACTAAGGAGAGAGCTTTCATGTCTACTAATTTTTACACCTGTAGTTTGTAATTGTATTTTGTTTCTTGTTGATATGCCATAGGCACTCCCTATCGTGCTATTCTTGCTGAATATAATTTTGGGTTTCACTGTCCCAATGTGGCCATTTGTGAATATTAATTTCATCTTTCCTTTTGTTCTCCTGAATTGGACTTAAATATTCACATGTTTCTCAAAGAAACAATGGCATTCAGGCAGTTAATGTTATGCAATTGACATTGCTCAAACCCATTTTGATTAGCAGTAGTATCATGCACCTAACTGATAGTCCAAATATCAGCGTGGATGAGTGTAGACTTGTTAGATAGTACTCCCAGAGAGACCTGTGTTGTTAGATACAGAGGCCAAAATTGAGTGTTGCTACCAACCTTAACTTGGTTGTGTTTACTTGCCTGACCTTAACCATAACTGTAATTTAACTTCACCATACAAGCTATACAACCTAAGATTCCAATACCTTAAAATGTATAAACTCATTTGAACCCTAATCAATTTTCCCACCACCCATTGCATCTTCCAAAGGTTATGCCTGTGTTGGCAAATAATATTATGTTGCTGTACAGTGATTGTATCACATAATGATTATGTGAGCTATAATGTAATGAATGTAACATAATCACTATGATTATGATATTTAACATATTAATAAACATCTTTAACATACTAACAATTAGACTTGACATATGTGATATGACCATTCAATATGTTCAGCTTTATCGTCAATTTTCATTTAACCAACAGCATATGAAATTTTTCACAAATTGTATGTCAGAAACTGAAAATAACTAATCAACACATATTCAAATGTTTGTTTAAAACTTTAATGAGATCCATTTAATTATTGAGCCAATTGCCAAATGAACATAAAATTATTGAAATGATTTCTCAGTCTTCATTTTCTTGCCCAAATGCACAACAGTATATGACTCTTCACACGATTCTTTTCAGAGTGTTAGAAACTGCAGAAACTATGATTTTATAGTCACTTTGCAACATCCTACTATAGCATCCACAGATATCTAGATTGCCATACCTGCAAACAACCCCTGAAGATGATGTAGACTCCCTAACAACTCCAGGGACAAGAATCCTCTTTAAATTTCACTTATATGGGTGTGTTGTAGAAGTACAACCTCATAGAAACAAAAAGAAAATGCACTAAAAGAACATAACAGAAGAAGTCTCCGCTAAAGCCCTTTTTTCCATTTCATTTCGACATATTTATAAGTTACCATGTCTATATCGGCTTCTAGGACCCAAAGTTACAAAAGGTAGAAAAAGAGATAGAGAATATTTTTGGGCATGCAGTTGCTCAGATAATAGTATTTTATTATCACTTATATAACAATGATTCACATGCTCCTAAACTTGCTGGTGTATTCTTTAGTTTGCTGATCTGCTGCCGTCTTTTCATTAGGAGGGGATTGTTTGACTTCTGATATAGCTCCTCCGGAGCTTCACCTATGACAAGTAAATTAATTAAATAATTTCCTATTTAGGATTTTAGGCTTGAGGCCTCTAGGTTTCTCCTTTCTGCTTCTTGTTAATCTTCTGAGTTCTGTACTCCTGAAGTAGGTAGTGGAAGAAGTAATTTTTTCCACTTTAGGATTTTGGGCTTTTGCATTTTAGGATGATTTATTTGTCTCTCATACCCCTTTATCCTTCCGAGTTCCCAAACATTCCAAAATCTTGGACTTGGTTGTTTGGGTCTTTGGGCTCTTTAGACCTCTTGATACCTTTGAGATCTTGTCAACAATGAGGGAATGCTCCAAAATAAAAAAGGGCTTATGGACTTGGTCCTTTCTTAAATTTTCATGTATTTTGGTTCCTCTGGCATCTTCAGCATTTCAAATTATGGGATTCTTGATCCCCAATTTCCAAAGACGTGGACCTTCGAATTTTTATGTGCAGGGGTACATCAGGTTTATTGGGTGCTTGCAACCTAGGAAATACCTTGATCTTTCTGAGATGTCATGGCACTTACACAACTTTGATTTCAAATTTCAGGCATTCATGGCTTCAGGCCCTCAATTCAGCTTGTTCTTCCTTCACAAATTCCCAAATCCAAATTTCTGATCTTCAAAATGTCTAAATTTTCACTATGGCAGAAATCTGAAATCCTGAACTTCCAAATTTCAAAATTTGATAAATATAGTGATGGTCCACCACTTCACATTTGCACATCCATTCATAAGCTTGCATAGATGGCAATGCTACTATTTCCTTCTCATCTTTATAAACTAACTATAATTTCATTTCCATTGGCATGTGAGATATTTGTTTACATAACGATCAATTTGAGTAAGCTGAACAGTCTCCACTTCCAAGTTTGCAGATTCTCATATCATTTTTGACTGTCCAGATTCCAGCTTAACAAATAGCCAACAAAATTGTTCTGCACCAATTTGTAGACAAGTTGCA
Organism: Sequoia sempervirens; assembly: GCA_007258455.2. NCBI lineage: Eukaryota > Viridiplantae > Streptophyta > Pinopsida > Cupressales > Cupressaceae > Sequoia > Sequoia sempervirens. Next base: position 241,542,542 of record VDFB02270651.1, read on the forward strand.
AGAATTCTTTACCATTGTGGATTCTCCTGCAACACACCTTGAAAACAGATCAAAAGATTGCACCCTAAAAGTTAACTACACCTCAGATGTTCGGACTACTCCTATATGACTTCTACATTGGCTAACCTTGGGAACGTGTCTATACCACCAACAGCCATTTGGTGCAACCTTCACCTCTCTTACTTTTGAGAATGAGGATAGCTAATTCTTCTAGATGGAATGACACATCTTTGTTCTTACACATCACTTTTGGCCAGGGTGTATATTTCCTCCCTCTAATACTCATATTTTGTATTTTAAAACCTTTTGTAACTTTCACATATTTTTCATTCACTTCTTTTCTTTTTTCTACTTTTATTGACAAGCTGCCCCCTTTCTTGGGTGTTCTAAACAGGCTATGCACTATAGTTCCATTGCCAGTTTTGTTGGGAAAACTTGTATGGAACAAGGGCGGTATTAAAACCTCGAGATATCAGAAATGTAAAATCATAGATTCTATCGACAAGATATTGAATCCTTTCAAGACTTATTGGAACAATTTTCTCTTTATATTAAATCAAACCAATCGCCTACTCCACTTCAGCATCATTCTGAGCTTACAATCAAAACTTTGAATTCTCTTCTTCTACACTGTCACAAATTATTTTCTCTCTGCCTGCTGTCGACTATCATAACAATGATCTAAAGTTTAAACATCTAGTTTAAACAATAAAAGAGAACACTCTTAACATAACCTTACTTATAAAAAACAAAAAAGAGTCTTATTTTTATCTTCCTAGTTTTATATTTAACTGCTGGTCCTATTTCTAACTGCTTCTTTCGGCATCCTACTTTTTTGTGTTTTGTTGTTCTGATTGATATTTTCCTATTGCATTCTATTGCAGTTATGTATTTTTGACAACAGGTTTTCCAGCAATCTCCCCCTTGATGTTAAATCCCTGTATCTGCAATTTTGTCTTCAATCTTGATTATATTCCCAGATCCTTTAGTCATGATGTTTGCCAACTATTCTTCTAACCTACAAGACTGAATTCAACTTTCTTGTCTTGTACCCACTCTCACGTAATGTTGTTTTAATTCTATATGTTTTTTGATTTTCCTTAGAATAAAATATTGGATTCTTATTTAATTGTAGTGCTCCATCATTGTCACAAAATATTACAGGAGGATTTCTTTGTTCTTCTCCTAGATCTTCGAAAATTCTTAACCAAATTGCTTGTGCACATGTTGTACATGCTACATACTCTGCTTCTGTACTAGATAATGCAATTGCATTCTGCTTCTTTGAACTCCATGTAATCAAGCCACTTCCTAATTGGAAACAATGTCCTAATGTACTCTTTCTATCATTTTATGACCCTAACCACTCTGCATCTAAATAACCAAATAGCTTCAAATCTTTAATTGAATAATAATGGATTCCACAATCCTTTGTTCCTTTCACATACCCTAATATTATTTTTCCTACTCATAAATCTCTTACTATAGGTTCACTCATATACCTTGAAATCAAGCTTCACTCGTATACCTCAAAATCAATGACACTGCAAACATAATATTTGTCCATATAGTTGTCAAGTACATTAAACTTCAACCATACTTCTATATTTCCTTTCATCTACTGTGGGTGATCCATCTTTCATCAATTTTCTCCATGAGCAATTGATGCATCAACTCCTTTACAATCTACCATAGTAAACTTCTTCAACGTATCTAGCACATACTTAGCTTGACAAATAAAGATCTTACGATGAGATTGGCATACCTCCATACCAAGAAAATATTGCATCAATCCCAAATCAGTCATTTCAAACTCTTTCATCATTGTCTCTTTGTAGTTTAATATGCTAGATCAAGTCATCAACATACAGACATACATAAATTGTTTCAACACCTTCATAAAATACAATGTAGGTTCGTTCTTGCTTCTCAAATTATCCATTTTCTAAAAAATATGTATTGATTTGAATACCATGCGCTTCATGCTTGCTTCAAATGATAGATAACTTTCTTCAACCTATAAACATATACTTTCTTTGTCTTTTCTTCAAATCCTTGTGGCTGATCCACATATACTTCCTCTTCAATGTATCCATTCAAAATGCACTCTTCACATCTCATTGGTGTATTTTCCATCCTTGCTGTGCTGCTAATGATAATATCAATCTTATAGTGTAATGCCTTGCAACAAATGCATAGGTCTCTTCATAATCTATACCATACTTTTGAGCATATCCTTTTACAAACAATGTAGCTTTGTATCCTTCAACAGTTCCATCATTGGCGTACTTCGTCTTTTAAATTTAGTTCCTCATTTTTTGTCTTTCGGTGGCTTTACAAGCTCCCAAGTCTTGTTTCTTTCAATAACATTAATCTTTTCTTTCATTGCTTTAATCCATTCTTTCTTTTCAACTGCTTCTTCAAACTTAGTAGGTTCCATCTTAATATTTGAATAAAATGGATAATTAACCACTTCGTCATCTTCATTGCTTTCTCTAGCTTGACTTCTTGTTTTGATCTAACATTAGATTTGGAGGATGAATTTGAATTACCTTCTTTGTGTAACAATGCTTGAACTTGATGTAAAACTTCAACTTTTACTTTTTTCTTCTTGATTCTAAACCATTATTTGACATACTGTTTCTTCTTCATTTTTCAAATGATCTTCATAGACTCCTCCTTCAACAAATATAGCATCTTTTTAAATTATGCTCTTTGGACCTTGAGGGGGATAAAACATGTAGGCTTTGTTTTCTACACTATAACCTGTAAATATGTATGCTTCAATCTTTGCATCCAATATCTATTTTTTCCTCATCATTTATGTGAACATAAGCTAACCAACCAAATATTGTGCCACTGTAGGCTTTATCCTACACCAAACTGCATATAATGTCATATTTCTTACCGCAATAGTTATTATTTTATTCATGATGTAAACATCAGTGTTAATTGCTTCCACCCAAAACATTTTGTCCATACTACTTGCTTCCAGCATGCTTCTTGCTGATTCTGTTATCATTTTGTTTTTTCCTGCCACTCCATTTTGTTGTGGTGTACGGTTGTGGCGTATAAGGTTTTGTTAAACTCTTCTAAACAAAATTCACCCCCTCTATCTATTCTTAAACACTTTATTAATCTTCCACTTCCTTTTTCTACCAGAACTTTAAACATTATGAATGCTTCAAAAGCATCACACTTATTCTTCAAAAAATAAACTCATATGCATTTAGTAAAGTTACCAATAAATGTCAGTCGGTAACCATGTAGTAGTTCATACTTGTGCTTTCCTTGAACATAGGAACACACAAATCTAAATAAATAAGCAACTGTTATTCCATTGTGATACTAATCATCTGACCTACAGATCATTAGTATCCAAAATAAGTTTTATGCCAATTTGCATGATCTTCTTCCAAAGGAAGATCGCTTGAATGAAGGACCATAGTGTTGACTGTAATACTACTAATAACTGATAAAGAGTGTGAGCTTCAAAACTCTCTGAACAGCAAACTATCTACCCGATTCCTATTATATATAGGACAAGTAAGCATCAAATGCTATGTCAGCTTGACTTCAATGCACTAGAGTCTACAAAATTTGTGTTATCGGGCATTATCCACATCCTAAGCTCTTGCGAGCAGATCAAAGTACCAAATTGGAAGGATCATATTTTATGAGATCTTAAGGTGCTGACATCTAGAAATAACATTTATGATCCAGGAAATGACTACAAAATAAGGCATGTCTTGTATGTTTGAGTCTCTAGAAGGGGCGATCCATGTAGTCTAACTGCAGACATAAACTTTATAAACATTTTCCCTAGTGGTAGCATTTGTCTCACCCTTATTAAGGGCCTAAGGAGAATCAAATCATCAATAGAGATGCTTTCTATATACAAAAACTGTCGGGGGTCAATGTGGTTGAAGGCAATGCTTATCAAAGAACACTAATATAAGGATGGTTATCTTCATCCAAGGAAGGTTATCTGCATGCACTTGGCTGTTGGAACTCTAATAAATCAACGTAGTTTCTCAGAGAATTCACATAAATAATCTTTGTAGGTACCATCTGCTGACAACAGTGGAGTTTTAGAGCACTTCATTGCCCCAGACCAAAAAGTGTCAGAAGTCTGGAATGTAAAGACAATTTGAAGTCGCAACTAGATAAAGAACTTATAGAACTTGTCTTCCAAGTTCCAACCTTAAACACCATCAGAAAGTACTCATACAAACGCAACACTTAAATGCAAACCTAAGTTTAATGCAATTGTTTAGTTGATATGTGGACTACATTATCCTATTAGGGAAAGAATCATATGACCACTAAAGCTTCCTATCAGACTCCTCCTTCAAGGTTAGTGCCATTTTAGTCTGTTGACTCCCATTGGCCAATAGTGGCACACAAACGGCTCCACCATATGCCACAATCATACAAGCATATGAAGAATACTCATGGTACCTTCAAGCCCTTGTAACGAACTCTATTATTAGTACAACAAAAAAGGGTTTCCTTACAAAAAAGAAGAAGGTTCATCCCTAGTACATATAAATGGGATTTAACACTGCCCATGCAAAATTCCATAGAGCTTCCAACACATGCCAAAGCCATGCACACCAAATGTGCTATATAAAGTTTAAATACTTGCCAATGAAATTATGCACGGAAGCCCTAATTTTAGCATTATATCTGATGATGGTAACTTATTATGAAAATGAGGGGATGTCTTTTTTAATAAAATTGACACGAAACATGAGGCCCATTTTTAAAAATGCGGTCCATATTACCCATGTGATGGAATTACACACCTTCTCATAGAGAGTAACCTACATCTAGGGGTGAATCCATATTCTTGTTACATTAATTCACTCCTACATCTAATGGACTGTTTGCTCTTGAAATTTTGTGATACTAGTTCTGTTGGAACAAGTGGATCATAGCCATCTATTCTCCCAAATGGAGTCAGACCTATAGCCAAATCCTTACTCTTACAGTAAAGAAACTCCACAAAAAGAAGATCTTCTTCCCATTAAGTTTGCTTGGCAGTGATAAAGGTTATATGCATGTCTTTCATACATTGTTGATCTTATCTGTCTGCTCAGTAATTTCTGAGTGGATCCAATTACTGAAACTCTAACTGCGTGCCCAAAGTTTTAAATAAGCCCTTCCACAAATGACTTAAATTCTGAATCCCTATTACTCACAAAACTTTTTGGGAGACCAAAAATAGTTAACACATTAACAGTCTGACGGTTTCCTATGTTTTCTGCACTTTGAGTCGTTATGCACGGAATGAATTGGCCATCTAAGTTAGTCAAGCTAGTAGTAACAAGATCTGGTCATTCTATTTTACTTTTCTATGAAACATTCTAAATCTCATAGAAATGCTTTCCTTTTTGTTAACTGGAACTGGCAAGGGCATAAGAGTTTGCATAGCTGGAACATGTTCTGCTATATTCACATAATACGACTTGTATTTGGTGATAAATTGGGCTATGTCTTTCCTACCCTTGGATCAACTCAGTACCGTTTTATACAAAAGCATTCCGAATTTTCCTGATCAAAGGGATTAGTACAAATCTACACAATTTTCTTTTAATTCTAGCACTTACCATATATTGCCCATATTGCCCTTTGCCGCTCTGGTGTCATAAGCAACGTTCCTGAAAAAATGAACAAAGCAATGGATTAGTATCTTGAAATCAGCTTTCACTACCTGACAAGCATGAATGCCAGAAATATATCCCCTACTTGCTAAGACGCCTAAGTTTCTAAACTTCCTATTAGCCACTTCATTTTCCTTCTCAAAATTTTCTCAATATAAAGCTACAGACCACACAAAATTGTTAGTTATAAGGACTTAGCAAATTAGACTTACTAACTCAACCGATACTCATAACTTTGTACTTGAGAATATGGACCCTTAAGTAAAAGGCCGGCCCGCGGCCTAGGTTCCTCTGCAAGGCTCCCAGTTTGCTTGTTATTTATTCACACTGGCATACACAGACTTCTAGACCAACCAGCGGATCAAACAAAACTATTTGCTCAAGGGCTTGGCAGTTAGATTCAGAATCTAGAACAAAACTCATAACTTCATAATTGCCGATATGGATCCTTAACTCAAAGGTCAAACAGGGGACTTGCAATATACTTGCTAAAGGCATTCAAATGTCCCCGCTTATTGACGAAGCCCTATTTCAAATCAAGCGGCAAAATGGTGATTTTTAACACTCTTCCTGAAGTTAATAATAAAATAATATTAAATAATAATATTAAATTTAAATTAATGGAAATAATATTTAAATTTGAGATTGCTCTGGCCGCCCTTTTTGGACGGCGTCATTACTTCATATTTATATGGGGTCGAGTTCACATTGGAGGAACATGAATCGGACAAGCATCTTTCGGTGGTATTTGAGACGAAAAGCTCACTGCACCAAGCCGGTGGGAGAATCAGATCAAGTTGGATTGGCGTTGTTTAGCTGAGCTCGCAGCGTTGGGGCACTTGCAGCGTTGCATCGAGCATCGGGAGACCCCTTCTCACACCTGCGTCCATGCCACTAGCAATTCCTTGCTTTAGCGGGGGTCGAATGAGAGAGGCTTGCCCGTCGAACAACACTTGAATACTCTGATCGTGATTTAGAAGAGCGCACATTCTTGGAGGGAGAATTTCGGTTCGTATTGTCGTGACAACGATATAAAGATCTGTCTCTCTCTTTTGACAATCGAGAGACCCCATCTCAATATCACAGGAATATAGGGTCCAGCAGGGTCGGCAATATTATTGGAGCACCACCATCTGGAGTCTTTCGCACCATATTATTCTCATCTCATCGTGTGAATCCCAGCTATTTGGCATACGAGTTTCCTGAAGCAATCATCAGTCGAGTCGATACCATTTCAAGCGTCACTATTTGAGATTCCCGTGGGCAGCCTCTTCACGGTTATCATTGGTTATTATTTGCAGGGATTATTCATATAAGCTCAGCGAGCCTTAATACTAAACTTGGTCATATCCCTACCAGTCTATATTCATCAATGTATGCTATTGAATGTAGAGATCATCGGTGCTGTTGTAACATTGTTATTCTGGCATAATTTCCTTGTGTAACTACAATCTGTTTCTGAGTGAAACTATTATTATTATGCATTATGTTTAAGTTCGGAACTGGCAACCTACATCTGATTTTGAGAAATTTAATGCATTTTACTTAAAATCGGGTCTAGCACATTACAGTGGTTTCAGAGCCTCAGACCTGTCAGCCCGAGGGTATTTTGTGCAAGCAAGCCAAAGAGATTGGCTAGCAATTGAAAGGGAAAGAAGGAAGGCAACAACTGAATCTTCCGGAATAGGAGGCAAAGGTAAGAAGGTGGCAAATAGGGATGAACAATTGGAGACCTACTTGAGTCAAATGGCTCATATGTAGAAGCAAATGGCCAAACAAGAAGAACAAACATCCCAAATGATGAACATGATGATGCAAACCATGAACACCATGACCAACACCTTCAGATCAGAATCAAATAATGACCCAGAAGGTAGCCACTCCAATCACACATGGATCTGAAACTCAGAGCAATATGGCCACGCACCCCACACAACCCTCATTTTTGCCCAAGAATGAACCTAACAATAGAGGAGAAGAGCAGAAACTTGTTGAAGGTGATGTCAATGCAAGTGTAGATGCCTATGCACAGATTGATCATTATGTGAGAAGCCAAATTCCATTCATTCAGTTCCACAATGTGAGAAATGGAGCAAAAGGAGGACAATCAATATTATATTCCAATGGAGATCTACAACATAGGGTGAGTAAATTGACTCTCCCAATTTTTGATTGCTCGAGAAAGGTGACGACACGGGCATGGGTACTCAAGCTAGACACGTACTTCTCACTCAGCCCCATGCCTGAAGATGAAGCAGTCAAGTTTTCCATTCTGCATTTGGAGGGGATAGCAAATGAGTGGTGGCATCACGGAGTCGTGACACAAAGGTTTAACCTCGTCACAACATATGCTGACTTCACACAAAGACTCATAGAGAAGTTTGATTGAAGGGATTCATAAACATACTTTTCGATTTAAGGGATCCTGAAACATACTTCCAAGAATTAACACGTCTAAGGCAACAAGGGACTATGGATGATTATGTGGCAAAATTTCAGGGGCTTGGTGTTATGGTTCTAGATGTGTCAATAAAAGGCTCATGTTATTGTTCATTGAGGGGCTATTGAAATCCTTTCGAGGATTGGTGAGAACTTTAGGGCCGACATCATTAGAAGAAGCTATTTGAAGGGCCTTCAACCTTGAGGACTCCACCACGAAGAATGCGCCGATAGGACAGCCAAAGAAGCCACCCCACAAGATTACTCCTCAACCGACAAACCCACCGCCACGATCTCACAAGATGGGCATGTCTAGGAACGAGCTACAAAAAAGGGATTGTGCTACCATTGCAAGGAACCTTGGGCACAACGTCACAGGGGTGAGGGAAAAGAACAAATCCACTATATTGAGGTAATTTTTGATGATGAGGCTAAAGAAGGGGAAGGTGAATTCGCATACCTTATGGATAAAGAGGTGCACATTGAGACATTAGAAGGCACTCTTGCAACATTGTCAAGAGCACCTAAGTATCACTCCCTCCACATTATGGGAGACTTAGAAGGACAAAGGGTAACAGTATTAATAGATAGTGGAGCCACCCATAATTTCATCAATAAAGGGTTAGTGGCTAAGATGGGTTTAAGAGCGGAAGATTTTGAAGGATTTAGTGTGACAATGGCAAATGGTTACATTATTCCATGCAATCGCCAAATTCAACAAATAGAGCTAACCTTAGGAGGACACAAAATGCGAGATGATTTCTACATAGTTGGCATTAGAGAGACAAATGTGGTATTGAAAGTGCAATGGCTACACTCGCTTGAGGAGTACACAACAAACTATCAAACTCTAGAGTTGAAGTTCAAAGCTAATGGAAAAGAGGTCATCCTTTAAGAATTCTCCAAGGCAGGCCCTAAGGAAGTCTCAACCAAGACGACGGAGAAGATGCTGACAGAAACAAAGACATTCAAGGATTTGGATTTGAAGTTGCTTGAGGGCAAGTAACATTTGAACGAGGACTGTCATATTCCCGCTTATTAATGAAGCCCTATTACAAATCAAGGCAGCAAAATAGTATTTTTTAACACTCCTTTTGAATTTAATAATAAAATAATTTTAAATAATAATAATAAATAAATAATATAAAATTTAAATTATTGAAAATAATATTTAAATTTGAGATAGCTCGGCACTGGCTATCTAGCCTACAAAAGGCATGGAGGAAGCCATGCCCACGGCATGCTGCATCCCGCAAGGGCCCGTGTAGGCTACTGCAACAGTTGTCACATTGCGTACTTTATATCAAGTCAAAATAAATTTAATTTCCTCTAGAAGGTGATTTTTTTGTATTGTCTTAATATTTTACTTTTTAAGTAAATAGGTATATATTATATAATACATATTATTTAAATTTATATATAATATTATAATAAAAAAATATTATATCATTAATATTTAGTTACGATTAGGGTTAGGGTTAAGGTTAAGAGATATAGTTAAGGTTAGGGTTAGGTCTAGAGATATAGTTAGGGTTAGGGTTGGAGTTAATATATAGATAGGGTTAAGGTGAGGGCTATTATTAGGATGAGAGACAGGGTTTGCATCAAAATTAGGGTTAGGGATATCATCATGATAAGGGTTGGGGTTCACATCAAAATAAGGGTTAGGGTTACAATTAGGTTTGTGGTTACATTTAGGTTTGTAGTCAAGTTTAGGGTTAAGATTATGGTCTGGTTGGGTTAAGAGATATAATTAGGGTTAGAAATATAGATAACATTATAGAGAAAGAGTAATATAGATAATATATAATATATTCATTTTTATTATAAATATATAAATAATAATAATAAAAAATTTGTACATATATTTTATTATATAATATATTTATACTATTACTATATATTATATTATATTATAAATAACAATATAAATTTAAATAATATAATATATTCATTTATTATATAATATAATAATATAATATATTAATAAATATTGTATATAATCTTAACCCAAACCATAAGATTAACTATATTTCTAGCCCTACTCCTAAACTAAACCCCAAACCTAATTATCTCTTAACCCAACCTAACCATAATCTTAAACCTAAACTACATCAATAACATAACTATCACCCTAATCCTAATAACCTTAACCCTAACTATATCTATTAATCCTAAACTTGACTATAAACCTAAATGTAACAGCAAACCTAATGCTAACCCTAACCCTCATCATAATGATAACCCTAACCCTAATTTTGATGCAAACCCTCTCTCTCATCCTAATAATAGCCCTCACCCTAACCCTATTTATATATTAACTCTAACTATATCTCTAGACTTAACCCTAACTGTAATCGTTTTTTAATAATTCTAACCAAATATTGATGATATAATATTTTTTATTATAATATTATAAATAGACCTAAAATATACTGATGTATTTTAACTTAAAAATTAAATATTAAATTATATATATTATTTTTTAAAATAATATTACAAATATTATACTATCATATTATAATATATTAATTATTATAATATTTTAATATAAAATATATAAATTTAAAAATAATTTATTTAAGATATTAAAATATATTGATTTAAAAAATAGGCATTTGAGAAGGATATCTTTCAACATATTTTATATGTATTATTAAATATATTTATACTAGTATTATATTATAAATAACAATATAAATTTAAATAATATAATATAATAATAAATATTGTATATAATATAAATTTAAATAATATGTATTATTTACTTAAAAAGTAAAATATTGAGACAAAATAAAAAAAAATCACTTCTGACATGAAGTACGCAGTGTGACAACTGCTGCAGCCTGCACGGGCCCTCTGCCGGATGCAGCATGCCATGGGCATGGCTTCCTCCATACCTTTTGTAGGCTGGATAGCCAGTGCCATATTGCTCTGGCCGACCTCTTTGGTCGGCGCCATTGCTTCATATTTATATGGGGTCGAGTTCACTTTGGAGTAGCATGAATCGGACAGGCATCTCTTCAGTGGCATTGTTAACGAAAAACTCCTTGCACCAGGCCAGGTCAGAGAATCGGATCGAGTTGGATTGGCGTTGTTTAGCTGAGCTCACAGCGTTGGGGCATTTGCAGCGCTGCGTCGAGCATCGGGAGACCCCTTCTCACACCCGCGTCCATGCCACTGGCAATTCCTTGCTTCAGCGGGGGTCGAATGAGAGAGCCTTGCCCGTCGAACAACACCCGAATACTCTGATCTTAATTTAGAAGAGCGCAAATTCTTGGAGGGAGAATTCCGGTTCGTATTGCCGTGACAGAGATATAAAGATCCGTCTCTCTGATTTGACAATCGAGAGACCCCATCTCAATATCAGGGGACTATTGGATCGAGCAGGGTCGGCAATATTATCCGAGCACCACCATCGGGAGTCTTTCGCACCAGAGTATTTTCATCTCATCGTGTGATCTCAGCTATTTGGCATACGAGTTTCCTGAAGCAATCACCAGTCAAGTTGATACCATTTCAAGCGTCACTATTTGAGATTCCCGTGGGCAGCCTTTTCACGGTTATCATTTGCGGGGACTGTACATGTAAGCTCAGCGAGCCTCGATACTGAACTTGCTCATATCCCCGCCAGTCTATATTCATCAATGTATGCTATTGAATGTAAGGATCATCGGTGCTGTTGTAACGTTGTTATTCTGGCATAATTTCCCTGTGTAACTACAATCTGCTTCTGAATGAAACTATTATTATTATTATGCCTTCTGTTTAAGTTTGGGACTGGCAACCTGCATCTGATTTTGGGAAATTTAATGCATTTTACTTAAGATCGGGTCTAGCACGTTACAGAATATTGGATATGAAGCCTCAACCAAATAAGCACAAAGAACCAACAAAAAGGGCAGTAAGCTTGTACACATAAAACCAAGGATGTATTTTATATCCTGATCTGCAAGGCTTACCAACGGAGGGGCTAAAGCAACCTTTTTCTACCCAGATAGGCATCCCTAATGTTTGCAAGTACACGAAAATTCTTTAAGTGGGTTCTACATCAGAAAAAAATCATCATTCTAAACTAGAAAAATCAACTCAATAAATTGGTTCGCAAACCGTGGTCTAGTAACAGGGCAGAGCAATTGAAATGATGATGAAGACTCGTTTACAATTTACCAAGAAAAGAAAACTATACATTAGAAGAAGAAATAGTACCCAAGTAGTAATTATTCGCAGTCTCAGCACAGACTTCTCGGCAGCGCTCATAAGCTTCGTCAAGGATCAAGGTCCCAGTAGGCACCAAGTCTGACTTCACATCCAGCAACCGACTCTTTCCTTCTTTCTTCACCATGGCGACCTGTTTCAGCACAACATCATACACTTTCTGCTCTGATGACAACATATGCCTTCCTGAACCATCTGTCACCAAACCAGCCAGGTCAGGGAACCTGGTGATCCTGCTCACATTTTCTGATGTGAGATTTGAACTGGAGATGTCCATGTCAGCTTTTACAGACCATGTCTCTCTATACTTCTTAAATTTTGTCTGTGATACAAGTTTGGTCATTACTTTTTCTCCTCCAATCCTAGATACCGCATACCCACCATGGTTGTAGTGCTGAAAACGCTCAGAGCAACACAGTTCCTTTGAACCAGTTGCCATCCAGACCAATGCAACAGCCATTTTCGCTATAACTCTACTTCAGATAACAACAATGCAGCTGATAAACTTCTGACTTTTCACACTTCAGATGCACCTACATAAAAGAACTGCTTCTAATGTCGTGAAGTCTTGGGATTGTCAAATATTGCAGTCTTCACTCTTTTCCTGAATATAAAATCAATGCCCACTTAATTTTCATCACTGTGGAACCTTCCCCACCATTCAAATCACCTAATAACGTTCCAAAAACTGTCGTTTCCCCCCAACTCTTCCACCAAGAATGAAACCACTTCTTATCCAATTATTTCAAGTTTTCATAAAACTTCATATCAGATTAGTCGGCTAACATTTAATTTTTACCGTCGAAATGGATCCAAAAGCATTGTGACCAGAACTAGCATCTAACATTGTTTCCGACGGCCATGAAGGAGACAACAAATGTTTATAATCTCTATTTTACCGATACTGTCCTGTTCATGTCTTTGTCCTGTTCCCTCTTTGATATCTAGGTACATCAATGCAAGACGATTTCAAAGATCTTGTCCGTTTATTGCAGTTTTGTGGTTATCAGGCATGTCTCAGCTCCGCCTCATCAGTCGTTCGTTCAAATTTCACGTTTGAAATGTTGCAATGGAAAATGCTTCTATATTGTGAAAGCCTTTGTACGTTCTGACAAACTGCAGACTGCTTTGTCCAATCACACGCAAATACAGCGAAAATAACGTGGATTAGAAGTACTGCATCTAGAACAGCCGGACCTGAAAATATTTTAATAACCACGGCTTGAATCTCGTGAGATTTTGGCGGAGGTAATGATTTGGAATGCACATGAGACAACGCTAAAGCTCATTTTCATTTTATTTTTTATAGAGCCAGACATGTGATGGTATATGATCGCCTTATTAGGGGAGAGTATTCAGTATATGAGCATGAGCATGTTTCAATAGTTGTGATCGTAGTTGTTTATATAATGTTCAATATTTTTATCAATATTGGACCAATAGTTGGGACTTTAAAGTTGTTAGTGTTGATGGTGACTACCCATAATTAAACAAAATGTATTCCTTTGATCTAAAAAGCAACCAATCATGTGATTCCACATCAGCGCTCAATAAAACATGTTGTGAATTCACAAGTATTGGTCTCACTTTTTTTTTGGGCCTTTTTGGACACCTTCACAAAAAGCATGCTGATGTGGCACTGAAACCTTAGTTATAAGCAAGGGACTTGCCAAGTAAGCTGTTGTAAAAAATTGGGAGTGATTTGAAATTTCTGCGTAGAATAATTAGAAGCGCAAAGTTAGGGTGCACAACTACTGGGTCCTTTCCCCTAGTTCCTATCGAAGGAGAATACTCTTGCATCTGTTAAATGCAATTTTGACAGTTGACAATGACTTACAAACCAATCATTTTGAAAGTAAAATGTTATAGTTTGGAAGTTATAAATTTTATTTATTTGATTTGAAAATATAATTTTCTTTTTTCTTATTGACTTATTTGACAAATAGTCATGAAGAATTGTTTTTACATTTCATTTTTAGTATATTTTATATTTCATTGTTGGGATTGACCACATTCCATTAAATAAGAGGTCACATTTCAAAGTTTATTAACAATAGTAATATTTCAAAGCTCATTAAATAAATTCGATACATATAATAGTAAAATACATATTTTATATTAAATTTAAGAGTTGTGTTCAAAGCTCAATAAAGAAATTTGAGTACATATAATAGTGATTTGCATAGTCTTTATTATTTTTTACAACTGTGTGGTAATTGGTAATAGTTAAATTTTTCTATCTACAATTAAGTCCACATTAAACTTGAGCTATGTGCATTTAATGTTATTAAAAACAAATATATGGAAAAGTTATAATGGTCACATTTTCAAAGGCTATTAAATGAGCAAATAGTCATCAATAAATAAATTTGGATTAGAGATTTCAAACTTTATTTACTAAGCAATAAATGTTACCAGTAAAATCTATCACACTATAATATGATCCACATAAACAATAATTGTGTGCATTTAATATCGAAAACAGCTAAATGAAAAAAGTTGAAAAAAAAAACCTTTATTTGTATCATTCTACGGTGCTCTTTTTGCAATGTTAGATTACAAAAATCAACAAAAGAAAGATACACATTTAATAGGTCTAATCAGTGGCAGACAAACAACGGTCAGTAGTTGCAGCCAACAAGACATGGGGATTGAAAAATCTTTCAATATCTAGACAAATCTAGGGAGATCTTATCTAGTCTTTGCTCGATGAAATAAATATTGAAATTTGTGACTGTTAGATGATAATTGTTGCAAATTTTCTTTGTGTGCCATCTGCAACTTTGTGTTCTCTTTTTTCTATCTTTTCTTGAACATCTACGAACTATTGTTTTACCTGCATTAAAAAGACAAAATTATATCAGTATTAGGGGAAGTTGAATATGAAAATAAAGCAAGTATAGCAAAAAGTTGGATGCCCTAGGTAAATCTATTATATGAAAGTTTTTGCTAATTACCAACCATTATCAAAGGTAAGTTGAATGTGCAAGTAGACAACAATTATAGCAAAAAGTTGCAGCCATTAGGTAAATGTATATTTTTTTTTATACTCAGGAGGTATCTCCAACCAAGGCCCAGTGATTCCCACCATACATTGCCTTGAGCTTACTATTTATTGCCGAGTTGGGGTGGTGGTGGGGCGAGCCAAGGTGAAACTAGTCCCCCCTGGAGAGAAGCCCCGAGCCCACAATAGGACTCCTCCATTAGGTAAATGTATTATTTGAAGCTTTATTTTGTTTTTTTTGGCAAAACATTTCATTGATATCTTCTAATTTGTAACTTGATAATTTTTTCCCTAATTTACAATTCTTGTAGTTGGGACGAGTAGCTTGAAGCCTCTACAGACAAAGTGTGTGCAATCATAGGACATATTTGCATTTGTAGTTGGGAGGATCAATTAGCCTCGTAGCTTGTGTAGATATAAGACAGTTGGAGAGATTAGGTCAGGCTATTATATGAAGCTTTATTTTGGTTGTTTTGGCAAAACATTTCATTGATGTTTTCTAAATTGTCATTGGCTAAGTAAGTTGCTAGTTAGAGAATTTTGCCGCTAATCTAGAGATTTTGCAGTTGGGAGGAGCATTTTGAAGCCTCTGCACTTTGTTTGCAATCATAGGACATATTTGCAAACATAGGTAAAGTTGTTATTTGAAGCTTTATTTTGTTTATTTGGCCAAAATATTTCATTCATATATTTTGAATTCTTAGTAATTTACTAAGTCTTATAATTTTCTGCCTATTTTACAGGCTTTCTAATTGGGAGGAGCACTTAGACTAGAAGCCTGTGCACACATTTTTAACATATGTACTATACATCTATGTTGTGTTCATAAAAAGGTATGTGTGCAAGGCTATATGGGTAAAGCATTGTGTGACAATGATATTTGAAGAAAAATGGAAATAGTTGTGATGGTTGTAAATTAGTATTCAAATTGAATATGCTCCTTTCTATCAGTAAATTACTATATACCACTCTATTGTATTTTTTGTTTGTTTGGCCAAAATATTTCATTCATATATTTTGAATTCTTAGTAATTTGCTAAGTCTCAGAATTTTCTGCCTATTTTACATGCTTTCTAGTTGGGAGGAGCACTTAGACTAGAAGCCTATGCACAGATTTGGCATACATACTATACATCTGTGATGTGTTCATAAAAAGGTATGTGTGCAAGGCTATGTGGGTAAAGCATTGTGTGGCAATGATATTTGAAGAAAAATGGAAATGGTTGTGTTGGCTATAAATTAGTATTCAAAGTGAATATGCTCCTTTCTATTAGTAGATTACTATGTATTATGTTTTACATTTTATTTTGAGAGGTGTAAAATGATGATACTTAGTTGGCTCCTACAAGAAACTGTCAAATTCAAAGCAATATATTACTGTCATATGATGGAAAAAAATTAATCAAATGGAAAATAAAACTAAGAAATAGACTCTCATGAACAAAATGAAATTATATTCAATCCTACCTAAAAGGTCTTTATTTTAATTACATGAGGTAAATGCTCCTTCACGAAATATTACCAAGTTGTTTGAATGCTTCAACTTTGTGTCTGCTTCATCCTAATATATACATACACATCACACTCCCTTATATACATGTGCTTGTGTGTATACTTTGTATGTGGCTATTTCAATCACTATAAATATTAGTTAGTGTTTACCGATTAGCTGTATAAGTGCAACTGCAGACCATCTAAGCTATTTTATGGTTATATTTATACGCAAGTAATAAATCTAACCACTACAAATTCCATATTGATGAGTTCTTAAGCTAGATCCAGAGTGTTGGTAAATAAAACTGCCACATGTCTCTAGCAAGTTTTCTTTCATTTAAATAGGGAAAGGACTTCTTCAACTATGTTTTCCTTTAGTTTCTGTACAAATGTTAAGTTGCATATTTTTAAATCATTTTGCCAACCATTGGCTTTTGTTGTTCTTCTCAGCTGCGCCATATAAACTAGAAACCTGCAATATCTCTACCAGATTTTCCTTGATCCAAACAAAGAAAGGATTTATTAACCTATTTCCACCTTTAGTCTCTATAAACAGGCATTCAATTGAATATATTTCTTATCATTTTTTTAGACATAGAGTTCTACTGTTCAACCTGCATGCTACAAATAGTAATGTCACTTAAGCATGCAAATAAGATGAAGATTGTTTCCTTTCACCCCAAGCTTTTGTTCAAAGAGAATGAAAGAAGACAAACATTGAGAATCTATGGACTTTGTTGACTGAATTCAATAAATTGTGGTAAATAAATTTGAATTGATAGTGGTTGCATATTAACATTTCAACGTAACTCTTCTATCTACAATTAGCTGGGCAAACAAATTGAGATTGCCAATGTTTTTCAGTCTATTCAAAGCTAATTGTTTATAGTAGGATTGTTTGAAATGGAATTTAGTGTACTTTTTCCTTGAGTGCTAGGTGAACTCTATCCTTCTAGATGTTGTCTCATTCTTTAGTCAAATTCCATGCAACAATAGGTTACTGCCACACTTTTGTTATCATACGTGTTCATGTTCGCAACAAGTCACTTGAAATTTCTGTTGTTTACATAAAGACATGTAAATTTTTAAATGCTTTCACCTAGCTTGGTGGAAATCCTATATTTAGTGCACATGAACAATACACAGTTCAAAGTTCCAAACTGCATTTTTGTTATGCTTTATTACAACTAACCCTACAACTTTGCAAATTGAACTTTTTGTTTGTGAGAACTTTGTAGTGAAGTTTACAACATTTCTGATTAATATTGTTTCAATAATAATATTGACAACATTAGCAGTGTACAACATTAGGTAGTATTTCCTTCTCATTTGCATCACATACTTGGGTCATGAGGAGTACATTGTCATTTTCGCACAAATAATTATTTGTTAAACTTTCTCCTTATAAATGAGGATAGTGCAAATCTTCTCATATATCGTTGCTTTATATTTGGTCAGGTCGAAACCCTGCCATGTACAAAGGTTTTTGAATGCTAAATCCATTAACAAAGTAAAGAGAAACAAGTTGCTCTGATGGACAGTATTTGAAACTTTCTTTCATTTAGAAATAGGACATTTTAAGGCCCTCTAAAAATTATCTAGAAGATTTACTTGTGTAAGAGTTTAATCAAACCAATATGATGACCCATCAAACTATTGTGTGGTATGAAAATATAGAAGGCAATTCTCTAAATCCAATTAGGCAAAGAGACCAAACAACTTATTTGGGGGTTAAAAGAGCATTGTTAGAAACTTGTATCATCAATGTCAAGCCACCAAGACCATTAATTCACAGTTTTTATCGGGATCCCTATCCATCTGAGTTTGTTGATTATGACAATGAACAACCTTGGGATATCATTTTCCAACCTCTAAGTTTTCCCACTAAAGCTAGTTATCATTCCTGGATCAATGAAAATAGCAAGGTCTAGCTTAACACCTTTTTGAGAGTTCCAAAGACACATGGAGACTATTCAAAAACAAAGTACCATGGTTAGTTCTATAGAATCATATTTGTGTCAGCCTCCTTCACAGAAGCCAATCAATAGCTTATTGATTGGTATGGACCACAAGGGGTCTTATTAACTATACCTCTTTATGAAAGAATGGTTCTAGTTGTTAGGGAACAAATTCTCACATGGATCCAATGTGTACACTATTTAGAACCACGCCATGATGTAACTAATCAAAATGGTGGCATTAAATATCTATGAAGAACCATGGAACACTTTTATTGGTTCAACCAAATTAATCAACCAGTAGTACATATGGATGTTCCTACAACTATCACATCTGAACTAGAGTATAATTCAGACAACCATGACAACTGTGATGAAGACCATGTCTATAGTGACTAATGACTGGCTCAAAAATTCCATTGTATCCCAAGTTACTAGATATTAGTGATTTAAGAGCAATTCATTCTAGCTATGTACTATAAAATACTCCTGTATGTGAGGGGAAGACTTGGTGGGTAGTGGCTATTCTCTTATAAAGTAGCATGTTGAAGATCGTATAATTTACAAAATAGTATTTGATATGAATTAATAATGTTGTTGGGTACAGACAACAGATGTTAACACGATGTTTTGTCTTATACTATCTTCCATTACAACTAAATTTCAATTCTAGTGATGATGTGACTTGTTAGCGGCCAACTATGTATGTCTAAAAAGTTGCATGTTGATTCTATCTTTTCCAAATGTTGCACCTACATTTTGTGAATCAAAGACTTCATTAAAAACAAATAAATTAACAGACAGTAAAAAACCCAAAAAAACATGTAACTTGAATTTCTTTTCAATAGTTCCAAATAAAAAAAAGAATGCCATTAACGAACAAACAATTGGAAGGGATTTGCATACATCATTTTCCTGTGTTGAATCACCTTATGAGCATGAATAGATTTGTGTCTTGATTTCCACAAGCTTGAAGCTCTTTGATCCTTGAGAGCACTCGCTTCATGATTAGCTTGACATACCATTTCTCTTGGTTGCATGCATCAGTCAAGCCTATTTATGAAGTTGTCATACTTGTTCAGGGGATTTGAAGCCAACTTAGAGTTGAAAAGACAAACTTTCTGTGAAATGAGTTTTAAAATGCAATTACACCCCATAGTAAAAGTTTTAGCATACTTACCAAAACTATTATGAAAGGTGACAATACATAAACTTTATTGATTATAAACTGGATGAACGAGAGTCTAGTCAACTGTTCCAAAAATATTCATTGCTAAGGGTTGCTTGGTTTGCCTATACTACATTCATTAATTTTCCTACTAGTGGTAGTGTTTGAGCTTTGGATTCTATGTGCAAGATGTTTTACTCAGCTTGAAAAAAAAAATCATAGATATATTCTAACTTGTGATTAACTTGTTGAATAAGAGTTGTCTAGATAATTTATAGTTTGTGCAATTTCGAGGACTAGTTAAGCTTGACAGTTGTGAAAACATTGGGCATACGTATTATAAATTTTTGATTCATTCATAAATAGGTATGTATAACTTATTCAATTATGTTTCATCTCCATGCTAAACATGAATAAATAACAACATTGTTTCTTTTAATTTTTTGTTACTATCTCTATTATCTTTTGATAAATGTTAATTTAAGTTTATAAATTATATATATATATATATATATATATATATAATTAGAAACACATTTTATATCCATTTATATAAATATTTATATAGAAATATATATACTACAAACACATTCTATATTCGTTGCATCAACAAAATGAAATTTCTTTACAAAAACAAATGTTTGTTATAGATTTTCCAATCACTGGATATACAAGTCATTTGCTACAAGAGTCTAATACAACTTGTAGATGAAAAATTATGCTACCATGGGGGAAGAAAGGTTTCAAATACTTACCATATCTATGTCGAACACCTTGGCACCTAGCAGAGAAATCTATTGTTTCTCTGACTCTCATCTCTCCAACATGTAAGTCATGTTGACTTATAATGTAAGTAGATGTTTTCCTAGGGAAAAAATCCTACAACCTATGACCATTGTAATTGATAGTAGCCTTCACCTGGTCACTGAAGGCTGATCAAGAATAAACACGTCAACTTCGATTTATGAAAGAGTTCAAAATACAATACAAAGATACCAACAAGCTCTAACCTTCAAATTGGGGTCCAATTTACTAGCAACATTTTCTTCCTAGACCTAGGGAGACTCAACAATAGAGTCATGGCCACATCATTAAACAATAAAAATTATATAAACAAAAACCTAAACTGACAATATCTACAACCTAATGCATTCTATAATGAGACACCATGTTGGGAAAATATACTGTATCAGTTGAAGTTATTTAATAGCATCTTAGTGACCTAATAAGCTTGAATGTATCACATACATGTGAATCTATATCACATGAAAAAATTTGTTACTAGTAGTCCTCGGATCTTATGAATAGCATTAGAGGGCATTTAAATCCCAAAAACTTATCTTGCATCTTTATAATAAATTCAAGTAAGCAAGGAGAAGAGGAAAGAGCTATTATAATGTAAAGAGATCATCAAAGTATATTTCCTGATAGCATCTTAAATATTTTCAAGGCCATCTTTACATTTTTCCTATAACTATCTTTATAACTTACCCTAGAGAAAATGTCCTCCTAGCTCCAAGACCATTGTGCCCTGCTTCATTATTGCTCATGTCATCTTCTCTATGGATTCCAACTGCAAGTCCATGTGCTTTGATCCCTATAAATGGAGAACTTACAAGCCTTCCATATATGTAAGCAATTCAAAAATGTAGTGCAAAAAATCCATAATTAATTAGTAATTACAGATAGAAAAAGATAAATGGCCGTAAGAAAATTATAGAAATTATAAGCATTGAATTTTATAAGACATTGCTATAAATATTCCTCAATTTCCTCACTTGATATTAAGCATGCATATGTCAAGCTACCCTTCATGTGATTAAACAACTTGTGGTTTCTCAATCTCCAATCTAGGTGCATAATAGTGCCTTGTACAAAGTAGAAGACCAATCACAATAATGCCACTCAATCATAGATTTCAATGCTTAAGAAATATTACTTCTAGCTAAAAGATGCATACACGCTCTGATACATACATTAATAAATTAACATGAATGCAACCTTATTCATGTTAATTTATTAGTGTATTTATCATAGCTTGTATGCATCTTTTAGCTAGAAGTAATATTTCTTACACATTGAATGTTAATAGTGCAAAGAGGTAGTGAATAAGCAATCCCTATTTCATAAAGGGAAAAAGTACAATGTACCTTAATTAGGGACCTACAATTTTTAGTTTGTATGATCCATTCGTAAAGCAAATAGAGATTTTAAAGTCCCTCAATAATTTTGCAAATATGAGACCTTCTTGAATAGAAACAAAGTACTTGTGCATAGTTTTAAGAGTTGTGAATGTCACCTAAAGAAGAAGTACTCACTACTCTACAATTTCCTAAGAACTCATTAATTTTTACAAACTAAAATAGCCAAAAATCCTCAAAATGAAGGAAATTAAAAAGGTTGTACCAAAAGTGAGAAAAGATACATGGCCACCTAAGAAGTTGTTCTAGACAAATTGAAACTGCATCTACTTCATAGGGTATGCAATAAGCAAATATACTAGCTCAATAAGCTCTATATTATGAGGCCTAACTGATTAACAAGAAAGAAAAAAAGGTGAATTATTATCCCTTGAAAAGTACAACATTATCCATCTATATGACAACAACCATAAACTCAAATTATAACTAAGTTTCGTAAACAATTATAACTAGCACTCAAATTGGACATTTCAATACAAAAAGATACATAACAAGTTCTTACAAAAGCATCAACTAGGACAACTAAAAAGATAAGACAATTCCTTTAGGTATTGAACTTGCCTCATGCTGTGAGTAAAATATATAAAAATTATAAATACAAGCTCCAATCAGAAGCCCCATTTGTGTAAAGTGTATTCAATATTCTAGTCATAGAAAGAAACTACAATGTATTTGCTACATTAAGATTTTATGAGACCTTAAAGGTTTGGAAAGATCAAGCAGCTATTAGCTTCAATTTAAATCATTCTTTATTAATCAGTGGAACCACAAACATATGCTCCATGCAGAACTCTAAAACAATGTCTACTTGTTAAATGACTAAATTATACGATGTGTTGAATATTGTAGACTCTCAACTAAAATTATGGTTTTTGTGAGATTTGAACCATGAGAATTTTCAGCCATATGGTGAATGAAATCATCACTTTGGGCCTTTTACCCTATAGTTAATGAGTAAAGAAGGTACAAGGTGAAAGGCCCAATGCAGTGATTACATTCATCATATACCTGAAAAACTCACTTGGGTCAAACCCTACAAAAATGAGGAAATGGACTAGAGTATGAAAAACCAATGTGCTAATCATGTTCACCTGTAGCATGAAAACTCAAAACAAGTCAAATCCACAAAAATCATGCCCACTCGCACAAGCTAGAGCACCATGACCACTTTCAACCCTATACAAATCTTGCAAATGGGTTAACATAGATTAGTGAGGTGAATGATTGCATTAAGAACGTCAACCTATGGACATCCTAGAGACGCGTTAAGCGTAAACAAAGAACGATCACAAACCCAAAAGATGTTTTGAAAAATAGATAGGAATGCTTCATTTTTTAATTAAAAACAAATGTACACATACCTCACAATGCTTTCAAGAAGTGAAATTGCCCTACCAATCTTCCTTGGGGTAACCAATTTCTCCATAAAAAAATTATCTAAGTAGGGAATGAACATCTTTCCATTATTCCTCCAACAATCCTCTTGAAAACCCCAGATACAAACCCTTAAATCCCTAAATATAAGCCCTCATAATTTAGCATCTTCCCTGCCAATAGACATGTTGACTTCCAAGTACCTTTGTGGCAGCAAGCTATGGAATGGCTTCATTCATTGCCACAAAATTAGCTTATAGAAACTTCTACATTGTTATGCATTAGGGTTGGGCATTTGTGTGTTAACAATTTCTACATACAAATTAAAAATTAATAGGTATAAAATATTTACCCTTGCATATAAAGTGAGGCATCTCGTGCATTAGGGTTAGTAACTATTGTCTAAATCATTACTAATTAAAAATTAAAAATTAATCTTTGTAAAATACTTATCAAAAGATACAAAGTGAAGCACGTTTGTAAAAAATGATCCTCTCTTATAAATGTACCTATTTTTCTCTTTTCAAATATTCATAGTGAGTGCAAAAAATGCTATAATAAAACCAAGATTCTCTACTTTCAAGTACACTTACTTTTTGTCTTTAATAGCTCTGCGCTTCAACAAGCCATAAGTCATTACAATATTAGTGAGGCCATTATTCCTAGTGGTGGCCTCTTCTACAATGATTTAATTCTCTCTCCTTATGGTATCTTATGTACCCACTCATCAATCTCCAAGGGCTTGTTAAAAAACTATGTTGTGGATTTCAAACATGTACTCAATTGGCATAGTCACCATAGATATTTTCATGTCCTAAATAAGGTGAGATGCTCCTTTTATGGACTATGAATGCTTTTCAAGCACTCTCCCCCAATTGCAATTGAAGCCATAGATTTCCTTAAGCCTATTTATCAACTATGTGAAGACGTTGCTTTGACATAATACAAATTTAACAATAATCATCATTATTAATGGTTTACAGTTATTGTTTATACTAAACTGACTATTTCCTATCCAAATTATACACTACTTAATAGGTTACAATACATTTTCTACAAGAGATCAACGTAACTGATGTACAAATTCTGCATCACAATGTGAACCCAAAATAAACTCTTACAATGTCAACTAAAAACAAACTATATGGAGTAGCTTGCTTTTTGTAAATATTTCTTGCATTTGTAAATATTGTAACACTTAAAAACAAAATTGGAGTTATGTAATTTACTTCTAAAAATATTCTTGTAACAAAAGTTTGCTTTCCTTTATGTAATGTGTGTCTTGAGGATCCTAATTAGTAACGTTATTTGTATTACTACTTTCATGTTTAACCATTCTATAGTTAAATGTCATAGTAACCTATATTCCACAACGAAAATTAGCAAATGATATGCTTAGATATTAATAGTAAGTGACTGCAAATTATTGATTCATATAGTCCATAATGAAAATTTAATAATAGTCATCAACATTATTGTTTTATAGATATTATTTATCCTAAATTGATCATTTTCTATCCAAATGCTACACTACTTAATATGTTACAATACATCTTGTACAAGAGATCAAAGAAGCTAATGCACAAACTGTGCATCACAATGTGGACCAAAAAAAATTCTATAGATGGTTCTTCAATACCAAAACCTGTATAAATTGTATAATAGCCTACCTTAGCAAACAATGGTTGCTCCTTTGTATCACATTAATATTCTATTTCCAACTATTGTTGTCTTACTCAAAATGTGCCTACTGATATTGTTGCCCATCCTAGTCAAAGATACTCCTCAATTTCTTATACTATTGTTATGCAATGTGGTGGTCTTCTTCTAACTTTTTCCATAGAATATTGTGAAATCCTTTCTATCCAAAATATAAGTAGCCAACTTCCAATTCAAAACCAAAGAAACTGGAGACATGAAAAAGTTAAGCTTAATATGTCCTCAACAAATTCTTCAATCTAGAAGTACACTATGCAAAGAAGAAATGGACACATTGCCAAGACAGTCAAGTTCTGAGAAATCTATAAAAGAAAATCAAGCAACTAAGCAAGTAAAATTAAAATAGAAGAGCGTCAAATATTTTAGAAAGAAAAACAAATATAGACGTGTTAGGAGGCAGCCATGGGGGCACTTTGCTACTGAAATTAGGGTTATGTAACTAAGACACACAGATGGTTGGGAACATTTGATACCTTTGAAGAAGCTCAAATGCCTATGAAACAACTAGCAGGTCCATGAAAGGAACTAATGCAACTAAAAATTCTAGCTTCATCAGTTCAAAACCATGCAATTTGTCTAAACATGGTTTGTTGTCATCTTATGAAGCCAACTCCACTAAAAAAGTAAACAATCCTTGGTTCAATCTACCAATATGAATCCAACAGATATAATCCAACATTTTATAGTAGAAGTTGCTAGCTCTCAAAAATGCAGGTTTGAACCATGAAAGGTTGCCAAGCTTTCACGATGTTTCAGGGTAACGGAATAAGGTTTGAAACAATCAAACCTTCTACTCTTCAGGTGCTACTAGACCTAGGCGGGTGTACCTAACTAAATAGTGCATACTTAACTTGTGATTATCCTTCTAAAATGCTTTGTCCACAATGGCAAATGACAGCGAACAAATGAAATCAAACTTGATAACAATTTGCAGATCTAAATCCTAGAATGCTTAATTAAATGATAAAAGAGATTGAATGAATTCAAATAATGAATTTGTAGAGACCGGTGCCTTGTTGGGTATGCGGAGTCAAACGAAACAGAAATGGGCAACTTATTCTGGCAGAAAATCAAATTGCAGGCATATGATCTATTCATAACTTGTATGAACAATGCAAGATTATGATTACTAAGCTCTACTTTAAGAATCCAGATGAATTCCCCCTGATTACTGTGATCAACAGAAAGGATTTAATCCCTACTTGAGAGAACCAGCCAATTAATCACACAGATACAACAAATGTGCACCGATAAACTGAGAATAAACTTGTTATTTCAATTTAAACAACTAGAAAGAATCAACTTGGAGACAGCTTGAGCAATGCTTTTCAATAAATTCAACATACAATTGATACCAGAAACAACCTACCACACTAGCTGAATTTCATCGAAACCACCATTTGAAATCATGCACATAGTCTCTGAAAAGAGAAAATTATCCTACTGTAGCCATCTGACTACCTATTGCTTTTTATCTAAAATTTGATATATTCAATTACAATTGGAGTGCATATATATACACCAACATGAGAAAAACCAAATGCCTCAAAATCATGTCGGCCAGAACCCATATTGACCAACTGTTACAATCAGGCACTCATGTCAGCCTTCAACAAAATTTAGAATTTCTCAAATGTCGGTCCATAGTGTTTGAATATAATTTCTGAGCCATTCACTGAGACATCTACATAGGTATGCCGAAGGAAAAAATAACGCTAATCGTTATTTTCCCGTGTTACTCGTTATTTGCCCATGTTCCCCTATTCCACATTCGCCACGACCATGCATATGTTATACCGAAGTAATCTTGTAGTAGCCTTTTGTTCCATTGTACATTGCCATAGCTCGCCTGAGTTGGTGAAACATTATATAGACCATTTAATGTTTTACCGAAAACCCTCCTCATTCTTCACATGTCGCTGTAGCCCCCTGTTTGTCACACTAAAACCAAAGAGTACCCCAGGTCACCGAGACACAAGAGGTCTCTCATCGAACTACATATTTCATTTTATTTGCTTCACCATAGCACATAAGTATCAGGGTGACCATATACCGAAATCAAAATGTCAGGCTGAAAGGCATTCACGTTTTGTTTCACAGTCGTCAAGACAAGGCAACACATACTCTGAAAACCATCTCCCATCCGCCCTCGCTAAGACAATGCAATGTCGGGGAGAAGTCATATAGACCGTTCCAAGTTTCGCCGAGAGCCATCCATAATAATTCATTTCGTTGTGACCAACCAAATGTCTTGCCGATGAATACCCATCGAGAGAGTCGCTATAACACCAGACTATTGGGAAGACCTCCTGCAGAGAGTTCCTCGCTTCACCGAAAGTCACCCGAGATCACCAAGAGAGGGAAACAGTTATACCGAAAGCCCTATATTCACTCTGTCAGCAAGACCAAGACACTCGCAAGACATAATACCGATAGCAATAACTCATGTATCGATACACGTCCTCCATTCCTTTGGGTTAGCATGACATAACGAAGTCGTTGAGACTTCCCACCGAAGAATTAAACTCTCACTAAAATGACCACTTAGGCACTATTCAGCATAACAAGATGACATCGCCGAGACCTTTCAATGAAAGGTATAACTCACACCGAAGACCACCATATGTTAAATATTGTCAGTAAGACTCGATCACATCGTTATGACCACTCGCTGAAACTGATAGCCTTTGCTGATACACCTGAAACAAAAGACTTTAGCAATAGAAACATAGTGGGTCGGGGAGACCAATGAAGACCTATGTTGATATGAACTAGGATGAAGAAAATGCATACATAGGTGAAATTTAAGGGACATAATGGGTAGAATGAGTAGAATATGCACATGGTAGGACCAAATCAGGAAGTTCATGAGTAAAATCATCAGATTTTTACAGTTCTAATAGTGGCTTTGTCTGGGGATGAATGATAGTTAGATCATTGCAAGGATCCAGAATCTTGGGTGAGCAGACTAGACAAAAATGATGAACTGGTGAGCAACAAAGCAAAATGAATGCAAATTGGAAGTGAAATGGATGCAAAATGGAGCCGGATGAAAACCTAAACTACTGTGCATGGAAAATAATTTTAAAGAAGATAAGCAAGAGTTGTCCATGCACTGGCAACCCTCAATCCTCTGTGTTTCAACTTGACCTGTTTTGAGCTGTTACAATCTAAAACTCCAACCACTTTCCCTTGTCAAAAACCTGGTTTTCTCTTGAATTCAACAGATTCCTCTTGAAGACACATATGCAATTCATCCTATCACCATTATTGCAAGTTTTTAGAGAATCGTCATGCGTAGCTTGACCCAAAATCACTTCATCATTCTATAATTCAAATTTTTAATCATCATGGGACAAACCCCCATTCTCTTCACCATAGAAAATATATGCACATTCAATGCAAAATTCATCATTAACATTCCATCTACTATATATTATGAAACACTCTCTCAGCTGTATTAAAATTTCACAATCAGAGTGCTTCTCATGAAAAACAAAAAACTCTGTCATATCATTGCTGTTTGAAGAAAGCAAGCCATAAACCTTTTGTACCTCTTTAGTATCTCTATTCGGAGATAACACTGAATCATGACTCATCCTCAATATCAATCATATATGAACCAATCAAAGCTGAATCTTTATCATCCTTGGTATGCAAACAAATGTCTTCTTCACATGAATTAGAAAATTCAGAACCACATACCTCCTTCTGAACAAACACATACTTTTGATCAATACCAAAAGTATCACCATCATTCCAAGAAATACACAAGGAGTCATAAGAATCTTTACACAAAGATTTTTCACTGTCAAAACAAAAGTAAGCTAGAGACAAAACTTCAAGATCTTCATCATGTGCACATCCCTGGTATTCAGAAGTAAACCAATCTGTAACCTGTTCACTGACAAGTGAACAAGTCTCTATATTTTCATGACTACAATTATACTCCTCGCTTTTGTCATCATCAAACATAAATCCAATACCATCAGAGAATGGGAAATCAGAAACATCATCAATGCAATCATTTATTCCATCATTTTGCTTGTCTAAAATTATTTCCTCCTTTTCATAGAATGGATTTGAAAATATCTGAAACTTACTCATTGACACACCTTGGCAAAAAATCATCTGATCTTCATTTAACTCTTCATCATACAACGAATTTGAAAAATTTTGGAAATCACTTTCAAATGTACAAACCTCTTCTTCATCAGATGTATCTTCATAACTTTCAACTGCAACCAGAGGTATTGTATACTTACTATCTGATGAATCAATATCTCCCATTGCCTCTTCATCTTGACCTTCATAAGAGGTGAAAGATTCCCTTGACATCAGATCAACATCCTTAGGTTCATCATCAGAATCTGAATATTCATTAGATTCCTCACCACATGCAATGCTTTCCCTGTCACAATCTGTTATGCAAGAGAAATGTCTTGCACCTTCATCTTTATTGTGCAAGCCATCACAGGAATTGTCCTGACTTGCACATATCTCATCTTCTACCGGTTGCATGATCTGATCAATTTCTCTATACTCATCAGAAATACAATCATTGGAATCAACCTTGATAATGTTCTCATACCTTATTCCCTGGGACAACGCTTGAATGAAGTTAAAAGAGGAGCCTTCTGCCTCAATCCCTTTCTTTTGCTCCAATGTCTCTCTTTTGTTTTCTTCCTTCTGATCAACAACAGTTAGTCTTTCTACCTCTTCTTCAGTAAGTCTCTTCATACTGTATTGAGCAGGCACCTCAACAGAATGTGGCACTGTATAATATTCTTCATAGTTAGAAAGGACCTGTCGTTCAGGGATATGAACATTATATTTATGATTTGAAGCATCATGCCGATAACCCTCATCCTCTGAAGATGAATAATTTCCCACAACATGGTGAAAAGTATCTGAAGTCAAAAATACTATGTGATCTTCTTCATTGTTTCCCATTAGCATTCCCTCTTCTTGTATTCTTTGGGCTTCAACACAATAATCTGGGGAATGTGGCTTATCACAAAAATCACAAAAGTAATTATTACTTACCATATAGGTTCCTTTCTTGCTCAATGGATCAGAAGGTCCCTTGCTTCCAGGCCTAGTTGTTATAGGTTTGTTGTCCTTCCAGTCTGTATTATAAGGCATGCCATGCAACCTCAGCCTTTTGTTCTTGTATGTGTTGCTTTGCTGAAAAACCCTAGGAATATCTCTTTTACTGATTATCCCAGCAGCCTTCCTATTGTTTTCAATTGTTTGTGCCATCTTTTGTGCCTCAGCCAAACTTCTTGGGAATTTATTTCTCAGCTCATACCCTATCTTTGGATCAAATGCATTCAAATAAATACTCAGTGCTACAAAATTTGGCAACTTTGATCCAATAGGTATTTTATTCTGCAGCTTATTGAATCTCTGATTGAAATCATAAATTGTATCACTTTGATCTTTCTGAATGTGCAATAATTCATGAAGAGCAAAATCTGGTGCACTTAGATTCCCAAACTGCTCGAGGAATTGATCTTGAAATCCTTGGAGGGAATCAATAGAGACAGCTGGTAAGTTGTTGAACCAATCCCTAGCATCTTCAACAAGTCATATCATGAATAGCCTCATGTGTAAATCTTCGTAGGGCACACCCAAATCTTGGATGAAAGCATTGAAACTTCTTAAATGATCTTCAATGGTGATTGCATCATTTCTTGTAAACTTTGGAATAATACCCCTCCAACTGTTGTCCATTGGATAAGGGGATAACTGAATCCCTGACAAATCAAACTGTCTAATCATGGTTGTATACTGATAAGGGGGAGCATTATGTGGGTACAGATGCTGGTACATTGGACCGTAGTACTGTGTATGATAATATGGCACATACTGGTGACCATGAGGAGCTCCAACATGACCTCCCCTGAACTGAAATCCTCCTCCATTCATGTTTAAAAAATTGCAAAAAATATTTCAGAGTCGCCACCTACTTTTCCAAAAGTAGGAAAATCATTATTTCTGATCTTTTCCCAGCGGAATCACCCTTTCTGAAATTTCTCAAATTGTAACTTTTCCTCCAATGACTCTATAATGTGGCCTTCAACCGAATTTTCTGATATAATCCCCAGCGGAGTCGCCAATTTGTTAGTTGTGTGACTCAGATGGGGAGCTACAAACTACACAATTATGAATCTCTATTTGAAGACCTGATTTAAAAAATTGTATGACTCTATAAGGCAAGGTTGTCTGCCACCAGATTTTCTCAAGTTATTCCCCAGCGGATTTGCCAATTTGTTAGCTCTCAAAAATGCAGGTTTGAACCATGAAAGGTTGCCAAGCTTTCACGACATTTCAGGGTAACAAAATAAGGTTTGAAACAATCAAACCTTCTACTCTTCAAGTGCTGCTAGACCTAGGTGGGTGTACCTAACTGAATAGTGCACACTTAACTTATGATTATCCTTCTGAAATGCTTTGTCCACAATGGCAGATGACAACGAACAAATGAAATCAAACTTGATAACAATTTGCAGATCTAAATCCTAGAATGCTTAATTAACTGATAAAAGATATTGAATGAATTCAAATAATGAATTTGTAGAGACTAGTGCCTTGTTGGGTATGCAGAGTCAAACGAAATAGAAATAGGCAAATTATTCTGGTAGAAAATCAAATTGCAGGCATATGATCTATTCATAACTTGTATGAACAATGCAGGATTATGATTACTAAGCTCTACTTTAAGAATCCAGATGAATTCCCCCTAATTAATGTGATCAATAGAAAGGATTTAATCCCTACTTGAGAGAACTAGTCAATTAATCACACATATACAACAAATGTGCACCGATAAACTAAGAATAAACCTGTTATTTCAATTTAAACAAGTAGAAAGAATCAACTTGGAGACAACTTTAGCAATGCTTTTCAATAAATTCAACATACAATTGATACTAGAAACAACCTACCACACCAGCTGAATTTCATTGAAACCACCATTTGAAATCATGCACATAGTCTCTGAAAAGAGAAAATTATCCTACTGTAGCCATCTGACTACCTACTGCTTTTTATCTAAAATCTGATATATTCAATTACAATTGGAGTGCATATATATACACCAACATGAGAAAAACCAAACGCCTCAAAATCATGTCGGCTAGAACCCATATTAACCAACCGTTACAATTGAGCACTCATGTCAGCCTTCAACAGAATTTAGAATTTCTCAAATGTCGGCCCACAATGTTTGAATATAATTTCTGAGCCATTCGCTGAAACATCTGCATAGGTATGCTGAAGGAAAAAATAACACTAATCATTATTCGCCAATGTTACTCGTTATTCACCCGTGTTCCCCTATTCCACATTCACCACGACCATGCATATGTTATACCGAAGTAATCCTGTAGTAGCCTTTTGTTCCATTGTACATCACCATAGCTCGCCCGGGTCGGTGAAATATTATATAGATCATTTAATGTTTTATCGAAAACCCTCCTCATTCCTCACATGTCGTTGTAGCCCCCTGTTTGTCACACTGAAACCAAAGAGTACCTTGGGTCGCTGAGACATAAGAGGTCTCTCATTGAACTACATATTTCATTTTATTCGCTTCGCCATAGCACATAAGTATTGGGGTGACCATATACTGAAATCAAAATGTTAGGCTGAAAGGCATTCACATTTTGTTTCACAATCATCAAGACAAGGCAACACATACTCCAAAAACCATCTCCCATCTGCCTTCGCTAAGACAATGCAATGTCGGGGAGAAGTCATATAGACCGTTCCAAGTTTCGCCGAGAGCCATCTGTAATAATTCATTTCGTTGTGACCAACCAAATGTCTTGCCAATGAATACTCACCGAGAGAGTCGCTATCACACCAGACTATCGGGAAGACCTCCTGCAGAGAGTTCCTTGCTTCACTGAAAGTCACCTGAGATCGCCAAGAGAGGGAAACAATTACACCGAAAGCCCTATATTCACTCTGTCGGCAAGACCAAGACACTCGCCAAGACATAATACCGATAGCAATAACTCATACTGATACACGTCCTCCGTTCTTTCGGGTTGGCATGACATAACGAAGTCGTTGAGACTCTCCACCGAAGAATTAAACTCTCACCGAAATGACCACTTAGGCACCAGTCGGCATAACAAGATGACATCACCAAGACCTTTCAACGAAAGGTATAACTCACACCGAAGACCACCATATGTTAAATATTGTCGGCAAGACCCAATCACATCGCTATGACCATTCACCAAAACTGATAGCCTTTGCCGATACACTTGAAACAAAAGATTTCAGCAATAGAAACATAGTGGGTCAGGGAGACCAATGAAGACCTATGCCGATATGAACCAAGATGAAGAAAATGCATACATAGGTGAAATTTAAGGGACAAAATGGGAAGAATGAGTGGAATATGCATATGGTAGGACCAAATCAAGAAGTTCATGAGTAAAATCATCAGAGTTTTACAATTCTAACAGAAGCAACAAATGATGTTGACTCAACTATAGGTGTATTGCATGAAGTAATTTGTAAATACTTTCCAAATTCAAATTACAATAATGTTATTGAAGCCAATCAAAATAATGTTGTAGGTCATATTAGAACTTTGTATATTCTTATTGCAACTATTTCTCCATGCAATATTCATATTAGTACATCTCAAGTGTCGATTGCAAAAGTTGACAACTTGATAGACACAAATTATGAGTGTCTTGACATGAACCAGATTAGTGGTATGTTCCTCAACACCAAGTTTTATTTTTCAATCCCCATTCATAGCAATTTAGTATAGTAATACTATTAAACAATAGCTTGGGTCATTGGATATTGAGATTTTGTGGTATTGTTGTAGCATTTATTCCCTATTTATTAATTTTCTTTCTCACTATTTATGTAGATGATGCAAAAAGTGTCTAGGGTTATGTGAAGTAATATCCTATGTGGTTGGAATATACTAGTGTCTCGAATGAGATCAACAAGGTTGATTTGAAATCAAACATTCAAGATGTCCTTCAACATCCCTAGTTCGACACTAAGAATATGAACAAAAACATTAACAATGGCCATTGTTGTGCCCCTAAGCAATATGATAATTTCATGGCCATAGAACAACTCCACTGTAAGATTTGTTCAAAAACTACAATGGAAGAGCAAAAAATAAAGTCCAGATTGTATAATATGGAGGAAAGCATAAAGTTATTAATGGAGTCTAATGCTACAATGATGCAAAAATCTGCAGCCATTCACTCCTCTTTTTAGAGTTTTGATTTGTAGGTGCAAGAGAAAATCCATTTAATTTTAAAAACTTTGGAAATGTGTACAATTTCCCTAGAAATTATTTTCTATTTTAAATTACAATTCAAAGACCAAGATTCAGTCTACCAAAAAGACTTGCTACAAATTTTTATTTTGATTTGATTATCATAACTTTCTATTTTTTTGTGCTTGAACTTTATTGTATATACATGTTGTCTACAAAAGTTAGGATTGCAAACCTAATGTAAAATTTTCTTCTTCATTTTTAGTTCTAATATGCAATGTTTTCGTTCCTATGAATTAACAAAAAAAATCACATTAGTCAATAATTTCTAGCTTTTTGAAAAGTTTGCTTCCTTGATACTCTCAAGTAAAATTAATGTAATTATGTTGAAGTCTTTTGCAAATTATATTTATGCAAATATTTGTACATTTGTCATGTGTTTTAAAATTAATAGGATTATATTAGTTTTTAAGTATAAGTATAAATTCAAATATATTATGATGACAGTAGGACTTGTTTGTTGCAGAAGGAGTTAAAAAACTAACAAAACAATATATAAAATCATCAAAAGCCAAACAAATAAACAAATCAAACCTACTACTAGACATGGAAAAAAACCAAGTCATAGATGTAGACAACTACCAATTCAGTAGTCAAAGGAAACCTTTCAATATCGATCTTGCATTAAAACACAAAGGGCTATGTAAACTAAAAACATTTAAATACAATGTAGGAGATTGTCTATTTGAATCTCTAGAACTGCTACTCAAATATCATTACACATCAATTGAACTACGAAATAGAACTATTGATTATTTCCTAAGTTGTCTTGCAAAAGATGATGAAAATTCGATAAAGTCATATAACTACGATTTGGATCAACAGTTCCTACACCAAATGCATGAAGTGGAATATCGTACATCGTATTTACGTAGACTATGATTATCTACAAAACCAACTACACCTAACAAAGAAATTGGACTATGGGGAGATCTATTTTGTATTCAATGGCTATCCAAATGGCTAAAAATACAAATGTCTTTGTTCAACGACAATAGGGAAAAAGTATTTGCACTTCAACAAATCAGAGCATGGAGAGTCGCACTCCATTCTCTTTCATGATGCAGATGCTTCCAATGGAAAATTTGAGCCATTTCTAAGTACTTAAACACAATCTCTAAACTACCAAGCAACAAAAACATTTCATCAACTCAAACAAGTGATTAGAAATAATAATCAAAATCAAAGTAGTTCAAATGTTTCAAACAAATTAAAAGATCAAAACAACTAGTAGACATAGAAAAAAGACAAATGATAGATGTAGACAATTATCAATTGATAGGCCAAACTCATGTTTCCAACATTGATATTGCGCTACAAAATGAGGGACAATTTAGAACGAATAAATTTACCTACAATATTGGAGATTGCTTATTTGACTCATTATAATTCTTACTCAAAAAATAGTGCACTTCTATCCAACTACAAAATGGAACCATTGATTACTTGTTATCCTACCTTAATAAAGGTGAAAAAGAAGAAATTCAATCATACAATCATGA
Source organism: Sequoia sempervirens (assembly GCA_007258455.2). Lineage (NCBI taxonomy): Eukaryota > Viridiplantae > Streptophyta > Pinopsida > Cupressales > Cupressaceae > Sequoia > Sequoia sempervirens. The sequence goes on from VDFB02270651.1 coordinate 241,578,610, forward strand.
TTTGGATCCTCACAACCTATATTATTTACACAAAGTAGAAAAATATATTGAACTATGGGGAGATATATTTTGTATTTTCTAGATATCCAAATGGCTAAAAATACAAGTATTTGGTCAGCAACAACAGGGAGAAATTACTTGCACTTCAAAGATTCAATGAATGCAGATTCATACTCCATTCTTTTCCATGATGAAAATCCTCATAATGTACATTTCAAACTGCTTCTATATTCCCTAACATAAAATCTTATCTACCAAGCACCAACAACATTCCCAAAAACTAAATAGTTCATTACAAATAATAGTTAAAATTAAATTGTACAATCTAACAAAAGGAAAAGTCTAGCAAATATGAACAATAATTCACTCTGTTAAATAAAGTAACAAATATGCAACAACCAAACAATGATATCTATAACATCAAAACAAAACAATTCAACATCACCAATAACAATATTTACAAAAACAATTCAAGACACACCAAAATATGCATGTGCAACTTGTCAAATGTTATATTTCAACAAAGACATTAGGATTTTCAAAGAAAAATACAAACAAGCCTATTACAAATTAATACAATATAATAATCCAATATTCACAGATTCCTTCTTTCAAAAATGTATTACATCATTAAAAGAATCCTTGCTTCCTACATATGCAACACCACATAATATTCAAACAAACAAACCATTGAAATATGTACAAACTCTATCACAATTAGAAGAATGACTTGTCTCACTTAGAATTGCATTTACACAAATTTGGGAAGTAGGATATAAAAGATCTCAAATTGGATTAATTGGTTCTATCATCAATGTTCCAGTTAACATGAACATTATACAAAAAGCACTACCACAATCTATTAATGACACATCAACAATCGTTGTTTCTCTTAAAAGATGATTGGAATATAAAAATGCATTCCAAAAAGGCATGGTGCGGCCAAATACTATAATGCATGCTTTGAGTCAATTAAGAAATACACTACTTTACAAAATGGAAAAGGTTGAAATAAAAAAGACTAGGAAGAAGCATTTCAAATCAACAATCAAAATGAAACCAACAATGAGAAAAGTACAAGTGAAAGTGACTCAAAAAGTGACACAAAACATCAATATCCCTCTAAATCTTTAATACATGGTTTCGTTGAATCTAGATCTATCCATAAAATGCAAGATAAAATTATAGAAATAACACCCGCACAAGGAAATTCTCCAATTGGAATCTTTAAAGATAAATATTCTAAGGTGATGAATTTTCCTACATTGTTTTTTGGCAATCCACATGATGACAACATTGTTAAAAATATTAGATACCAAAAAATTGCACAATGGGAGTTGCTACATTCAAATAGACAATTTGCTTACCACATAACAAAACTATTTTTCAAGACCATTAAAATACTCATAAAACAAGTTATATCCACAATGTGGATAAGAATTCATGAAGGTCAGCTAAAAGGAAGAAAGCTACTAGCTAAAGATGTCAAAGAAAAACATAACCTAGAGAAGATACTAAAATCATATATTGGCTATATTGATTTCAAAAGGATAAGAACAACTCCTGATTATTGACAACCTAAAAAGAGTGTATTTGCAATGATACAACAACTAGGACCACCTACTTTTTTTGTTACATTTACTAGTGTCAAAAAAAATTGGGATCCTCTATCAAATACACTTGAAGAATTATATAGTTCACATCAATCAAGATTAGAAAAACAAGAAACTTATACCAAAAATTAAAATGATAAATTCAATCTTTGGAATGTCCCCTTAAAAAATGCACACACAAAGTTCCTTCTTCATGGTTAAATTAGATTATTTCAAATTGCACATTTTAAGAATAAGACAAATGAAGTGCATTATCACCTAGGGCATAAACTAACTTGAATAGATATGACCTATTACTCCCTAGAGGAATAGATCTTCACCTCATTCCTCTTCCTAACCTTGGATGGAAGATTTATTGTGCCAAGGGTGTGTGCACAATCTCGAGTTGGACACCCTCAAGGTTTATTACCCATCTTGGGCTCTGTCTAACATTGGATTGATTTACCCGCCTTTCCCTCCACATACTCCATATCCTCATCAAGCGTTAATGAAAGGGGATTAGGGTACAAAGACTATTATTCAAGGTAATAGTCATAGTAGCTCAATGAGAAGGCACACTAACTGTTGTAAGCAATATTATTGTGATTTTGACAAATAATATCCATTTATTTCTATGTGGAATTTATTATTCACTTACACTGTAGAGTTGAACTCAATATATTATAGATACATAATCTACTGATTGCAAACATGTCATTTAATCTCGCTATGCATTCACTTATCCTAGTGAATTCACAAATCATCAGAGATTAGAACATTCTTGATATTGATTCTAATAAGATATAAGTTAGGCGTTACACTGTAACCCACTACCCTAGGAACTAGAATTCCATTATATAAACCCCAATGTTATATCAATGGGTTAAGGGTACTTACCTCTGATCGTCGTGCTAATTGGACTTATTCCAGACTTATTTCCCTGAGCCTGATCCGTCTTCTTCCTTTGATGCGATGGTATATCTTCCTAAGATTCAATAGTTCTTGTTTCTTGCACTCAAAGATATCATTAGTGTAACTCATAGATAGGAATATATTATCCATAATTATACTAAGCATCATAACTACTTATAAGGCTCAATAATTGCTACAATCATCATTATTACATCCATATAAAAATCTATATGTATATGATTATTCCTAGTTGATTTACAATAAATACACTTGCTTGAATATATACATATGTAGGTACATATTTAATTATATACATACACATCTATATATTCATGATCATATTCACTTACTTATTACCATTTATTTTACCCTTGATGAGTCTCTTGGAAAAACAAGGACAAACAATTGAGAGGGGGGGGGGTGAATCAATTGTCACAAAATACTTAAACTTTTCAAACTTAACTTACCTTTATCTCAAATCTGATGAAAGAACAATAAACCATAAACAATCAACACATCAAAACCATAGAGAACACAAAGATTTTTTTTATGTGGAAACCTTGTTAGGGGAAAAACCATGGTGGATGTTAGTCTACAATATTATACCTTGTTAAAATTATAATGAAAAATAATGGGAATGCACATGCATTCAGGCACATTGCCTAGAGCTCACTACTCAGATAAAAGAGGGATCACTTCCCAAGGAATATACAACAATTCATATTAGATCCATAGGGTATGAACTAAGAAAATAGCTTATGCAAAAGTTTGATTACAGTTCTAGTTAAGCACAAAAATACTTCTTCACACTTTTCTCAAACTTCTTCACACTCTGCTCTATAATCGAATGAATAGATCACTATTCGAACACTTTCAATTTCTCTGGCTCTTCCTCACTTCACGCACACACACAATTTGCACAAAAAACCAATCTTATATATCCACAACCTAGATTTACATCAACTTCATCGGCCAAAATATAAACATATTTTTAGTGTCACCCCTGAATTTACAAATAAATTTTCAATGTGAATCAAACACCGTAAGCTAATATTATGATGTGACCCAAAACAATATACTTGCGTGTGCCAAACATTCAAATTTAAATCTCCAAGGATCCATAACATGTTACAACCATCATGTTGCCCAAGAACATGAAAACCCAAACACACACAAGAAAAATATTCAACCACAAGCACACCAATCAACAAGGACTTACAACAAGGATAGAGAATGATATAGAAGCATCCACAAGAAACAAGAAATAATAAAGAAGCATCCACAACAATAGAAATTACCATAATCGCATAAAATTCAATTAGGAGCACTGACAAAAACCACAAAAACACTGTCAGAACACAACCATCCATAACACGATCAAATCTTCATGTAGACCTATAAAAATTCTAGTGGATAGACTAGATACTCTAAAAAATAAACCCTTTAGTCCACAATAACTAATCTTCAAAGTACCGAGCAAGACACCTTCATGATCTTCATTGTTCCACTGTCAAACAACAACTCTCTTATTTTAACAATTTTCTCAATATCCTCAACATATACAACCTTCAATACAATAGTTCTAATAGTGTTGACATCAATTACAATCACATATCAACAATACAACCACAACATCCAACAATCTCCCCCTTTGGAATTGATGGTAACACATGATGTGAAAAATAACATCAACACAACTACACTTACTCCCCATTAGATTGTGACTCTTTTCCTCAATTGCTCTTCTCCCCAAAAATATTTTTCACATTGCTCTTCTCCCCCTTTGAAATCAATGGAAAAGCTAAGAATTAACTTCCCACATACAAGATCTGAACCACATATATGTACATCTAACTACTCCCCCTAAGTAGCAGCCGTAAAAACATCAATCCGAATTAGAATATAGCTTTGAAGCATACAAATTGATGCAAGAAAATGCATCTTTAGTTCATATCAAGAGGGGTAATCACCCCTAGTATCCCTCTGGAATACTAAAAATTATCCTTTAGCAACAGTTTAGTGAAAATGTCTGCAATCTATTATTTGGTAGGCACATACTCCAGTCTGACTTCTTTCTCACTCACTTTCTCCCTTAAGAAGTGAAACTTGATTGATATATGCTTGTTCTTAGAGTGTAGCACCAGATTCTTTGATATGTTAATTGCACTTGAGGTTTCATAGTATATGGAAATAGGCTCATCATATACTACTCTAATATCTTTCAACATCTATTTCATCCACATCACTTGAGTACAATTATTTGTAGCAACAATATACTCTACCTTAGCAATAGATAGGGAAATGGAATTATTCTTTTTACTCAACCAAGACACCAGCTTCTTCCCTAGGAAGAAAGCACCACCACTAGTAATTTTCCTATCATCTACATCTCCTACCCAATCCGCATTAGTATATGCACTTAGAGTAAGATCATCATCTTTAGGGTACCAAAGACCAAAACCAATTGTTCCTTTTAGATATCTAAAGATTCTCTTTACAACAGTCACATGAGATTCTTTTGGATCAACTTGAAATCTAGCAACCATACATAAAACATTCATGATCTCTACTCTAGTCTGAGTTAAATAGAGAAATCCACCAATCATTGACCTATATCTTGTTTGATTTTCCTTAGGAGAATCAACATTCTATGTTAAATTGCATTTGGTTACCATGGGAGTACCAATAGGATTTGAGTCTTCCATGCCAAACTTCTTCAACAACTCTTTATTGAGATATGAAAATTCCTTTGTCTAACTGAGTAACTTGCAATCCCAGAAAGAAATTCATCTCTCCAATCATACTCATTTCAAATTCACTTTTCCTTTCATCAGCAAATTTCATACATAGACTGTCATCTCCTCCAAAAATAATGTCATCAACAAAGACCTCAACATAGAGCTTTCTTTAATTGAAAAACCATTTCTTCCTTGTTAGTCAGTTGAAATCCATCTGGTTATTCAACATATACCTCTTCTTCTAGCTCACCATTCAGAAAAATTGACTTCACATCCATTTGATAGACTTTATAGTTCTTATATGCAGCATAAGCAAGAAATAATCTAACAACTTCAATTCTCACAATAAGGGAAAAGGTTTCTTCAAAATCAATATCTTCCCTTTGTGAATACCCTTTACATACTAATCTTGCTTTATTCTAGACTACTTCACCTTGTTCATTTAGCTTATTCTGAAAGACCCATTTAGTACCAATCACATTTTTATTTTTAGGTCTAGGAACAAGAATCCATGTATCATTCTTTTCAATCTACATCAGTTCTTCCTTCATAACTTCCATCCAATGTTCATCATTACAAGCTTCATTGACATCTGTAGGCTCAATCTTGGAAATCAGGCAATACTCTTCTACAATCTTTCTTCTAGTTTGCACACCTTTATTCTTGTCTCCTATAATTTTATTTTTAGAATGATTTAGCTTTACATACCTCAAAACTTTAGGATTCTCTCAAACTTCTAGTTCTTTCATTCTTTCTTTTGCACTTGCACTTGTCTCTCCTTCCTAACTTTCTTTATTTAACAAAACAATTTGAAGTTGATTATGTGTCTGAGCATTCTTCCCTTTATCTGTACTGACTTCCTGATCATCTAAATCATATCCATAGTATCTGGATAATCTAGCAGAGTCCTCATCAACTCTGACATTTGCAATTTAGACCATCTTTCTCAATCTTCTATTATGGCATCGGTAGGCCTTTCTTTTAGTAGAGTAACCTAGAAATATTCCTTCATCACTTCTTGCATCAAACTTTCCTATGTCCTCATCTCTCTTAATATAACACTTGCTTCCAAAGATCTTGAAATATTTAACAATAGGCTTATAACCAAACCACAATTCAAAAGGAGTCTTACCAAAATTACCATCGACATTTACCCAGTTTAAAGTGTATACAACATTGCTTACAACTTCACTCCAATAGATGTGAGGCACATTTCCTTCAATCATCATTGTTCTAGCAACATCTAGAATTGTCCTATTCTTTCTCTTTGCAACTTCATTCTTTTGAGGAGTTCAGAGAGTAGATAACTGTCTTCTAATTCCATTTTCTTCATAGAAAGAATTGAACTCCCTGGAGGTGAACTCACAACCTCTATCTGACCTTAGGCATTTGATTTTCAGACCTTTCTCATTCTTTTTTGTAGCTTTGAAACTATTGAACTTCTCTATTTCTTCACATTTTTCTCTTAAGAAAGCAACCCATATCATCCTAGATTAATCATCAATAAGTAGCATAAAGTACCTTTCTCCATGAAGACTTTTGACTCCAGAGGGATCACATAGATCAGTATGCACTAGCTCCAGTATTCCATTAGAATGATGTTGTTTGCTCCGAAAATAAATCTAGTTTCTTTTCCCATATGAAATTCCTTGCAAATTTTGTTAGTAGGATTTACTATGTTAGGTATATCTCTTACTGCTTGAGTGGAGCTTACCTTGACAATGTTATCAAAATTTGCATGACATAGCCTCCTATGCCATAACTAGCTTTCATCTACTTGAACAATTAAACAACTTTCACTAGTAGCATTCAGGTGAAAAATATTACCTCTTGTCTTTTTACCTGAAGCAATAACATTTCTAGAACTTCCAAGTATCCTGCATCTTCCACCTTTGAACTGAAGATCATAGCCCTTGTCCATCATCTGTCCAACACTTAGCAAGTTGTGCTTCAAGCCTTCAACATAAAGGAAATCATCAGTGTTATGCTTACCACCAAGACAAATAGATCCTCTACCATGAATCACACCAGCATTGTTATATTTGAATCTTACAACCCCATTGCCATATTTCTCTAGGCTTACAAATTTTCTTTTGTCACTAGTCATATGATGTGAGCATCTGCTGTCAATAACCCACTCATCCTTTTCTTCAATTTAGGCTACAAGAGCTTTCTCAACTTTAGTAGATTAAGTAGCCACCAAACCATTTTCCTTGATAGCAAGGAACACCCATTCATCTTCATTTCCATTTTATTTATCAGACTCTTCATCAGTCACTCCAACATAGTAACATTTCTTTTGAAATCTAAATTTGTTAGGCTTATACCTAGGAACTCTTTTAGGACACCTTGATGAAAAATGACCTATTTTATTGCAAAAGAAACATTTAATAGGAAACATCCCTTTATCCTTACCTTGTCCTCTACCTTCTTTCTTCACAATCAGTGCTTCCAACTCTTCTACTTCTCTTTCTTCATCTTCAAGTTGTTTCATTTCTCCCTCATACTTGAATGAATTCCTGGAACACTCTCTTGGATCATATATTTGCTTGTTTCTTCTAGATATAGTAGCCTTAAATGCAGATTTAGAATTGGGAATAGATTCACCAAATTCACTAAAATCAAAGGAAACTAATTTACCAATCAGTGTATCTCTTGTCACATTCATCATTGATTTGATTTCTTCAATAGCACGAGCCTTTCCTTTGTAAGAGGGAGGAAATGATCTGAGCACTTTAGCTACAATTTCTTCCTCTTCCAAGGTACCATTGGCACATCTAATACTCATCACTAGTTCATTTACTTTTTGCATAAAAGAAGAAATAATTTCATCTTCACCCATCTTCAAATTTTCATACTTTCCTTTCAAACTATGTAGCTTATCCATATTCACATGTGCATCTCCTACATACAAAGTTTCCAACTTCATCCAAATATCATGAGTTGTCTTCAGACCCATCACATTTTTCATTTCCTAATCTGTCAGAGCACTCAACAAAGCTTCAATAACCCTGATGTTATTCTCATCCTCTTTAAATTCATCAGGAGTGGAAGGACCATTCCAAGGAATAACAAATCTATTCCTTGTAATCTTCCAGAAGTGTTCACCTAAACATCTCAAATGACATTCCATTTTGGTTTTCCACAATGAGTAGTTTGTTCCATCAAATCTAGGACTATCTTTCTTGTATGATGCCATCTTGGATCACCTCAAGCTTTTAAAATTCTTCAGAGGAACTTGCTTTGGAAACCCTATTATGGGAAAAACCATGGTGGATGTTAGTCCACAATATTATACCCTATTAAAAGTATAATGAAAAATAATGGGAATGCACATGCATTCAAGCACACTACCTACAACTCACTACTCAAATACAAGAGGGTTAACTACCCAAGGAATACACAATAATTCAGATTAGATCCATAGGGTATGAACTGAGAAAATAGCTTCTGCAAAAGCTTGATTACAGTTCCAATTAAGCACAAAAATACCTCTTCACACTTCACTCAAACTTCTTCACACTCTGCTCTGCAATCAAATGAATAGATCTCTATTTTCACACTTGCACTTTCTCTAGCTATTCCTCACTTCACACACACACTAAATTTGCACAAACAACCACTCTTATATATCTGCAACCTGGATTTACATCAACAACTTTGTTGGAAAAAATATAAACATATTTTCAATGTCAGCCCCAAATTTACAAATAAATTTTCAATGTGAATCAAACACCATAAGCTAATATTATGATGCAACCCAAAACAATATCCTCAAGCATGGAAAACATTCAAATTTAAATCTCCAATGATCCACAACATGTTGCAACCATCATGTTAGCCTAGAACATGAAAACCTGAACACACACAACAAAAATATTTGACCACAATCACATCGATCAATGCAAACGCACAAGGATAAAGAATGATCTAGAAGCATCCACAAGAAAAAAGAACTAATAGAGAAGCATCCACAACAACATAAATTACCAGAATCACATAAACTTCAATCAGGAGCATTGACAAAAACCACAAAAACACTGTCATAACACAATTGTCCATAACACAATAAAATCTTCATGTAGACCTCTAAAACTTTTGGTGGATAGACTAGATACTCTAAAAAATAAACCCTTTAGTCCACAATAACTAATCTTGAACGTACTAAGCAAGACACCTTCATGACCTTCATTGTTCCACTGTCAACCTGCAACTCTCTTATTTTAACAATTTTCTTAATATCCTCAACATATACAACCTTCAATACAATAGTGCTAATAGTGTTGAAATCAATGACAACCACATATCAACAATAAAACCACAACATCCAACAGAGTTTTCAACATAATTTATAGGCATCTAGCTTACCTGATGCCTCAGTGCATTTGCAAAAGCTCTTACCCTCTCTCTTCCCAACAATGATTAAAGGAGGACCTTTCCAACCAATGATATGCTGTCCAAAAATTCACGTCTTCTCCTATTTGATGTTTCCTTCAATAAAGCCACAACCTGTATATGATTCTCATGGATTACAAGAGAAATGTTGATATACTTCCAAAATATGTCATGATTATCCCTTTGATTAGTTTGAACTACTACGTGTTTTATTTTCTTTTTCTTTTTCTTTTTTTAATTTTAAAAGATAGGTTGGGATGGTGATATGAGAATTTAGAATTTAAAAGGAAAATAATTCACTTCGACATCGACAAAAATGGTGACGGTTTATGATGGCACTGCGGCTGTGTAGGCCTGCATCCAGTAGGGACACGACTTGCATGTGGTCATTCCTTCCTTTTGTCAGTGGTGAGGGTCTGTGTAGTGAGTGTGGTGTGGGATTCACTTGGGAGGGGTTGTTTTTAATGTTCAAGGTGGGGTTTTTTCTTTTGGGGGTGGGTTTTTTGCTTTTGGGGGTGGATTTTTTTTGCTATCTGGGATGAGGTTATTTTTTTGGTTATTTTTACATGGCAGGGAAATATTTATATTCTAGTCTGGTAGTGGTTGATGGTGCTAAGGATTCAAATGGCTCTTCCTTAGGCTTGCATACACAATGGATGAAGACATTCTACACTAGTGAGGGTTCAAAGTTAAAGAAAATCAATGGTTGTTGGCCTCAAAGCCAGGATCAACTGGTTTTGGTCCTCTCCCCTAAATCAGTTGTTGAGGATGTTTCGTACTAGAGCCAAGACACTCTCATTTACAATTTCCTTGGGATTCAGATTCCCTTGTCTACTTTGGAAGCTTGGATCAGACGTTCATGGTAGATTGAAGGGGATATGGAGATTATGCTTGCTGCTAATAATTTTTATGGTTATCTTCTCCAATATGGCTGATTGGAATTGGGTTTTTGAAGGAGGGCTGCATTTTTATAATCATGTTGGATTGTTTATTAAACCCTGGCACATGGGTTTTAATTCAGCTAAGGATTTTCCTTCTCAAGTTCCTGTTTGGTTTTGGCTGCTACAGCTTCCTCTGGAGTTTTGGAGAGAATATATTTTGCAACAAATTGCTACTTTATTGTGTAAGCCTGCAGCGATTTCCCAATAAACCTTTGACAGAAAGGTAATTACTTTTGCTCACATTTGTGTGGGAGTGGATATGAATAATCCATTACCAGATTCATTGTAGATTTTTCTTGGCTCTTCATCTTGGATTCAGTAGTTAGATTATGATTCTCTCCCTTTCCATTGTCAGCTTTATCATGATTATGGCCATCTTCATTTACATTTCCCTAAGGTTCATAAAGATTCTCACTCTACTAATTCCACCTCTTCTTTGGATTTGCTGGTGGGAAATGTGGACAAGGGGAAAGCTCCCATGAGAGAAGGTGTTGTAGGCAAGGATAAGGATGGTTTTATACTAGTTCAATCAAAGGCTAAGGGATTAGGCCTGAAGTGAACTTTGAAGGATCACCAGGTTGATGAGGGTTTTAACTGATTTGAAGTGTTAGAGACCGTTTCCTTGGAAGATAGGATTCCACCATCTATCACTCTTGTGGTTGTTGATGTGGGTATGGCAGTTGTGTCATTTCCTGAGTCAGGTCAAGATGTATTTGGAGTGTCAGCTCCACAAGATGCTTTGAATGAACATACGCAAGATGATATTGTGATGGCGGATTTGGATAAGGAGAAGGTTAGCTTCTCATACAGGTAAGGGGTCTTCTCAAGGATTGGTGTTGCACCAGTGCATCCCAAGATTGGTCCTTCTGACAATCTTCAAGAGGAATAAGATAGATTTAGAGAACATGAAGGTTGTTGGGGATTTATTGGTGGAATTAGGGTCTGTTAAACCCATTGATGTTATTTCTCTCAATCCCCTCCATGATTGTTCTCTCTTGGAATGTGTGGGGGTTGAATAACACCTCGCGTCAACAAGCTATTCATGATTTGGTTTTAGTTCATTCGTTGGACATCTTTTGTATTCAGGAGACTAAGGTTTATGTTGATGTTATGCTTTAGTTTGCTTCTTGTATTTGGAAGTTTGGTCAGTGTCAATGCATTGAATCCCAAGGAAATTTTGGAGGTTTGGAATTTTTTGGAATCCACAAAATATTTCTCCTCTTTGGTGGATTTGTAGTCAATCTTCTATCTCCATGGTTGCATCTGATATGATTCTAGTGAGAATATTCTCATTTCTAATGTATCTTCTCCCATTGAAATCCTTAGTAAAATCCAACTTTGGACACATATAAGGTATGTTTGCTCTTGCACTCCTTACTTTTCTTAGATCTTAGGTGGTGATTTCAATTCTATGTTGAGTTTGGAGGAGAAAAGAGGGGGTGTGCCTAGGTTAGGTTTTGCTTCTGATCTCTTTCGTGCTCAGGTGGATTCTCTTGCTTTGGTGGATGTTAAGCCCTCTAATGGGACTTTTACTTGGAAAAATAGATGGAGTGGATATGAAGCAATCTTTGAATGACTGGATAGGTTTCTTGTCTCTTGTTTTTGGGTTGGTGGGGGTTTGACTACTTGTTTGAAAATCCTTGATTGGAGAGGTTCTGATCATTGGTTGATTAAATTTTCTTCATCTTCTCTAGTTGTTCCTAAGAATCCTCCCTTTAAATTTTATCTTATGTGGCTTCAGGATTCTTTGTTATATGATTTAGTGGCCAAGTGGTGGGGAGAGGGAGGCCCGAATTTCAAGATAGCTATGTACTTCTTTGTTAAGAAACTCCAATAGGTCAAACATCAACTTAAGAGATGGAACACGCTCTGTTTTGGTCACCTTCAGTCCAAGAAGAGGGGTGCTTTGGACCGTCTCGCTATGATTACTTGCCAAATTTTGGATAGTGATTTCATAGATGGTATTGGAAGAGCGGAGTCCCAGGAAATATGAAATGTGGAAGAGTGGGAGCTTCGTGAAGAGATTTATTAGAAACAAAAGGCTTAGATTGATTGGCTCCAGGAAGGGGATAGGAATACTATTTTTTTCATCATTCTATGTAGGCTCATCATAATAAGGGGCATATTTCTTCCTTGGTGACTTCAAATGATCTTTAGATTTCCTCTTTGGTGGCTATGTCTTGGGAGGCTCATCATTTTTACTCTGCTCTCTTTACCGAAGATTCCCCTCCTACTATTGAAGAGGAAACTTTGGTCCTTTCTTGCATTCCTTCTTTGATCACCAATGTGATGAATGATTCTCTCATTCATTCGATTTTGATGCTAGAGTTAGAAGAGGTCATGTTTGGGATGAACAAAGGTAAAACACCAAGTCCAGATGGCTTCCCTATTGAGTTTTTTAGGAGTTTTGGGATATCATCAATCTTGATTTGTTGGAGTTGTTTGGGAATCTCTTTATAGTAAGATGCTTTGGGCCATGAATTCTACTTTCTTAGTTCTCATTCCCAAGAAGGAAGGAACTAATAAGCTTGAGTTGTTTCAACCTATTTCTCTTTATAATGTGGTGTATAAGAATATCACTAAGTTGATTGCAGAGAGGCTCAAAACTTGTCTTTATGTGTTGATCTCTGATGAACAAGGAGGTTTTGTGGCTGCAAAAAAAATTCTCAATGGGGTGGTGGTGGATTCTAAGGTTATTCACTCTATGGAAACTTCTAAAGATAGATCTATGTTCATTAAGTTAGACATGGCCAAGGCTTATGTAAAATTCAAATGGAGTTTTCTTCAAAAAATTCTCTTAACTTTTGGTTTAAGTCTAGATTGGGTGAGTTGGACCATGAGTTGTGTTACTTCTTCTTTGTTCTTTGTTATTATGAATGGAGAACCTTCAAAGCATTTTGGTGCATGCAAGGGCCTTCTTCAAGGGAATCCTCTCTCCCCTTATGAGTTTATTATTATGGCTAAGGGTCTGGGCTATTTTCTTAAGTTTTGAGCCTCTCAGGGATTGATTCATGGGTGGCAATGGGGTAATGGTTTACAACAAATCTCACATCTCTAGTTTGTGGATGGAACTTCTCTTATAGGTTTGGCTCATCTTCGGGAAGCTAAATCCTTTAGAAAATCCTTGGATATTTATCTTGCTGCTTCAAGTCAAAAAGTTAGTGAGCATAAATCTTCTATTTTCTTCTTTAACACTCCACTAGGTATTCAGAGGTGTATTTCTAACATTTAGTGGTTTTAGATCGAGACTCTTCCCTTTGTTTATTTGGGAATTCCTCTTATAGTTGGTAGACATCCCAGGTCTTCTTGGTAGATTTTGCTTGATAGGTTACAGTAGAAGGTGAATCATTGGACTCATCATTGGTTATCTTCTGCTACTTGCTTAACTCTTCTAAAGTCTATTATTCAAGCCCTTCCTATCTACAGGTGCTTTGTTCAAGTTGCTCCCATGTACTTTTTTCAGGAATTTGATGCCCTCTCTCACCAATTTCTCTGGAGTGGTAATTTATCGACTACAAAATGAAGCTTAGTTAAGTGGGAAATTGTGTGCCGACCTAAGGAAGAGGGAAGCCCTGGCTTGCGATCTACTATCTTGAATGGGAAGGCTCTTGTTGCTAAGTTATATTGGCATTGGTGCTCTAGCCAGGATTAGCTTTAGGCATGTATCCTCACCCATAAGTATCTTAAGGATGTTAATGTGTTTGATGTTCCTCGCTTTCCTTTGGTTGGAAGGGGTTCAATGATCTAGAATACTCTGAAACTTGGGGATCAATTGGTTATGAAGGGTATCTTTTGAATATGTCATTCAGGATCACAAGCTCTTTTTTGGCTTGACTCATGGGATGGTCATCCTTCTATCCTTTCTACTCATCCTCACCTTTAGCCCCTTTGTGATATTTTTACCGTTGCTAATTGGTTCACTGTTGGTCATTATAAGATTACTCATGATTGTGGCCTGGTTGTTCAGTATCATTGGAAACTTCATTTTGAATGGCCTCCTAGAGGTTTTGTAGAGGAAAGAGTTGAGTTGGCTCATATTTTGGAGTCTCGTGAATGCACTACCTTGGTTGGGAATGATGTTCTAGCTTGGGCTAGTAGTGATGTGTCTAGAAAGTTTTGTCTCTACTAGGTATGGTGAGCTGGTGCTACAGACTTTTAGGGACATTTAGGTATCCTGGTCGAAGTACATTTGGTACAAGTTCTCTTGGCCCAATTGCAATTTTTTCTTATGGTTGGTTGTCCACAATCAGTGTCTTACTTGGGATAATTTATGCAAGCATTGTTGTTAGGTCCCCTCGTTGTTTGTGTTATGTCATGCTAATGAAGAGATTTTCTCTCATCTCTTCTTCCAATGCTCTGTTTCTAGACATATCTAGCATTTGTGGTGGGAGGTGTGGAATCAAGCTTGTTGGCATGCCATGTCTTTAGCTGAGTTCTTCAATTAGTGGGGCAAGGCCCCAGTAAAAATTCTTTAGGTTACTTGGACTCTTTGCCCTTCCTTTATTCTTTGGCATATCTAGTTGGAGAGGAATCGATGAATCTTTCAAGACAAGTTGTTGGAGGCCCAACATTTATGGTGGAAGATTCTCCACTCTTTGGGGGAAATTGTTTCGGCAAAGTGTCACCTTTCAGAGGCTGTGGATCTTGTTGATTTTAGTTGCTACATCCATCTCCATCTTCCTCCTCTACACAGCTAGATTATGATGAAGAGATGCAGACAATCTCTTCGGAAGATCAACAAAGTGGTGAGATGGAGCCCTCCTCCACAAGGAAGTTTGAAAATCAACATGGACGAGTCTTCGTGGGGAAACCCTAGTTCTACTGGCATTGGTGGAGTGGTCAGAGATAGCATGGGGACTGTTTAGTTCATTTTTTCTATTTTTAACGGTCATCATACCAATAATTTGATAGAGGCTTTAGCTATTTTGCATGTTATGGAGTGTGCTTGTGCTCTTGGTTGGAGACATTTGATCTGTAAGTTAGACTCATAGGTGGTGGTATATTTGTTGACTCGATAGTATTCTGAGGATGTTAGTTGGAGATTGATGTTGGTGGTTAATCAAATTCTTCATTTGTGTGACTCTTTGGAGTATGTCACTTTTACTCATATCCCTAGGGAGTGGAATGGTGTTGTGGATTGGCTGGCTAGATGGGCTTTTGATAAAATGCAAAACTAGAATATTAGGGAGAAGGATCAATTACCTATAGATTTTTCTCATCAATTGTATTTCTTATTTTTTGAATAAATTTTAACCCTTCCTTTTATTCCAAAAAAAAAAGTTTGAACTACTACGTAGGAGTTTCATGCCTTTAATATTTCCTACTCATCCCTGTGGAGGGCCTACGGTTGACTGGGTAGAGGTACCCAAGTAGCGGGGATGCAAATAAAGGTACACTGCAAGCTTATTGGCTACTTGTCCCTCATAAAAATATATTACCAATTTATATGAACACCGAAATCTGCATTGAACTGTCAATATGTAAACTATGTCATGCACAACCCAAAATATTAATAATTCCACATAATTGAATATCCCTCATAATTAGATTGACCAACATTAATGAGTAGATTATGAATGATATTTCTATGTAATGGTTGTGTAGGAATATAACATTTGTAGCTTTCAATTCCTAACCAAACTAACAACCCCAAGCTTGTCATTCAACTCTAAAACTCGTCCTTCCCAATGCCCAATCTTTATTGGAACAAGCGCAGGTCTCCCTTAGTTCTTTGTGTTAGCAGTAAGACCTGATGGACTTGATGCTTACTATGTCCTTAAGATCTTTTATGATTCCTTCCAAACATGCCTGATGATAATCCTTCCATCTGTCTCCCATTCAAGTCAGTCAAAATATATATCTTCTAAAGGGCTACATCTTGTCAAAAGCTTATGTCTTTCCAAAATACAAAGTTGGTATTATATTATTGAGGATGGTTTCTTAAGGATCTTCGACTATTTAATAAGGGGAGTCATCTCCTTAAGTTATAAAATATATAATTATGATAAAAGATAATATTTCAAAATATTTATATCATATAAAAATTGCCAATATTTATTTATAATTATATAATATATATATATATATATTATATTTTAATGACATTAAAATGATAATATTGTTTAATATCATTTTATTTATTTATTTATTTTATTTTTTAATATTTATATTTTTGATATTTATAATGTATTCATTTTATTTATCCAATCGTATTTCTATGTTAGGGTTTGCAATTTTGGGGGCATGACAATCTTATAAAGAAAGATCCAATTACTTGTGCACGTTACTACAAACATAGAATAAATGCAATGAAAAGATTAATATTTGCAAATGATTCTTTCTTTGGAAATGTCTTAGACTATTTCTCTGTAACTAAATTCTAAAATCGTGGAAATGAACATGATCACTTTCTTCTATGGATAAAAAATGCACCTATCTATGGCAAAGATAGCAATGCAAATATTATAGACTTTGTATATACAAGTACATAACTTGTAGCACTGAGCATCTAGAACCTGATATAGCTATACTACACAAGCATCATCATACAAAGCAATGTAGAAAAACAAGAAAATCCACTTGAAAATATAATTTTCCATTCCCACCAATTCTCAAAACTACTATACTTGAACCACTACTAGACAAGAATGGAGATATAATTTCAACTGCAAACAATATCTTCTCCAACTCACAAAAAGCAGCATACGATGCAATCTTCTCTTTTCAAATGTTCCTAGATGAAATAGATATCAATAAGGATAGGTATCTCATGGCTATAAGATCAACACTACATAGACCTACACTACTATTATAGAGAAAACCTTCACAAATATGGAACAATAGTTTTGCAAAGGGAATTCCCCAACTATGGAAAGAAAAAAACAGATGCACAATTTGTTCTTAATGCTTATGCAACAACAATGTACTATAGCTCTTACATGTCTAAGGTTGACAAGTCAATGACGTATGCATTTAAAAGAATACATAAAGACTACAACATAAAAATATTGATGCCATAAAGATGATAAGAAAACTAAAAAATGCTTTACTTAATTTAAAATAGATGTCCTCATAACAAGTTGCTCGCATTTCCTTACCCCTTCCACTCAATTATAGCTCAAGGAAATGTATATTCATTGATACAAGTCCCGACAATGATCGTACTTTTGTTTTGAAATAAATAAAACACATAAAGAAAGAGCCAAAAGAATCATAAAATGTAATTTGTCATTATTTAATAGAATATTATATAAAATGTCCCCAAACTATATTAGGCATATGCCTTTTCAAATTTGTTGCATAGTACAACAAAAATGGCAAATGAATTGAGCCAAAGAGAAAACCAAATGTTATAAGATTTATCAATTTCAATAAACATACAAATGTAGAAAATCATTGTAGAGAGAAATTACTACTCTTTGTGCCCTTTACAATACATGAGAATACATTGAAACACAATTTCAATTCATGGTTGAATGCTTATATACATCATGAAAAAGCAATTCAGATTAATCATGCAAAGTTCAATTACAATGTTCATTGTGCATGGGGTGACATTGAAAAGGCTATACATGAGATAAATGCTAAAGATGATAGCACTACCAATGAGACTTTGCTAACAAAAAATAAGAAAGACCAAGAACAATAAGATATACAAGTAGATCTTCAAATTGTTAACCACAACAACTTAAATAGTACAACTCAAAATACAATTTAAATTATTCAACATCCACAAATAATGGACAACAATGAGTACTACAAATTATGACAAATGTTAAACAAGGAGCAACAAGCAATTGTAAAGGACATTGTACTAAAAAAAATGAAAGATATTAAAACTCCACTACACCTATTCTTAACAGGTGGAGCTGGAACAAGCAAGACTTTCATTACAAAATCCATATACCAAGCTCTTCTCTGCATCTATAACAATTTTATTGACAATGACCCTAACAAGACAAAAGGACTTAAAATAACTACTTATATAGGAAAATCCTCATACAACATAGGTGGAGTAACACTACACTCAACATTTCACATACCTTTCAACAAATCAGAGTTCATTCCATTGAGTATATAAACATTGGATACAATGTCAAAGCATTATCAACAACTATGTGTCCTAATAGATGAAATTTCATTAGTAGAATCAACATTTCTACGCTATATTGATAAGCAAAGACGAGATATAATACAAATGCCAACTACATACTTTGCAAACATTGATACAATTTTTTGTGGTGATATTTATCAAGCACAACCTATACTTGACCTATTGTATTTGAAAATAAACCAACATTGTCAGAACTAATGCCTTACAATTTTTGGAAAGATAATATAAAGTGTTATTCTTTGAACTCTACCATGCAAAAAAAGGATGAGACATTCATTGCAATTCTAAATAGAATTCATGTAGGTTCACAAACAAAAGATTATTTATATTATCTTAACCAACATTGCTTACGTCTACCACCAATGGACCCAACATTCCCTTTTCTCTTCTACAAAAGAATGGATGTTGATGAACACAATAACAAAATTCTATCAACCATTCCTAGAGATATCATTGTATTAGATGCAAATGATGAACATGAAGATACTATAGTGGTATAACATCATACACTCATACAACTACTCTACCAACTCAAATATTCTTGAAACCAAATATACTTGTAGAAATATATGTTGGTAACTACAATACACAAGATGGCTTAGTGAATGGGTCTGATGGAATATTCAAAGCATATACAAAATAAAATTATTTTGATATTGTTTGGATCAAATTTAATGACTCAAAAATTGGCCAACAACAAATCAAAAAAATGGTGCACTATTATACCAAAAACATTAGTAATGAAGGGTGCCTATACTCCGCATATCCAGGCTAGTCCACACAACACTCACCAAAAAAATAATTACTATTAGAAAACAATTTCCAATACAATTAGCATGTGTAAGAACTATACATCAATCCCAAGGACTTACAATGGAATTAGTAGCATTTGATTCAACTGGCATTAAACAACATGGAATAATATACATAGCACTGTCACGAACAAAATCAATTCAATCATTAATCTTGCTCAAACCTTTGAATGAAAAAAATTTCAAAGTGAAGAAAAAAATAGACCTCGAAATGCAATGACTTCAATCAAATGCACAATGGATATTTGAAAATGACATCACTCTTCCTAATAACATCCCACAAATTTTGATGTGCACATTGAATACTTGTAGCTTATGTGCACATATAAATGACATTCTAACCTACCATGACATAATGTGATCTGATATCTTATGCTTGTAAGAAACACACATGCATCCATCTAAAACCAATAATATATTTGAAGACTTCAATTCCTTTCTTCTAAACAACATACATGGCATATTGACTTTAACTAACAAAATTATCATTATATCAAAAACAACACAACATACAACAACAAACATTGAATCCCTCACAATAAAAATACATGTAACTAACATGGAGTTGAATGTGTTTAACATCTATGCAAGATCCAACACATCAATTTCAGAAGTTATAACAACTATCAATAAAATACTTACATATATAAATTGTTGAAATTCTCTTTTGTTATTTGTCCTTGATGTCAAAACTGTGCTTTGGTTTGGCATCTTTGTGTTTGGTTGCCATTGGCATTATTGTTTACATTCAGATGTTCTAGTTATCTTGGTGATTGATATGGCATTGTTTACATTCAAATGGCTTGGCATTGTTGGTTTTGGCATTCAGTTTCACACTCAAAGTTGTAGCATTGTGATGTTTGTTTACATTCAGATTTGATATCTTGTGGTACTGATGTTTGGAGCTTCATGTGTAGACAATAGTTTCATGCAGTCTATGGTGAATTTAGCACATATAGGTTATGACATTGCAGTGGGAAGGGCTCTTTCAAGCTATATTTCACGCCATACCTAGTATTGATACATAGTCATATCTGTATTCATGAGTTGGCTATTGTATATAGCTTCATATATATATATATTTCATGGAGTTCATTTTTGACTCAAAATAATACATATATTTATTGCCTCTGCCGACTATAGTGTTTATTATCGGGCTTATATGTTTTCATGTTTTGAGGCATACAATTGAAAGGCATTGATTGTTTGTAACATCATTTGACATAGTTTGGGCTTCAAGTGGGAAAGGTATTTTTAGCTCCATAATTTGATGACTTTATCCCTTCATGGCATTGTTTTGGAATATTTGGGATCCTCACAAGCGATATGGTCTACATTTAATATTCCTCAAGTCTTAGCCAAACATACCATATTTCAATGGTTATAATGTTTTTTTCATCTACCTTTATTTGTGACTAAGATAAAATCCATATAGTGACTATTGGTAGTTGATCACGTTGTCGGCTTTCACATTTCATTGACAATTGACATCCTCATTAGAGTTTATTTGGTTTGTTGTTGCATTCTAAAGAAGGCTTATCGAGTTTTAGAAAAGCCCTTGGCAGCAACACTATGATATCTCGGACAAATATGATAACTCGTGTGGATGTGAGTTGGCAGTGACTTGACTTTCTCTAATTCATTATTTTGGCGGTGGTAAATGGATTTGAAAAGTTTATTGGTTATAATTTGGTACTCAATGAAAAGAAGACTAGGGTAAACAAATGATAGTTTCATTTATGCATAACAAGCTCGAACCCTAGTGCCATTGTGTTGAAATTACAGTTGCAAATTAAGCAAGCTTTCTATGGTATCCTGATCTTTTTTTCAGTTATGATGGTCTTTAATGAGTGGAAAGAAAGATTGTGGTCTTCACTTGAGCTGGAAGTAGAGGTTTGGACAGTTTTTATAAAGATCTTCAGGGATTTTCTTTGTAGGTTACACCCACCATGACAAAGGCAATATCTTTGCTTTGCTTTGTTCGTTCAAAGGTAAATCTGGTGAATGAAAAAAAGTTGGTATTGTTTCAGTTTTGAACAGCTGGCTTCATTTCCGATTCTCCTTTTAAAAAAAAAGGATCTTGAAGTTTTTCATTAATGATAACTAATATGAAACTACTTTTGAACCCGAGTTCAACTCGAGGGTTTTTCATTTCAGTTACAAGGATTTCATTTTTTTTGTGCTCTATATAAACATGGCTTTAAGCCATTGTTCAAATTGGGGATGTATGAGAAAAATACAGAGCATTTGTTGGTCATATCATTGTTATATCTGCAATATGTGAGAAGAGGAAAGAGGGTTTTATTGTGTGAAATCTTTGGTTCTTATAATAGAGATATCATTCAAAATTATGAGAAATTATTTTGATACTGTTATGAATAGTACATATTGTAGATGGAATCTTTGAAAATATTTTATGTTTTTGTATTCAGTTGTGATTTTAGGACTGCAAATGTAAATGTAGTTGTAAGGTCATTTATGTATACACAATTTCGAGAGTGACTTTGTAAAGGAGTTGGTGCTTCAAAAACTTGTTATAGAGTTGGTGCTCTTTGATTAATGAAAAGGAATTTTTAGCGAGTGGTTTTTTATACCCCATGAGGGTTTTTCCACTTAATAAATATATGTGTTATGTGATACTATTTGTCTCTCATTTAGTTTCATGTTAATGTGCTCATTTAGTTAATGCTCTGATTCTTTTAAGGTTCATATTTCAAAATGTTCAAGTTTGTCATGCAAAGTTGTAATTGTTCAAATCCGATTTTAAAAAGCCTTCCATTAAGCAAGTTAAATCTGTGTTGGGAAAAGCTGTAGTTATGTTTCAAAAGCATAAACAAGATTGTTCACACATCAATTGAACAATATCATATGATTCTTTTAATATGATTTGTAAATGTTAGCCAAGTCTCATGTCAATTTGATTTAAAGTGTTAATGTTCACTTGCATAAACAAATCTACCACATTGGGTTTAAATTAGTAAAAAGTTTCATTGTGCTTTCAAAGTCAAAAGTTAAAAAATTATATCACTTTGATTCACCCCCCCTCTCAGAGTGAATCCACTTCCAACATAAACACACAAAATATTGTTGGAAATAGGTTGCCATTTAATTGCAAATCGTAAACATTAATTATTTCATGTATCTCCTAGATTCTTGGAATGTGTTCAACAACACTAAGATTAGGATGAGATTAATTATTTGGATGAAATAAATCATGAAATTGATATTTGTAGTTATTCCTAAATAATAGGAGCATGTGGGTGCACACATGGTAAGGTGAAACTCACCTTGTGTCCAGTTAACTATACGGAGTAACAGTTAAAACTTCTGAATGCATGTAAAGATCCTAGAAGTTAGGATTTGATGTTTGCATGCTTGAAGTTTAGTTAAGTTAAGTTCATATCAGTTCAGTGCAGTTCAGTTCAGTTTAGAATCAGAGTATTAAGCTAAGAAAACACCTTAGTTTTCAACAAATATTTTGTATATTATAGGAGATTTCAATATTGACAAGAATATAGAAACCCAAAAAACAATTACTCTCAAATCATATGCAAAAGAAAAACATAGAATCCATGTTAAACCAAACACACACTATAAACAAACCACTAATTGACCATTTTTGGTGTAATTCAAATACACATGCATCTTCCATTTTCAAATTAGAAGCATATTGGATTGATCACCTTGCCACTTTTATAAAGTTCCATCCTAATCAAGAAAAAATACTTCACTTGTGAATCCCAATTACCATACTAAAATATTTGTCACGTTCCAAATAATTATTACATTGCTATCAATATTTGTAATATGCTACCTATCTAATCTCCTATCCTTGTTTAAATAGTTTTTCCAAATATAGTAATGCATCTTTACACAAACAAAATAAAATTATTTTATTTTCATGCAAAAACAATTACTTTTCTGATTTCTCTGACATATTTTTCTAACTCATTTCATGTTCAAAATTACTACAATTTCATTGAATTCAATTCAACACCATAAAATTTTATTGCAACAAAACAATGGAAAATAGCAAGAGAAAAAATAAAAAAAGAAGCACCAAAACAACTAGATACACCCAAAATGTATTTACAAAACAATAATTAAATTTCCACTATGATAATTCAATTTTTCCAATGCTCGAGCAATTGTACTATATTCTTTACAAATCAAAAACAAGAACTCCCAATTCCATATCCATTGAGGATTTGAATGCTCGAAAAGATGGAAACACTTTTGAAGGAGACATAATTGTTGTGTACAAAGTCAACCTGGATAAAGCAAAACAATCACATGAAGTGCTACATGCAGATTTGACAGATGCTAAAGCTGAAATGACAATTACTTTAAATGTTACTTGGCATCCTCTTAAACAACATGAAGACAAAATAATACTAGGATCAACAATACATGTCTCAAATTTCCAACTTGCACACAAAACAGATTATGATTGTGGTGATTGTGATTGCATTAACATTTTGTATGAGATAAGCACAATTGAGGTCATACCATGCCTATGTGAAGAATATAAGTTCATACCAGAAATGACAATTAAACAATTACTTATGACTGCACTCAACTATCCCATTGGAATGATTGGTGCAGTGGTTATATCCACAAGAACACCTTCATAGTTTTTGATTGACATCAAAGATGGTGATTCAGACATGGACAAAGCATAGGTACAAATATTTTTAAAACTCTTCTCCTAAAAAAAATTAAATCCATTGCTTTCCTCTCTTTATCAATAGAATAGAAAAATTTAATTTAATTTAATCACCATTAACAAACAAATATTGTTGCATGAGAGCTTCACAAAGTTTTTCTTGCAAATAGAAAACCAAGTGCGAGAAAATGAGTTCCCACCATTGCTATTCAAAAATATTGTAAGGCAAAAAGAACTAGCCAACACATTCAAAACTTGGAAATCTACATATATTTGCAAACTAAATAACAAAAGGACAATGGATATGCTACGAAGATTCCTTCAATCAACATTTTAGGTAATCACTTCAAAATTGTTATCTCCCCATATTTACAAAAAAAAATTCCCCTACATAACAATGTTGTTTTCATATATGTTTTAGATAAATGGAATTGTACAAGTAGCCAACCCCTTGTCAAATCCCTTCCATGCATTTTGTGCAAAGTGCAACTACAAGTTTGAAAATTATGGAACACTAGAAGACCAAGTTTCTCTTTGTGCAAGATGTAATGATGATGTCAATTATATATTCTCCCCTTATTTAAAAACCATCCTTATAACTAAAAAAAACAAACAATACATTGCTTTGCGGATAAATCCATTATTCAAATGATACTACCAGATTTACACAACACCACATATGAAGACTACATTGAAGATAAATCAAGCATCATCTTCATGTTACGATATTTCTCAACAAAAGGCCACTTCATGCTAAACCATAACAACACCATCATCAATGCCACTCATCTTCAACAATAATCAACAAATCCTAAAAGGTAAGAAAAATATTTTCCACTTTTTTTTTTTACTATATGCATGTTTCTATTCATTCAATATTCTTATATAAAACAATAATCTTTTTCTAACAACTATCTTGATCCACTATTTGCAAGCAACAACTGAGATACAAAAGGGGAGAATATTGCACTTCCACTGTCTAGACAACCACTGTCTTCTATGCTCAAACATGTATACCACACATCTATTAATTGTTTTAAAAAATTAGTCACTGCAACAGCTATAAAGTTACTTTCCATATTTATTTATGATATTACATGTCAATTGCTATAGGCACATGTATCTTTCAAAAATTTCTAGTCGTATGATCCCTATGATTAAATGCAAACTCTATAAATATATATTTCAATTTCAAATCACATTATGTCCTAATTAATGGGATTCAACTCCAAAGTTTTATTATGTCATGTTTTATAACATTCTATACCAAAGTTTATTAAATTTATAGATTAATATTTTATGAATATTAGAGATTCTTAATTTTAATTACTATATATAGACGACATTCACATTATTTGTTAACATATATTTGATGATGTTCACATTACTCATTCATTACAATCCATCTCTTGTAAGCATTAATGGTCCAATTATCACCAACTCCTTCAAGAGGATGCTTCTAAATGTCTCTATTTCTACTAACTCTCTCAAACAACCAAACAAAATTAGCAATTGGTAGGAACCTAACACTACTGCGGCTCTTGTTCTAATGGAATCCTCAAGTCCATGCAAAAATTGGGTTAGAGCATGCTATTTTTTTAATTATGGGTATGAATGACCTCTTAATTAGGGAGAGGGGTTCATAGTGGGGCAAAGATCAATAGTGGGGATATAAGTAGTCTTGAGTGGGTCCCACAGTGAAGCATCTTAATATTTAATTACAAAACACTTTTTAAAATATACTACTCAATCTACCAAATCATGTGATGCCACATCAACAAAACATATTCACATGACTTAGTGCCCCACTATTGGGTCTGATGTGGTTTTTGAACTTTTTTGGATACCTCAACAAAAATCATGTTGATGTGGCATCATATTTGATGATGTGACCCTAAAATTGATTTTTTTAAGTAGGTGAGTTTCCAAATAAGTTTTTGTATAAAATTGGGAGTGATTTGAAATCATATGATGAAATTCAAAAACCCAGAGGTAGGGTGCCCTACTGTGGGCCCCTCTCCCTAGTTAAAACTAATAATTGATATATAAGTATTTTTAATAATAAAAGGGTTACTAGTTTTATGAGTCATTTTAATATTTTTTGTTGCATATTATATTTGTGATAAAAAACTATAAATATGAAATCATATCTAAAATTAAGAAGATCAAATAAATAGTTTATTGAACTACATTTTAGGTCATATCTATTTTTGTGGAACCAAGATCTCCATAATTGCATAAATGCACTCTATTTGTGAAAATGAACTATTCGTGTGGAAATAAATTGTGCCTATCTAAATATCTAGAATCTATTCACCTCTTGCATAGAATTTGTATCTAAGAAATAAATATTGTTGATAAAAACCTTTGAAAGTTTGCTAGGCAATGATCTTCCCATGTGGTCAAACCCTTGGAGTATGATTTAACAATTTTGAACAAGAATCAAAGACAAAGAGGAACAAAGAAAGATGTTATATTTTGTCTGTAAGTGCATATTTTGGTCTAAGTTGATACATTGAATAATATGGTGTTTGAAATAATAATGCTATATGATACTCAAATGGATCTTGGATTCCCAAAAGTAAATTAAGTGGATTCTCCTCTCTATGTTTATGGATTTTAATAACACACCAAAGGAAAAAATGTAAAATATTGAATAAAAAGACATCTTCTCTTTAAAAGAACAAGTTGGATCTATCTATTTCTCCTATCTCTATCTCTCTTTCTCTCTCACTCCCTCTCTCTTTCACCCCCTCTATCTTTCCCAAGTTATTTCTATATGTCTATCTCTACTTCTTTTTATCCCTATCTCTCCATCTCTCCCTACCACTCCCTCTTTCTACAATGGGTACATTGAAGAGGTGTGGAAGGTCAATTAGAAAAAAGAGACACACAGAGAGAGAAACTAACTTTTATTAGTCATTTTATGTCAATTTTACAAGGATATCTCCTTATATATCTCTATATCTATCATTCTACCTCACTGTATACATCTCTCTCTATCTCTCCATATCCTTATTCCCCTATATCTCTCTATCTCTTCCTCTTTGTCTCTCCCTCTCTATCTCCCTATCTCTCTATCGTTATCTCTTCCTTTACCTCTTTCTATCTCTCCCTCTCTCTTCCTCTCTCCCCCTTAATCTCTAAGCATGTCTCCCTCTCTCTATCCATCCATCCATCTCTCTCCCTCTCTCTCTTTTTAGAACTCTATATCTAGTTATCTTTTTATCTCTATCTCTCCTCTCTCTCCCTTTCCCTCTTCCTAGACCTCTATATCTAATCATATTTTCCTTTCTCTCTCTCCAACCTTACATGTCTCTCTCTATGTCCATCTCCATTACTATCTTCATCTCTATCTCTTTACCCCTCTCCCTCATTCTATCCATATCTCTCCCTCTATCTCCCTCTCTCCCTATTTCAAACATAACATGAGCCTATTTGTAATGTAGCCTCATTATCTTCTTGATTTAGAGGTTTTTTTTTCAGTTATGTTTGGATCCCTTTAAGTGGGTACACAGTTGATTTGAATCTATTACTTCTCAATTGAGACCTCTGTTGCACAAACAAATCATTTTCTAAATGACCTACCAATTGAACCCATGTATTACACAAATGTATAAAAAAAAAATTCTTTGGTAGTTGACCTTCCACACATCTTCCATGCACCCATTGCACACCAAGGTGTGATTGCTATTTTTTAATGTCTTATTCATTATTTTGTATTCATTTAAGATAATTGGGGGAAAATATCTTTTTGTGGAGGGATCAAAATGAATGAATGACCAAAGATTCTACCTTTTCTTTACTATTACTATTATTAATATATTTTTATTTTTATTTTTAATAGATAAGTTAAAAAATCAAACTTTATCTAGCATCTATTTTCATCCAATTATCTACTTGATCATTTGTTATTGGATTACCTCTCTTTGTACCTTTTAGGTGAGGAATAGATATCCCTATCCTTAAAATATTTTTCAAAGTTTATATACTAATATATCATATAGTTTGGAAACAATTATGTTGGGTAAATCTTTAATAAGATTTATTATCATATGTAATAGGATCGAAGTCATTTAAATCAATTATCTTCTAAATGTATGATATTATCAAATTGGTGTTTTAAAAAATGATTAAAAAAATGAATTAAAATTATATTAAGCTTTCAAAAATAATTCTTCACTACATATATTTCTAAGTTTTTTAATAAAATAAAATTTATAAAATTATAATCAAAGTTTAAGACTTAATTTTTTGAACTAGATAAATAATTAAAACTAAAACAACAAATGGATTACAAATTTTTGAACAATTACAAAAAAATGGATTGTATTTAATTCAAAGCATGAACTATCAATTTAATTAATATTGTCATAGATGAAACATTTTTGATATATTGATAGTTTTTCATGTTGATTTGGCTCTTATTATGCTAAGAGGCTCTACTAGTAGATATATTTTTTGTCCCAATAGTTATCTCTTCTAGCTTCTTTGACAATCCTATTAATTCTTTTCAAAACTTTCAACCATGATTGAATAGTGAAGGCTTGATGAACAATCTAAAATAGCTTGAGGTGTATCCTACAAAATGCAAGTGAGATCCACCATTTGAAAACTTATAATTCTAGAGTACAACAACACAATGTCAACCTCTTGAGGATATATTAGATTAGGAAAATATCTAGACATATTGATCTTTAAATAGTCATAATTGTGATTTGTTTGCAAGTTTTAAAAATAATTTATTCCTACAAATTAACTCCAATGATTCAGTTACTTTCCAAGAAAGCTGATGGGAAAATAAAGTAAGTATCAAGGAGAGGATTATGTGTGTGAGGCGTGCTTAGCAAAGGGGTAGAACCAAAGGTCATGTTTAAGAGTCTTGCTTCTTGCAAAATTGAGAGAGAATCAATTGAGAGTGAATGAAATTGATGCAAGTACAAATGGGGAGTCTAGAATGTAGAAGATTCTAGGTTGTGAGTTGAATTTGAGTCTTTTTTGGCCTTCTAGAGGAAGGAACTTGATTTGAGCCATTTAAAAATAGTAAAGGAATGTTTCCATTTAAATTTGATTCTCTAATCATCTACCAACATAGGGAGTAAGGCATAAACAACCTTGAGTGGAAAATTTGAGATTCTACAACTATTCAACCACCTCCAAAAATTGAGAAAGTGCAAGTGCAAAAGATATATTTTTTGAGTGGGAGTGTTAGTTAGATTGAAAAGGAATTTAATAGATAAATCTTTTAACAACATTCATGTATTGAAATTCAACTTTTATTTTTCTTGGTTATTTCAATATTAGATTAGGAAGGTCACACCTACCTTTGAAAATTTGGATTCCTTTTTTGAAATGAGCTTTTCCTCATAACTATTTGTTGAGATAAAGAGGTCATTTATCCACTTAGATAAGAATACTCCACCATATAGAGGAGGTTGGGAAGCTTAGTCCTTTTAGCACCCTACTTGAAGACCCATTCTTAACCCTAGTTAAATAGTAATTAGAAGGCTTGGTATGACTAGCACTTGTTAATTTTGGTGACCATGTGGCTTTATAGAAATGTAAGTTATGGGAAATGAAAATAAATCCTAAAAAATATTTCAATGCACTCTCTCATGAAGTAGGAATTTTAATTATATACCTCTTTATCTAATAATTATAACTAAATCATAATCTTCTTGTAGGTTGATGAACACTTAAGTATGAACATAGCTAATATAAAATTGTTTACCTTTCATGTTAAAGATTGAGTTATACTATCCATGAAGGTGTGTTGAGAATATGTTTTATATTTTCTTTATTGAAGGTTTGATTGATGAAATGATAAAAACTAAGGTGGAGGCCAACAAATGTTATATATGCCCTATAAAGGGTGACTGATCATTATAAATTTCATGTGCTTAAGAAACTTGTTCTATGTAAAGAAGATATAATTTTTTATCTCTAAGGGAATCTATTCATAAAAAAATATCTTCTCATATTATTTGTCCATTCAACCATTCTCTAATTCATCATTAACCCATCACCCTCAACAAGTGTTATCTCCATCTTATTAAGGTCGTAATCACTAACAAGTATCATTCTATATCATTTGTCTATTATGTAGCAACGTGATTATGTGTATATTACCGTACATTTTTACCATTTTTTATTTATTTTTAATTCATTCTCTCTCAATCTAATTATTACAACTAACTCGTTGTCTTCATTTTTGGGGGAATTTATATGTTATTATTACAAGTAAGTGGAAACAAACTAAATAGAATCATTCACATACCATGCTTTAATATTTTCCAACTTGTGAAAGTGTCATATTCTTTTACCTTATTTAACTCCTTTCCTCCCTATCTAATCATTGCAACTAGATCACAATCCATAAATAGTTTATAATTTATAATATTATAAGTACTTCATTTGAACACAGTCAATCCAAAATAATTCACCTAGCATGCTAAGGTATATTCACCTTTATTCCAACCCCTTTTAACAATTATCTTCTCCCATTGAGGTGTGCTATGTATGTGTTTTATCTTTTTTATTAAAATCATGATTGATGAAAGGATGGTGACTAAGGTGGTAAAAAATGAACAATGTATATGCCCTATAAAAAGAAATTAGTCACTATGAATTGTATGTTCTCAATAAACTTGTTATATTTATAAAAGGCATAGTTTAAATATATTTCTTGAAGTAATTATTTATTTGGTATTTTTATTTTCTCTCATCCTCTTTGATCATGCACTTATTTTTTATGTCATCGTCAAGAAGTGTCATATACAACTTTTTAGGGCCATAATATCACCAACTTACTATATTACCTCATTCACCTCTTGTGTAGTGGCATGATTATGGACATTGTACCCTACATTATTACTATTACTTTTTAACTCATTTCAATACAATTATAAACAATTTGATATAGAAAAATCAAGTTTATATGTATCATGCAAATCATTGGTTTTCAACCCATGTCAATGATCAATTATAAATAATTTCACATAGAAAAATCATTTTTTTATTAATGTATCATGAAGATTTAAGCACATGATTGAAGTGGTCAATATGTACACTTGTAACTTTAAGCCAAAAAATTACTAAGCTTGACAAAATTCTTAAAGATAACTTAGCAGTTTAGCATTTAGAATGTGAATTCAATAATATTTAAATTACTTACAAAAATTATAAATCTCCATCCTTAAGGAAACACATCAAGCATTTGTATAACTAGGATATTTGATCAATAACTTTTAGATAGACAAACATATTGAAAATGGTATTTATAAGGGAGCATATCACACTCATATATAATTTAGGTTAGTTTAATAAGTAATTTGTTACACCCCAAACAATATTACCTAATTACTATTACCTTGTTTGGTTAAATTGATTGAATGAATGAATGTGTTTTATGGATCTCTACTCGATTGTGTTTTATTAATCTTTATATGAATATATTTAATGAATCTTGAATGAAAATATGATGAAAGAATGATTAATGCACTTTGATATTTTATAATGTTTCTAACTATGAAATGTATGATGCATATGATTATGTTGTGTTTGGCTAACTACAATTATGATATGCCAAGTTGAGTGCAGGAATAGGTTAAATCCTCTAGAATAGAGAGGAAATATCACTCAACAGAAGAGCTTGGTCTAGTAACCCTTAACAAGCCTAATTAAGAAATCACACACTCACGTCCTAATTGTTCATATAGAGATTCAAGTTGATTTTAGGAAAGGTAAGTGATCTTTGTTGTGAATGTTGTGATTAAGAATTGTGATTAAGTCTTGATGTCTTGTGTCAGTATTTCCTTGTATGATTATTGTGGTATCAGTGAGATATATGCATAAGATGTATATATATGTATATGTGTACATGTCAACAGTAGACTCATACAGGTGAGTGAATACATACATAAGTATATGTAGGTAGAAGTACCTATGCATGCTCATGGATAGATCACCCTTATGCATGGGGATACCAATTGGACTAAATTGAAATTATATATATATGCATCCCATGTATGTTTGTCAATAGAAGGGATTGTATGCATGAGTATTTTATAACGATTATAAAATAGGATTACGTATATATATCTATATATATATATGTGTGTGTGTGTGTGTGTGGTATATATATTAATATATGTGTGTGTGTGTGTGATATTATAAGAACATATATGTATATATATACTATGGAATGTATACATATATATATATATATATGTATGTATACATACATACATACATACATATATATATATATATGTATGTATACATACATACATACATACATATATATACATATCCATATACATACATACATACATACATACATACTATATAAGAGTGAATTTGCACCCCATGTGAAAATCCCCTTTTTTCCTTTATCCACTTTAGAAAACCAAGTTTGGTGGCTTAATTCCACCTAAGCCTGCTGCTTGCATCACACTTGGTGCCTATTTTGAGCGTCAATGGAGGCATTTCTATCAGGGATGCTTGTGTGGCGTGCTTACATCCTTGATAGATTACTGTATCTGGAGCCTATAGAGGCGTTACACTTCCCATTAGGGGTCGATTTGTAATGCCCTCCTTGGCCAACCGACCCGAATATGGTCATTTTCTTCATCTCCCCTTCAAATTCACCCTTCCATATGTATTTGATATTCTACACCTCTCCTCTCTCCCTTCACATATCTCTTTAAGAACTTCTTCACTCCATTCACAAGCTTTAAGTAGCTTCTTCACCATCTCTTCAATCTCCAAAGACCTTACACTTTACAACAGTAACATTAACACTCCACCACTTTAGTAGAGCAAGTGTGGAACAAACACCATGGCAGCAGAGGCTTGAGTTCCTCTCATTTTCTCCCCCATTAGCCTTGAGCGCTCTTGGTGGAGGTGGTAAGCTTTCACTCCTCTAATATATTACTTGGTTGAGTAGCATAACAATGTTTTGTAGTGCTTTAATTGCTCTTTACTTCATTTCTACTTTTTCCTCCATCTTTCTGGTTGTCCGTGGAGGTGGGAACACCAAAAAAGGGTTTGATTGAGTCAGGCCCTTATACAACCACCCAACAATTTCTCTCTCCCTCTTGTGTGCAAGTATTGAAGACACTCACGATCTAGAAGCTTCATCACTCACAAGGTTGTAAGTATTTCCTTTCTTCTCCTTATTGTCTCTATTCCATTTCAATCTTATTACTTCTTGTTACTTCCTTGCATTTTAGAGGTTCTCAGTAATCGAAGTGTAAGTCATCACTTAGCCATTTTTTGAGGAATTCTCACTTTCTAGTCCCTATGAGACATCACCATGCCTATGGGATGCTAGCTCGCTGAACTGTCATCTATATTATGTGTTGTTGTCCTTTGGCCAAGAGCTTGATAGTCTATCCAGAAAATCTCTGTCACATGCTCTTTTAGATTCTAAAACTCTCACAACTATTCCATTGAGGTAGTATAGGGAAGTTCACCTCGTGAGGCTCTTTGAGTGAAGAGAACTCGTGAGTAGCAAATCCCCCTATATTACATTTTGGTGAACCTAACGTGAAGAACGGTGTTCTTAAAAAAACTAGGAAGTTATTTACCCCTACTTGGCAAGGTCAACTTTTGAATTAGTGCTAGAGATTCAAAACCATTTGCACCATTGGAAATGTCTCCTAAAGAACTTGTTTAGTCCCTAAAATACAAGTGCCTTCGGTAGTCAAATTATAGGGACCGACACAAGTTCTTACCTCAAATTCCATCTTGGAGACCTCTGAAAACATAAATTACTAAAATATAGAAAATACTGAAAATATTGTAATGGATTTATATCTTCTTTCATTAGTTTTGTATCTAATTTTGTTCAAAATTTTAATGATATTCCATTTAATGCATGTGATAGTGACTTGTATTTACCCATGTCACTCAGTATCTTTGATCCTTCTCATGAATGTCCTCTTGCTGCTGAGGATATTTTGTTGTAAGAAGATGAAATCATTGATGCTTTCCTTAATATTACTCTACCTTCTACTCATTCTAATGCAATCTCTTTTGGAGAAGATGCATTTGTGAATGATTTATCTACCCTTCATTCCAATGCACTCCCTCCTAGAGATGATGCATTTGTGAATGATGAATCTACCCTTCATTTCAATGCAATCTTTTCTAGAGACATTGAATTTGTGAATGATGAGTCCTATCTTTGTTCCAATGCTCTCTCTTCTAGAGACGTTGCATATGTGAATGATGAATCTACTTTTCCTTCCAATGCAATCTCTTTCAAAGATGATGCATTCAAGAATGATGAATCTCTTATACCTCCCAATGCACTCTCTTCTAGAGACGTTGCATTCTTGAATGATGAACTTCTTATCTATTCTAATGCACTCTCTCTTAGAGAGGTTGCATTAGCAAATGATGAACCTCCTTCCACATCTAATTTGTGTTGGATCAATGTTGAGAATGTCCCTTCAAATACCTATTCCACATTTGATCTTGTTTGGATTGATGTTGAGAATATGTATTCAAGGAATTGTTCTACTAGATCTAATGATTCTATAAATGCATTTTGTGTCTTCTCTGCCTCTCAAAGGCCTAAGAGACCGATTATTTACATGACTCCAACTAGTCCTTCTTCTAAAAGGGGTTGTTCTATTAATGGTGTTCCATTTGATAGCAACTCTCCTGGTCTCTCTATGGCTCCCTCTGATAGAGCAGTAGCCTATACTTATGAGAATATAATGAATAAAAAATCCATTCTTCCTCTAGCTCCCAAACCTATGACTAAAGCACCTAGTGGATATGATCTTGTCGAACAACCTCAGGTTACTCTAGATAAGGTCTCATTGTGGGACTTGCTTCAATCTACTCCTACCTCTCCTCAAAGGAATGCATGTCTTGGTGATGAATTGGGTTCCTTAGACTTTACAGACTCATTCATTCAGGAATATAAAGTTGAATCGATCTGTCTAGACCTTGTGATAACATCATCCACACTTGCTATCAAAGATGACTACTCTTTTGCATCGTGGGGTAAGGTGAATGCATATTGTAATGTTCTTGGTGTTGATCCTCCTTCTAAGGAAGATGATCACACTTTTGTTAAAGAGGTTAACTCTAGTAGTCCTATCAAGAAGGTTGATGGTGATCCCATAGAAGAGTGTGATCCCCCTTGCTGGAATAACTATCTCTATGGAGATCCTCCTCCTTTATCTCCTATCTCCACTTCTTCTTGTGGGCAGTCAAATCTATCTTTGCAAGAGAAAGGATTGATTCCTGCTCCTCATCCTTTATCTAAGCAAGAGTGTATTTTGCTGCAGCTTCTAAAATCTCACTTAATCATTCTTCCTTCTCCCACACATAATAAAATTCATAAACATGATGAAACAAAACATCCTTTCTGTGCATACCATCAAGTGCTTGGTCATTCCACTAGAGAATGTAAGGCATTAAAATACAAAATATAAAAACTTTGTGATTCAAGTGCCATCGAACTCCCATTTGATTAATGCACCTACCCTTTTCTTTGCATGACAAGTGATATCAAGGTTTACCTCTATCCTGTATGTTCCAAGAATCTTGCATGGTTCTCCTCTCCTACATGTTGGGGGCAGTGATGACTCATTCAAAGATGTGCATCCTTCTTAAGGACCCATCTCTTCGCTATATATTTAAAATGAAGTGTCCCTTGAGTGGATCCATTTTCTCTTTTGAAGGGTTCTTGAGGGATCTCTTTGAAACCTTTTCTCTCGAATGAATTCATTGGCATCTAGCTTGGGGGCAGCCTATCTAGACCTATTTTGTATCTTTGCGTCTAGCTTGGGGGCAACCTAACTAGACCTCACCTTCCAAACAATGCATCCCTTGAGTGGACCCCTCTTCTTTTGAAGGGTTCCCAAGGGAGCCCTTTGAAATCCTTTCACATGATGATGGTCTACATGACTGTCTGCTTACTCACTTTGCAGGACTGAGAATGAGAACCTACAAAGCTCCTTTACATACTTACTTGGTGATACGAGTTCTCCTCCTCAAGTAGGGTTTTCTTTTATCACCTCTTTTGTGGTACAAATTCTACTCCTAAGTGGGTTTTGCTTTCACCACTCACTTTTTGGTGATACGGGTTCTCCTCCTCAAGCATGGCTTTCTTTTATCACCTCTTTTATGGTGTGAGGTCTACTCCTAAGCTAGTTTTTCTTTCACCATTCACTTTTTGGTGATACGGGTTCTGCTCCTCAAGCAGGGTTTTCTTTTATCACCTCTTTTGTGGTGTGGGTTCTACTTCTGAGCAAGTTTTTCTTTCACCAAACACTTTTTGGTGATACGAGTTCTCCTCCTCGAGTGGGGTTTTCTTTTATCACCTCTTTTGTGGTGTGGGTTCTACTCCTGAGCGGGTCTTTCTTTCACCACACACTTTTTGATGATAAGGGTTCGCTTCCTTGAGCAGGGTTTGCTTTTATCACCTCTTTTGTGATACAGGTTCTCCTCCTCGAGCAAGGTTTTCTTTTATCACTCCTAATTTGTGGTGTAGGTTCTACTCCTGAGTGGGTTTTTCGTTCGCCACATGCTTTGTTCATTTCTATCTTTCTCTTCTCTCTTTTATATATTGGATCATAGATCTACATCTTCATCCTGAGTATATTCTCTTTCATTAGCTTCATAGTTTTCCAGAACTACAAAGTCCTCTTTTGACCCTGCACTCTTTGGTTAGCAAGATCATGGTCTACTTCCTCAATGGTCCAGGTATACATTTCTAAGCCTACTCTTTCTTGATCTACTTTAGCAAGCACACATCAGTGTTAGTGCTCGCTAAAGTGGGGGAAAAATGTATAAGAGAGAATTTTCACCCCATGTAAAAATACCCTTTTTTCCTTTATCCACTTTCAAAAACCAAGTTTGGAGGCTTAATTCCACCTAAGCCCACTGCCTGCATCACACTTGGTGCCTATTTTGAGCATTGATGAAGATGTTTCTATCAGGGATTCCCACACAGCATGCAGATGTTTGCGCGGCGTGCTTACATCCCTGACAGATTATCTCATCTGGAGCCTATAGAGGCATTACACTTCCCATTGGGGGTCAATTTGTGATGCCCTCCTCAGCCGATCGACCCAAATATGGCCATTTTCTTCATCTCTCCTTCAAATTCACTCCATCCATATGCATTTGATCTTCTACACCTCTCCTCTCTCCCTTCACACATCTCTCTAAGAACTTCTTCACTTCATTCTTAAGCTCTAAGCAGCTTCTTCACCATCTCTTCAATCTCCAAACACCTTACACTTCATAGCTATAACACCAACACTCCACCACTTCAATAGAGCAAGTGTGGAATAAACACCATGGTAGCAAAGGCTTTAGTTCCTCTCATTTTCTCCCCCATTAGCCTTGAGTGCTCTTGGTGGAGATGGTAAGCTTTCACTCCTCTCCTCTATTACTTGGTTGAGTAGCATAACACTATTTTGTAGTGATTTAAGTGATCTTTACTTCATTTCTACTTTTCTCTCCATCTATTTGGCTATCTGTGGAGGTGGAAACACCAAAATGGGGTCTGACTGAGGCAGGCCCCTATACAACCATCCACAATTTCTCTCTCCTTCTTGTGTGTAGGTATTGAAGACACTCACAAGCTAGAAGCTTCATCACTCACAAGGTCGTAAGCATTTCCTTTCTTCTCCTTATTGTCTCTATTGCATTTCAATCTTATTAATTCCTATTGCTTCCTTGCATTTTAGAGGTTCCCAGTAATCGGAGTGTAAGTCGTCACTTGGCCATTTTATGAGGCGTTCTCACTTTCTAGTCCCTATGAGACGCCAACGTGCCTCTAGGACACCAGCATATCATGTTATTGTCCTTTGGTTGAGAGCTTGATAGTCTATCCAGAAAATATTTGTAACCTACTCTTTCAGATTTTGAAACTCTCGCCATTGTTCCATTGAGGTAGTATAGGGAAGTTTACCCCGTGAAGCTCTTTGAGTGCAAAGAACTCATGAGTAGCGAATCCCACTATATTACACATACATACATACATACATACATACATACATATATATATGAGATTTGAAGTTATTAATATAAATCATAAAGTGCATAAGATAGTGTTGATCATATTATTAGTAATGTGCAGCTATACATATTATACATTGCATGGGCACATGAAGCATAAAGTGCAGCTTTATGTGGTGAATAATCTGACACATAAAGTGAAACATGACCAATTAAAACATTAAAACAAAGCACGCATAAAACACTGCAGCTGTGTTAAGCACGTAAGAAGAAAGTAAATGTTGTGTGCAACAAATAAAAAGTCTACAAGCCACGCCTATGAAGGTGGTGCCAAAGCTTTGAGGTCGAACCATATATAGAAGAAGTTGTAATGCAAAAGCCTATGAATTTAAATAAGCCTACAAATAAGTGTTTTGAATTATTCAAGTGAAAAATTCACATTGCTTTGAAATGAAATTAAAATTAGGAAACCTTCTTTTAGCTTGTTGTCCCAAATACTTAGTTGACTCAGCCAAAAAAATTTCATGTGTTGCAAACCTAGGAGTGATTTGTTGCATGAGGAAGAAATGTGGCAAAGATACTTGCTTGCTTGTAGCCTTTAGATGCTCACAATTTAGTATAAATAGAGGTTCCCATTCTACCAAAAGCTACACCTATCTTTTTGAATATCTTGATGTTATTTTGTTTTGAGTTTGAGAGCTTGTGAGTTGAGAGTTATTTTGGTATTTTGTATTTGTGGTTATTGTGAGATTTTGTGAGAAGAAGAGGATGGTCAAGTGGAACTTGGAGGAGGTTTCAACCAATTTGAGGATTCATACTAAGAATTATTTAAATCATTTGGAGCTTATGCAAGCATGCTAGTTTCTATTCCTTTGTATTTATGTTGGAAACAATAAATTAGTTATTTACTATGTTGAGAAAAGAGTGTTTTTTAATATGTTTTGGAGTTTGTTTGAGATTGTCTATTTCAAGGTTATGCAATATGTTGTAGAACCCATACTAATTATTATGTATTTATGTACCCTATATATGGGAGTGCAACATAGTTATACTATGTGTAGTTATCTTTGCTATACGTAGGAAGTCTATGATAGACATATGTAGCATTATGCAAGATGTAGTTTAAAACACTTTGGAAGTATAGTCTTATTGGTATGGGATGATTATGTGGGGTTATTCCTGGGATTGGTCAGATCCATGGGAAAGGGGGTAACCTAGATATAGATTATACTCGTCATTATAAACCAAATTAAACTAGGAAGGTGAGTGAACGTGTGACGTCTACTCTAAGTTAAGGGTAATGGAAACTTTGGCCAAAGTAGTGTAAGTAGCCACTATTTACACTATCAATTTCAATGTGATTTGGGATTATGTAATAGGCATGGGAAGTTCATACATGTAAGTTGTAACCACTATATGTCAATCTAGAAATGTATAGGACATAACACCAAGCTCAGAATTCATTATTGCTATGAGATTACCAAGGAAATCTCTTCATCGAATGGTAGGGCCATCATACTAGTTAGGTAGATGTGTGGGGGACTATAGTAAGTATGAGGTTGGAAGAAAAGCACTTGAGTGATGCTTCTCCTCTTTAGTTGGCAGCCAAGATTTGAGGGGGAACTCCTAGACCATTGTACTTTATACTTGATTGAAAGCTTGTTTAAGCTATGTATGTAATTTATATCTCTATGTGTGTGTGATGGAAATGTGAAAAATTAGTATCAACACAAACCTTAATGAAACAATTTACATTAAAGATTCAAAGCAAAGTAAACTATTCTAAATTGCATCTTAAAAAATATTTCAAGAATGACTCATTGTCCTCTATTCCTAAGGATTTATTAAGCCATTTATCCCTCAGATTTCTATGAGCACAATGGTTGTTAAAATGACTACTTAGGAAACGAGATAACATTCAACATGCAATCGAATCTAATGCCTACATGAAACTATATGCAAACAATGATGATGAAGGCTATGATGAGTGAAGGATGATGTTGATGACAAATGAACAAGTGGAGGTGGATACTATGGTAGTGATCTATATGATTCTATGCATGATTCTACATATGCTCAAATACAAACTTAAAATGAACTAATCTAAAATGCAACTATGATGTAAGATTTAAAGCTAAGATGTAAATTCCAAGAAAAACATGATACAAAAACTAGCTATAAGACTCCAAGAATGCTCCAAGCTCCAATGATAAACCTGATGATAACTTTACTTCAAATGTGGATGCAAAATACAAGGCCCAAGGGTTGTATTTATAGCCTTTTCCAAGCATATAGTGAGGTGGCAATAATCAACGGTCCAGATTTGAATAAGAAAAACAAATGGTGAAGATGAAGAGAACCAAGATGTTGTCCCCTTGACCAAAGACACCATGCCATTTGGATGGGAGAATCTCTTGAAAAATGGGCAACATGCCATTTGGATGGAAGATTCAAGTGTGAGAAGAGAAGACCATGTGTTTCCAAAATTGGTGGAAGTGTGGGAGGAATAAGTCATGTGCTCCAAAGTTGGTGGAAGTGTGGGAGGAATAAGTCATGTGCTCCAAAATTGGTGGAAGTGTGGGAGGAAATGAGCCATGTGCTTTTTGAAATGAGTTGAAGATAATTCTAATTAAAAATTAGACTTATTTATTTTGATGTGACCTTGGTGAGGTGGCACAAAAAATTATAGAAATGTGCTCTAATTCCTAATTGGATTTAGTGAAGATTAATTAAATAAAACAAGTTTAGGGAACCTTGTTTATTTAATTAATTTAGAAGAATACATTTTTTAGATTTGGAGAATTAGAGAAGGGTGAACAATATAAATAAATTGAGAATTTATTTATGTGTAGTTGGAATATTAATCAAATGGCTAGTATTTAATTAATTAAAGGTGATGACCATTTTTAGGTGTATACAATATCCATCTCTATTGAAATTGAAAATATAAAATGTCATATGAAATCCATGTATCATCATTATTTGAATCAATGAAAGGAATTCTTTTGTATGCAATGGAAAAGTTTGAAATATATTTCAAACATGTGAATTTATTATTCAAAGGAAAAATAAAATTTGTATTGCTCTTTAAGATTAGATGCATAAACTATTCACTTGTGGTAAAACATAGGAAAAATTACTATGTATAACAATGGGCATGTTACATAATAAAATTAGATTAAAGAGTTGGGATTGATATTTTTTGACAAATGATTATCAGTGTGGGTCAATTATGCTTGATCCATGATGAATCAAAGCATAATGAAGACACTAATACTCAATCTAAACAAGATAAATCAAATTGAAAGTTAAGCTAAACATTTATTGAAACTAAGCATTATGAACTATGAAAACATTTAAAATTTCTATTCTAGCCCATTTGAAACTTATCACATTTTGAAATTGGTGTCATGTTGATGTGGAACAATGACCCTTTCCCAATCTCATGATCAGTGAGCTTGTTCCAATCGATTCTATTGAAGAGGATTGATGAAACTATTGTGATATGTGGATGAAAACATGATTTATGCTAAATTAATCATGATGCAGGCCAAATTAACATGATTTTATGCTAAAAATGATCTAAGTATGCAATTTCTAAGCTAATCTAAGTGTTATTTAAGCTAAAAGATCCAAGCCCTAATTTATAAACAAGCTAAGATGGATACATGGAAGCCATTAATGGAAGCTTAAAACTAATATGCAACTAAAATATGCTAAATTTGAGTAAAGTATGAGTGTGAATGTGAGTAAATTCAACAACATAAGTTTGCGCTTGAAAGATGAATCCATTTGTCTCCAAATAGTGTTCTAATTATAGGAAAGCAAATGAGAAATGAAGGGTTGAGATTGAAAAATATAATTAACGGTCAAGGATGGAGGAAAGAAGAGGCATGGATCATGGATTTTCATCAATGGGTAAGAATTCAAGATGATATTTAATCAAGGGTTCTCATTCCTTCCAAACAAGCACACTTTTGACCTGTTTAAGAGGTCAAAAGTTAACTTTCTCAAGAGGTTTTGTGTTTAGCTTGCTCAAGAAGCCAAGTGAGAATATCCCTTTTTCAAATGATTAGAGGAGAGAGAACATCCTTTGGAATATTCTCATGGGTGAGGAAAAAGGATATTTAGTTAATTAAAACTAAATTAAAATATGCAAAGGAGGAATATTCTTTTGGAATATTCCTTTGCAAGTGACAGGAATTCGATTAGTTAGATAATTGCTAATTTAACAAGGGATTAATCATGCAATAAGGGGAATTAGAGGAATAAAGTGATTTTCATTAAATTAAATGATTTAATGAAAGGGGGAAAGGTGAAAATGCAATTTAATTAAATAACTTAGGGTTATTTAATTAAATAATTTAATTTATTTAATTTAATGAGATGAAGCATTAGCATGAAAGGGGGTGAATTAACTCAATTAAATGCATTAGGTTAATACATGAAAATGATGTAATTAATTAATTAGCTAGACCGATTCAATTAATAAAGAAAAATGAGAATGGGTTCTGAGAGGAAATGATGTTAGTATACCTAATTCAAGTGTATGATATCATTCAAGACATTTTTTAGTGTTTAAATTTTTCCCCTCTTTGAAGCGAGGTACCCATTGCTTTGGTTCAAAGACTGATGCTTTTTGAATAAAAAATTACTGCTTAAATCAAAAAATATATATATTTTTAATTTTATTAGATGCCCCATTGCTAAAGGATAAAGTTGATTCTCCACCCCCTCAAGAAATCAGGCAGAAATTTTGGGTTGATTTCTCAATAAAGGTGAAAAGCTACCCAAGGGGTCCAGAAAGGCTCTGGAATGCAAGAAATATGCAAAATAAAGTTCTGATTGGAAAAGTTGGTGAAAATGATGATAAACCCTAGCTTCAAGGTTAAATTAGGGAAAAAAAATCTAATATTTTAGCATAAATAAACCAAGAAGGGTCACTTTCAATTCATTTGTGCATTCACACCTTAAGGAATTCTTGCAATTTGAGATCTGACCCTCTGAAGAAATAGCGCGACGAGAGCTCCCATGACACATTCCCGACCGAGTTCGAGAGTACCATTAGATTCCAGGCTCAGGACCACTGATATGTAACTCAAAACTTGTTTTGAAATTTGACTTTTTGATGCATTTATTGCACTTTAGAATTTAAACTTTGGCGGCATCACTATATAGCGACACCCATTTGAGAATTGACAACACCAAAATGATTTTTAGTGATGCACATGGGTATTGTGACATAGTTCGTAATTTAGAATTAGGGTTTCCCATTTTAAATTGTGATGCATATGTATATAGTGACACATTTCAATTTGAAAATTAAGGTTATGGTTTCCAAAGTTTAAATCATGACACATGTTTATGGCAACATCATTTGTACTTTGCAATTTGAATGCCTTTGGGTGTCAATTTGGAATTTGAAATATAGTGACGTTATTGCAAATAGCAATATTATTATGATTTTGGAGCTGAAAATTCCAAATTGAGTCATTTTTTTTTTACTTTTGACATCATGTGCTTCATGGGTGTAGGAGGTCATTCAACCCTTGATGTCTCATGAGCATCGACCCATAGTTTTGGAGAGACTAGATGATTTATCCAAGTTATGCTAGGAGAACCTAGGGAAGATCGACTTATGGTACATTGCATACACGCCCATCATCTACACACATCTAGCTATGATGATGGTGCTATGCAAGAGATGGCATAGTGATACTTCATCATTTCACCTTCCCACTGGCGAGGCAATAGTAACATTAGAGGATGTATGATGGATTCTACGTTATCGATACATG
The DNA here is from genome assembly GCA_007258455.2 of Sequoia sempervirens. Taxonomy (NCBI): domain Eukaryota; kingdom Viridiplantae; phylum Streptophyta; class Pinopsida; order Cupressales; family Cupressaceae; genus Sequoia; species Sequoia sempervirens. The sequence continues at coordinate 241,622,566 of VDFB02270651.1, forward strand.
GTGAGCGTGTGATATATAATGTCAACATAGGATACGATGCCTATCACAAGGAAATGGAGATAGATTCCATTGTTCTAGTCACTTTGCAAATTGACCTTGAGGCATACAGAGGTCATGTACTCACATTTTGATTAATTATTCTAGCCATCATTTTAGGTTTGGTCACTCCATACCGATAGAGCAGAGGGTTCAGCTCAAGATGGGGCTTAGCATTGCACATGATGCTCCATAGGAGGAAATTATTTGCATGTGGAATAGTGACATTGGCCTCATTGTATCACAATATGTATGAATTTGTCTATTGCGATGACAAGAGCTATTGGTGCAAGGGTGACCTTGCTTCACATTTGGGCTTGGGAGAATATTGTTGTGCTCTGACCAATCAAGTAGATGGTTGATGTTGAGCTAGATGATCCTATGGTTTGGTGATATAGAGGCACCACCACCCTACGACATATTGGGAAAATTTGACTCCCATATTGGTAGTGGGTGCTTGATGATATGGCGGTGTTTAGATGGTGACCCTAGCTACAAATGCTAGCATGGTATGGTGATGGGCAACAATTTTTCTTCACTAGATAGACCCTGTACATGCAAGGTCGAGAGTACACCATTACAAAGAGATATTTTCTAGAAGAAGTGGCATGGCAGTTTGGTGAGTAGCAAGATAGGTGAGATGATGCCTACAAAGCCATATTTGCAAGATTAGCTCGAGAGGTTCCCACATGGGGACCCACTATCCCAACATTGGAGGTGGTCTAGGGTTTTTTACAATTGGTGGCATAGCCATGGGCATACAACTAGGGTTAGGCGGTCGTGAAAATGATGCTTGCTGATGATGCTTGGTTTACACCCCCTCATAGGCTGATAAATCCAATGGGTGCTCCTCCATGAGGGAGACCTAGAGGGAGGGTAGAAAGTAGGGGTAGAGGCAGGGGATGGGATGGCCAAGATGGCCAAAATGGGTAGATTTTAGGGGCTCCACCAGTTGGAAAACAACCTCCACTATAACCTCTTGTTCAACAATAGCTAGTGAAACAACAAGTAGGACAACAACAGGTAGTACAACCACCACCGTTGGGGCCAAATCCCTAAGATGTACAAATTCAATAGATGTAGGTTCTAACAGGTGAGTGGTGTCAAGCCCGCCAACAAATTTTGGTGATCAATGTTGAGCAGGACCAAGAAAAACAAGTTGTGGCTATGCCAATAGAGAGAGACCATGTGAGGTAGTAGATACAAACTATGACTTTTGAGAGAGATCAGGAGATCAATTTTTGTTAGAAATTAGAGGTGATGACAGTAGCCACATAGGGTAGGACCATATCCACTAGGTTGTATAGAGAGGTTGTGATTGAGGCAGCATATTGTAGGATGCACTATCACAGAGATGTGATAGTGTCATTTAGACAACCTAATTAGTCACAAAGGAGTGATGCATGCCCCAGGGCTGAGGATCAGCTAGAGAGACAAGCCAGAGAGGGGAGTAGCCATCAAGGCTAGCTTGAGTGTATAGACACTTTTTAACTTTTTTTCCCAATTCTTTGATATAGATATACATTCATGGGCTCCTTTTTTATAGCCTCATGGATATTGTATTTATGATCGATATACATATGATGATCCAAATATTGTACCATGAAATTCATTTTTGATATATATATGATACAAATATGGATTTGATATGACGTGTTCATCTTATTTCATGCTTACATGTATGGATGCATTTGATATGAGATGTGACATGCTTATATTTTATCATGTATGGATGCACTTTATTTATGTATGTGATATACAATATATGATGATACATGAGATGTAATGGTATGGATGGATGCAATGTTATATTATTTTTCATTATCTTTTCATGATATGCTATGCTTATGGTATGCTTATGCAAATGATATGGATGCATTTATGTTTTTGTGTACTTTCTTATGCAGTTTTATGATGTGATGTATGCATATGGATGTATGGATGGATAATGCAGATGTTAATGCTTATGATATGATAATGCAATGCATGTTTATGATATCTAATGCAATGATTTAAGATGTTCTTAGAATAATAAATCTATATTATTCATCACAAATTAAATGACAATGATGATGCGGGATGGATGCATTGATGGTGTTTATGTTGTCTTTCATGATACTAGGTTAGTGCGGAGAGAAGATAGAAGAAGCGAGAAGGATCGACCATTGACTGTGTTGATTACTTCAAAAGATCCAACAAGTCTATGATACACTAAGACTTTATTAGAGATGGTGATGATAAATGCATGATGATGATGAATGTAGGATAGTTTGCTCATTTTTTGGGATTGGGATTTTTCATCATTCCTTATTGTTTGATATAACACATAGACATGATGCATTGAGGTATTAATAACCAAGACGGTGTTGTATCTAGTGTAATGAAATTTTACTTTGCAAACATATAGGATAGTTCTTGTTCACACCTTAACATACATAAATCTCGTTGGAATGTAAGTTAGGATCGTAGAATATATTGGACCAAAGAATATACAGTAGTCAACAAAGTACTCCAAACAACTTCCCTACACATAACTAAGCAAGTATACACCAAGATTA